>OX243816.1:29709067-29744067 GCA_945859605.1 Lumbricus rubellus
TCGCAGACGACGTTTGGGTGAGTTTTTATGTGCCTTCGATAAGTTCAAGGAATCTCTTTTGATCGGCAGAAGCAAGGAAATGACGCATGATTTTGAAATGCAGGTTGTTCATGCAGGCAGTGTTTTAATCTGTTGGTCACTTAATTAGCATTATCGTTTGTCGCGTTTGTGGTCACTTCGCATTGTCATTTGCTGGTCACTTTGTAGGCTATTGTCATCGGCTATATTCTCAAGTTTGCGGTTTACAGGAGATAATATCATGCAAAAGTAAATCTTGTATAAATTTCTTAGCGATACACAAAACCTGCTTTCGGCAGAGACCATGCAGCGTACTCAGGATGAGAGAATGCTGAACGCTACAACATATACACTTTTCTCAAATCATTGTCTTTAGATGCCAGCTTATGCAAAATGAACTCGATTCAACAATCTAAGTACCGTATAAGTGGGGTTGAGCATATGCCGCAGAGACTAAAAACTTATAATTAAAACTATAAGGTTTTCGTTAAGTTTCGATAACGAAAACAAGACCAAGAAGACAGGTCTTGTGAGATGAGATTATACACAAATGAAAAAGGTCAGATAATAACAATCAAAGTAAGGATAATGCCGAATGTAATATTATGCAGGTTAAGTTGCAACGACTAAGAGTGAATTAATTATAAGATGAAAATCCACATATCGATGTCTTTCGTTGTAAGCGATCTTGCCGCAGTGACCAACTGCAATTGTCATTAATCTCTGGTCATTAGTGTCTGATCATTAGTGTCTGGTCATTAGTTTCTGGTCATTAGTGTCTGGTCAGTAGTTTCTGGTCAGTGGTTTCTGGTCACTAGTGTCTGGTCAGTAGTTTCTGGTCACTAGTGTCTGGTCACTAGTGTCTGGTCAGTAGTGTCTGGTCATTAGTGTCTGGTCATTAGTTTCTGGTCATTAGTGTCTGGTCAGTAGTTTCTGGTCATCCGTCTTGATCCATTCATCGTGCATTCGGTGCTGGACACGGCTGACGACGACGACAATGGCGAGTGACAGCATGTGGTGCAGCGGGGTCCAAGGAAGACCTTGCCGAACGTCTTGCGAAACTGTGCGCTCATGATGCAGTAGAGGATGAAGTTGGCTGAGCTGTTGATGAGCACGAGGATGTCCCAGATGTCACCGAGCGGGACATAAACATGCTCGAATATGTAGTTATCGACGCCGCTGAGCAGTGCCAAGACTCCCTGCGGCAGTTCGGTGATGACAAACGACAACACAACAACGACGAGCATGTGGGTCGTGCGGTCGTTGTCCCCCGCCCGGTCCGACGACCCCCGTCGCAGTCCCCCTCCGGACCGTAGAGTCGACGGTTCGCCTCCTTCATCGCACGGATGAGCAGCGTGCTGAGCACGGTGAGCAGGATGCACGGCGCCACCTTCAGCACGACGCCGAACAGCCAGAAGTTGAAGACCTTGTGCGACTCCGTGACGAAGTCGTTGTAGCGGAACCAGTACCCACCCTCCTCCAGCCGTTCCCATCGGTAGAGAACGTAGTTGGGAACGCAGAAGAGAACGGTCACCACGAGCGTGGCCGCGATTATCTGCTTTGCCCGATGAAGGTTGCAGAAGCGGGGACCGAGCAAATGATGGCAGACGACGATGTAGCGGAAGAGAGCCAGTGCCACGGTCAGCCACATCGAACGGTGCTGGCTTGTGATGATGAAGTACGTGTGGAAGAGCAGATACATCACCCAACCTATTCACGCACACAAGACGATTACAATAAACATTGTAATAATATTAAGATTAAGATCATATTAATATTAGCACTATTGCAATATAATAATATAGAAGCTCTTTATATAGCGCCCTATCAACTGATGTGCATTGAGTAATCGCACAATGCACAACAGTTGATCGGGCGCTATATAAAGAGCGTCTGCTCACACACGTCTCAGCGAGTAAGAGTAATGTATAATACGGTCTGGCATTACAAAGCAAGGAAAAGATAATATACAGAAAACTGCAGAATACAATGTAAGACATTCATCTTTTTATTTACAGCATGACTCCACATCGGACTTCAAAAGATGTGTGCCTGCTGCCCGAAGCAACAGATGAGAGGTTCTCATTGAGTCATCTTCTCAATTGCTTCTCAACTGCTTCTCATCTTCTCAACTGCTTCTCATCTTCTCAATTGCTTCTGAACTGCTTCTTATCTATTCCAATAACAGAATAGACAATATTCTTCTGTTCAGCTATTCCACTTATCTAGTGGCATCAGTCATTGACCCCACTCAACCCCATTCCAGTAGCGGCGGCTTAGGGGCTAGGGGGTAAGCCCCCCCAAATAGGCGATCCATTTTTCCCCCTGCAAAATGACAATTTTCGACGTTCAGCCCACCCTAAAAAACTGACGTTGATGACTAAAAAAAGTCATCAGAAATTTTGGAAGTGAAAATGAATTTTTTTAAAGACTTTGACCGGATGACTAAAAGAAAAGAAAAAAGGTCGTCAAAAATTTTGGCGAATAAAAATGGATGTTTTTCGGAGTTTAGGCCCTCCCAAACTGAAATTCTGACGCCGCCACTGCCCCATTCAACCGTACACAATCCCATTAAACCTCGTTAAACCTCATCCAACCCCATTCAACCTTATTCAGCCCCATCTAAACATGGGCGCCCGCATAAATTTTTCAGAAGGGGGGAAAACACAATGGTTACGGCTAAATGTTTTAGTGAGAGCTGAAAAATTCAAAGCATAACATAAGAACAGAAGTATTTATTCACAGAGTTTTCTAAATGTAAATTTCTCGGCTTTACGTCGTGTAGGACTATCGTTTATAGTAGGCCTAACATTTGCGCTTTAGTGTTAAAAATTTGTTAAAAACAAAAGTGGTCGTTAAAAATAGGAAAATCAATTTTCCAGAGGGAAATTTTCTTGCGGGCGCCCATGCTTCCAACTGATCCAGCTCTAGCAAGCCACATTCAATCCCATTGAACCCCATTCGACCCAATTCAACCCAATTCAACCCCATTTGACCCAATTCAACCTAATTCAACCCCATTCAACCCAATTCAACCTAATTCAACCCAATTCAACCCAATTCAACCCAATTCGACCCAATTCAACCCAGTGCAACCCAATTCAACCCCATTCGACCCAATTCAACCCAATTCAACCCCATTCGACCCAATTAAACCCAATTCAACCCAATTCAACCCAATTCAACCCAATTCAACCCCATTCGACCCAATTCAACCCCATTCAACCCCATTCGACCCAATTAAACCCAATTCAACCCAATTCAACCCAATTCAACCCAGTGCAACCCAATTCAACCCAATTCAACCCAATTCAAACCAATTCAACCCAATTCAACTCATGCACAATTAGTTCCTTCGATCCATTATTTGATTTATCATCTAATTCATTCGTTAATTATTGATCGATCTTCAACAGATGTCAGTTTAAAACTAACCTTGCGAATGTTGTAGCGCCATATCTGGTGCTGATATGCAGTGGAAGTAGACGGCGTACGGCAGATAAGAGACCATCGTCAGCATGTCAGCCGTTGCCAACGCCGTCAGCAGACAATTCGTCGGTGTTATCATGCTCTTCCGGGTCAAGACGACGATGTTCATCAGGTTGGCAGCGATGCCAAAGATGCAGACGACGAGACTAACGTAGCCATGGATACCCTGGTACCAGTCGCTGAATCTGGCCAGGTATGGCAGACCGACGTCGTCGATGTTTTCGATTTGAATCGTGCTGCTGTTGTTTGAGAATCGCGTCATCACGAAGGAATCGTTTGGAATGAAAATATAGGAAGAGAAATCGGAGGAGGAGGAATCGGATGGGAAGGAGGAGGAGGACATGGGAACTGAAGAGGAGGCGGAGAGAAATGAAGATGAGGAGGAGTCAAAGGAAGAGGAGGAGGAGGAATCGTTAATTGTCACACCTGTGGCTGCCATGGCAACAGATGACCAAGAGACTGAATGACGACAGGTAACGGGAAGTTGTTGATTTGTGAACGAGAAGTGAAGTGGGGGGGGGGGGGTTGGAATCTGTTGTCAGACAAACCATGAAAATATGATTCCGCGGATTGATCGAACCAACATTTCTTCAAATTGATCTTATTGCTGATTATCTTCTGATGCCAAAATTCAAATGTTTATATCCTCTAACGTGTCAGCGATGAGTTCTAAACCTATTAGAATCAGTCTTTTGAGAGTTGATGGCCAGTTCAGTAAGAAATCAACGATCACTGTCTAACAAGTCAAGATGAAATTTCGGTAAACAGACGTGTGCTGTAGTTAGTTGATCACCGTCCTTCACATACATGTATGCATATAGCAGATCCAGATGTTGCCTGGCGAGAACGGACAGCATGCAGCATTCGAGTAGACTCGGGAATCTATCGCAGAAATGCAATGAAATATTGAGATTGTTTTTCATATTTTACAAAGTGATGCTCTAGCAGTCTAGCTTATTATAAACTATTTGATGCCTAATTAATAAGCAGATTGACTTTAGTCTTACCTGCTTCGATATTGAGCTCCACAAAAATCATATTATGATGACCCATGACTGAACTGATAGTATTTTGAACTTATACGTCTTAAAATAATTCAACGATAGCTGAACTGGATAAATACCCGTACTACATGCATACATGCATTAAGTAACTTAATAAATATTCTTAAGTTATGTTGTGGCTGACTACTCAGCTGTTAAACTCATCGAATTGTTAGTCAATACTATAGGCCGATCGAACTAATTGCAATGGATTATTGAGAATATACGACCAGTGGTGTCCACAAACAAGAGGAGGGGGCGGGTGTTGGTATAAGTTAGAACGATTTAGCACGGTCGCCAGAAGTGATAGGTTGCCGCTTTGGACACTAACTGGATTGTTATTGTTGTTGTTGACTTGCAATTATAATTTTTATAGCGGCATGCATTAGGAAAATTGATACGATCGATCAGAGTGACAGTTCGTTTCCCCCCTCCTCTTCGAGGTTGGGTCAGAAAGGACGCTTTTTACGACCACCCAGGGCTGTTTTTAAGGCATTTTTAGAACTGCATGCACAACCTCATCTTTTTCCCCCATCCTCCATGGTAAATTAATTACTTCCAATCGGAGGACAATGATCTTGTTTGCTAGTTTTTACTGTGCAGAAGTGCTAATACAACAGCACAAATCCATTTAGAACTGCACATTTTGTGTACAACTGCACGTTAAAAAGCCCTGCTATGCATACTCGCGGAACCTATAGCAGAAATCAAATATTGCCTGCATTAGATCTATGCAAACGCGTGCAGGAAGCATAAATGAACTTTTACCTGGAAAGCTTAAATATATCCAGCCCATTATTCTGCTTAAAGACGCATGGGCGGAAACCTAGGGGGGGACAGGGGACGTCCCCCCCCCCAAAATGTTGGGGGAACGGCCCATGCATTGGCCTCCCCCCAATGTTTGAGTGTCAAGACAAAAAAAGTGCTAAAAATATTTTGGGGCGGTGAAAAATAGACATTTTTCAACTTTTTGGCCAGATTACTAAAAAAACGTCGTCAGAAATTTTCGTCCGTCAAAAAATCTCGTGTTTCGTTCGCCCCCCCCCCCCCCAAATCTCAGCCCAGGTTTCCGCCTATGTAAAGAAGGTATAAAGTCTCACGTTGAACTTACCTTATAGTTTACTAATATATAGACGAATAAGACTTTAGGCTTTAGACTGTGAAATACAATGCGTCTTTTAAATGGCGTGTGTACATGTACATAGAGAGGCTTCATTTAAATGTTTCAAACCTTATAATAATTATTCGCCTCGATTCTTAGTATTCTAACTCAAAACGAACCTGGTTTGTTCTGGTCATTCACTTCCTTCACATGCAGATGCAGAACCGCTGAGACATTTCCGCGTGCACCTATCTTCGTCAATCGATGTTTGTCAGCAGAGGGCGAATTCCAATCTTCTTTTCTTCAACGTCGTCGCAGTTTTTCCGGTTCATTTCCCAAATCTTCCTGCGTCAATGCACCTTACTTCTTCTTCGCGATCTTCTTGTCTTCACGCATGAATAATTCTAAAGTCGATTAACACGCGCAGAGTTGAGCTGCACCGACTTACTGTAACATAACGCACGAATGAACTCAAACGTCAACGCGAAACAAGATCCATCGATACGGAATTTAGTTTTTGCACAACAATTAGACCTAATTTTGCGCAATAATTAGACCTATTAGCCGCGCAATCCTTCGCGTGACTTAACTATAGCTTTTCCTAATATATAGGCCTACGATAATCGCAGACCGGAGAAGACGGTGAAATCTCGACTGTCGCTGGCAGATAATGTATACTCGCCGAGGTCTGTATTCGTGCGGCTGACTGTCCGACCGACTGAAGTAATTTCATTGCTAATTCCCGCCTTATAGACTGGTCTCCTGCCACGGCGACGGCGGCGAAGGCGGCGGAGGCGAGTTAGCAGACTCGCAGCATCTCAGTCACGTCTGCTCGGCGGCGGCGGCATAGGACTGACGACTTCCACGGTCCACGCCCGACAACGAGGCTTGCATCGAGAACGAGGCATACGCCGAGAACGAGGCCCGCGTCGACAACGAGGCCCAGGTCGAGAACGAGGCTGATAGGTAACTGCTTCTCGGCGGCGGCGACGAATAGGATGTGGACAATCGGAAAGAGAAGACCTATTATGACATCAAGACTTATTCTAATGAAATAGAGAGATAGACGATGGATGTACGAGACTGCATGCTGCAGACGATTAATGATCAGAATGCAGAATATTGTTGTTCCACTGAAAACTTTCAAGATTCAGTAACGAAAGAATACGGATTACTATATGCCTTTTAAGTGTTATGTATACCTATAGGCCTAATTATAGGCTACATGTATAGCCTATGCGTATTATTATAGATATTCAGGTTACAACATTGGTAGGCCTAAGACTTATAACTCATGCTCTTCATGTTACTCACCGCAGTTTTTAGTGTTTTTATACTTTATATATGATAATATAGGCCTATAATTATATAATGCATATTGCAAGTTTTAGTTATTATATATATATATATATATATTGCAAGTTGGCTATATATATATATATATATATATAAGAGTGTGAGAATTTATCATTAGCTTTAGGCAAATTGCTTTTTGCAGCACTATATAATTCATCTCATTTGTAAATATATATATATAAGATATATATTTACTAGTTAAATAAATATATATTTCCTATTACATGACTGGATGGTGTACATCCGTTAAATATATGAGTTCGTTGTGTCCGACTTATACAATTGATGGTTCAAACTACATGCGATATACAGGGCAATGTATGAATATACATTGTATGAGTATACATTGTATATGTATACAATGTATGAGTATATACATTGTATATATATACAATTATATGACAGGCATAAACTAAGCATAAAGTAAGCGATCCGTAAGAAAGGTCATGATGTAACTGAATGCTCGAAGCTGCAGAATGTAAGACAGGTTGGTAATGAGTTTTCGTCTGCGCGCCTAAATCAATTCTCTGCTATATATATATATATATATATATATATTATATATATATATTATATATATATATTCAGGCACAGCATGTCGCTCCATCAACCACGATATATACTGATATATATAATAAATCAATATATATGCATATATATATATATTATATATGCCAGTATATTTAGACTTTAGACATAGATTATATGTAAAGGTAGGCTATACTCTACGCACAGCAAGAGCAGTCATTAATCAACTGAATCTATGAGCGGCGCTCTATAAATGTTCAATTACAATTACAATTTGCACATGTGTAAGATAATACCGGATCATGTCGTAGACCTACACGACTTTAGATCATGAATATGTATTGGATCACATGAAATCATGCTCGTATATCTAATCTAACGGTTGAGACTAGACTAGATTAGATTAGATTAGATTAGATTAGATTAGATTAGATTAGATACAGCAGCGAGTGCATAACTATTCTCCCCGTATACGGTATAATATAGTATACCATGTAGTTACTATCCATGAAAAAATGTGCTATATTAACGACGATTTTACGGCGCAGGCGCAGAGCGACGTCCGCACACGTGGACGTCTGAGTTTACGACGGGTAGGGGAGATGGAGTGAAAGTGAGAAAGGGTTATGGATGGTCGCCGAGGATGAACATGGGGGATAAGCTGAAGCAGACGATCAGCTCCCTGATAACGACTTCCTCGGTCATACGACGACGATGGTGACCGCTCCCCAGTCTACCCCATATACTGGTCACCTGCTGAGAGCGACATGTTCCTTAGTAAGAAGAGGGACCGACCGCATATCCCTGTACAGACCTATAAGACCCGGTGGATCATGTTGTCAATCCTTATATGGCCAGATCGACGAACATCCATGGTCGTCATAAATTGTCTGGTAATGGAAGAGCGTGGTCACTGTATAATCTGCAGCTAGACATTTTAAATGATTGCTCCAGTGCCTGACTGTTCGTAAATACCGGGTGGCGCATAAAAAACGTCCCCAAACTTTGTTAATCTGGCAAAGATCTAATTTCAGAGATATCAAATATTAACTTACACCAAAATGTTAAGCAATCCTTTCTGTGCACACATGTCAAATTTCAAGAGACCGCGTTTATTATATCACACTCTGCGGCAAGGTTATAACGTCGTACCTGTTAAAATATTTTGCACAAACCTACATCATTAAAAACGTTCCCAAACGTTGTTAACCTGGCAGGCTGGCAATTAAACAATTTTAAAGATAAACTAAATCATAGTACATCAAACTAATCATAATTCATATTTGTATAACACAGCCAAATTTTAGCTGAAAATACTCAACCGTTTGAGAGAAATTGTTGTTAGAACTGTATGACCCATGGCCAAAATTTTGCACAGTTGTTTAATGATGATGTTTTACGCGAGCAAATGCTTGATTGATCCTCCGCTTTCTCTTGTAACGACCCTTAAACGCTATTTCCACTGTCCTGTTGACTTTTGTAGGCCTATTTGTGTGTCGTCTAATAGAGACCATTAATTTTTTTACTTCAATGACCTGCTTAAGTTCGTCAGCATTAATTTTAGAAACAATTTTCTGCGACCAGCATACACATTACACAAGCTCCTTTGGGGCGCTCCGTGCATAAGTAGACCATAGGATTTAGATCGGGAGAGTTTGGAGGCCAGGCATCACTGTGGATAAAATCAGGGATGTTTGCTTGAAGAAATTGCTGATCCAATCTGCAACGATGTGAAGGAGCACTGTCTTGTTGAAAGATGTAGGCCTAATTATCATCAGGATTGAGTCTACGTACTAGGCCTATACGACGTTCGGGAATGAGCTTATCGCGTAACAAGCCAATGTAATAGGCCTACTCTCCATTGACTTTGGTTTTCCGAGGATCAATGACGATGATGTGTGTTTTACCGTGCATCGAAACTCCAGCAGATGCCAAGAAATTTGTTTAGAGAAACGACTAGTCTCATGATACAGCCTTACTGGCGCAATTGAAGACTTTCGTTCGCGGCGAAATAAATGACGTAGTTTTGTGCAAAATATTCTAACAGGTACGACGTTATAACCTTGCCGCAGAGTGTGATATAATAAACGTACTCTCTTGAAATTTGACATGTGTGCACAGAAATGATTGCTTAACATTTTGGTGTAAATTAATATTTGATATCTCTGAAATTAGATCTTTGCCAGATTAACAAAGTTTGGGGACGTTTTTTATGCGCCACCCGGTATATAGTACATAGATCAAACAGATTCAATAAAACCAACAATAGCCAAAAAAATAAATGTGTTAATTTTAGTTAAGAAAATTTGAGAGATAAGACTGAAGTAATAAACCAATGTCTCGATCAATTTTGAGAATAAATATCCATTATTATCCACAGATAAATTGATTAACCTCTCATTCATTGAAAACGTGATTCATTCATTCATTCAAAACGTGATTCATTCATTCATTCATTCATTCATTCATTCATTCATTCATTCATTCATTCATTCATTCATTCATTCATTCATTGAATTCAGTCAGTCAACCAGTCAGTCAATCAACCACTCAGTGGGTAAATGAATTTCATGTGTCTCTGCCTGCAATGTAGTAGTAGCAGTAATAATAATAATAATAGTAATAGTCTGTAGTAATAGTAGTAGTGGTGGTGGTGGTAGTAGTAGTAGTAGTAGTAGTAGTAGTAGTAGTAGTAGTAGTAGTAGTAGTAGTAGTAGTAGTAGTAGTAGTAGTAGTAGTAGTAGTAGTAGTAGTAGTAGTAGTAGTAGTAGTAGTAGTAGTAGTAGTAGTAGTAGTAGTAGTAGTAGTAGTCATAATAAAAATAATAATTTTAACAATAGGGCCGTTCCAGAGTAACATGCACCATTCCAATTTCCGGATATTGTTTTGAACCACGAAGGCATCCTAAATACCTCGAGTAAACATTTTTTTGTATAATAAAATTAATTTTATGTGTGAGCAATTGCTATAGCGCCCTTTCAAGATAACGACTCAGAGGCGCTCCCGGTTACTGTAACAGCACGAACACTGAATCGGAGTTTCACGCCGAAAGGCATTCGCGATTGCGAGTGAAGGACTAACTTAAGGTCCCTATATAGTCTCTATACGCGGCGGCTTTAGGTGGATTTGAACCCGCAACCGCCCAGCTCCAAGGCACCGAGCTTACAATAAAAAAAATCCACCGTATATATATATATACATATATATATATATATATAATTAAACATTATATATATAGCATCTGAACGTCTCTGACTGTCGTCCACACCAGATTCGCAACAGGTGTCTGTAGTTATCAGACACAGCCCATCTGTGTTCCGAGGTTATGCTGCAGCACGGGCGGCGCACTTTGACAATGGCAATATATATATATAAATTATATATATATATATATATATCGGAAGCGGCGGATGATGTCAGCTGAGTTTTAGAGCGACCATCAAATGGTGTAAAGAACGGCCAAGGATAAAACCCGTCTCCTTCCCCCATCGCGTGTGCCATGCACGTGCAAAGGGCACCAAGTCGTATAGCAGAAGGACATGAGGAAAGGCGCAGACAGAACTAGTCAACTAGAGAAAGAGTTAGACGATGCAAGAATGATAAATCTATATAGAGACATTAGCTGTACTGTAGGAAGGTTCTGTTAGATAGATAGACGGACAAGCTAAGAGAAGAGAAGAAAAGAGACTTGGTCGTCTGGGATTATGCAACCAGAGGGAGAGAGACAGAGACAGAGACAGGGGCACGCAAGTACGCAGACAGATGCACTCACAGAGAGACACACACACACATGCGCGCAAAATACGGATTATTATAGAAACCTTTGAAACCTGACAAATATACACGGAAAACAAAGAGATAGACAAACAGACAGACAGATAGACAGACAGACAGACAGACAGAGGCAGAGACAGAGACAGAACTCTCGTGAGTTCGTTGAAGCGTTATTCACTGAGCCGAATTTGTTGACTGTATACGACCACGGACCACATGGTCTATGACTATATTTATCTGACTTGCATACAATGCATAGCCTCTCAGGATGTTACTGCAGTGCTCTGCCTCGTCAAATATCTCTCTGCATATAACCTGGATTAAGATAAGATAATATAAGATAAGATAAGAATATTCTTTAATATACCAATTGCTATCCGTATTTTGGTGTACAGACATGCATGGTATAATAAACAAAGTTAACGTTCATAATTTCTATGTCCAATCAACGCCAAAATGTTTTCAAATAGCACAAAATCCTAGGTCCAAAATCCAATATAAATTTAAAAAAATAGAAATTGTGTTCTTTTAATGACCATCAATTTATGCTGCACTTTGGTTTATATGTTAGATCCATATCCATGTAACACAATTATTACATAGATATTATACCCAGGTTTCTCTTTGCCTATTACTATTATACGCGTATAATGGCATACTAGGCAAAGAGAAGTAGCAGACAAGGACGGATCGTATATTAATAGGCCTACACGACCACATATCGTGGTGTAATAGACGGCGAGAAATAGGCGAAGACAGATCGTTAAGAATTGTCAGCCAGATAATAAAAGACAAGGATAGTTCCTAATATATAAGAATAGACAGGAGACAGATCAGAGTAACAGACAATGATAAAAGAAGACAGATCTAGCGGTCGTCGTCGTATATTTCTGACTGTCTTTTCTCGGCCGTCTTTCTCAGTGCTGTTTTTTTTGTTACCGTATCTTTTTCATTTCTGCATTGGTTTTCATTCTTTTTCTTTTATCCTTACTTACTTGACGCAGCTCTTGTTTTTGTCTTCATCTTTTCCTGCGGGATTCTTTCTGTTACGTTCTGTCAGTGGATTTTATTACTTAAACCTTGTTTTTCTCGTTCTATACTTTTTTACAGTATATTTAAATATAATTATTATTTATCTGCATGTTGACTACCAATGTTAACTTGTTTTGTATTTTCCATCCTTGTTTCTTTCTACGGTGGATTCTGCGTTCTTTTCCCTCCACCAGTCCTTCCGTCCTTGCGCTCATACGTTTGTCCATTCTACCTTATCTGATCTTTTCTCTCGCTGAGTCAATTCAATCGTTCTTTCCTTATATACTTCTGTTGTCCATACTTCATTTCGTCCGACCTTTTGTCAATCAATCCATCCGACCGTTATAATTTATCTCCTCTATCATTCCGTCCTTTACACTCGTCCGTCCATCCACCTGCTATTCCATCCGTCCATTCCATCCGTTCATTCCTTAACATAATAAACGTAGGAGCGTGTATGCATCAAAATGGAAACGAGAGTAATTTCTCCGCAGCTTGAAATGGACTGTCGTCTATTCCTTCGTCTTCCACCGTGGAGATGGTAGGGAGACGAGGCAACGAGGAGCACCTGTTGCTGTGGAGCACCACCACCACAACCACCACACCACCACCACAACCACCACCACAACCACCACCACCACAACCACCACCACCATAACCACCACCATCCCCACCCCCACCACCACCGCTGCTGCTACTGCCGTTGTGTCACGATTTCCAGTCACCAGCGCTAATTAGATGATGGCAAAAACAAATAGACATATCGCTGCCACCGCCGTCGCAGAAGGACCAAGCAATGCACGAAGGGATCCGAAACAACCACTTCGCACGGATCATGTCTCCTACTGTCATGTACTATCAGCGTGACCAATACTGCATAATATGTCTGCTTACTCTGTTATAGCATTGCACGGCTATTATCACAGAGAAAGGCCGTACATACATGATACAGCTTTGATATGGTTTCCGTGAAAATCCAAGTTATTCGCGTTCCAATTCAGCATTCTTTACTGATAGAGTAATTTATAGAGAGATTTATTGTGATGATACGAACGACAATAGTTTCTGCTCATAGGCAGACACTATGTTTTAAAAGCGCAATTACGCTGAATGTGGTACACGGTGAACTGAAATTTATATTCAAGCTCATGCTTCAGTCTAGTGTGTTAATGTTCACAGACATAGGCCTATGTCCGCATGCACGATTGTAGGCCTATACTTGCATATATTTTATACATGCATAGGCCTACATGGATACATGAAGACAGGCATAAACGCAAAAATACATTAGAAAAGCAAACAAACATTCATGATAAAATACATCAGAAATGCTCAAATTATTACAAATATGTATAATGGATAAAACATACATACATACGTGTATATTGTATACATACACACATGCATACATGCATACATACATACATACATACATACATACATACATACATACATACATACATACATACAATGTCATACATACACATATACATACATACATACATACATACATACATACATACATACATACAACATACATACATATTACATACATAGTTTACATATATACATACATACATATACATAATCACCGTCGCCACCGCCGTCATCGTTATCATCATCACCATCACCAGCTCCTGTCAACAACTCCTGAGAGACTTTGTGCAATCTATTAATTATAATTATCAATGCAATGGTCTTTTGGATTGAGGTCGGCTTGTAACTTGACGATGGTTCGCCATGCAATGATGTTGATAATGACCCAATAGATTTCCTTAGTTTAGCTTAGCCCATTCCCCTTCTTATATCACTGCGTAGGCGCAAGGCTGGCGCAGGTAACGCGGTGCAGCCACAACAAACGGCGGGAGAACAGTTCCTGTGTGACATCTGTGGCCGTGTGTGCGCTTCACGGATTGGTCTGTTCTCACACAGAAGGACTCACAGAAGATGACGAGATCCGTCGAATCGACGGCTCATTCCATGATCACAAACATGCCATGGAACGTTTTGCACTTCTTCGACTGTTTTTATTAGTCTTTAAACTTACTGTACAATATATAATTTATTTATTTAGGCTAATTGCATATCTAAAACATTTGTATATTGTTTTAATTATATAATGTTCAATGTGTGTCCTTGAAAGAAATGTCTGCTAACAGCAGTAACTAATAAGGCTGGTTACGTGCAACAAAACTTAGACCTATCAACTTTGTGGCCACATTAACATTCCGCTGTTTGCAATGACATGCTCCCACGTCTGTCTCTGTGACTCTATTGTTGTCTATGGGGTTGTTATGTTGGAACTACCGGTAGTTTCCCCATCGAACTAATCCAAGGGGAGCAGTCTCCGTAAACGGGTGATTGAATTCCATGGCTTCTGCGTACATCAGGCGGCGTGCTGCGAAGATCAGACGGACAGTAGGTTCTTTGATGTCGGCGGCAAATCGGAGAAATAAAAGCGAATCAGTTACAATCATACAATTATATTATACGCAGCTTCACCGACTCTGACGATAATAAATAACAACTTTCGGAATAGCCCGCGTAGTTTACCAACGCCATTAATGTCGCTCGTTTAGTCGAGGAACTTAATATTGAACCTTCTGATCTCCACAACATGCGGATTCTAGAGTTATTGATACGGACATGACTGTAGTTGCGGATTGTCGAAGGTGCGTCTTTGAGCTGCTTCCGAATGACTGACTATAGCTATAGGCGAGGATTGTCTATTAATTTTACATTCATTTGACATTCATTCATACGGACATTTGTATAGCGCTCCTTCAAGTAAAAGAAACTACTCAGAGGCGCTCCCGACTCCAGCGCGCCTAAAAAGAAGTTTTAAGTTTAGTAAGGAACAATCCTGGTAGAGTCCCAGGGTGTAGGCGTAGTATGGTCGTCAGGCATCCTAGAAATTTAAACCAGGTTATAAGAAATAATTGAAGAATTGATGACAATTCAATGAATTCTCTTTAAAACCTCATTACATGTATGATGGCAAATTCGCAAAGAAGGAAAACTGAGCAGAAAAAAAAATAAAAAAAATAATCATAAAAAACTGCGATGAACAAAATAATATGTAATAATAATAATATGTAATAATAATAATAATAAAAATATGTAATAATAATAATAATAATAATAATACTAATAATAATAATATGTATCGTATAAAAATAATGACTAAGAAATTGCTTCGCGATCATTTATAATCACATAATCACAATCATGCTCGTGAACAAAAGATGCTGCCGAACAAAAGAAACAGCTGAGACGGTGATTTCCAATAAATCTAAGAATATTGCACAGTGCAAATTTTAGACACATACATGATGTACGTGCAATGTACGTGCAAAAATACGATGACTGCTGTGACATTCACACAAACCGTTCTACA
Organism: Lumbricus rubellus; assembly: GCA_945859605.1. Classification (NCBI taxonomy): domain Eukaryota; kingdom Metazoa; phylum Annelida; class Clitellata; order Crassiclitellata; family Lumbricidae; genus Lumbricus; species Lumbricus rubellus. Next base: position 29,724,807 of record OX243816.1, read on the forward strand.
TAGGCAATATTTTATGGTTCATCTAAACATGTACGAAGTTACAGTGTAGGCTACCTTTGCCAGTAGGGCACGTGCACCAGCAAGCGTATATATACAAAGTGGTATCGACTTAATGCATGGCATCTGTGTGTGTGTGCGAATTGCTATCATTCTGTCAGCAACCATCTTCTCTAAGCACGCCCAGACATTCCTAAACCAGAGCATTTCCGTTGTAGGGTATACGTCGTGCCAACTGTACTCAACACATGTCCTGACATGCACCCTGAACGTGAAAAACAACTTAATATTATGTGGACAACCAACGTACAAGTATCGTGAAGATGCGCAAGGAAATCATAAACAGAAATACGTCATTTCAAGAATGTAGGGTCACGTGATATGAAAATTTGAAGATGATCTTTTCGTGACTAGCTCTCCAATATTCATTGGATACACTAATAATACACACAGGCAGCAAGATCGTCGTTGTTTATTGCCAAAATCATCATCATCATCATAATCATAATCATCATCATCATCATCATCATCATAGTCGTCGTCATCGTCGTCTTCGTCGTCGACGTCGTCGTCGTCGTCGTCGTCATCATCATCATCATCATCATCATCATCATCATCGTCATCATCATCATTGAGAGCACCATTCAGTGTATGCGAGTTGCTGAACTCTTTATTAGTATCAATCCCTTCGCTATAACGTAAGATTTGTCTTAGGGGACAAGTTGCAATGAAGTGATTTTGGTCTATCTGCTCTATCACATAAATTAGAATTATTATCCTTACCTCTCTGTCCGTTGCATTCAGCGCACGTGTCCTGCAGCAGTCAGACTCCATCTATTATCCTTACCATACAGACGCAGATACGCAGAGAGACACACAGAGGCAGATAGGCATAGAGACAGGTAAACAGACATACAGAGGCAGATACGCAGAGAGACACACGGAAACAGTTGTGCGCTGGACGCGGTCTTTTCTTCTACCTGCTGCAGCGCAATGGTCAACTATGCTATCCGTTGCGTCTGAAGTCAGTTGCTGCTGCTGCTGCTGCAGGTGAAATTCCGTTGCAATGAAGATGCAATCAGAGGCCAAAGAGATGCTGCTGCTGCTGCTGCTTCTGCTGCAGAGGGTTGGGTCAAAGTCCTTACCGGTTTATAAATTTCATCTCCAGTGTTGCTCTGCCTTTGCATGCGTATCTCTATGTCTCTCTCTCTGTTTATCTGTTTCTCCGTCTCTGCATTGCATATTATATATACAGTTATATTATATTATATATACATGTATATTATAATTTTATATATATATACATGTAGGCCCTACATGTATATAAGGACAATATACAGTCATACACACTCACTGAAAGATTGCTTGACGTGAGAGTGAAACCAATAGTTACCTGATGTATATTATCGCCGTAGTGTTGACAAGTGAGTCACGTGATGTGCACGTGCCAGAGACTGATCTTGTTCGGCAACAGGAAGGTAATCCATCTCGTCTCCTTCGCCGGTGAAGTTGCGATGTATGCAATTATTTCGACTTGTGGGCCATGGCTCAGACGGCGGCGCACAGTGATGCCACAGCTGTGTTTTTCCACATAGATCTATGTTTTTTTGCTTTCGTCTGTGTTTCTGGGTTTTTTTTTGGGAAAATCTGTGTTTTTTTTCCGTTTTCGTCTGGATTTCTGTGTTTTTTTGGGAAAATCTGTGTTTTTTTCCCGTTTTCGTCTGGGTTTCTGGTTTTTTTGGGAAAAATCTGTGTTTTTTTTCGGTTTTCGTCTGGGTTTCTGGGGTTTTTTTTGACTTTTCGGACCGGATGACTAAAAAAAAAAAAAAAAAAAAAAAAAAAAAAGGTCATCAACTTTTTTGTCGGCGAAAATAGAAATTTTTTTGACTTTTCGGACCGGATGACTAAAAAAAAAAAAAAAAAAAAAAAAAAAAAAAAGGTCATCAACTTTTTTGCCGGCGAAAATATAAAATTTTCTTTACTTTTCGGCCGGGCGACGTCTGTGTTTTTCTGTGTTTTTTTTTATAGGAAATCTATGTTTTTTTTTGAAACCTCAGTGGCAACACTGGCGGCGCAGTTTTTCGTAAGGAATTGGAGCTGATGCAAACAGAACCGCGTTAGACCAGCAAGAGCTAAATTGCAATGATCCAGGCCTCGTTCATATACATGTAGATTGTAGAGTCGTAGACCATCATATAGTGAGTTAGAGTGACCAAGGGAGCGCTGAATGGTATACATTGTGATATGTATCCGACGCAACTGGTAGATGCAGGCACTGAAATGGAAGTTAACCTGATCCTTCTTTGATTATTATAAATTATTATAGTCTTAATCGAAAATCAAATGCAGGTAATTGTGGAAGACGAGCTGTTGTTGTTTTCAATCGAGGAATTGATTGCAGCTTTATCGCACAATAATTCTTCATCGACGTTGTTTGATTTGGCCTGTCGTTAACCAACCCAGATTCAATGCATCTTCGTCAGATTTCTGCATGCTGTAGCAGATTATACACGACATCTACATTGTAAATCTGTGCTTTCGCTACATTGACCTAAAAAGAAACAACACATCCAAGTGCATCAGCAGATGACTCATGATGGCATGTGGGCTACGACCGCTGTATACAATTATAGGCCCAGTTTTTAGTTCTTGGGATTGCATTCTAGTTTGATGTAGGCTATTATACCCATATAAGTTGAGTATACTATGTATATAATTAATTAATTCTGTCTGTAGGCCTACGACGTCCTACGTGTATACTCTCTCTCTCTCTCTAGTATATGTATACATGTACCGGTATATATAACATAGCCTGCAGTAATTCTTCGTCACTTTCGAGTCAGTTGGCTACTTTCTCCCACATCCTTTTGACCTTACGTACCATTCTAATTTTCTTTCCATCGTTTAATTAGGCCTACTGATGGCATTGCGTACATTTATTTGGTTCGTCCATTTCTTCTCCCTTCGCTTCCTGCTCTGCCTCCTGCTCCTCCTTCTCGCCCTGCTCTCTTTCCTCTACATACATTCGCAGTATATATATATTATATATATATATTGGTTCCTCCTGTTCAGCCAATCATTAATATATCATTCTGCATGTTACCGTGATGGATTCTTCCTCCTACTCGCCCTGCTCTCTTTCCTTTAAATATAAGATCATCGCAGTATATATAGCATCCTCTTTTCAACCAATCATTGATATAATTATCATTCTGCTGTTCGTGTGATGAATTCTTCGACTTGGTTTTGCCGAGGTCACTTTAATGACGGATCTCAATCTCAGTTAATCCTCGTTAGTCAATTTATCCACGCTTGCGCTATAAAAGTTCAGTCACGTTGAAACTGTCCTGAAGGCGCGGTTATAACTGTCACCTCTTGTCATCAGATGCAACTAGCACAAGACAACGAAGCGATGGGCGGAGTGGCATATAAGGGAGACATCATGCAGTTGGAGGAGATAAGACCACGTTGGTCACCAACTGCAGGGAAAAGAGGTGTCACTAAGGAGAAGGCCTCTTCTCTCCTGAATTTTTCACATCACATTAAATTGCTGGCATTAATGCCGCCCTGAAAAAGACTCGTATACAAAACAAATAATAGGCTATTTGTCTTCTATAAGTCACCGAGTCTCATATTATAAGTTAGAAGAGTCATTTCGCAGGAGAGCTGATTGCCAGAGCAGACAGGAAGTTCTTGCAGGAATCACAGCTCATTGATATTCTTCAGCCTTCGTGAAGATAGAAGCTCAAACTCGCGAGACAGAAGACATCTTTTTCATGCTACCTTTTGTTGCATCAAAATATCTACAAGACAATTTGTTGTAATTGATCCAACTTCAGTTATAATTAATTGCAGTGCAGATGTGACTTTATAGTCTGCCACTGTTCTAATTTATTCTTTAAAAAATGCATGCAATCGTTGAATACTATTACAATGTCATGTATGTGATGCATGTTTGTGTAGGTGAGATACCACGTATACGAACAACAAGCGGGCAATCATTATATATGTCAGCGCCAAGCTGTACAATGGGTGGGAATACAAATGTATGTTGTGCTCTGTGGTCTGTTTTGAGTAGGCCTATTATAGGTCTATCGTTTGTTTAAATTTTGTAAACCTACCAGACAATTTACTACTCATGCCCTATTATGGTTACTGTGTGAAATGTCTATTCTTCTGTCTTATATACTTGCGCCGTCTGTCTCCTTCTAAGTGACTGTAAACCTATGTCTGGCTACCTCTCGCTGTCCATGTGTGTCTCGTTTTGTGTCTCTGCTCTTCAGCTGACGTGTGTTCATGACATCTCGTTGCAGAGTGTTGTATACTTCGTCGGCGAAGATCTTGGACGATGCTTTCGAATGCTTTTAACCTTCGTTCATAAACTGCAGTCTCTTGAGTAATCTTCTGTTCCATGTCTCACTCTCTGTCTGTCTGTTTCTCTGTCTCTCTCTCTGATTCTCTCTATCCTCTGGCTGTCTCTGTCTGTCTGTTTGTTTGTCTCTGTCTGTCTGTCTTTCTCTATTTCTTATTCTTTTCTGTCGCTGTCTCTGTATTTCTCTCTCTGTCTTTCTCCGTCAATATGACGGAGAGAGACAGAGATTGTCTGTCTGTCTCTGTCTCTCTCTGTCTCTGTATATCTGTATATCTATGTATCTCTCTGTCTCTATTATTCTCCCAACTCTTCCAGTCTCTTTTACTCTTACTTTCATTCTCTCACATCTCTCACGTTCTCTCACATTCTATCTCCCCTCATGCCATTTCTCATTTTCTTTCTCAATGTCATGCACTCTCGAGCTCATTCTCTTCAATTCATCTCTCTCTCTCTTTTTCTCTCTCTCTCTCGTATTTTGGTTGTATCGGCTCCCCTCTTTACGCCGTTGTCATATGACTGTGTTGACTCTACATGTATACGCCTTTAATTGACATGCAGAAGTGTACTGTGTAATATAAGACTGAAATCTGGTCTTGTTTTCCGTCAGAAAACGTAATAAGAATATAATTTGAAAAACATTGATTTGCAGTTTTTTTTATTTCGTCGGCCATCTGCTCAAATTAGATCAGCATCCATCTTAAGGCAATTCGATTTAACGAACTGTCATCTACCTCTGCCACCGCCAACGCCAACGCCACCGCCACTGCCACCACCACTGCCACCGACACTGCCACCACCACTGCCACTGCCACTGCCACCGCCAACGCCACTGCCACTGCCACCGTTGTCCATGTTTTGCAAGCCACTTGTTGTGTTCACAGGCAATGAAGTCACTCAGTCAGTTCGTCTCTTTCACTGTCTGTCTACATGACTCTCACTGTCTGTCTGTCTGTCTGTCTGTCTGTCTGTCTGTCTGTCTGTCTGTCTGTCTGTCTGTCTGTATGTCTTTCTATGTCCGCCCCTGCTATACGTCCTATTATAGACGCCCTGCAGTCTGCGTCTATATGGCTGTCTGTCTGTATGTAGTTTTCTGGTTTTCTCTGCATGGACTTGCGGTTCCAATATCTCTGCCATCGTCTGTCTCACCGTAGGATGATCAACACAAGCGCAAGTATGGGGCAATTCACGTATGTACGTTACAGTAGCCTACATACATGTAGACTACATATTTATGCATGTATGAGTGTATGCATGCAAATATAAAATATTTTTGCTTGTGGCTTTACCAAAGAATGAGTATAATTGTGTGCGTATGAATATCACTTATACGTATAATATGTAGACTATACTGTAGACTGTAGAGTATAGAATAATGAATGTAAGTTTTGCGCCTAATGAATAATGTGCACGCACTATTTCAATGCATGTACAATGTTTGTACATGTATGTGCAAGTGCGTGTCTCTAACTATCAATGTATCTATCGAATATCCATCATGTATACAATTATTCAATACAAGTCCACATCAGTGAATTTTAGTTTGTTTTTCATTTCGTCTGTTTTCCTTCTTGTTGCATGCGATGGTGTATACAATGTTATACATAATACATTCATTCGGATCGACGTCTAACACGCGCAATGTGTTTTCTTTTCTCTATTTCCGTTGATTGCCGTTGGCATCCAATCCTCCTCCTCCTCCTCCTCGACCTCCTCCTCTTCCTCATGACCCGATGCCATCCATTCATTCAGCCTTCCTCTCACCCGATGACGTCATCTGACTTTGTTTGCTCTGCTGTATGTCGACGATTAGCTGTGAAAACAAAATCTCTCCGACTCTTCTCAACAGCGATGCCAAAGACCATCATGCATTGCGCCGCTTTTGACGAACGCAGACGACTGCAGACACGTGTGGCTGAATTCTCCACATTCTTTGCTTACGGAATCGGTATCCATCGTAAAGTCATCAGTCAACTGTGAAGGTCTTTGGTGCCATTCTGCTGAACAACAATCCTATTGTCTTGTAATTCTCTTTGTCTCGAATGTCGTTCACAATCGGTTCGCACTGTTAAATCATTGTACTCGTTGTTGCGTTCTGAACTCAAGACGACCATGTAATTTATTGTCCAAGTTTGCACGTTCTCCTTAACCTTTCCTTTTATCGCATTGTACTGATCCTAGAAACGGTCCGCTTGGCATGCTGGGTTCGAGTGCCATCTAGTAATGTCTAGTGCAATGTCATAGAAGTTCTAAGATGAGTCATGGTGATCATGGATAGAGCGCTGGGCGGCCTAAACTGGGAAGGTTTAGGGTTCGAACCTCAGAGGCTTAGCCTCATGCACTTAGGTGATATCTGCGTAGGAGTTTGCATGTTCTTCACGCACCATTGTTCAGTCACTATGCCCCGCTGACCTTTTAGAAATTTAGAGGGAGGACAAGATCAAATGAATTTGCAGCATTGTGTTCTACAAATTTCTATTTTCAACTGCTGAATTAATGCAAGAGCACTTGGGAATTTTTATATGCGTATACCCAGCTGAAAATGGTGAATGCAGAATCTATTCAGGACAAAGTGCTATGGAAACATTTAATTATAGTCTCATTATGTTTGTGTACCAAGATTTTTTTCTCTTTGTTTCCAAGTACATGTACGCCTGCAGCTGTGTCATTTCGTCTCTTTACGATTTGTTTGTACGCGCATCAGTACGCATGCGTCATATCCAATCCTCATTCAAAGTCGACGTGGCAAAGACGAAGCACCACAAAGCTCTTTGAAGATCACGTGTTTCATTGCTGGTCACGTGTTTCATTGCTGATCACGTGTCCCTTTGAAGATCACGTGTTTCATTGCTGATCACGTGCTTCAAGCAAATGGTCAACATGGATTCCATTGACGTTCGTCTCCTAATCCTTTGGCTGAGCAGCGCCGCCGCCTATGGAAAGAGATTCATCTGGAAAGGATCAACCGAGGTCGAACAACAGTGGGCGAGGTCAGGCGGTGTAAAAGGTCCTCGCGTTGTCTCCAAGAAGCGCTTAGCACTGCAGAGGCGTTGGTGGCAGTGTTCCCCCCACCCCCACTGACCCCCGCTGAGACGCACCATTCCGTGCAGTGCACCAAAACAATCGTAAAGAGACTGGAGACTTGATCTCGGCCTTCTTCATTCCTACCGTGCCTCTTCCTTCCCCTCCGAGTAATTCAGCATTCGCAAAATGTGCCACGGTGAGATCTGACGTGTGTGTGTGTGTGTGTGTGTGTGTCGGCGTCGTGCATCATATAATGATAATTATTTCTCTCTGAGCTTTTTCTTTCGTGACACTGAAGCAACAACACATCGTAAACGTTGCGCTTTATATTCGCACATTAATGTCTAGGAACGGCTCTTCGTCCCACACCTCTTCTGTCTCTTCCTCATCCTCCTCTTCTTCTTCTTTCTCTTCCTCCTCCTCCTCCTCCTCCTCCTCCTCCTCCAAATTTTCATCCTCCGCCTCTTCTTCCTCTGTCTCCTTTTCCTCTTCTTCATACACCTCATATGTCCTCGTCTTGTTCCTCCTTCTCCTTTCCCTCCTTCTCGTCTTTTCCTTCTCCTACTCCCACTTTCCTCCCCTCTTCTTCCTCCTCCTGTTTCTTCTCCATCTTACTCGCAGCCTCCTTCCTTCCTCTCTTCTTCTTCCTCCTCCTCTTCCTCCTCCTTCTTCTTTCCTTCTCTTCTTTTTCCTCATCCTCTTTCCTTCTCTTCCTCATCCGCCGCCTCATCTTCCTCCCTTTAATTCTTCTTATTCCCTTCTTCCTCTTCCTCTTCCTCTTCCTCTTCCTCTTCCTCTTCCTCTTCCTCTTCCTCTTTCTCTTCTTTTTCGACTTCAGTGCTTATGGTCGTGTGAAGTCGAACGTTGCGTAACGAGTAGACAATTCACTTGATCTGATTATAACGGCCGATAGCGTCGATTCAACCCAAGTAAGCCGACCGAATACACTGCATGGATGTTATTGAGGAAGGAAATGCATGAAGTTCAATGTCACGCTCTGCTGCTCTGCTTATTGCTGAGTGGAATCCGGTCAAAGCAGTTAACCGGTGTGGGTGGTATTATACAGAAAGATCGATCGAAACCTTGCATTTATTCTTGCCTCACGTGGGGCGTCGTGGCGCAAGGGTTTGTTCGGTGCATTGAAGCCGAAAGGTTGCAGGTTCGAATCCATCCTAGGCCACCGCTGAGCAAGTCCTTCAGTTGCAATTGCTCATGCGCTTCGGTATGAAACTCCGATTCAGTGTCCGTGCTGTAGCCGAGAGCGCCTCTGAGTAGTAATCTTGAAAGAGCGCTGTAACAAGTGCTCATACACACATGGCCTACACTTTTACATACATACATGCATGCCTGAGGTAATAAATGCAATACTTGTCTGTCTGTTTATCTATTTGTCTGTATGTCTGTCTGTCGGTCTGTCCATCTGTTATTCTGCATATCCCTTTTTGCTGCTCTCGTCGTGACGATGTGGAGGCGGGGAGAGAGAAAGATAGAGATAGACAGACATAAACAGACAGAGAGACAAACAGACATAGACAGACAGACAAACAGACATAGAGAGACAGAGAGACAGAGAGACAGAGACAGAGAGCAGAGAGAAGACAGACAGACAGGGAGAGAGATAGTCAGAGAGAAGGGAAAAGCAGACTATAGAACGCCAGATGGAAGATGCAGGCCAACTATAGGGAGAGAAAGGGAAGGAATGAAAGAGCGACTGGTGTGTTGAATTCACGTCCACATTCGCCAATGATTTCCCCATCGTAAGACAACCTCAGCTCGTCTTCAGCTAATTCTACGGATGAACGAAGAAGAGGTGAAGTACTGTATAGTTAGGCTAGTTGATAATTATTGGTTGAGTGTTGTATACGAGAAGTTGCCACCACAAGTCTTGAAAAGAACGAAAGTGGTTCTAGCAAGAAGACTTCATTATTTTCTGTCTTCGTGGCTCTGTCTTCTCTGTAGTCGTGTGACTGGGCTGGAATAGTAGGCCTCCTGAAATGGTGCTATATAAATTGTTGGAATGAATGAATGAACGAATGAATGAGTCTTTGTGCGTGCGTAAGGTGTGTGGCATTGTGTGCGTGTGCGGCCTTGTTCGTTAGACATCGAATTTTAGAAGTCACTAATTTGTACTAAAAATTAATATCACAAACGTGTGTTTTATATAATAACTAAACGCAATAGACCATGCACTGATTATGCATTGCATGCGTGTTAATTCAAAGTCTTAGGTTGATAAATCAAGTGAATTGAACAGTTCGTTGCTTTCTCCATTTCGATCGAAATGTCTCCTTCCCACGATCCCTTCCCCACCCTATTGCCCTACCACCCTGTTGTTGCCCATTCCAACGAGCCAAGGGCTTGCATTTCATTGGTTGAATATAATTTTATCTGATTAGCAGCCATGTTTCCACGCCTTCATCCCTTCACTCCTCCTCCTCCTGCTCACGCTGCTCCTATTGCCTCTGCTCCTGCTCCTCCTGCTTCTCCATCTCCTCCTACTTCTCCTCTTTTTTCTTCCTCCTCCTCTCCTCCCCTCTTCTTCCTGCTCAGGCTACTCCTCTTGCTCCTGCTTCGTCTCCTCCTGCTCTTCCTCCTCCTCCTGCATGCTCCTTCTGCTTTTGCTCCTGTTCCTGCTTCTCCTACTCCTCCATCTCCTCATGCTCCTCCTCTTCTTCCTCTCATCCTCTTCCTTCTCCTTCTCGTCCTCCTCGTCCTCCTCCTCATTTCCACCTGCAATCGAGCTAATCAAATCGATAGAGACAACTCGGTTTTCTGATCGATTGCTTTGCACTACAGTTGTGAATGGTGATCACTGGTGATCAATGGGGAATGATGATCAATGGGGAATGGTGATCAATGGCGACTGGTGATCAATGGGGAATGGTGATCAATGGGGAATGGTGATCAATGGGGAATGGTGATCAATGGGGAATGGTGATCAATGGTGAATGGTGATCAATGGGGAATGGTGATCAATGGGGAATGGTGATCAATGGGGAATGGTGATCAATGGGGAATGGTGATCAGTGGCGACTTGTGGTGATCAATGGGCGACATCTTCTTCTTTGACCATCGGTAAAACGAGAGATAAAATTATCTCACTGACATTCTATAGTAGCGCCATCGTCTGAGTGTTCATCGTCATCGCAATCAAAAAATGTCTATAGATCGCCAAAAGCAAATTCGCTGCAGGACATGAATTCAACTTATGATAAGCTGCTTTAGTCACTGCATGCGTTTAATAAATCAAGACAGAATCAACTTCAATCAAGAGGCAGATGATCAGAATGAAAAGAGGGGAGGCAGACAGACAGGCGGACGGCTGAGGTGGATGGTGTTTAGTCTATATGAAACGGAAAGGCGTGTGAAGGGAAAATGCATTTCTCTCCTTTCTCCTCTACCTATAAGTCTCTTTGTCTCTTTGTCTCTGTTATTTAGGGAAATGAGTTTTTCACTCCATACAAGTTTCCGAGGTAGCTTAGCCTACTTTGCAGGAAAGACATGGTTTGTGCAAACTCGAACTAAATTTTTTATGAGAGTTTTAAGTCAATTATTTAGAGACTAATTGATTAGATAATTGAAAGCTTGGTGCAAATTATAATTGTCTATTAATTCATTTTGTCTCATTCTAAAATCTCACAATTAGGCATATAGCCTCACAATAACCTTGCCTACATAACTCTAACTACATGCGAAATTCTTTCATTGTAATTAATGAATATCAACCATGGTAGTTGGAGTTCTTACTTAATAACTTAATAAGAATAGGCCTATTTTCAAAATAAAAAACCTTTAGTTTTTGAAATGTTGATACGAAAATGTTCAGTTTATGCACGAATCCTTCAGTAACGTAAAATTAATCGAATTTGCCTGTTTTGGCTTCTTTAGCCAGCAGATAGCCTAATTAATTATCGCGAGCTCTCTGAGTTTTCAACGGTCCCTGAAACACCATGCAGTTCCTGCATGCATCATCGGCACTATGCAGTGGAACCAGAACATTTGTTGTTGCAGGGTTCGCAACAGATGAATAAAGAAATAGACATTATAGACCCATACATGCAGGTACATGTATATATTAGGCTACTTTAGAAGTTAGAACGCATGATAGTTCCAATGTGCAACTCCGAACTCTTTTCAATAAAAAACATTTTCGACAGTGATAAGAAGAAATCGGATCACGACCATTGAACTTTGAGTTTCGTCATGATTTGGATTTTGGAATAGGCGTATAACCCTATTTTCGTGCCATTTCATTTTCCTACGTCAGCAACAAATTTTAATTTATTAATTTAATGTCAATTTTTTTATTAATAATAATATTACATGCATTTAGTTCTTCTAAAATGCTAATTAAAATTCTCAATCTATTTCTGAAATTCAAACTATTGCCATTCCGAATTCATCAGTTAAAAGACATAGTAACCTATCACTGTCCTATTATAATGTATCATCTGAAGTGTATAGACAAACACCAAAGACCAAAGAATCAACTGAGTAACCACAGGGAACGAACGAATGAAAGAAAAGGAATCAGCGTAACATGTACGAAAAGAACAAATGAAGGCTTGCATTGGGGAACCGATTGGAACCAATGGAAACCAATTGGAACCAAATGAAACCAATGGAAACCAATTGGAGCCAATTGAAACCAATGGCAAGCGATAAATGAAGATCGACATTTGTTGGTAAACAACGATGTCGGACCATGCAGTCTTCAGCTCCTCGTTTACCTGATGATGCAACGGCGGATGTAGTCTATGACTCTATGTTGTATAGTATTGTATACATGGCGGCGAAAGATCTTCTGTTATGGAATTAAAGGAATTAGGATGAGGAGGACAAGCACTGATGAGATGGACGAAGGAAGCTGATGGATAAGATGCATGAGCAGAGCCAGAGAAATTCCTGCGGCATCTGTTGCTGTATCTTACAACGAAATCCGAACGTGTGTGTGTGCGTGTGTGTGAGTGTGTGCGCGTGTGTGTGTGCGTGCGTGTGTGTGTGTGTGTGTGTGTGTGTGTGTGACGCCAGACCAAATCCATGACACCATGAATTTATCATCTGCACCGTTTTATCTGCCTCTGTGTTCGTATGGCTCAATACGGATAGATAAAATTATGCATAACAATTATATCCGTGAGTTGTCCATCTGTAACTCTGCATGTTTTATCTCTATCAGTTTTTATATGTTTTGTCTGTTTTCTACCCCGACATGTCCTATCGTATATTTCACGCCTAGTCTTACTCTACAGGGTAGGCCTAAATTGTTTGCGGTGGGATGGAGAAATTAGATTATTCGTTTTGTCAGTAACTGTTGTTGGTTGGAAAAGACTGCGAACCGGTGGATGAAATTCTTGAGCATGAATCGTGTGATAGTCGATTGGAGGGGAGTATGGTTAGAAAACTTGAATCTTAGCCTTTTCTTAGGTTGGTATACGAGGAGTGCTGAGATTTCACAGTTTTGCCATGATGTAATAACTATTTTGACTCTTGTCTACCATAGTTATATCGGCGAAGAAGAGCTTTCAGATAATTATAATACGAGATAAATAAATAAATAAATACCTCAGCTGCAGAAAGAATTGGTGGACAGTTGTTCGACAGTGGCGTCTAATTTTAAGGAGGTGCAAATGTGGATGGAAGCCTCGCATAATTACACCGTGGTTCAAAAAAAACTAAGCCAACTTGTTTTTCATATATCTCTAAAGCCTGATAACATATCACGCTAACATTTTCCAAATATTTAGAGAAGTGGACCAAGAATATGATTCCAAAATTTCAAGAGATAAAATTGAACGGATAAAAAGATATGAATCTTTAAACTTCATATGTCGAAATTGCAGTTTACAAACAATTTTCTGCCAGATGCAGTAAAAAGTACGCTAAACTGTTTTTCTTATATCTTCAATGCCTGATAATTAATCATACCAAAAGTTTCCAGATATTTAGAAGATTAAACCAAGAATATGATTCCAAAATATCATGTCATACATTTGAACGGATAGAAAGATATGAACATTTAAACTTCATCTCCAGAAATTTCTGTTTTCAGCAAGTCTGTTATGGTGTTCGTTGCGGTTTCGATGCTTGATAGTTCCCAATTTTGGTCTTCAGGGATCCTGGAGTAAAATTAACGGAGTATATTATCGCAATATTCTGCTGTCACAACATCTTCCACCTGTTATCAGAAATCAATAGCCCCAGAAAGCTGTTTTCTTTTACAACAGAACAGCGCCAGCCCACAGAGCCAAGAAAACCATCGAAATGCTGACAAGAAAGACGCCAGACTTCATTTCTCACACATTATGGCATCCGAACAGCCCAGATTTGAATCCTGTCGACAATAAAGTGTGGGGCGTGATGCAAGACCGAGTCTACCAGACAACAATCCATGATATAAACGATCTGAAGCAACCAACGTTTGTTGGAAGTGTGGGAAGGCCTGGTCCAGATGATAATTGACGATGCTGTTGCATAATGCATGGCGCCAGCGCTTCCAGGCTTGCGTGCAAGCAGGAGAAGGACATTTTGAGCATGCTATTTAATTAAATAATCAAACCATACTGTTGGAATCATATTGTTAATTCAATTCTCTACATATCTGGAAAATTTTAGAATGGATAATCATCAGGCAATAGAGATATAAGAAAACATTTTATTGAATCTGACAGAAAATTGCTTGTAAACTGAAATTTCGGCATATGAAGTTTAAATATTCAAATCTTTTTATCCGTTCAACTTTATCTCATGAAATTTTGGAATCATATTCTTGGTCCAATTCTCTAAATATTTGGAAAATTTCAACATTATATGTTATCAGGCATTGGAGATATTTGAAAAACAATTTGGCTTAGTTTTTTTTAACCGCGGTGTATAATTATAGCCTACACTACAGCCCTACTTCTATCAAGACGGTTTAGCAGCCTTCTGGAAGTTCTGGCAGGGAAGGGCGTTAGGCAAACCTCCTAGATTTCATATGATAGGAATATTGCCTGCTTGAGTATCTCAGGGAGAGTGGTGTTTAGTTGAGGCCAAGTTCATCGAGTCTCTATGCAGACGATAAGGATGTCGACTTTGGCGGTTCTGTTATTGATTGAGGCATCCGATAGAACAGCGATCGGTTCAGAGAAATGTTAACAGTTTCATCTTTATTTAAATCGGCGAAGATTGGCATGACTTCAGATTTTAGAACCGATCAATCAACGGACAGATCAGAAAGCCAATCTGGCGATTGACGGACAGAAATAAAAACTGATCGATTCATCATCGATCTTAGAAATCGATCGGGGGACAGTTGACAGTTCAAAGGAAGAGAGAGCAATTTAAGGAGTGGCAGAGAAACGGCGATTAAATAAAATGAATTCTAGGAATAATAATTCTTTGTCTGCAGAAAGATGGCGTCGTTGTCGTCGATGATTAATTGCCTCCATGCAGTAATATAATATCTATGTCGTTTGTGCGTCGTTACCATGGAAACCTAGAAGCAGCGGCGCGAAATAATAATCATAAGTGAAATAGCCATAAATATATGCTAGAACGCAATAAACATACATAAAACTACATATGGATTAGGATATGGTAATGGATATTCACAAATATAATATTATTGTATACATTTGGATTTATGAGCTTAAGCTTAATGATTGACCTATAGGCACGGACAGATTCTGCTTCCTACCTAAGGCAGTTTTGTGCTCTATTATTATATGCAATGTCGATATGCAGCGGGCTTATACAAGACTGAGAATGCGTTCGGTATAATACTCGGTTTTAATAGAACTGATGCAACATGGAGAGATGGAGAAGGAATGAAAAGGATGGAGTTGCTCTGTTGCTGTAGCATGGAAACGTTATCTGTCCGCTGCCATCATCGTCTTATTCCAGTTGGGAATAACAGATGACCTTCAGTGTGATTTCCGCGATTCGTCGAAGACAGAATGTGTTTGCAACCAGAAGACGCAGATTGGATAAAAAATACTCGAATCGAGTTTTCAATAATCCTGTATAAGCTTACTATTGGCTACACCTTGGCGCATTAAACTTGCTTCATCAAGCGTAAGAAAAAGTACGTAGGCTACACGAAAGAAGTCGCGAGAAATTGTATTAAAATTTTTGTTAATTTATTCCTAAATAACTTTGGCCAAATAATTATGTCTACAATTGCGTGTTAAAGTAACTTTCTTTCTGTAGTCGTCAAGTTGCATCAGCAAGTCATCTCTATAATAGACGAAGCGATCAACTAAACCATCATGTAGTTTGGAGATTGAGGACGTGGCTCCAAAGTTATGACATCAATAGTAAACCAGAATGTAGTAACCCACTATAGTCCTGCCTGGTCTCAAGAGGACAATGACAAGGACCAAGGCAAATTGTAAGCCAGATGATGAGATTTAGAAAGGAAAAGAAGAGGTTGAGGAGGTGGCAGGTCTAATTGCATAGAGGTCTCATGTTATTTTACCATAACTTAAAGTTGTTGATTTTCAAAGCTATCTTATGCAACCCATTTAGCACTAAATAGAAGTAACTGTTTAAGTTCCAAAGCTGAATAGTGATAGCAGCACTGGGAGTTGAAGAAGCGTCCACAAAATATGGTGACGCAAAAACTTTTTCGAACCACTGTATATGAAATGGGTATAGGGCCTACGTTAGAATGACAGTTGAATGGTGACTAACAGAAAGACGACCGCTAGAATTAAAGGAGCAAGAAGAATGCAAGAAAAATGAGGGATGAAGATTAGGAGGAAGAGGCGAATTCTATGGCATTGACGAGGGCTATAATGGCAAAGGTCGTGATGATGATGATGATGATGATGGTGGTGGTAATGGTGGTGGTGGTGGTAAGTGGTGGTGGTAATGGTGGTGGTAATGGTGACGCTGAAGATGCTTACAGCGACGAAAACAATTTCGACGTTTTGTTTGTCTTGACTGCAGACCGTCTGCGATAAATCGTCATTTCGTCATGAAAGTCATCCGCTGTGACGACGAAGAAGTCACGCAGACGTCATTAAGACGTCATTAAGACGCAATGACGACGACGCATCAGATTGAACGATTAACCGAGAGAGGCAACGACGGTTCGACGACTCTCAATGCTGCAGCCGTCTATTCTAAGCCTGTCCACTTATGCCCATCTATCTTATATTCACCGTCTTAATTCATGTCCAACTACTATTCTCCATTCACATTTTTCATGTTCATCTATTTTATATTCACCAACTTCATGTCCAACCATTTTTATATCCTCCTACTTCATGTCCAACCATTTTATATCTACCTACTTCATGTCCAACTATTTTGCATTCACTTGCTTCATGTTCAACTATTTTATATTTAACTACTTCATGTCCAACTATTTTATGGTCATCTAAGTCATGTCCTCCTACTTTATATTCATCCACTTCAAGTCCAACTATTTTGTATTCATCTGTTTCATGTTCATCATTATATAATTATCTTTTATTCATCTACTTCATATCCACTTACATGTATTTTCATGTCCACCTAGAACAGACGACGAGGGAGAGGACCGGTCAGTGCTCAACCACCATTATATATGCCGAGGCAAAGCAAATGAAGTTGCCGACTAAATAACTAAATACCCCGTTGATGCGTCTTGGCACTCTATGGATTTTTTGGTGGGAGGGGGGCTGCTCTTCTATAATGAACAACGTCCACAGACGTCTTGCAGTGACGAACAATTTTTATGCACCGAAAAGACGAGACAAAGCAAAATGAAGCACTGCCATATAGACCTGATATTAAGACATAGGAAACTAATGCATGGCCGTGTATGGCGTGTACTTTTTAATACTATAATAACCAACTTCAGAGAGAGTACTACACACGTGTGTATGATCGTCGAAGGACTCATCGCATGCAACATTGCAGCATTGAAGCATTGAAGATCATTTGAAGATGGTCGTTGGAATGATGATTGTTGTGTTGCGTGACGTTGATGAAAAGAAAAGAGAAGGTGATGCAGTCTCTCTGTCTGTCTGTCTCTGTCTCTGTGTGTCTCTCTGTGTGTGTGTCTCTCTCTCTCTGTGTCTATGTCTATGTCTCTGTCTATGTCTCTCTGCCTCTGTCTCTCTCTCTGTCTCTCTCTGTTTGTTTGTCTGCCTGTCTGTCTCTCTATCTCTCACACTTACACACACACTCTCTGTCTCCGTCTCTCGCTATTTCTGTCTCTCTGTCTCTGTCTCTCTCTGTCTCGCTCTGTTTCTATGTTTGTTTGTTTGTCTGTCTGTCCGTCTGACTCTCTTTCTCTTTCTCTTTCTCTTTCTCTTTCTCTCTCTCTCTCTCTCTCTCTCTCTCACTCTCTCTCTCTCTCTCTCTCTCTCTCTCTCTCTCTCTCTCTCTCTCTCTCTCTCTCTCTCTCTTCATCACAATTCTGATGATGCACTTGTTGCGTCCTTCAACTGTCCGATAGAACCAGGATGAGCACTTAATGCACGACGATATAACTCTCCGGTATATAACACGTTTCGTTAATAAGTATGCTGGTCAGCGATTCAGTGGCAGAAGACTTATAGTCTTACTACATTAGACATTGATGAAGCAACATGTCATGTGTACACATCAGTCATATTGTAGTATGTATATGTAGAGTTGTAGACATATACAAATTGTATATGTATGTGCAAATGTATGCACGCATTCCTAGCCTATAATTATACAGTATTTTACACGTATGTACATTGTACAGGGTGGGCCAAAAGTGATCTCTAAAGTTGTTTTACCAATGTATTGGCCAGAAGAAAGAATTATAAAATTAATTTTTACAGGCTTAAAGGTAAGTCATATTAACGTACAACAGCCAAATTTAAACAACACTTTATATGACTTTTAGCGAGTCCACAATCCACATACTGTTTTTGACCTTAGTAAGCCTATACTTTTATTTATTGTAAAATGAGTCCTAAATTCGAGCGAGAAACACAGAAATTGACTAATTCTGCATATTAATTAGCGTACCATCTGCCCGTCCTTCCGTCAGTCCTTCCGTCCGTCCATCCGTCCGTCCATCAGTTCGTACGTCCGTTAGTCCGTCCGTTAGTCCTTCCATCCGTCCGTCCATCCGTCCGTCCATCCGTTCGTACGTCCGTTAGTCCGTCCGTTAGTCCGTCCATCCGTCCATCCATCTTCATCAGCCTAATGCCTGCATGCCAAAAAATAACGAACCCGTTTAAGGAAGAGAGACAAGATGTCTTCAAGGAAGCTCATCATTTGACCCATCATGCACCGCGCATTTCCGGTTACTTAATGCATGGCGTTGACGCGTTTTACGTGGCGCCCGTTTAACGGAGTTAAGAGGAATCTCTACTCTCGACTGCAGGTCTAAAGAGGCACTGCAGCGAGTTCCACGAATAGCTGAATGAATAACGAAAGAACGAATAACGAATAACGGAAGAACGAAGAACGAAGAACGAACGAACGAACGAACGAACGAAGAAGGAGCGAGGGAAGGCTGTCAGTTAATTTAAAGCTGTCATCTCCGGACTGCTTGGCAGATATGTTGATTCCGTCCAATCTCATTTATTTTGACCTCCACTTCTTACAGGACATCAACTCATTGCACTTCGGTAATTTATTCCATTTTATATTGTATTGGGTCTATACGCTTCAGAAAATCATGGCATGATAGTTATATTAAATCTTTCTTCCTATTTGTGTGTGTGTATATGCCTGTCTGTCTGTCTGTCTGTCTGTCTGTCTGTATGTCTATTTCTGTGTGCGTCGCAGAGCCTAATATTGTGCACGTATAGGCCTATACATGATCCGTCCGATTCCGTCGATATAGGAGTTGGCAAAGAAGTAAGTCCTGTCCACTGGATAACGGCCTTTCCACCGGAGAAAACCCTTTACCACCGG
>OX243816.1:29749067-29794067 GCA_945859605.1 Lumbricus rubellus
GCCTTGTTCTTCCAAACCTTTGTCAACTTAATCATGACTGATGTACCCATGGCTAACCTTGACTTTACTTCTACATTACAGTCTGCATCTTTCGTTATTCTGCTTCCCAGATAGACAAAGGAGTCTACCTGTTCTAAACTACCATTGATTACTCTTATATCCAACAACGTGTCCGTATTTGTCATGACCTTTGTCTTTGCAGCATTAATCTTCATGCTATACTCGTTTGCAGATCTCTCAATTCTGTCCACCAATTCTTGTAGCTCCTCTGGTGATGTAGTCAGTAACACAATGTCGTCCGCGTATCTTAGGTTGTTAATGGTTTTACCCCCGATTCTGAATCCACCGGTGAATCCTTCCAAGGCTTTTCTCATTACTTGTTCAGCTAAAATGTTGAAAAGGCACGGTGAAAGGTTACACCCTTGACGCACTCCTTTCTTAACTCTGAACCATGGTGACGTGAGTCCATCTGTCCTAATATTTGCGCGTTGTTGTTTATAAAGTTTCTGCAGCAGCTGAACTATTTGAGGCGGGAAACCCATTTCTAACATGGTTAACCAGAGTTTGTCATGTTGTATCATGTCAAACGCTTTTGTGAAGTCAATGAAGCAGAAATATATTGGTTGGTTCCTTTCTATACCCCGCAGTCGATCGAGTCGATCGAGTCGATCATAACTCGGCCAAGTCGAGTCGATCGAAAAATCGTCGACTCGATCGACTTGCAAGTCGAGTCGATCGTGAGTTTTTTTCGATCGACTCGATCGACTTGCGAGTCGAGTCGATCGTGAGACATGCCAAGTCGAGTCGATCGAAAAATCGTCGACTTGCAAGTCGAGTCGATCATTGCTCCGTCGACTCGACTCCACTTAAAAATATTTATCTTAGGCCTAGGCTACTATTTCTTGAAGTCTCAAAGTGAACTACATGATATAATGACGTAATTCAGTTTTTTCACACGAGTGCAGCTAATGAACCTTTTGGCAGCCGACCATTTCGTGTTTGTGGAACTGTGAAAGCTGATAGACGTACGCTTTCGATTTGAGTTCAACCAGTAGAGGCGGATACAGAAATATTCGACGGGGGGGGGGTTTGGTCTTGGGCCGACAAAACTTTTTGTTTTTTGTTGGTCTTCCGTGGAAAAATCCTTCTTTTAGTCTTTCGCCCAAAAAACTTCTAAAAACTCGTGGCAACTCCGGTTACTTAAAATCTGATGACTTTTTTAGTCATGTGCTAGTTTCTATCTCACCTTCCTGTTCCCGTTGCGTTGATTTACAGCTTCTTGAAAACTGATGGGAGGAGGGTCCAAATGGAGTGGGGGCATGGCCGGATTGCCCTCTTGGATCCGCTCCTGAATGAGCAGGATACATTTAGGCGTGTATAAATTATTATATGTAGATGATAATTTTGAGAATATAAAACGAGGCTTTTTATGACGTCACTTCGATCTGGATACAGATCTACTATCATATAATTTCATTATTTTGAGAATACAAAACTAGACCCATGCTTATTGTGACGTCACTCTGATTATGATGCAATTTTTTACTATTATAGGCCTATTACAGGTTCACCTCGAGAATTAAAACAACTAGGCCTATTGTGACGTCACTTCGATTATGATACAAAATGTAATATTATAGAAGTGCATTTTGATAATATAAACAAGGCTTACTGTGACGTCACTTAATTATTATACATATCTACTATTAAAGAAGAGCATTTTGAGAGTATAAACTAGACGAATTGTGACGTCACTTCGATTATTACGCAGATCAACCGTAATAATTTTTGAAACTCATTAATTTTACAGAATCTAAACGAGGCCTATTGTGACGTCACTACGATTACAGCGCACATCTACTATGAATTCACTGAGAATACGAAATTAGGCTTAGTGTGACGTCACGCAGATTTCATTTTGAGATCATATAACTGCAGGGGTGAGCAAGAGACAAAATTAGGTCAAGTCGACTCGAAGTCGATCGAGTCGATCGTCGGCCGAGCCAAATCGATCGAGTCGTGAAAAGGTCGGCGAGTCGACGAAGTCGATCGAGTCGATCGTCGACCAAGCCAAGTCGATCGAGTCGTGAAAAGGTCGGCGAGTCGACGAAGTCGATCGAGTCGATCGTCGGCCGAGCCAAGTCGATCGTAGCCCACGACTCGATCGACTGCGGGGTATATTCCTTTCCCTTGCTTTTTCGAGAATTATTCGGAGGTTTGCGATTTGGTCACGTGTGCCTCTTCTAGGTCTAAAACCAGCTTGTTCTTGGGCGATCTCGCTTTCAAGTTTGGATTGTATCCGTTCTGGAATCACACGTAACAGGATCTTGCTTGCATGAGAGACCAGAGCGATAGTACGGTAGTTTCCGCAATAAAGCGGGTCACCTTTCTTGAAAAGCGGGATGAAAGTTGACTGTGTCCACTCCTCTGGCCACTCCCAGTTTCTCCACACGTCCGTGCATATGTCGTGAAGTTTGGTCAGCGTCATTTCCCCGCCGTACTTAACCCATTCCCGCCGGAATTTTTCCGATACCTTTTGGGTTAATCGGGTCACCCGCGACCCGATCCGGCGGGAAAGGGTTAAGCAGTTCAGCGGCTATTGCATCTGGGCCTGGTGCCTTTCTTGTAGTTGATTTTAACAAAGCTCGCCTGATTTCTTCCTTCAAAGGAGGTGGTTCCCTTTCTTGAACATCTATATCTGTGTGATCGTCCACATCGTCATACAACTCCTCGCAGTATTCTGCTATTATAGTGTATTTAGCCGTAAGCTAAATACACTATAATAGCACTCGTCATGCTCAAGTTTTAAGCCCCCCAACGAAAAATCTTTGTTACGTTCTTGAATTTCAGTATCGGGGACTGTTAGAGTTGGTCAGGGACAGGTTAGGCGTCGTAATGGTCGGTCAGGGCTAGTATTATGGTTAATGTCATCACTAAATATACATGTATATACAGTCCAAAGCTACTGCAAATTTTTCGGTCCCCGATACTGCAACTACGCCCCATTGTGTTACTGAACTTAATTAGTGCTGAAGCGAGACAGGAAATACTAGCGGTGTAGAGTAAATACTGTATATTTATGGGATACGTTCGGTAGATGAGTCGCCGATGGATTTAACAGCCAAATAGATTTTAACGGTATAACTATACTATCGGGGACCGAATCATATTCAGTATATATCTTTTCTAATGACTACACTAACCCTAGCACTAACCCTAACCGACCCTTACAACGTTTATAGTCTAACCCTAACTGACCCTCACGACATCAGTAAACTTATGATGCACTACTGTCCTTAAGTCCAGATTTAATAGCTATAGGCCTACGGATTTATCTATAGGCATATATGGGCCCTATAGGTGGGTAGGCCTATCTGCATGTGCATGTGCAGGAGAACTTTCTGAACTCAAAATATTTAACACACTCGATTTTTTACTCGACATCGAAGGAAGTTTGGACTGCAATAAGCTGCTAACGACTCCATGGGAAGTTTAACTCGTTCTTTAAGAAAGTAAGAGAATAAAGAGAAAATTGAATTCATGTCGATAACAACACTAAACCCATGTCCACTCATAAGAACAGCTAACATTGATAGGCTATATTAACGACACTAGTGTTATCTTAACAACTATTATTATGCAGTGTTAGGCAGTTTACTCATATATGAACAACTAATATTGATTTATTAACTACAGGCTACTAGAATTAATTATCTAAGCAGCTATATTGGGAGTTTACAATTTCGAAATTATGGCAATACAATTACACCAAATTACCAATCTGCATGGTGTGTCGACAGGCCTATCTCGTGTTTACGTGCTGCGTTTATGCCTCGTGTTTACGGCAATGTCAACATATTCGTTGCCATGTAACTTGTCCCCATCAGCGAAATTCGACCGCAGAGGCGATTTTAAAGCGTTACAAACGACTTGAGCCGCTGCCGTGCATAACCAACTAGACGCAGAATAGAGGGCGCTCCAGCGGGTATTTTATCTTCGAATTAAGGCCCCTAATAATGTCTCGCCCGATGATGAACGGAGCATGGGGGTGGTTTCCCCCAACCCCACCCCCACCCCACCCCCGAGGACCTGTGGAATTGCCACCTGGCGAACGGGGTTGGAAACACGCGTCAGGGGACAGATAAAGTTATTAGGCGATGCTTGGACGAGAACAACCGTGGACCAACTTATCTTGATGAAACGACTCATTCGCTATTCAACCAATCGCCAGATGAGAAGTTATATCTGTCTGTCCCTCTGACCGCATATCTCTCCATATCCTGTGCTGCACGTTTATCTAGGTTTACGTCTGAATCTGTTTGCATACCGTAGCCTAGATGTACATTGTACATGTAGGCGCAAATATATATAAAGGGTGGGCCAAAAAAAGACCCCCTAGGTGTTTTGCCAATATTTTGGCCAGAAGTTAGAATTTTGAAATGAAATTTTGCAGTCTTAAAGGTAATTCATATTTACACATTATGGCCAAATTTCATCTAAATATATCAAACAGAACAAAAGTTATATCAGTTTTAGTGAGGCCACCCCCCGTTTTTTGACGATTCAAAAACGAAATGCAACAAAATTAGGTTTTTTGCCAATATCTTCACTAAAAGTAAGAATTTCTAAATGAAATTTTGCACTTACACATTACGGCCGGATTTCATCAAAATATTTCAAACACAACACAAGTTACACCACTTTTAGCGGGACCACCCACCGTTTTTGACGATTCAAAAACGAAATGCAACAAAAAGTAGCAAAAACACGATTTTATTAAGTCTCGTCTCAAATAACTGTTGTCAAATGAACTTGGTAGTGCTTCACAACTTGTGTTCAATGTGTCCACCACCAGTGCCAACACTTCTTTTGAGTCTCTTTGCAAAGTTCTTGATGGACCTGCTGATTAACCCGACAGATTCCTTATTTACCAATTTGATGTCATCTTGCTAAGTGACTTCTCAGTGACGTGCAGCTACGCTGGTACCCTGTTTATTTTTTAAATAGTAATAATTATGAACATCTGACAAAATGAAGGCTATTTGATAACAATTATGTGAGATGAGACTTAATAAAATCGTGTTTTGCTACTTTTTTGCTGAGTTACGTCTTTGAAACGTCAAAAAATTGGGGGTGGCCTCACTAAAAGTGGTATAACTTTTGTTGCGCTTAAAATATTTTGATGAAATATGGTCATCATGGGCAGATATGAATTGTCTTTAATCGTGTAAAATTTCATTTCGATATTCTTACTTCTGGCCAAGATATTGGCCAAAATAATTTAGTTGATTTTTTGTTACTTTTTGTTGCGTCGGATTTTTTAATCGTCAAAAAACGGTGGGTGGCCTCACTAAAAGTGGTATAACTTTTGTTGTGTTTGAAATATCTTAATGAAATCTGGCCATCTGGTGTAAATATGAATTGTCTTTAACACTGTAAAATTTTATTTCGAAATTCTTACTTTTGGTCAAAATATTGGCAAAAATCTTAAGGGGGTCTTTTTTGCCCACCCTGTATATATATATATACATTTATATATAATACCGGTGCGTGTAATGCATATGCGCCACTGGCTCTGAATAGTTATCTAGAAAGGACGCAACGAATTCCATACATAGATGGATGGATGAATGAATGGGTGGATGGATGGATGGATGGAAGGATGGATGGATGGATAGATAGATAATAGATATATATGATAGATAATAGATATATATGATAGATGATAGATGGATGATAGATAATGTGATAATGATAGATGATAGACAATAGACGATAGATGATAGATAGATGATAGATAGATGATAAATAGATGATAGATAAATGATAGATAGATGATAGATGATAGATGATAGATGATAGATGATAGATAGATAGATAGATAGATAGATAGATAGATAGATAGATAGATGGATGGATGGATGGATGGATGGATGGATGGATGGATGGATGTATGGATGGATGGATGGATGGATGGATGGATGGATGGATGGATGGATGGATGGATGGATGGATGGATGGATGGATGGATGGATGGATGGATGGATGGATGGATGGATGGATGGATGGATGGATGGATGGATAGATAGATGGATAAATGGATAGACAGATAAATGGATGAATGTATAGATGGATGGATGGATCATGGATGGACGGATTTGCAGGTAGGTAGGTGAATGTAATATAACTAAATAGCAACAAATTATAGTGTTTGCTTGATGTTATAGTAGGCTAGATAGATAACAATAGCTTACAAGCCTTACATGCCTATCCAGAAATTGTCGTTGACATTCAGCAGTTGATCTATAAAGACTAGCAAACAGATGGACTATAACAGAAACAGAAACAGACGATTCGTAGCTTTTACAATTTAAAAAATATAATTATACTTAAATGCCTAAACGATAAACAGCAACACTTAAAATGAGAATATTTATTATTAGTTTTACTATTAACAGCAATTATTTTTAAAACCGTAGCAATAATAGGCCTATTAAAAGGAGTAGGCTATCCATAACCATAAATTCCATAAAAACCTCGTTAAAACATAATTATACTTAAATGCCTAAACAATAAACAGCAACACTTAAGCTATAACGAGAATATTATTTTTTTTACTATTAACAGCAATTATAAAAAAAACCGTCGCAATAATAGGCCTATTGAAAGGAGTATCCATAATCCATATCGATGAATGTAAAAATTGTTTATCCATTATCCATTAACCGTAAAAGAAAACTGTCATCCTCCTCTGCCACAGATCTATGAAGAGAGCGCGTCAGTGTGAGACGTCATTATAGCGTGGCGTAATAATTGCTATTATTTCCGGGCGATGACGGCAGAGCGCCATTAAATCTCTGGCAGCCATCTACACGCGGCGAGTTCAATGATGGCTCATTGCGTGTATTCTCTGGAGCGTGAGACTCATGACAATAAAATTTCAAGCCACCCCAAGGCAGTTTTTATATCTAATTATACTGATGTTCGAATTTTTGCAGTGAATGGAATGTAGGAGATTATTTATTGAAGTGACAGAGATTCGAGCGTGCGTGGGCGAAAGATTTTTTGCCGGTGGAAAGTTACTGTTCTCTTAGCTTGGTTTTAGCATATTCTTTGCCTAAAATAAGAAAAAAACTTGAAAGCGGTATTCAGTCTTCGTATTCGTTTGCTAATTAATTTGGTTAATTAGTTAAATAAATTTGTGATAAATTAGATAATTGGGACAACTTAGTCTGTCTCCTCTCTTACCTTCTCTGTAAGTCTGTTTCTCCCTGCATCTCGCTTTCTCTATCTGTCTGTCTGCTTCTCTTACTCTCTGCATCTCTGCTGCAGAAGGATATTTAAACATATTGAATCAAAATTAGACGAGAGGAACTGAGGTTACTGAACCGTTAGAGGCGACATACACCCACCTAAAGGTCTCTGACGGGAGACACTCTCCAGAGACTGAGTTGGCGGCGCACACTGTCTGCCATGGATCTGTGTCTATGTGTTGTCTGCCTGTTCTAGTCTTCGTTCACGTTCATCTGCATGGCTGCTCATGCAGCGATTGACACGGCAGAACATTCATTCCGTCTGTCTCTCTGTTTTTTTAGCTGGTTACTCTCTCTTACACCGTTCTTCACTTCAATCAATTTCGCAGGCCAGACAAATCCACTTCTGAATGAATGAATGAATGAATGAATCAATCAATCAATCAATCAATCAATCATTTATTTATTTACTTACACCAAGCGGTAAGCATATAATATAAGAAGCGAAAGTAAAGAGTAAGTCATAGGAAATTGTCGATAAATATTTCAGAAATTTTTCATAACTATTACTGTACTACAGAGCCAGCGTCTGACCCAGCAACCATCGTCATAGGCATGCATACAGTTTTGTCCAGACTTTGCTCCAGTTTAAAACGACATTGTTTTCCAAATTTCTTGTTTAACTATTTCAATATCATTTGCACTAGCTTACTTTTAGTATCTATATATTTTTGCATATTTGAGTTTCATTATTATATAGGGGTAAAAAGGCGACTGATCAGGTCTCTCCTTCCTCCATGGTTCAGATTTAGCCGGAACTTCGTCTCGTTGCCCGGGGGAGACGACGTGGACGTACTGAACTTCCCCTGGGGAGGTACAGGGAAGGAGAAAAAGGGGAAGACCGAAGAAACGATGGAGGGACTGGGACATGATCAAGGATGACTGTCAGGAGATGGGGTTGTCGATGCAGGAGGCTGTGCATCAGGCGGAGAACAGAGGGAGATGGAGATCTTCCATAGATGAGCGGCTTCTGCGTGCTGGGGCATCGCCAAGGCCATAAGTCAAAAGTACTTTTAGTATCTAAGTAATTTGATCACCAGAATACAGGCCTTTTGTTCGGCATTAAAAACTTGTAAATTTTGATAAATCGGTAGGCCTAAGCTTATATCTTCTTGGTCCTTATAAATAAAACTGTTCTATCTGTAGGAAGTGCGATGCATTTTAAAGCTTCATTTTCTTATGATCTGAAATTCAAAGAGAAATTTCGTTACACAGTTTTTATACATCAATTCCAAGCGTTATGAGTCAAGTATTTTTCAGTTCAATCTAGAGAAAGACAGTTGAGGTCAAAAGTTAAGTCAAAGGTGACGAATAAATTCCTATCAAGTCTGGTGACTAAGGCGCATTTTACGGACAAAATTCATGGAATTTATGTGGCCTTCGTTTATTAAACAAAAATGGGTAGAAATCATCGCTGAATTATTCAGAAATTTCTGATTATCTTATTATCAGATTTTCTTGTCCGACCTGGAGCTGTGTGAGGAGGAGGATGTAAAGAATTGCAGAATCCTTTAATCCAATAGAGCCTTCATTAACGTTTCATGGCCTCGTTCGGGTGGGTTAGAGGTCAGCTGAATCATGTCGATGAAGGCAATCTCTCAAGTAGCAGCAGCAGCAGCTCTTGCGTGTCATTGAACGCAGTAAAGTGAGATCATTTCCATACGAAAAGGACAGTGACATGTATTGGCATATAATTATAGGCGTAGGCACAGGCATAGGCACAAGCATAGGAACAGGCATAGACATAGGCACATGCACAGGCACAGGCAAAGGCAGGAGAAGAAAAGAGACAAGGCACCGAACTGGATTACGGACAGCCTGACAGGCTGCAGAATGCAGATATGCATATATAAATATAAATATATATATATATATATATACATACATACACATGTATACATAGCCTATACACAGATCTATACATATACACGAAGAAAGACAGTCGAATTAATACAAAAGAATCTTGCGACAAATAATATTATTCACGTCGGCCTGCAATTACGTAATTGCGGCAATGTAAGGTATATGTATGGACGGTATGCAGATATAATTATTATACAAGGAGCAATGTAGGCAGAGGTGTCGCCACTATAGGTCGAGGCAGGTCACAACATATGGTCGAATTGAAATAATGGCATTGAGAATCATGTATACATAATATAGATCTAATCCTTGGAAACGATGATCGATAATAATCCTCCACTCTGACGAGATTCCATTAATTCTTTTTCGAGTTCGTCTTTCGTTTACTAAAGCATCAAAATAATATAACATACATGGTCCACTGACCGACGAGTGCAATATTTGTTCCAGTGATGGGTATACAGATAAACACAACTACGTTGGTTCATTGGAATGTAGTAGGCTACTCACTACTCAGTGAACGGTAAGAGATGCTTAGCGGTATTTAATGAATAAGTCTACAATCTGTGAGTAGGGTTAGGCCTAATAATTATAATTTACGTTGATCTTAGTGCCATATTTCATATGGTTCATGCCAGATAATTCTGAAATTGTTATGGTTCAGAAGATATTCACCACAGATTAAATTTTGAAAGTGAGTTGCAGTGGTCAAGTCCACTTTTCTGACTGGTGCCAAGACAGCGTTGGGTAACTTGGGTTCCTAGGAATTCTCGGTGTAGGCCTATAGTTGGCCCTACAATATTATAGGCTTTCGAATTAACTGTTCAATTCTATAAATTCTTTCAATAATTGTTGGTGTCATTAAGGTTTAAAATTTGTTCATGACTAGCATAATAATAACTTTCTCACCCACCGACCCCGAACACCTGGTTTTTCTGATCTATCCGAATTCAGCCTGCATGACTCATCCCAGGGATTTTACGTTTCAAAGGATTTAACTTAATAACAGTAGTAGTAGTTGCGACAATTTATATTGCGCCATATACACGGCTATAGCGCTACTTAAAGCATCGATCGATCTCTCTAGCGTTGTGGGTATCATGGGTAAGTGAGCGACTTCATAGAAATCAACGGACAAAACAGGATCAGATCTGATCGGCAGATCAGTTCAGGTTGGATAAAGAAGATCAGAGAACAATCGACATCTGAAGACATCTGCGTTATTGTTCAAACGTGAGAAATCGCCGAGAACGACATCTCAATCTTCATCAATAAGGAATTAATTTTAGCGGGAACAGATCACGTGACTTGGCGCAGTTCTACAGAGCGCGATCACAAACTTTACGACTCCGCCTGGAGCATTGTGTAAAATATGCTCCCCTCTCGATGGTGGAATGATACGTCAAGGAGATCACGTGAAAGAAACGGCGCGAAATTACCGCCAAACGGACTCATCATCACAGCCGAGATAATTGATCGAAGCGCCCCTAGCGACTGGCACGCGCCCCCTAGCGAATGGCATTGCTTTCGTCTACAGGCTACAGCTACAGTCAATGAACCCAAATTATCGTCGACTCATCATGTTTTTTATGGGTCTTGGGATTGTCTGTCGTCGTAGCTCAAAACATAATGTGGCTTGGATGATGTGCCTCTTTCGAAGCTGTGTCAACGTAAAAAAGCAGCTCCATTTATTTCGGCAAGCGCAGTCATTAGTCTTCTGTAGAGGGCCACATAATTTCGAGTTACTATAGTTTTACGCTGATTTACGAACGCGTGGCATTCAGCAGAGATACTGTTTTGCGTCCACGTAACGTTGCTTAAAAATCTAAGCAGAGACTTTACTGCTGTTCTTGCAGTAAATAACAATCTCTCTTGCCTGTTGGATATTCGTCTCTCGAGGGCCATGTCATCGTGATCGCCGATATAATGTTCGTCTTCGCTTCAGGCTTCGTTTTTCATGGATGGTTGCAGTTGGCGGACGCCGAAAACCATCAACGGGTCTCGGGTAACATAGGCCTACATCACGGGGTCCATGAAAATCATGGTAAACTAGGAAGGTAGTAAAACAAGCAGCGTAGCCTGCGTAGGCCACCCAATAGGTCTAATCTTCGCGGTCTTTCCATGTCATCGATATTCTTACGAAGAAAAACGTAAATAAAACCAAAGGATAGGATATATGCCTACATGTATAGAGATCTAACACGGCAAAGGTTTTTGCGATTAATTTTAGCAAGAAGACTGATGTAGACCTATGGCCATCGCAAGATTAGACCTAACTTCATGACTCCATAGACTGGACTGCAAATGAGTTATATAAATGCACCGTCGGACGGTCGAACACATGCAGGCCTCAACATAGAAATTATGGCATCGATATTTCTCGCAAAGAAAGAGAAAGAAAGAGCCGCCAAGCAAGCAAGTATAGGAACAGAATACGAAATAATATTAAAGCACGAAGTCATATAATTATCAATAGTTAATTAAAGCATGACGGACAATGCTGCAGCCTGCAGAGGCAGTGGCCGCTGCAATTGTAATAACAGGTCATAGACTACAGATAACTTCAACTGACTGCAGTGTATACATGTATACCGTCTAGTCTGTTACGCCTCTATGCTTTTCTATGAGTGCCTTTCAGAATTTGCTATAGAGATGTTTCATAATGGAGTGACGTAACAATTAGCACGCATTGTTTCCGGAACTCTTAAATTGTTGATTGAGCCTAGGCCCATATAATTTTATTATATATAAATGACATATATGACCTATATATACATAATTATATTGCCTGTATGCACACTGCGCAGGCCTCGGTCGATGACACATTGTATTGCCACAATATCGGCCAACGTTACTCCAATATTGTCCGAAAGTGAGGATTTTTTATTTTATTTTGCCATCAATTAATCTCCTTTTTTGATGCCGAACAGTTGTATTGGGTTATTTAGAAGCTTTATGCTCAGTTATAGGCCTATAGCTTTTCACCTACGTAATTTAAGTGCAGCTATTACGCTGATTTGTATAGCGCTAGCTTTCATTTTGCCAAACTCATGCATCAGCCGTCTGCTTGGTCACCAGTGAGCACTAGACTCGCATCGTGTCATGGCTGTCGTGTCGACCCTTGCATTGATTCTGTTTGAGCTATGTTCGCATCTCGACACCAGCCTCAACTATTATCACAGATCTGCCAGAATCCCAAGGGCATATATATGCAGCTTTTGTCATAACATATATCCCATGTCGAGTTGACTGGGAAGGGAGTGGGGGGGGGGGGTGAGAACGACTTCGTCTAAAAGCATGGATGGCGTTTTCAATCCGTGTCCAGGATGCAAAAAATAACTTCAGGTCCTGGTTTCAGCGAAACCAGTAGGAATTGCTGCTGTTGGGGCTGATTATGATGACGATTGTGAATTTGTGATAGCTTACAAATTAGCCTATAGCCTACGTTCCAGCAACTGCGGTTGATTTCTTCTTACCCATCGCGTCAAAATGGCTGGTGACTAAAAACTAACGAAGATAACGATGGCATTGAGCGATGATAGGCTACTATGCGTTCTTAAGAAACTGTGACCATACTATTAACTCTCAACTATAGTTGGTAGCTGTTTGTCATTGGTTAAGTTGGGATCGACCTTGAACAAGTCCTTCACTCACCATTGTTCGTGCGCTTCGGCGTGAAAGTCCGATAGTGTCCGCGCTGTAGTCGGGAATGTCTCTGATTAGAGAGCTTGAAAGGGCACTATAGTAGGCCTGTAGCACATAAATAAGTAAGTCAGCGTGTGCGCACCAGCCAGACGCTATCTGAGCTATGTACGTAGGTCTTCTGCTGACTGAAAATGTTCGGTTCTTAATTAGATTGAACACCATGTTTTGCACATTGAGTTTCATTAGATAAAATAATATTCCACTGCATATTCTGCCTTAGTTCACTGAGTTAAAAACTCTTACGTTCAACTTTGAAGAACTTGGTTCTTTTTAGCAGATTTTTGAATTTCTCCATACATTTGCAGATCGCTTTATAGTCTCTTGCTGCATCTGTGATACCAAGAAGAATGCGAAGAAGAATGATATGAAGACGAAGAATGTGAAGAAGCAGAAGTAGAAATATTAGAAGAAGAAGAATAATAATGCGAAGTAGTAGTAGTAGTAGTAGTAGTAGTAGTATTAGTAGTAGTAGTAGTAGTAGTAGTAGTAGTAGTAGTAGTAGTAGTAGTAGTAGTAGTAGTAGTAGTAGTAGTAGTAGTTGTAGTAGTAGTAGTAGTAGTAGTAGTAGTAGTAGCAGCAGCAGCAGCAGCAGCAGCAGCAGCAGTAGTAGTAGATTAAGAAGAAGAAGAAGAAGAAGAAGAAGAAGACCAATGTTGGGAAAAACGAAGAAAAAGTAGAATGAAAAGAATGCGAAAAATAAGGAAAAGAAGGAAAAGAGGAAGAAGAAAAGGAAGAGGATAGATGCGAAGAAGAAGAAGAAAAATGCAAAGAGGAAGAAGAAGAAGAATAAGAAGAATAAGAAGAAGAAGAAGAAGAAGAAGAAGAAGAATAAGAAGAAGAAGAAGAAGAAGAAGAAGAAGAAGAAGAAGAAGAAGAAGAAGAAGAAGAAGAAGAAGAAGAAGAAGAAGAAGAAGAAGAAGAAGAAGAAGAAGAAGAAGAAGAAGAAGAAGAAGAAGAAGAAGAAGAAGAAGAAGAAGGAGAACAGAAAGAATGCAAAGGGAAGCACAATGTGACGAAGAACTACTTGAAGAAGAATGCACAAAAGAAGAACGAGGGTGCAAAGTAGAAATAGGTTCTATTTGCAAAAAATCTGTTTTGCGAAGAGTTTTGTGCCAGGTCGGATAAGCGTCCTCCTCGTTGTCGATTTGCTTGAGGTTGTCCTTCTCCTGAGGTTTATTTGAAATATCACTGCATTCTGGCTCCATTCCATCACTCCCTTCTCATTTCTCTTTTAAACAACGCACAACACATAAAAGGAGAAGACAAATTTATATGTGCGTTAAATTCTCGGTGCACGGGAGGACCCTCAACCTGGAATGGCCTCCCTCTGATGCTCCGCTCCCTTTCTAAAAGGCCAGGCATTTCTCTCTCGTCTCAACTCTTAAGACAGTTTTATTTGGCCATGCTGAAGTTTGAACGGCTCTGAGTAGTCCTCTTGAAGAGGCGCTATGCAAATCCACTTAATGGATGAACGAATAAATATAAAATAAAATAAATACTAGTGGGCTTGCGGGATTTTAAGCCACCCAAGCCAGAGGCCTTGCGCTTCGGCGTGAAACTCCGACGCAGTGTCTGCGCTATAGTCAGGAACGCCTCTGAGTAGATATTTATTAATTAAAAATAACCGTTGCCACCAATTGTCAATGTCGTTTTTGAAAGATCCCTAATTGGTCTTCAATCCCTTTTTATCTGTTCAACTTTCTCTCTTGAAATTGTCGAATCATATATGCCCTATTCAACAGTATTCATGGTACAATTTTCTAAATATTGGGAAACTTTTATCGTGATATGTTATCAGGCATTGGAGTTACTTGAAAAGCAGTTTAAATTGACTTACTTTTGTGAACCACGGTGTATAATATCACGCGAAAAGAAAATTGAACTCGGAAACAAATTGCATAGAAATTTCAGGAGTGCACACAGTCTATAATATAAATGAACATCTGATCATTGACACTCAGAGATTATTTCTAAGTATATCAAGTTTTTGTAGAAGAAATCGTCGAATGATGTGTTCAAATGGAAGATCATTCTTCATGACATCGAATTCAACAACTGCTTCTGAATACAGAAGATTACAGTCGACGCAACATCTGACTTTTAAATACCTTGCTAGAAAATGTCTTCCAAGAAAATAGTGACTTTTGATCGAGTAGTCCTCTTGAAGAACTTTCGACAGCTCTTCCATCTGAAAGTGCACGCAGCGAGCAAACCAGTGCGTGAACGATAACTCAACAGTTATCTCAAATTTCCCATATTCTTCATTGAAAGGTGACAAATAATGAAAGAGAGTGTGAATTCCAAGCAACGATTGTATGTCACTATCGAACCACAAGTGAAACGGTGGTATAACCAAAACATTCGCAAATGAAAGCTCCTTCAAATCGTTTTGCAGTTCAGGCTCCTTTAGAATTTGTTCACATAAATCCATCACTTCATCGTACTGACGACATTTATAAAAATACAAAGCACGATAGCAGTCAGCCGTGTTGCACTGGATTTTAAAGTCTGTGTAAAGCTTCTTGTAGAACGATGATACATTTTCTAAAGCATATTCTCTTAGATAATTGATCACTCTTTCTTCAACTGTCGCAGGATTGACACTTGCAGTCACAGTTGACCTAACTGTTACTCTTCTTTGATAAACGATCTGTTTGGCATCATTCGAATCTCTTCCTGACTTCAACGAAGTTATACGTTTTGACTTTATTAAACTCTTCAAATACTCGTCCATATTAAACCTTGAATCAGGCAATTCATGAGAAGAAAAATCTAAATGTGTGGACATTCTCTCGGCAGATTTTGCATTCAAATAATGAGCGAACACCACTGGTGAAAGTCGCAGATCGAGATTACTGCCAGTGCAGCTCAGATTGTCGTCAATAATCTTCTTGTGAAGCACACACAATCCAGCAATTTTTGCGATATCATCAATAAACAACAAACAACCTGCATTCAAATTTTCACCATCCTCTGCAGGAGTCTTATCTGCGAGAATTGCCATGCAGAGGCGTTTGACTTGTTGGTATTCTGATGTGGCAAAATGGAGAGCAGCCAGATGGCCTAAAGCTGCAGGAACAATGCGCTTACAATCCTGGCAATTTAGTTTAGACTTACATGGTGTCTCCAGAAATTTTCTAAGAAACTCTTTTGACATGAGAGACACCAGTTGAAATTCTGACCGGCTGTTTTGTCCATGTAAATTTTTCATGAGATCCTGACTACGTAAGAGGTGAAAAAAGTTACATTGTATTGGGCACGCTCTCGGGAAGTTATGAAACAGAGACTTTATAATTTTAGGTTGTAATGAAATTGTTTTGATCAATTCAACAAAAAGACTACTCTCCCATGAAATTTCTTCGAAATCTATTCCATGTAAAATATGCAAAATGTACAACAGGTTGTCAAAAAACGTGAAACATAAGATGTTTTGTATCGTAGGCCTATTCACTGTTCCCTCAGCATCCGGATTTCTTTTTTGGCATTGAAATTTTAAGCCATGACGCAGCCCTGAACTGCTCCCTCGTTTAATTGCAATACGGCATGTATTGTGAGAATCTCTAAATCTAGAACCAAGCAAAATATCCAAAGATTTTGATTCGCCCGCACTCCGAGCTTCAAAGATCTGCATCATGCAACAACTGTAATGTTGCATCGTGATATCTGCATAGAGATGTTTTCGAAAGAATGACAGAATGTAATTTTCGTTGAACCACTGACAGAGTATGACAGAATTGGTGAATTTATTTAATCGTCTTTCGGTCTTGTCAAGCATTGTGGAACTCGACATCTTATAAAGCAAGTTTGCTTCAGGGAAAAAATAGTTCGGACAGTTTCTTTCTTTTAACCATTCTGACAGCTTTTTAAGCAACTCGCAACAGATGGCAATAACTGAAGCGGAACTCCACCACTCAGGTGACATCGCTTCACAAGACCACAGCATCAGCGTCTTTAAATGATACGGACAGAGAACCTCGTCTTCCTTAGAACAACCATGTTGTATCAACTCTCTCTTGCCGAAAAATCTCAGTAAATGATAGACAGCCTGTTGAACTTGAGTCCAGCTCTGAATTAAAATAACTTCCGCGACTGAAAATGACAATCTCCATTGTTTCTTATCGTCTATGCAAGATCGATGCTGAACGTACACAAGGTGACAACCATTTCGCACAACTTCGGAAATCGTATCAATCGTAGGCCATCCGCTGTTTCTATGTCGCTTAGGCCAATTCTGAACTTCTCTAGGCCACTCAGGACACCATACGCTTAGGACGTGGTCACTTCCGAGGTAACTCTGTACATCATGATATTTTATTGCTGGCCCACTTACACTGCTTTCGCGTTTGCCTCCAACGGTTGTACAAATGGAATACTCATCTGTGAAACTAGCCACATCTAACGTCTTATATCTATCTGGATTAGTAATATGCTGGAGCTCATACTTTTTATTTTTCCAATTATACTTCATTTGGCCAAAAATTCGTAATCGAGCAAATCCAGGATACTTTTCGTATGTTTCAATCTTGTAGCATTCGATAGAATCAGCCAGGCCGCTGAGATCTCTTGGCAACACCGGAAATTCTCCACTAAATGCCAGCTCATCAGCTCTTGGGATCAAATAATCATGGTCCGAAATGCATGTATTCAATGGTTTGATGTAGAACTCGGCATGACTGCCACAAAAAATGGAATACCTGGTTGGTACACGATCCCAGGATAAGATTAAATCATGCGTGCTTTCAGAAAAAATAGGACACGGTTTTGTAAGTAATTGGCATGTGCTAGTGATGATCCAGGATGACAGCTGCTCGTTGCATTGACCCTCATATTCCGTCATTCTAGCTTAATGATAACATAATACATTATAAATTTTATAATGTAGATCTAGGCTATACATGTACTTTCAAACAAGTCATTGCCAACTCGATTATTGCTAGGCCTATTATCCTAATCACCAAATGCTTATCGCCATCATCATCATCATCATCATCGTCGTCGTCGTCGTCGTCATCATCATCATCATCATCATCATCATCATCATCATCATCGATTCATCATCATCATCATCATCATCACCGTCATCGTCATCGTCGTCGTCGTCGCCGCCGCCGCCGCCGCCACCACCACCACCACCACCACCACCACCACCACCACCACCACCACCACCACCACCACCACCACCACCACCACCACCACCACCACCACCACCACCACCACCACCGTCATTCTTATCATCACTATTATTACTGACAGCCATAGGCGCAACCACCCTATGGGACCCACGGGACGCGTCCCCTCCAACTTTTGAGAGGTTTGGGACCATTAATGGGATGGTCCCCCCCAACTTTCGACGAGGCTTGGGAGGTCCTTTCCACCTTTTGCCAGTGACTGCTGCTAATAGCCGTTTGAATACAGATTGGCATATTAAAAACATAGTTTCTCAGCTCATTAAGGCTGAGTCAAGAACGTTTTTATCAGTCATCTTACCCCGACAGTGTTGGCGTCCCACAGATTGCATGTGAGTGTGTTGCTAAGTGTGAATCACGGATACTGTTGGTTATATTAAGTGACTCTTCACAACCCAATCTACGTCACGCCTAGGCTATTCGTATTCCGACCAAAATTAGACGTAGTATTTACCTAAAATCAGGGCTTAAAGTGTGCCAGGACGGTCATGGACGGCGTCCATGCACTTATTTTAAAATTTGAACGCCGTCCTGCCACTTAATTATTGGCCAGCACCGACTGAAAAGGTAAGGGGCGTCCATGCACTTCTTCTGAAAAGGTAAGGGGCGTCCAGGCACTTATTTTTCCCCACTTTAAGCACTGCCTAAAATGTTGATATTGACAGGTATATTTTGGCGTAGGGTCTAATAAATGAAACGTAATCTTACCTTCAACAGAAACAAATCCCGATCTTCGAATACTCGTGCATTCGAAACAAAATATGTTAATGACTTCTGCCGTCCATATACGCACCGCCCACCCTACGTCGCCCACTCTTGCGGTCTTGCCCCGTCTACCCTGGGCCAAGGCTGGTCCAGTCTCTGGAGCAATGGCTTTTCTGGCCAACGTCGTTAGGCCTACATGTAGTTTGCCAATTACGGGATTATTATCAACATTCTGGCTTTTTATAATGATCAGGATGTGCATTAACACTCGGGCTACCAGGGGGGGGGGGTGGTATCCACCCATAGGCGTAGGGGACATTTCAACGTTGGGGGGGCAAAAATGAGACTTTTGCCCGAAAAATTTTTTTCGTCCGGCCGAAATCCTAAGAAAAATTTCCGTTACGTTTGCCCGAAAATTCTGACGACCTTTTTTTAGTCATCCGGGCAAAATCTTCTGAAATTTAACGTTACTTTTTGCTCGAAAGATCTGACGACGACCATTTTTGTTCGGGCAAGTCTGATTTTTCGGGCAAGAAGACCCGGAAAAATAAAAAAGTAAAACATTTCTAACACTTTTTTTTATTTTTCCGGGTCTGCTTGCCCGAAAAATCAGACTTGCCCGAAATTTGGGGGGGCATTTGCCCCCCCTGGACCCCCGTCTCCTACGCCTATGTATCCACCCCCCTTTAGGTTTTTCCCAAATCAAACTTTTTTCGTTAGGAATAAAATTTTGACGTTTTAGGTAGCTGTAGAGGATTCATTTGCACACATTTTGAGCTAAAATGTGTGATGATATACCATACCACTCAAAAGGTATACCCGATATACCCGAGGCACCAGGGGGGTGGATACAACCCCCCTTAGATTATCGGCTGTATCTTATCCGTCCTTTGACATGAAGAGACACCAATTACACCATTCTGTAGAGGGAATGTGGGGCTACATTTCCATGCTCAGTGAGTTGTCTTTGGACAACCGGTAGTGCTCAAAATAAATTAACATATAAATAAAGGTGTTTTATTTTCATAAAAGTTTCATGTTTTTCCTTCTAAAAATTATTCATACTTTATTTTTTAAGAGAAATAAATTATGTCATTCTATAGAGGGCATTCAGGGCTATTTTTGATACCAATTAATTTGACATTTGATGACCGGAAGTGCTCAAAATAAATTTAAATGTGTGAAAATGTTGGGTTTTTTTTACAACGCAAACCGATAAGTCTGCGTAAGCATTTTTCAGCATGTTTTACATGTTTTTTCTCTTTTTATTGTAACTAAAACTAACTTATTACTAGTTTTTATAGTTGAATATTGGACTTTATTATATGTAAACTACTTTTAATTAAATAAATTATGTTAAAAACACACAGAATCTAATATTTTGCTTATGCGAAAGTATACATTTTGTGGAATCGACGGGTGCCTACGGTACAAAATTCATAACTTCGGGGTGCTTTCATATATTTTAAACCTAAATATACCATTTTGTGCAGAAATGAATGCTGAATCCATAGGTGTATTACAAGTTATGATATCTCAAACCAAACCCAAAATCCAGGGGGGGTGGTAACCACCCCCCCCTTGGTAGTCAGTGTTACAAAAATAGCGTGGTAGCCTGAGGGTTAAGCGGGTCAATATCCGGTTTCGTGTTCGTTTTTTGTATCGCTTTTGTATTTCTTTGCAATTAGGATTTGTAATTGGAAAAATAATACCAATGCGCTTGTACGATGGCCACGACTAATTTTGGTACCTCTGGGTAATAAGGCCCGGGTGGAAATAAGGCCCACCAGATAAAACAAGGAATATCTCCGAATGTATTCGTCAGGTGTCGCTATAATTTAATTTTGTTGACCGAATTTCATCTGTGAACTACTCTAGTTACCGATGAGTTTTCTTTTTGGTGACATGTTTGATTTATGCAGATGATAATATTTGCGCGATCAATTATTTAGCAATTATCCATTTTTTATTTTATTACTTTATTAATTAATCCTCAATCCGGGTAGTTCATGCATGTTGCTATAATAATATTCGCTAAGAGAGGATATTAGAAAGACGATATAGGCTGAAAAATAGAGTCTGCACTTAGGAATTACCCAGATTTTGGTCTTGGAATCCATGGTGTGAGGTTGAGGGTAACAAGGCCCGCCTTTTTGTGGGTAATAAGGCCCTATCTTCAGGCCAATGGGCCTTATTACCCACAACTCCGGTACTGTGGTACATATTTAATTGTTCATGATTTAGTATTGGATAGGAGTTCTTGAAGCTGTTTTAACACATTTTTGGCTATATTTGCTTGTGAATAGATGCGAGGGGTGGGGTAGGTGGGATTGGGTGGGGTGGAGTGAAATGGGGTGGGCTTGGTCGAGTTGGTTGTACATTTTCATCATATTTCTTTATTTCAGGCAATTATAATTAATTTATATCTACCCATCCATTTCATATGTTTGGTTAGTTTAAATACGAGCTCAAATATGATGTTTGAATTGTAAAGCAGACGTTTAGACAACAAATAAGATAGTTTGTTAGATGGGCCTTATTACCCGACGTGTTGGGTAATAAGGCCCACATCATGACCTTTGATAAAAATTTTTTTTCTCTTATACGACAATTTATTTTTTCAAAATAATTAATTCATTATGTAACTGCATCCCCACACTCCTCATATAGCTGTTTTGCAAAGCTACAGATGCATACCAGTAACAGTTATTAAGCAAAATTCCTTAGGTGGGCCTTATTCCCCACAGTTACCTATTATTAGGCTAATAGGCTACTGAAGGGATATAGGCCTAAAGCCGTTAATTGTCAGCCAATCAGACATAATCTTTACTGAAGCCTCATGGTAGGCCTAATTTATGCAATCTATCTATTTTTGGGATATTATAGGGGCTTACTGGCATATGCCATGGGTGTTCAGCAGGATAAATCTCTGAACAGAAAAAGTAAACAAAGTCCTCTATGTTGTCTTTAGTTTACTTGTTAGTATGCGCACTTGTTATAGCTCCCCTTCAAGCTCTCTACTCAGAGGCGCTCCCGACTACGGAGAGGACACTGTATCGAGGTTTGACGCCGAAGCGCTGAGCAATTGTGAGTGAAGGACTTGCCCAAGGTCCCTACGCGGCGACTTGAAGTGGATTCGAACCTGCAACCCTTCGGCTGCAAGGCGACGAACATCCCCACTACACCACTTATATTCAACTTGCTGAATTACCCGGCGTTACCCGAGAAATTTCACTTTTTGCCCCGCCACGCCTTCCGCTCCCACTCCGCCCCTCTCACCACGCCCTCTTCCATCGCGGCCGACAATCAAGCCCCACCTCACTCCTGTACCCCGCCGCCGCCACCCACAGCCCCAACCCGGCCAACCACACTTTTCACCGTGTCCCATCTAGACCTAGACAGGGTTGAAAGTGAGCCGGTTCTGTCTGGGCTGTTGCCGGGTCTAAGCCGCATCGCGTGTTTAGCACATGACTTTTCAGCACTAGGCTATAATCAGCTTATCCCTGTTTCCCAAGATGATCCTGAATGGTTGACCATGACACACTTTCCGAAATCATATTTCATTGTAGGCTACACAAACCAACCAAGAACTAATAAACTACCGGTAGCCTACTAAAATCTGGAAGCCACATGTAGGCCTAACGGTGATGTTATTTTACTAGGAGCTCAAATAATAGGACCAAAACATTTTGAAATTTGACAGTTTAAAATTTGAAGGATAGCACTGGAGAGAGGCATTCAGTTGTACTAAAATAGTATTTGTACAAATATTAACAGTAAGTTATACTCATTTTAGAACGCTTGTGTCATATATTATAACTAGCTGGAGTACCCTGCATTTCCAGGGAATTTTAGGATTCAGGCCGTTCCCCGCCAATCCCTCCCTACGTCCGTCCGTCCGTCGTGTCCGTCCGTCTGTCCCTCCATACCTCCCTCCCTCCTTCCCTCCCTCTCACCACACCCAACGACACCCCATCACACCCCGACCTCTACCGGCAACCACCGATAAAATTGTGTTTTTCGAGAAAAAAATTTCCCCCACCCCCACGACACCCACCACACTCCGACCTCCACCGGTACGCCACCCGTGAAATCTTGGTTGCCGGGGAAAATGTTCTTCCCCATCCCCACCTCCCACCCACCCCACCCCGCCCCACCACACCCCACGACACCCCACCACGCTGCGACCTCCACCGGTACGCCACCCGTGAAATTTTTATTTTCGGGAGATTTCTTCCCCACCCCTACTCCCTAAACCCATCCCACCCCACCACACTCCGACCTCCACCAGTACGCTACCCATGAAATTTTGGTTTTTGGGAAAAATGTCTTCCCCACACCTACCCCATACCTCTCCCTCACTCCAACCCCTCCCTCACGACACCCCACCACTCAGACCTCCACCGGTACGCCACCTGTGAGATGTTGGGTTTCAGGAAAATTTCTTCCTCCACCCCACCCACCCCCACCCCTGCACTCCACAACACCCAACACACTCCGACCTCCACCGGTATGCCACCCGTGAAATTTTGGTTTTCGGGGAAATTTTTATTCCTCCCCCCCACCAAACACACCTCCCCCACCCACCCACCAAACACACAGCTCGGCTGCCGAGCTGTGTGTTTGGTGGAGCCGAGGTGGCCGTGTAAAAATCTGTGTAGTTGTAACGTTTCAGGTGACTTACAGTTTGTTGAATCTAACAGAAAATTGCTTGTAAACTGAAATTTCGACATATGAAGTTGAAAGATTCATATCTTTTTATCCGTTCAACCTTATCTCTTGAAATTTTGAAATCATATTCTTGGTCCAATTCTCTATTATATTTGGAAAATTTTAGCATGGCATGTTATCAGGTATTAGATATAGGTATATGAAAAACAGTTTGGTTTATTTTTTTGGAACCATGGTGTATATACGTTTATCATTAGTGCCTTAGTCCAAATAAATTTTTGCAAACAAAATAGCAATAGAAAAAATTAGGTAGGCCTATCAGCGTAACGAGCACAGCAGTGGCCAGGGCGAATGACAACAAAGGAATGGGCGCAGTGGTGTAGTGATGGGTTTAGTGCCTTGGAGTCGGAGGGTTCCAGGTTCGAATTCAACTCAAGCTGCCACGTGGAGCAAGTCTTTCACTTGCAATTGCTCATGCGCTTTGGCGTGAAACTCCGATGCAGTGCCCGCGCTGTAGTCGGGAGCAGAGAGCT
This sequence comes from Lumbricus rubellus, assembly GCA_945859605.1. NCBI lineage: Eukaryota > Metazoa > Annelida > Clitellata > Crassiclitellata > Lumbricidae > Lumbricus > Lumbricus rubellus. The sequence continues at coordinate 29,773,044 of OX243816.1, forward strand.
TGAAAGGGCGCTATAGCAAATGCAAGAAATAAATAAGAGTAGCATTAAAGATAAGAGAACAAACAACTCAGAGTTGACGCAACTGACAGTAGCAGTCATGACATAGCTATATGTATCTTCTTCTTCTTTGGTTCTCTGCCGTCAGGCAGGTTCATATGTCCAATGACGCCACGCATATCTGTTCTGTGCATCCATCTTTAGCCCTCTGTAACCGTCCTTTGTCATCATCCAGTCCAGTAGCATTGTTCTTGGTCTTCCTCTTGTCTTTTTCCCCTCCATTCTTCCTTCGATGATATCCCGTACTATGGTGTCACTCCTCATGATGTGTCCAATCCAGTTTCTCTGTCGCCTCCGTATTGTCTCCATCATTGATCGTTCCTCTCCCACCATCTGCAGTATTTCTTCGTTTGTCTTGTGTTCCATCCAGCTGACACGCTTCATTCTTCGCCAAATCCACATTTCGAAAGCCTCCAATCTTCTTATGTCATCCTTTCTCATTGTCCATGTTTCTGACCCATACAGGACCACACTCCACACCAGCGTCTTGACCATCCTCTTTTTAAGGCTCATATTTAGTTTTCCTCTGAGGAGTTCCCCTCTGTTGTTGAATGCGTCTTTTCCCATGTATAATTTGAAGATATTGAAAATAGATTTTATAAAGAGAGCAGTTTAGAAGTGTTGGAAAAAGGATAGTTCCTGCTGGCCAGAATGGGATGCAAAAACTTTGAGGACTGCAGGTCATTTTAGATAGATGTATATTGTCCAACCATTGAGAATGACAGGATGTTACCTCTCTCCCTGGAATCATAAATTTTGCTCTTTGAACACTGTACATTGTACAGTGTACATTGTACAATGCATTGATCACAACATAGCAATCACGATATGAAATGACAAAAGACAATTAACGTAACCAAAGCTTTCTATTCAACAATTATCTCAGAACAGACTACATGTACAGATTAATATTCATAAAGTTCACTAATTATTCATTAGGTTCTTTAATATTCATTTACAAATCATAATAATCATTCCCTTCACAGCTGAAGAGAGCCCACACACATGCACATACACACGATTCTTGGCAAGTGACAGCGAAAATGACTAGATGGCGCCCAGGTATGGAAGAAATACACTACACAAAATAGGCAAAAGAGCTTATAATATCAAACAAGGTGTAGAAGCATTGACACAAGAACAATCAAAATAACACCAGCGATAATCAGTAATAACGTAACATAATAATGACAAAGAAAGAAATTCATTACTTTATAAAATAGTGTAATCATCTTCAGAAAACTCTAGTCTAAAACGTGCTGGGGAGTATTTGCCCACATGACCATCGTTATTGCAGATGAAACTGTTTTTCAATCAGATATGTCCACTGTATAAAAAAAATCACATACATGATATTTCACAGCATTATTGATAAAGTTAGTTAGGTTGATGTTAACTTGTCTATTTCATTAACTTGTCTAATGTTTCACAGCATTATTAGTCAATGTAACTAGCTACGTTAACTAGTTAAATTTATTATTTCATTCAAGTATTTATATAGAATCTCTTCAAGGAAACTACTCAGTCATGATGGTGTACGCCGTACAGTATATAGGATACTGCTTTTACAGTTAGTTAGAAACACTTTCATTCTAAACGTTTTACTTCTATGCTCCTGAACCCAGTATGGTCAAAAAGAGCAGTTTTCAAGAGCTTATAGAATGTATCATAATTCGAAACAGTTGTGTAAACAATTTCTTATGCATTTTGAGTGTTTTAAAATTATTATATAGATAAATGTAAAAAAAGACCTTCAACAAAATAATATCTATTTATGATAAGAATTATGTACATAATACATCAAATGAGATTTTTGCCACTCATTAAAACTTCACCAAACATACCAGCTAAGATCATGAAAGCATTCATTAAGCTGGTGCCACTCTTGAGCAATGCAATACGCTGGCGCCCTCTGTGTTTCACTTTCAAGAGATGCTTTAGAAGTCTAGAGATTACAGTAACGATGTGCAAATAAAAAAACTGGAATGAATTATTGGAATTATGCCAAAAAGAGCAGTGCAGTAAGTTACAATCCCCAATCATGTTGCAGGATATACTGCTGTTACATATCATGAGAAAAATTCTCATTCTAAACGTTTTACCTTTGATGAAAATAAAACACACATTCTTTGGTACACTGACAAAAAGATGACTAGACTCAGGTTCAGCAATATTAGAGTGACCACAACTAAAGATGATCCAAAAACCTCTGCAACTTAATAATCATACACCACACCATGAAAACCATTATTTTCTTGATGGATTCAAATGTGATGCAAAGGCTTCTTTTTCTAACATGAAAAAGCAATAATCAGGTCTCTGGGAACCTCCATGACAGCGAACTCGGATCTCCTCAGTTACTATTTTATTACATATATAAAGTATAATTTAAATGTACAGGATTGGAAACTCCACCACTGCTCATACTCTGGCAGTGCCTGTCCCAAGCGTGGATAAAGAAGGAGGGTGACACTAATCATCTTTGATATGACCCAGTGTCCTTAACCCATTCCCGCCGGAATTGTTCCGATACCTATTGGGTTAATCGGGTCACCCGCGACCCGATCCGGCGGGAAAGGGTTAAACAGAAACAAGCTGTAAAGGATTGGAGTGCCTATGATCAGCATAACAGAGGCATCGAATCTCATGCAGTATTATTTTGATCTGCTTTTTGCAAATAACTTTTGATAGGCTTGCAAAGGCAAAATGTGACATTTGGTTACACTACATTTAAATGTTGGACAGTTTTCTGATGCAAACCAAAGAAATACATTCATTGGCAGTACAAAGAGCAGCATTAAAGAGAAACAATATTCTTCAACCTCTTTACACAACCTCTAAGAAACAGCGTCTATTTTCTACAGCGAAAATCTGCACGAGTTAATGATACAGTCACAATGCTACAGAACTGTAGCCATGAATAAAAAATACGAGAGTTGCAGGGCTAACTGTCTCAATACTTGATAATTATCATGCAACAACATAAACACATTTTAAAACTGACTTTCACATCCTGTCTGTGGTTTCAAATGATAAAATTAAAGCTTGCAGTTAGATCAAAAGATTTTCAGTGAAACCTCACAGCTTCAACTAACAAAATGTACTAGAATGCTGTGTAAAAGCAGGCAGCAGTGTCGCCAACATGCACAAAAAACTAGATGTATCCTGGAATAAAATGCAGACTCTGGGGTGTTGAATTGACAAGATCCACCCATAAATCTAATTTAAATCTGTTAATATGTCATTGTTTAAAATATACGATTTATTCAAATATAATCTGTTAAAATAAAATACTGCGAGCTGTGAGCAGGAATCAATAAAAAAACAAAGGATAGCATTTTTAAAAGTATGCACATTATACCGGTACTCTGGAATGTACTTTGATGTAAGCATTTTCTTATCCAACTTAGCAGGAATGGCAAACAAATAGTAAATAACAATTAAAACCAGTTTAAAATGCGTCTGTAAAACCATTTATAGTTGATTTGATTTCAATGGTTACATTAAAACTTGGAAAGTGGTCTCGATAGAGTTCGGTCAATATTTTCCATCCATTACGAAATTCAAATTCTGTCAGTAATATCAAGTTGGCAGCCTTAACAACACATGAAGAGAACAAATAGTAAATTAAATAGTAAATTAGAGTAAATTAATAAATTAAACAAATAATTCAAAACTATTTTCTTATCAAAAAGTTAATAAATAATTTCAAACTAAACTCTATCATTATCCTGTGCTGAAATAGTCACTGAACAAAAACGTGAAGATAGACGAGATTGAACAGCAAGTGTATTGGACGATGGACATCATAATAATTATTATTATGGAAAACATCGTCTAGAAAACATCGTTTATCTAAAACAGCTTCACGTAAAACGAGCTCATCCACGCGTATATCGAGACAGGTGTGAAACGTGTCCACACATACACACGCAAACACACATACGATATAGTCACATATTCCAGTCACCTCGTTAAAAACTCTTCTACTATTTACAGAAAAGCACCAGTTGACACAAGCAGTCACTAGGTCGCGCCAGTCACTAACGACTGTTGACGAGGATTTCAAAATACATTGGCCAATGAGCCAAAATGAGTTTTATGGTATTGCCAGTCCCAAGCCTGCACAAAAGAGGAGGTCTTCTTGTTAGCAGTGTCATTAATAGAAACCAGTGGGTAGTGGTGCAGAAAAAGAAGTGCCTGTACAGTGTACACTCCTGATCTTTCAAGGCTGTGCTGGCCTAATAAGCGGCAGGACGGTGTTAAGATTTGAAAATAATACGTGCCTGGACGCCGTCCATGACCGTCCAGTCACACTTCAAGTTGTTATAGAAACTACAGAACACACGGTTCAATGCCTGGTTTTACCATAGAAGATGCAGAGTTAGAGCCATTGATGCAGTTACACTGAAGGCGCTTTACAGCGTCTTGTTTCAATTAAACGCAGCTATCTACTACGATGCGTACATTACCATTACGATTGCTAATGAAGTTCAATGGTGCCAACATGATAATATTGAGTAATAAGACTGTTTGCAATGATGATTAACTGTGGAGTTAACCGTTTTTCTTTGATATCCACATGTCTTTCGAGTAGATGAGGAAAAGGATGAATCTGAAACGCATGAAATCCGTCTCTATCCTCAAAGACTACATACTGCTAACACACTATAATATGACTAGTTTTTGCATTAACAGATATGCCAATATTATCATCAAACTTGATATCATATAAGACGTTACACTGCAAGCCTTGTAAACAAAAGAATACAAGATGCCATTCATTCAGAAATATATGTTCAACTTACATATTATTATGACACCATTGGATCTAATACTGAAATTCAGTTTTTTTGGCAAATTTAGAATCCTGACAATTCAACCAAATCTACGCAAAAAGGTTTTATATAACAACAAGGCTCAGTTGAACTTATGCTGTTAAATAATTCAGCAGATTAGATTAGATCAGATGAGACAGATGTGTGGCAGTCCTGGGTTAGATCTTGATCTTTGGCACGTTAGCCGCGTGATATTTTCGATCGTCTTATGATCAGTACGATCCATCGGACGCGCGTGATGCTCCGTTGCTCAAAAACTTGATCATGCTGCGCGATTCGCTTTGAGTAACTGACTGAGTGGCTTCTTCAACCTTCACAGAACAAAGAAATGCAACCATAATCATTGTTGCATTGTTTTGTATTTAAACATCTATAAAAAGCCTCTAGTAGGGTGAGCCGTTCAGAGGCGCTCCCAGTGCGCAAGGCCCTGCAAGAAGAAGCAGGTTCTGAGAAGAGACAAAGCAGAGGACAGACTGCCAGACAGAAGTGTAGAGCGAACAGAAGCAGAAAGAGCATTGCAAAGAGCAGGACCAATCGAGACAAATGATTGAGACTGAGCTGTTAATCATAAAGTTCTGAGCAGTGATACAAGTGCTTGATATGAACTGTAACATGGGTCGTGCTCACATGAGTTACTTAACAAGTCAGTAAGTAAGAATATAAAACTTTACATTTAGATTTCAGTTGAGATCATCTAGGATACAAATAATATGCTTTCTTATTATGTGTAAGTAGAAATCTGTCAGAAACGTGGCCTGGGTCCATTTTGAACTGACGACATGTAATTCCCAGTTACCGAACCAGCGCACCCCTTTACTGCATTGTGTGACTTCATTCCTTGCCCAAAATGGACAAAATTTTGCCTCACAGTTTAACTGGTACCGCACTTCACGTAGTCAATCTATCGAAATTTACTGCTCACTCCGGAAGCTAAGTTCCAAATATACACACCAAATTATACATACTCGCTTATAAAATTTATAATATAAGCACAAGTTTGTACCTAAATGTACCTAAATGCACTGCATTCAAACATAGCGTCCAACGCATATTACAATATAATATAATTATGCATTCTGTAACTAAATTGGTCTGAATCATGGTTCTGGGAATAAGACAATAAATTGTTGCATAACATGATCGATGATTGGAACTAAAACCATGGCTGCAGAGGCGCAGTCACTAACAGCTACATTGATCGAAGGTACCAGGGTACTTGCCTGTAGGCGGCTACATATTGTCTGGTAGATCTTGCTGTTCAGTTCTAGCTCTGAAACTCCCTGGAGTTCAAAGTCCGAATAGGATTTCTGATAATAAGAACAGTCACAGTTTAGTAATATATAGTGAAGCTGAAAATTTCACTCAATTAAAAAAGTAACCAGCCAGTTGAAATGAGATATCTAGAAATGTCTACAAGAGCTTTGACAGATTCCTATACAGTATTCACAGTTACAGTATTTGTTACATCTATTTATACGTGCATATAAATATATTTTTGTTTATTATAAATCAGGCTGACAAGCGGCAACAGGTTCATTAATAACCCTTTAGGGTTGCCACTTTGACACCAGCAGCAGACAATTCTTGTGAATGTAACATCATTCCACATATTTTGTTCTTTTCTATTGTTTACGAATGAATAAATGACTTAAAACAAGCAAAATATCTGCCGCATTGATTTCCCAGTTGCTTTCGGTACACTCTTGTTATTACCGTGTTAACACATTCAGGTGCTAGAAGTTTATGAACATCGCACAATGAGCACATGTACGCACTGCATTGAGTTATTCAGTCTATAGGATCTACATAACAAGAGGAAAATTGATAGTATAATATGAAATAAGAATATTTGAAATAACTGACTCTGGTAATGTTCATGAGGCAAGCCAGTTGATAAGGGTGGAGGGATGAGTCTAATCTATCAGTCAACCAATCACAAACCATCTTCATCTGTGCTGCGTACCAGGTCTGCATCAGAGACAAACAAACAGATCAGAAAATTTTATCACAATTTTATACAATTACTTATTTGCTTGACAGAATCATTATGCTCTAATCATCAAAATCATGGCTATTATAATCACCAAAGATGTCATCATCACCATAATTATAACATAGTTTAATTCTGCACAGTGGTTTGACTAGAACATCTGATGTATAAAACAATACAGTTTCAAGTAATGAGGCAATAATTTTTTCTATTATTCTAACAGTTTCTGATTGTATGATCCATTGCTCAGTGCCTATGACCAACAGGTAAGCTTGCTGCTGGAAACAATCTTAAAAGTCAAGTCAATAACCTCAAAGAAGTTGAGAATGTACAGCTCATCGTTGACTTTCTGGCGAATTTGTTCGAGGCTGACGCGAATGAATCCAACGTAGGTTCGACCCAATTCGTCAGTCGGTTTCTAATAAAATTTACAAGAGCGCGTTTGATATCCATCCTGTAGCAATAAATTCTTTACCAAGCACTAATTTATACAATTCTAAATAAAAACTATTGCATAAAACTGTTTTACAGATTAAAAAACCACAGCGAAAAAATCCTTTTTCAGCTGAAAATCTGCACTATTTAACTCATTCCAGCTGGAATTGTTTCGATACCTATGCTCTTAATGGGGTCACGGGTGACCCCATCCGGCGGGAAAGAGTTAAAGAAAAAATAGTTCTATCTTAGTAACTCCTGAGATGGCTTTAAAAATACAACAAAACCCACAGAATAAACTGAACAAGTATATTATAGCTTTGAAGGAACAGCAATTTAGCCATTGTACTATATGAGATTCTTCAAATGCATCAGACGGAAACAGATCAGCAAAAGTGTTGCTGGAAATTAATACACAAAAGACATAATTTTGAATAATTCAATGTAAGAAATCCCCAATTTTCTCCTCTTTTATACACATATAGGTCCTACTCATGGCTCTTTCTCCACCAGATCAGGCTAATCCCATTTCAACAAACCCATAGCTCCTCCCAAATGGAGCAAACTTATTGCACCTCATTTACCTTCTGCTCATACTGCTTCCAGAAACAGTTCAAGTTTACAAGGTAACCCCCATGCTGCACGCATATTTTACTCCTACCCATAGCTCTTCCAAACTAATTTCTCAAAAGCACGCATCAGACCTTCGTTTTGCACAGATCAACAAGAGCAAAAGAAAGCAAAATGTGTGAAAGTTGATAATTTGCAAACTGCTTTACATCACAAAAATGGCAGAGTCATTGATAACAGCGGCTTACCGTTAGTGAAAGAATTGAAGAGAAAAGTGAACTCTGGTCGTATCTGGCCAATTTGGTAAGCGTACTTTCAAGTACACCTAATAGCTACAACGAAAGAGCAAACTGTCAACCTGCAAGAAAACATTAGTATGTGAAGGCCATGAAAACAGAAACAATATATCTAGCTGAAACGTTTTACAATTGGAAACTCAATATTCAAGGCATCTTTCAACTTTCATTGCACATAATCTCAGCATCAATTAACTCTCTGTGCCACAAATCAATACACCAAACAAATTACTTTACACCAGGGGTGTCAAACCTTTTTTAGTGGCGGGCCAGTTTGAACATCTTCTAACAAGCGGCGGGCCAGTGTGAACATTTTCTAGCAAGTGGCGGGCCAGGGTGTCGAATCTCTTGAGCAAAATTGGGTAGTGATCTGAGAGGGTGCTCCGGGTTTGGTCAGCCAATTCCCAGAAAAGTCCAAATATTGAGAAAAAAACTTGATTTAATGTCCACTTTTCGCTTCTTATTAAATTTTGACAACATTTTAAATAATTTTTTAATCTTTAGGGAAGGCTCCGCGGGCCAGAAAAAAATCGTTGGCGGGCCAGAAATGGCCCGCGGGCCAGCTCTTTGACACCCCTGCTTTACACTATAAGTGATAGTAATTAATCACAATTATTACTGCTCAAGTGACATACATGTTTCATCTCACTTAAAATGGTAACAAGACCAACGAAACAGTGACTTCGTCCAGTGTGAATGCTACAGTTTTCAGTGTGAATGCTACAGTTTTCAGTGTGAATGCTACAGTTTTCAGTGTGAATGCTACAGTTTTCAGTGTGAATGCTACAGTTTTCAGTGTGAATGCTACAGTTTTCAGTGTGAATGCTACAGTTTTCAGTATGAATGCTACAGTTTTCAGTGTGAATGCTACAGTTTTCAGTATGAATGCTACAGTTTTCAGTGTGAATGCTACAGTTTTCAGTGTGAATGCTACAGTTTTCAGTGTGAATGCTACAGTTTTCAGTGTGAATGCTACAGTTTTCTTGAGCCGTTCAGTTAACTCATCATTATTGCTAGCAGGCACTGTGAACAAATTGAAATTGACGAGCAACTGATTGAATTGGACATGATCTACAGCTCTGATGTTGGAATATAATACATGCCTCCTCAGAGGTTGGTGGTGAAAACAGGAGATCGGTGTGATTTGACAAGAAACCAGCATCACTGACCTGACAGTAATCTGATCAGCTAGAACATCACGGTTATATGCTCGTCGAGTTGGAACATCAACATTGAACTGACAAAGGCCGCAGGTGGTAAAGATATTGACTGTGTCATCATTGATTAATCAATTCAGGTGTATGATGTATGTTGGTCCATGTGTCTGTGTGAATATGAATGCGTGTGTAAGCAACACAGACAGAATAGATTCTGACCTTTTCCAGGAGTGAACGTGTGACCTCGGCTTGAATCTTGTCGATGAAATCATCATTCGTTGCGTGATAACGATGCTAGAAATACCATCATCATCATCACAACAACATCATCATCATAACAACATGCGTCTATATGCAATGCTTATCCCTCTGCACATTGCTGTCATTTTCATCCTCTTTACAACCATTCTCTTCTTTGTGAATGTAATTGTCTTTGTTAATATTGATCATCAATTACACTATCATCAATTTAATATATGATCTTTTTCACCCTCATCAGCACTTTAACAAACTTTCAAGTTTTCTTTCTCTCCGCTTCTCATTTTCAAACTCATGCACCATAGTCGTTACCTTTGTCACACTCTAATGACCACCATTTTATACTTTCTTCTTCTGCAACTCTAGATATTCCTTTGTAAGATTCACCCTTAAAGTCAGCAGTGACCCTGAAGTTGTATTCCCCAGAAGTCTATTGCTAAACACTGACACTGACCAAGACTTGTCCTAATCACAACACTTGGGAAGATGAGAGCAAAGCTAATGTTGACAATGGCAGGAAATGATAATAATAACAGCGATGAAAGATGACGAAAAAATATGAATCAATAATACTGGAGCAGGTGAGAATGAAATTCAAACTGACCTGATTCTTGAAGTCAACGATGACGTTGACCATAACAAGAATCTCTGTTGGTAGGATATAGTCCGTTCCTTTGCTGCCTTTCTTTAACCACACTTCAAATGCCTTCAGAGTTCTAGAAAAGATGTCAGCATAACAGATGGATGATCACATGATAATTATGCTCAATTAAATTACTCAGACTTTTCCAATTTCTTTACATTAAAAATACCTGTTGAAGATCACAATGCAAGATCATCAGTTATATTAGATTACTTCCATTGAAGTAACTTGAGCGCCAATGCCGGTTAAGATACTCTTGAGTGAATACCATTCAATGAAAAATAAAATATTATTACTAATATTATCACCTTATTATTTATTTTTTTTGACACCATTTTTATTATTTTTATTACCCATACTTGAGTTAATAAAGCTGCTTTATTTGCTCATAGGCTATAAGTCCTTTTTGAAGCTGAATTAGAAAGTCAGTCTTATGTCCAACCAGTTACCAATCAGTTAGAAATTAGCATGTCAACACAGACATTCAATGCCAATGATCAACCATAAATGGAGCAAACAGTGACTCAGACATCATTTTGCTTATAATACAACACAATACGATGCAAAGGAAATGATATTTTATAATCAATGCCACTTCCATAAATGCTGAGAGGTGCATGTCAAAGCTGGACAGCAGGAAACATTAACAACCAAAACCAGAGTGGACCTTTTCAGTCTAGAGTGAAACAAAAACTATTCAATGGAAAGTGGACAAAATGCAGAAGAATAAAAATGCGCAATGGCGAAAGAAAAGATGCTTTTCTGGAATGGAGCATCTTTCTTAATTGAAAAGAGCAAAATCCATAATTTCAAAGAAACACAAGTTAGAACCTTCAGGAAGGTCCGAGTGTGCTTCACATCAGTTGACAAGACAAAACACAGGAAGCCAATGCCAATAACAAGAAGAGAGAAAGATTCCGATTTAGCCTGTGAACCAACTAAACAGGTGATTGTACACTCACCGTTTGGCCGCTGCTTCTATCATATCAGCGGACATCAGCTTCAGACGGTGTGCAAAATGCTCCGCAAAGACCTCATCTGGCCAGTGGAGGTCTTGGATGAATGACTGGAGAGCATCCAATTTCCACAGCATGTCTTCTGACGTTGCACACCCATTCCTAGCAGATACAACAACAACAACAACAGCAGCATAGGTCAGATGAAGCAAAATGCATATTTCATCATCCACAGTTGTTCGTTGGCGAGATTGTTGCTGCCGTGTATGCTCTCGGAAAATGACGTGAGTGATTAGGAGCCATCCATAAATGATGTCATGCAATTTGGAACGATTTTTTTACCCCTCACCCCTCGTCACACGTCGTCACAAAAGTCATACCCCTCAAATATAACGTCACAAAACTCTGACTCGCCTAATCAAAAAACGAGATGTCGAATAAAGTAATTACATCTTAAAAATACTTGAAACTAAACAGTAGAATGAAGAAAAATATGGAAAGAGTAATTATAGCAAACATTATGCATTACAAAAAGATGAAAAAATAAATACTGTTGTTACATTGTGGTAACAATTACCGTGGGCAAAACTCTCAGGGACAGAACTGAGAACACTGTGGACAGTGTGGAGAGACTTCATTAGGGCTCATCATCAGGAAACTGATGAAAGAGGAGAAAGAAGAAGAAGCGAAACTTGTTTAAAATTGAGCGAAATTTTCAAATAATGTTAGGCATTCTGATGTTTGACGTGATGATATGACATCATATTTCTTAAACCCCTCCCCCTCGTCACACATCATCACAAATGTGACCCACCTCCCCTCCCAGGTGCATGACGTCATTTATGGACGGCCCCTTAGACTAACCCTTGTGGCTTCCACATTTCCTTCTCAAAGCCTTTGTGTATCGATTGTGCGATCGACGATTCCATCAGATCAACGTAGCGAACGACCTGCGGTGCAAAGACATCGCGCAGGTGGTTGTGGAATCTGCCGCTGCAAAGGCTCTCTGAAACAATAATGCATATATATAAATATATACAAAATCATCGTAGTGATGAAGCTGACAACAATGATGAGAGAATAATAGCTCAGCGCTCTATTAATAGTTGAATACAGATGCAGGCATTTTCATTGTTATTGTAGTAGGACATTTGTAAAAAAATTGTACAGTGCTTGCTATGAATCTCGGTTGGAGGTTCAATTCCCAGCAAGTAGGCATACAGAAAGATATTTCAACATATCTTTCCTTTCTATAAGCATGTTGAGTTCATTTGGCTATACAGTAAGTAGTAGCCTACACTGACTACAACTTGACTGTTCTAAGATCGTGCATTGTAGGAGAGAGACAGACAGACAGACAGACAGACAGACAGACAGACAGACAGACAGACAAACACACAGACAAATAAACAGACAGACAGAAGAGAGACAGGCAGCTGTCATAGAAAGAAACATAGACAGACAGACAGGGAAGAAATTCTACCCCCAGCAGTAATTTAAATAAATCATCTATACATGCAGGCCTACTCTTCTAGCTGTGTCAAGGCAAGTAAACCATAACATGGGTGAATCTGAATACATCACTTCCTGTTGTATGCTTACAAGCCTTACATAGCTGCTAGTCACATCAAGAATTGCTAAATAATTTTATATCACACAATGATTTATATTTGCCTGACTCAATTCGTTAGCAGAAGAAACAATCTGTGACTTCTGCTGACATTTCCAAATGTGAAAATAAGAACACAATACGTATCTCCAATTCTCACTGCTACACAGAGAATAATTCTGCTCAAGGTGGTTATGACAAACAGGAAAAGAACAAAAGGTCTATTGATTATGAAAAGGAACAATAGGGTTAACATGAAGATAAAAATGGCCCCAAACTACACACCGTGACTACGAAGGTAGTCGTTAAGCATCTGGAAGAGTGGAAAGCTGTCCCACGTATCTGGCGGCTGCATTTCCAGCACGGCGTCCATGTCAACAGCAAACAGCGACCAGAAGATCTCGGAATGCTCCACCATCAGATCGCTGAACCACGCAAATGCCTAACACACAACGACTGCATCTGTATTTGTATCTGTATTTTCTCGGGGTTGAACGCACTGGGAGCGCTTCTGAAAGGCACTTGCTGCGAGAGGCGCTTTATAAATGGTCAGGTACAATACAATACAATACAATACAATAGCATCCTTATAGGAAGTGGATAATGTACAAACCACATTTATAAGACTCTGCTTATCACACCAATAGTATGCCATTATTGAAAGAAATTATTCAGCACCCCATCATTAACCTTGGGATTCCTGCCATCACTAAACTAATCATTGTAGCGGGTCATAAAATTATCATCAGTACTGTAATCATTGCAATAATGCTAGAAATTGCTATAAATGCAACCGCATTATTACAGCAATCACAGACTAATAAAATGTAAAAAAAAAATTTCCCGCAATCTCTTCTGTTGATAATCATGAATCCGTTGAATCACTCAATATTTCCAACAACCTTTAGGAACTGCTATGCCGAAAAGTTTCGCAAACAATCTAATGCTTTCATATACTTGTTATGTTACCAAGACCACCTGCTAAAGTTGGATCAAACAGTTTCTTGTTAAGCATATTTTTCTGGGATTACAGCAGATGACAAATGTTCATATGCGCAAATTATATCATCTCACTCTGATAAAATACTATATTTGTGCTTCCATTCACTCAGGATGGTACTTGAATCTACTTGATGCATCACTAAAACACGGTTGCTTCGTCTGACATATTCGTTTCGAGTAACCGCAGATCGCAAACATGCTGATAACAAATATCTACGAGTGCAGAAACAAGATCCAGTGTTGCCATTTATTAGAGACAAGTACTTAAAAGGCGGGAAGTAATTTAATCGGCATCTGGCACTTAAAACTCCGCCAAAGCCGGTCCCAAGCCCGGTTGAAAAAGGAGGAGGGTTCTGCGGTGGGTTTGCGGCCCGCTCAGGTAAAAAGAACCTTGCAACAGAAACGATACTGGAATACCTGTATCGCCCAATGTGCGCGCAGCATGTGGAGGGACTAAGGTCTAAGGTAAGGTCTGGCACTTAAAAGAAGTTTTACCATAAGTATGTTTCTGTCCTAAGTATGTAAATGCTTCAAGCATGCCTTTGGTGGTTATGCCATTATGTAAAAAAAGTTAGTATATAAACACACAATCTTTAATTGTTTTTGCCACACTGCCAGCATTCGATAAGTGATCAGATAGTTCAGCAGACAGATCACTTGATTGCAGAATCAAAAACAAATAAACTAAGAAATTTAAATACAAAAGAAACGTACATACAAATGAGTGAAAATACAAGTGAATCTATATATGCAGTCAGTGAAATGCTGTGACCTACAGACGTTCAGTCAAACAAGCAAACTGGCCGTGGCATAAAACTGGCCGTGGCATAAAACTGGCCGTGGCATAAAACTGACAGGGATTTGGTGCTTATTAAGAAAGCAACTTCTGTGTGTCGGTAAAACAGACAACATAAATGAATGCACAAATTAAAAGAGCGCAGTGATTTTCAGAAACAGAATTCAATGTTGATCATGCATTCCTGTCTGCTCTCTCTCCTCGAAACCATGCAAAACCATGCTGATTAAAAACAGTTAAATGCGACTGCATTAAGAAACAAGCTACACAGATATGAAACTGTAATAAAACTGAGAGAACTGGAAAATGTGCTTTCCTGAAAAAGAGTCAAGATACTATATATTTAAAGTAATGTAATGTAATGTAATGATTGATGTCATGTAAAGTATTTGTCTTCTTATGATGCCCACTCTCCCAAACAGTATTATTTGTTAACGGTACTGTTCACAGGTTACTCCGTTTGATGCATAAACGCAGCTTATGATACCAACAATGAGACACCCTCACAAATTTCCTATGAATTGAAAAGAACTTTTAGCCCTTGCTGCTCAGAAAGACATACAAAGTACCACCGGAAGTAATCTGTGAAATGAGAGAAGAGTCAACAGATCTGAAAGAACATCAATGAAATGCATTTGCTAGTTACATGAATCTCACATAGATCTAAGTGATTCTGAAAGCGACAAATTGTAATGAAAAGTGACAATAAATCATTACAGTTATGCTCAAAAACACTTGAGGGCCACCAATAAAGAAGGTTAGCCCTTGTGGTACTCCATTCCAGTTGATAACCACTTCAGGTCAGTTACCTATTTCAGGAAGCTCAATAATGCAAGAAGAATTAGCCAAGCAAGCCAGCCTTCTGCCTATCCGCCTGTCTGCGATAGTAGGAACTGTATTCCTCATTATTAAAAGAAAGACCTGATTCAGTGATAATAATAAATTTAAACTACAAGAAGACTTTGTGATGAAAAGAAAAAGATCTATCTAGACCCAGGCAAGAACGTGAGAAAACATGAGAAAACATGATATGTATATCAGTTGCTTAACTTACGGTACTGCACAACTGAAGACAACGCGAAATTAAGCGCCAGACAACAACAACAACAAAAGAAAGGAGTTAATCACAAAAATTCCAATTTCCCATTGTGTTCTTTGCATCAGTTAGAAAGAGTCATTCTCCTGTTCTGTCCTGATACTCAATGGCATACAAATAACAATCTTATAAGTAGGCCTAAGAAAAACAAACATCCATACAATAGCTGTGTTAAACTGGTTTCTGCAACATAATAGACAATAGCACCTTTAAAAAGCTTCTCCAAAGCAAAGGATCACGAATAACAATATAGTCTTAACAGAGCTACAAAACACCAGGGAGCTCCAGGTTTTTGTCAATAAATCAACCTCTGGGTAAGCTTGCTTGCACGAAGCAACCTACGTCTAGACACTTCCAATCCTAAGCCATAAAATGAAAATTGCAATAAAACAACATCAGAAGTCCAATTCAATCTGAGCTTCACAGCATATGCTTCAGACATTACTTTATGAATGAACAATTTGAATTCTATACAATCAAATAATAGAACTTGGGTGAAACACCGAATTACGCCCTTACATAATTACAATCGGCGCTGTAACAAGACTTAGATGGTAATGTACATGCACAATCTTTAAAAAAATCATACCAATTCCATAGCACCTTTGCAAGGCTCACTAAAAGTGCTCTATGCCAGACATAATAAATACATATATCTAAACATACATATTGGTACACATACAATACATGATACATAAGCATACACACATATACCACAACTGCCCAACATCATGCCAATGCTTATGTTACATAGTCCTTTGCTGTGGAATGACCTCCCTTGTGATTTGCAACATGGTGCTTCCTGACTCCTGAGCATAACTGTCTTTACTCATTGTCTTAAGATTTCTTCATGGGGTTTGCACACAGGGAGTGTCCCTCATCAGGTTATTCTTCAAGAAGTTTTTACATACTCTGTGTACAGACTAGATAATAACAGATTATTTCTTGAAACAAACCAATTGCTATTCAAGCAACAAACTTTATGTTTATGAAACTGAGTAAATCCATCTGGCAAAATCTGCAAAAATTACCTATTGTTGGCACAATATCAATTTCTCTAAAAATATGTTTATAATAACCATGAAAAGGTTGTATATTTAAATACATTAATAGCAACACAGTACACAAATAGCACAATTAAGCATGAGACATTGAAGCACAGTTCAAAACAAAACTTCAAACATGAAACAAAAGCTTGCATAGGAGGACATTTATGCAACCTTCAAAACTGACTTCAGCCAAAACATCAGAATCTACATGCACATTGCACGTCAATGGAAGTACAGAATCTCACAAGACGTTTGCACACGGTCGAAAGAAATGTTCAGCGATGAGAGCACTCACTTCTGCGTGATACTCTTCTTTCTGCTGAAGTACCTCGATGCACAGCTCCGCCAAATGCATCAGTCCGTCCAGTTTCTTCTTTGGATCGAGATCGTCAATGTTTGGATCTAGGCAATCGTAATCATAATCGCAAACAAACATTTATATAGCACCACAATACAATTCATCATGTTAAAATGGTGGTTCCTAATATCAAGTATTTTTCCATAGCATGTGGTACCTCTGAAATGATCATAAAAGATCCAATTTCTGACAGAAAAAACAAACTGTTGGGCCCATAGCTGACCCCACCCATTTCCACAAACAGCATAAAATGCAGGCTAACTAAAATTCGCTTTCTTGCATGTAACAGTTACAATACATGGATAAACATTAACCATCAAACAGTACGAATTCTAAAGCTTACCAAAGTGCAGTGATAAAGACGAACAAGTCTCGCTAGTCACTGCTTTCTTTAGAACATAAATGCAAGTAAGTAAAATAAGCATGCAAGCACATTAAAACATTTCTGGTGCTTATTAAGCCATTAGAAAACCAATCGCATCACTCTAATCTAATACAGAATTATACAGATCTTTAAAAATTCCATAACTATAAATACTTGTGGTGGTCCTGATAGAACCCATGCAATATGCTGTCAGCAGATTAATATAGAATCCTCCTTTGCAGAATCTTCATAACTAAATGACTTAATGACTAAATACCTTCAATCTTCATAACTAAATGACTTAATGACTAAATACCTTCAATCTTCATAACTAAATGACTTAATGACTAAATACCTTCAATCTTCATGGTCTCCGTAATCTTCGTGTAATTCACAAGAGCCGCATTTTCCAGACATTTCTTAATGACATTGCGAACTTCCTCAAGTGCTACAGGTGTGACTATATCTTTCATCAATACCTGGAACAAACAACCAATACTTCGCATGTACAATGTACATTGTACCAGTTGTGCAGCGTATTAACGTAACTCTAAAATCTGCTGTATTGCCACCATATGAACCTCCCACAGAGGCTATTCATTTCATAATATTCTCTTTAAATTTTAAATACAGTTCAGTGCCTACTGACACCACAGTAGTTTGAAGAAGCTTACACTTGAAAAGATGTTTTTCGACGAAGAAGCAAAATAAAAGAACAACTTCAAAATAAGTGATAACCATCGGCAAACTCTAACAGATGTTACATTGACAAGACAAAAGATGGTACTGATGCAAGTTCCAAAGCACTCGAGATGGTCATGTGGCTGATGTTGAACTACACATATAACAATTGTGGAAATAAGGCTTTGTTTTTAAAGGGTCTTAACCCTTTAACGACCCGCTACATATGTTTTCAATGCATTTAGCACACGTTGGTTGCTAAAGGGTTAAACTAGAGACACAGCGAGGTGGAAAGGAAATGAGGGATGCAAGAATCTCAGATTCATCATCGCCTTTGTTGTTATCATCATCATGCCATCATCATTGCTGTTCATTTTCAGTGTTGCCATCATCATTTCTATCAAATGTCAGTGCCCACCAAGTAATAGAAACCTGTTTTTAGGTTCTGCCTCAACCAAATTTACCCATTACCAACTTTTCAAATAACTCACCCTTTCCAAGAGTGAGAGAGTGGATTTCAGTGCTCCCTCTGGTCGGCCAAAAGGAAAACAGTATCTGAAAAAAAGAAATTCACTAAAAAGTAGGAGTAATATTGCTAACATAACATACCATGTCCATACTGAAATATGGACCCAGTTGCTTTTAGTACACCTCATCATTAATGTATAAAGTCCCACATATTTCAAATGCAATGTCTTGCATCCAATGGTACTCTTTCTACAGTACCACTTTTCATACAGCTCTTAATGTCATGGTACATCCAGTGCTACATTCGTGGCTTGTGGAGAGCAAGTGGCTATTTAGGAAAGGTTCTGTGTCTAAGATACTTTATGGTGTAAGGTCAATTCAATTACAATTACAATTACTAAATCTGTTTCATCAGGGTTCAAAAGATGCTATGAAAATGTACAGGTGAAAATGTTCAGATACATAAACACACACAAAAACAATAAGGCATACCATAATCAATACCATGAACCTTATCTTGCCTCTTCTGTTACCTCAATCAACGGGCAATCTTGGAGGCGTTGGATGTACCATAACATTAGGGACTGTTCTAAAGTATGGTACTGCAGTATGGAATGAAGTATGGTACTAATGAGTTAAGAACCTTACAAAGCATGTGAAATATATGTAGTGCTTTCACTAATTGACTGACATATCTCCAGAAAACATTGAATAGTATTCATATTTACAATACGGAGCATTTTGCAGGAGCAAAACAGACATGTCTATTTATTTTACTGGTCAACAGCTTACTGAGGAAAGATATGTGAACAAGAAGCAACAACAAAGGTGCAAGGCAGCATTTACATCGGCAGACATATCATGATGAGGTGAACAGTGAACAGTGCACATGGTACCTGAAGTTTGTAATCTGATTTTCCAGCAGAAGTCGAAGTCTCTCTTTGATCTCGAGAAATCTGTCACGCTCGTCATGCAGAACTGTTCCAATACCATCTGGCCTTTAACCAATTAAGCAATTAAAACAATTAACCGTTATCATGCAACGTTCAAGAGCCAAGCACAGTGGCACCAACTTATCAATAAATATTGAGAGGTATAGGTTTCAAATGCTTTAGAAACAACAGCGATAAGAGTTATGATATTGGTGCATGTCTATGTCATGAGTTTTATCACTCCTCAGAGTATTATTGCTGTTAGTGATCATGATCAGAGATTTGATTTATTATTCGTCAATTTTTTTATTATTCTTAAGAAACAGTTTGCTTCTACATTCGAAAAATTGTTTAACTTTTGTGCACAGTGGTAGGTAATAATTAATTAGTCTAAAGAGCTGAACAAGAATGGTTACTGCATCATGAACAAGATAATTCAGTCATTACCATATTATTTATTTTAAAATCAACTTAATTTATTGAATATTCTGGAGAGGCCTCTGGAAATGATTATACGTACCTTGGGTAAAGAAATTTATTAAATGGACAAAATAAGGTTTAATATAATTAATTAATTAAACAATTATCACATATCATCAAA
The DNA here is from genome assembly GCA_945859605.1 of Lumbricus rubellus. Classification (NCBI taxonomy): domain Eukaryota; kingdom Metazoa; phylum Annelida; class Clitellata; order Crassiclitellata; family Lumbricidae; genus Lumbricus; species Lumbricus rubellus. The sequence continues at coordinate 29,793,200 of OX243816.1, forward strand.
GTACAGAAAACAGCATAATAATCAATGAAACCATGCATAATCTAAGAGTTGTGAAACTCTCCACTTCTAATCGATTTGCTCATTATTCTTAAGGAACAGTTTTTTTTCATACATTCGTAAAACTGTCAAACTTTTGTGCATTGATTTAGCAGCTGTCAATATATTATTTTACTGCGCGATATTTATAGTCTCTTCCTTTCAGTCGTCTAAGATAAATATCGACTGCACTCAAAAAACAATAGAATTTGACAGGATATATATAAATCATGAGAGCCACGAGTTATCGATAGTTACAACAACAATAGCGTGGAAAACAAAGAGCTAACATTCACTAGCATGTTGCTATGGATACAGCACCTTTATGGGCAGTGAAGTTGTACCAGTGCATTGATGCATGTCCAATTGTTCATGTGCAGAGAACCACGTCACCTGGTGCCCACGCTCCATTCTGAATACTACTTGGACCAGTCAATGATCACAATGCTTAAATGGGTGTCATTGCTTTGGAATTTTGAAAGTTTCTACAGAGTTGCCAAACATTTTACTAATGCGTCCTCACAAGACATTCTGCAGGATAATGTTAAAGAGCGTACAGTTTCTTTGCAGTTGAAAGTCATTCACAGCATTGGAGAAAGTCCCAAGTGGCAGCAGCAGCAGCAGCAGCAGCAGCAGCTAACAAGTAGGTGATGATCAAGAAAGTCTCACCAACTGTTGTACCATATACAGTCACTGGACAAAACAATAACTGATCTGCAATTGAAATACATGTGCAGCTACATGTGCAGCGCATGCTGTCTTCTCCACCTTCTGCGGCTTAACTGCACAATGTGCACATTCTATGGCAACCATGTGATATGACTAGATCATC
>OX243816.1:29799067-29876567 GCA_945859605.1 Lumbricus rubellus
CAATTAAATAGGCTCATAAAATGTAATAAATATAATATTCACAAATACCGTAGACCAAATGCATTAGCAGAATAAAGCATTATCTAAAAGCAGACATCTTTGACAGAAGCATACATTTAATTTATTTGTAAGTTTCATCTTATGGTTGCATCACATGACTAAAAGAGTTGGCCATGATAGGGACTAAACTTCCACTCCAAGCAAAACAGATGATCAATATACTCTGTAAACAGGCGTCCCAGGAATAAAAAAAATTACGAAAGGAGTATACACACACATGCATACACACACAAATTTATGCATATGTACAAAATTAATATAATATAAAATCATGGATGAGTTTGATTTATTACAAGTTTCTACTTATATCAGAATTTAAGCATAAAGAATTTGAGCAAAGAAGTTATTAGTTGATTTTCATAAACCAATACGGGTTTGATATGCAATACACAGCCTTGATTTGAATGATTAGAGATCATTCATTAAGGACATCCGCAGAAGAAAGGAGCGAGGAGTAACCAAAATATGGATAAGGGGAGAGGTAATGTTTGAAGTCCTTCATGGAAAGTTTCTCAACTCTTATATTTGAATTCTTTTCCATTTTTAACACTTTTAATCATTGTTAACTAAATTCCAGACTTAAAACTGAAAATGATGACTGGTTGAACTGTAGCATATTGTTTTCATGCACATCACCAGTACACACATTTCGGAAAGATATTGTTAGACAAATTAGCTGTCAAGTGGGAACTTGACAGGTAGGAATTTTTCATGGAAAAAAATTGCATTATGTGTTGAGAACACAGTAATGCTTGAATTAATAATAAATGCGGTACACTTGGAGAGTTGCAGAGCATTTCTACCAGCATTAGTTGACAGACTGACAAACTGGTTATGACACACTAGTTATACCGTTAATATACAGTCCAAAAAGAAATGTCATGAACCACTCACTGACAAACTTGTTATGACACACTAGTTATACCATTAAAATACAGTCCAAAAAGAAATGTCATGAACCATTCACTGACAAACTGGTTATGACACACTAGTTATACCATTAAAATACAGTCCAAAAAGAAATGTCATGAACCATTCACTGACAAACTGGTTATGACACACTAGTTATACCATTAAAATGCAGTCCAAAAAGAAATGTCATGAACCATTCACTGCAAGTTTTTAAAAGTGGAAATTACCCAATTACTTTGATTGTATTTTTAAAAAACAATGCACAAATCAAGAACTCAAAATCAAATCAAGAAAATTGTTCTTTAAAATCTGAAGGAATTTACAGATTATTTACAGAGCTACATTTTTGATTTTTCTTATATAGTTCATTAGTGAGGAGCTTTATAATCTTCCAGATATCATACTTTAAAAGTTAAAGTTTTGGGACATGAGCTCTGATTTGAGACCCATATAATAAGGATTTGAAATGTTTTAGCACAGATCTGAAATCATGGTTAAGGAACTTAAGGAACTGCACATGGGAATTATGCAGAATATCTCATACAAAGAGAAACAAATCAAATTTATGCATGTCCTGGTGATTACAGGTACAAGTGTATGCAGTTGCTATGCGGGGGGTGTTTTTTGTTACATGATTCCAAGGACTTATCTGCTGACAGAGCAGCTCAACAAATAAAAGCAATGAACAAAAGAATTTTCAGCTGAACGGCTGCAAATGACTGAAATGAACAAATGACAAAGTATATTAAATAAAAAGGCAGTTGGAAATGCCCTTAGATACGTCTCAGACTATATGCGAAAGCTGTTATCTGCATCCTCGTCTAATCATTGCTTGTCTAATCATTGCTCGTCTAATCATTGCTTGTCTAATCATAGAGCTCTGCTGATCATCATGATCTTCTTGCTCGGGAGGATCAAGACTGCTCTGTCTCAACATCGAGCATTTGCCGTGTTTGGTGTCTCCATTCAGACTGACCTTCCTTCCACGCTGGTCTTCCCTCATCCGTCTCTCATTCCCTAAAGACATTTCTTTTTCCACTGGAGTTTCCATGCTGATAATGTCTGTGAATGGTCATTCTACGAGAGGCGCCATATACAACTGCAGACAGGTCATGGATCATTTGAAAGTGGTGTCAAGAAAGAGATCTCTTGTAGACTTTTCAGAGTCAACAGGTGATTGGCAATGAATGCAGAGAGAGAACAAACCTGAACAAGAACGAAATATCGCTTCTTCCACTTTTTCCAGACATTTTTTCCAAGCGCATAAAGATACCTAACAAACGGAATCGGTCAAACAAAGCATCAAGAATGGAAATATCATTGTGCACCTTTTCATTACTTTTACAACTCCAATAGTTATCACACAAACAATCTTCACAATTAAGTCTCAGTTGTATGACCTCAGTTGTATGATCTCAGTTGTATGATCTCAGTTGTATGATCTCAGTTGTATGACCTCAGTTGTATGATCTCAGTTGTCAAGTCAGTTGTCAAGTCAAGTGTTAAATCAATTGTCAAGTCAAGTCAAGTGAGTTGTCAAGTCAAAGTGAGTTGTCAAGTCAAGTGAGTTGTCAAATCAAGTAAGTTGTCAAGTCAAGTGAGTTGTCAAGTCAAGTGAGTTGTCAAGTCAAGTGAGCTATCAAGTCAAGTGAGTTGTCAAGTGAGTTGTCAAGTCAAGAGAGTTGTCAAGTCAAGTCAGTTGTCAAGTCAAGTCAAGTCAGTAGTCAAGTCAAAAACTGTGCCCAGCAGCTGCTCCGCAACTGGATCAATCCAACAGTTCTGTCATGTTTACAATTCAGCTGAAATATTTTTCACTCTCAGGACGTTTACTGCATAGGCATCTAAGACATGACCAACTGTAACAATGCAGTGATGACCCTTATAATGATGATAGCAGTGGCAATTAAGACAATGCCTCCATGCTGCATTGTCATTGATAAGCTGTGTGCCTGTAGTTCGCTGCACATCCACAATTAAAACTGCACTGTGTCATGCCATAAATGCATTTCATTGTTGAGCCACTGAATGGTGAAAGCATGTCATTGAGATCTATACAATTGCCAAGCAACCATGCAACTGGCCGGCTGCAAACTGCAATTATCATTGCATGCATGCACTTTGGCTCAATAGTCCCTCACTCCCATGCACGTGAAAACTGGAAACTACAGGTAATGTTAATTAACAATGACCATGTTTCGCCATGCCTTGTTTTAATTAACTCATAGCTTCTTGTTATGCTTTGATAATGATGATGATGATGACGACGACGATGATGATGATGATGATGATGATGATAGCAATGGAAAAGATGGAAGAGAAGAGGGAAGATGGGTCCAGTCAGTACCCGCAGTGTTTCATATTCTGTGGTTTGTCGATGCGGCATGCCACTTTGATCTTGAGATTCTTGTCTGGACAGTTCTTAGTCGTCTGCAGCTGGTACCATTCAGGCGCCTTAGAACTCGCTGCTGTTGGCTTCAGTATCACCTGCACAGGGTACCACAACAAGTGCTAAGCTCAATGACCTGTCAAATAGCATCTTCAACCTCTTACATGCATGCTTCATAAGCAACAGACTCTCAGCCAAACAAGAACAACAAAGCCACATAAACAAGACAGTATGCAACACTGAATGCCAAATGGACAATAGCACAAGATCATAATGGTAATGGTAACAGCAAATTTGTAATCGCAGCACTTCCCGAGGGCAACTGAACAAAATAAAACCATGATTTAAAAAATGGTCTTATGCAATTATAACAGACTCATGGAACTTTGTTGGTTCTCTCCAATGATAAGTGATTTAGAAATGTTGTTTTCTTCTAAAAGCAACGTATCACCCCTTTACGTTGATTGACTGATTGATTTACTACCTTGTGTATGGCAATAATGGTGCGATACAAGTTTCAAAAATAGATCAGATCAGATTAGATGTGGAAATTTCACTTGAACCATCCAGCTATGTGCCGAAAAGAAAATTTTAATTACAGCTGAGAGCTTCTGATGATTGTCAATAACAATGCTCTCTATAAACATTGGTTCTCAACCGGGGTCCAAGGACCACTGGGGGTCCATGGCCATCTCCTTGGTGGTCTGTAAACAAGTCCTAAAATTTATGTCTCTTAATTAAAAACATAGAAACCGATAAATTTTGTCATTTTTTAAAATTATTTCTTCATTTCAGTGGCTACACGAAACTAATAAATAATACGCTGATTTATGACAAATCAATAAATTTATACCATCAGAGTATAATATAACTAATGCATACAATTATCATCTATGGTCGCACAGCCACAACAACAACAGTGCCTCAGCAGTAAAAAATTTAAGTGGTGGTCCGTGACCAAGACTCAAAATCTGTAAATGGTCCGTGAATCTCAAAAGGTTGAGAACCCTCTGCTTTATAAGATAACGTCTCTGTTATGATAAATGAAGCGAAGGTGAGACAACTAACGCGTCCGAGTTCCTTGTCTTCGAGGCTGAGCAGGCGAGAGCTTTCAGTGTAGAGCTTGATTTTCACGGAAGGCAGTGGATTATGGGTTGTGAAATCCCCTTGCGTGTCCCAGCTGGAAAAGAAGAGGAATATAGAAGAAAAAAAGGAATAAAAGACATGAAGAAGCTACAAGAAAACAAGAAAATAATGAGAAAACCAGAAAAACCAGTTTTCTGTGCACAACAATTCATAAACATTCAGACATAATAAAGATCATGGTCATGAATTAATACTGCTGATTTAATTATAAAATTGATTAAAATAAAATTAATTGCTTGCGGATTCCTATACTGAGCACATTTTGCGCATCACAAGATGTGCTCAGTAGGAATCCGCAATTAATTTTATTACATGGATCATGTAATGAGACTGTATATGTTCAACTACCATCCTAATGAATGCAATAACTGGGTAGCATAGGACTACATAAACAACATGTGCTTGGAGTGCTTCACCTGACTGCAACTTTTATTCCTCTTTCATGCATGACAAAGTAAAAACTCTGACCAAGTCAATCTCCATCAGTCAGGGACGAACTCTTTTGGCTAGCTTTGATATTTTATATGCAAGAAAATGCATATGAAAACTTATATATATATATATATATATATATATATATATATATAAATATAAATATTATATATACATCGTGATTCAAAAAAAAGTAAGCCAAATTGTTTTGCATATATCTCTAATACCTGATAACATATCAGGCTAAATTTTTCCAAATATTTAGAGAATTGGACCAAGAATGTGATTCCAAAATTTCATGAGATAAAGTTGAATGGATAAAAAGATATGAATCTTTAAACTTCGTATGCCGAAATTGCCGTTTACAAGCAATTTTCTGTCAGATTCAGTAAAATGTAAGTCAAACTTTTTCTCATATCTCTAATGCCTGATGATCAATCATTCAAAAATTTTCCAGATAATTTTATGTAGATAATTGAACTAACAATATGTCTCCAATGGTATGATTTGATTATTTAATTAAATAAGATGCTCAAAGTGTCATCCTCCAGCTTGCACGCAAGCCTTAAGGCGCTGGCGCCATAAGGCTACAGCATCATCGATTATCCTCTGGTCCAGGCCATCCCACACTTCCAACAAGCGTTCCTTCAGATCGTTTATATCATGGAGTGTTATCTGGTAGACTCGGTCTTTCATCATGCACGCTCCACACTTTATAGTCGACAGGATTTACTCCAGGATCACTGAAGACCAAAATTGGGAACTATCAGACATCAAAACCGCAGCGAACACCATAACAGATTTGCTGAAAACTCAAATTTTTGGAGATGAAGTTTAAATATTCATATCTTTCTATCCGTTCAAATTTATCACATGATATTTTGGAATCCTATTCTTGGTTCAATTCTCTAAATATCTGGAAACTTTTGGTATGATTAATAATCAGGCATTGGAGATATAATAAAAACAGTTTAGCTTACTTTTTTTATTGAATCTGACAAAAAAATTGCTTGTAAACGGTAATTTCGGCATATGAAGTTTAAAGATTCGTATCTTTTTATCCGTTCAACTTTATCTCATGAAATTTTGGAATCATATTCTTGGTCCAATTCTCTAAATATTTGGAAAATTTTAGCATGATATGTTATCAGGCATTAGAGATATATGAAAAATAATTTGGCTTACTTTTTTTTGAATCACGGTGTATATTATATATGTACATATTTATATACATACATATTGCACATAATATAATTATATATATATATACACAGATACATACATATCTGCATCATATACATGCACAAATACATACATACATACATACATATTACATACATACATACATACATACATACATACATACATACATACATACATACATACATACATACATACAGGGTGGCCCAAAAAAAGTGATAACGCAACCTAGCAAAGGGTCATTTAATATAATTGAATCAATATAACGTTTTGTAATTTACTGTCGTATGCCAAGTAGTAATTACTCTACTCATAAAACATGTTCAATGTGTACCCCTTGCTTCTCAACAACTTTTTGTAAGCGAGAAACACCAACTGATACCATGATACCGCAGCTGAAAAGTTCACATTCTCGTATGTCTCCTTTCTGGAACTTAATTGTCTTTTCTTTGATTCAATTTAATAAATACGACCATGTTGAGAATTAACTGGCGTGGCAAAGGTGAATATCTTGTTGTGGGTAAACCAGATGGTTCGTACACTTCTGTCATTAGGAGACAGTTCAAGGAGCTGCTAACTACGTTGCAAACGTTTCAATTTGCAATTTTCGTTGAGCGTCTGCCCGATCACACGCTCGTTCGTTTTCAGTTGTAAATATTGCTTTACAATACGTTACACCGACGACCGTGATATACCCTTTTCTCTTTGAATTTCCCACGGACTTTGTGACTGTGAGGATCATCTTCTTGACTGCAGATCAGCTCACTCACCCGCTCAATGTTCTGTCGTGTTCTAGCAGACTTTGGCCGACCACTTCCGCGTTTACGTTCTGTTGTACCGTCATTATCAATTTATTTAATAACCCAACTGACTCTATAGGCTTTGTGTGGAAACACATTTTTCATAAGCCTTTTACTCCAATGTTTCTCAATTCGCAAATTTTTAATCAGAATACGGTCTTTTGTTGTGATTTTTGTCATTCTGGTTAAAATATCTTCAAAACACGCAGAAGTTGACGATTGGCAAATAAAAAACAAAAAAAGTTGACCGGAAGTTGTCGTAATAATGATGTCATATGACTAAACAGTTAGGTAAGTAAGTTAGTGAACTTTTTCAGCTATTATGGATATAGTCTAAACAGATTTGAACTAATTATAGTACATTATACGTGGTGTTATCACTTTTTTTGGGCCACCCTGTACATACATACATACATACATACATACATACATACATACATACATACAAGAGGTATGTATAGTAAATTCTCCATAATCTTTTCAAATATCAACCCTACTGGCAAGATAGAAGAAGAACAGAGACTACGGTATATTACTGGAGGTTATCATACAATCTTACACAGAATAAAAACAATTTGTTGATGAGGAGGTTGAAAAACATGTAAGAAAAGACACACGATATGCAAATGGAGAAATAATGTATTTCATGCAAATCATGTCGTCGGAAGGGAGTGGCTTAAATACCACGGCTTCGACGCCTCTGCCTGGTCCGTCTGCAGCTTCTCTCCTCCGTCCGCTTCCATCGTGCAGTAGACAATCTTATTCGGTGGCAGCGACTTCATGCCTTTCACCTCCATCACGATTACCTGCAGAAAGCAAGCACACACACACAGTCACACACACACACACAGTCACACACACACACACACACACACTTGTCATCCCAGACACAATCATAAACAGGTGTGCACAAGGGTAGAAGCAGTGGCATATTATGTAGGACGTGGATTCACTGCATGGAAGACCGGATGCAGCTGCCATCACTGCTGCTGCTGCGGTTGCTAATTGTTGACATGTACACACTTACTTACATGAAGAACATGTGAACAGGTAGGTGCACACACGCATGAGAGTCGCGGAGTGGCATCTACCGTCAATTGCAGATAAGTTCTATTACAAAACTGCGCTCTCCTGACAAAATTAATGTCTATCCTTGTGATTTGAGCCATATATGACAATTGATATGCGCAAAGTTATCACGATTCATGAGCCACATATATTATCAGATATCAAATCTTACACCTGTAAACAAAGACAGAGACATAGAGATAGATAGAGAGACAGGCAGACAGATATGGAAGAGAGACAGTCTCAGACAGATAGAGAGACAGACAGGGATGAAAGAGAGAGCCTGGGTCGGTTCAACTAATTGGAACTCGGTCACTTCAGCCGAAATTGAGAGCGCTCCTAAACAGCAACCGAAGAAGAAGGTGCGCTGTCTAAATCCTCGTAATGATTGCACGAATGAATAAAATGAAAATAAAGCTAGTAATAAAACTATGAAAATATGTTGCAATGGCCACGAAAAGACCACAACATGACGAGAATGCATATTGCATACGCAACATTTTCCATACACATAACTTTAAGCAAATCAAGCTAAAAATATTAGACTGCTGTTTGGACAAAACTACATGCGTAGCCTTTACGTATAAATCATCGTCTGGCGAGAAAGTGCATAAAAAATTCATTCTGTCTCTACTCTATGCGTTAATACCTGAATTTGACCTTAATACATCATGTGGCATAATACAGTTTGCAGTACGGCAAGTCCACGCTGCAGATGCAGCATTTGATGTGGAAATCAATATTCATGGTCTTACTATGAAAAAGCCACTTTACGACTGAATAAAAGTAGAAGACAAGTGGGGGGTCATTTTCTCAGCTGATGTCATATATCTCAACCTTGGGTGAAAAAATAGTTAACAACCAGTATAAGCAAAAGTCTTAGGGGCCGTCCATAAACTACGTCATGCAAGGTACGGTATTATTGACTCCCTTCGCCCTCGTCATGCATCAACCCAAAAGTCATTTGATGTCCAGTAAGGGACCGTCACAAATCGTGACAGATGTGTGACTCCCCTCCCTGCCAGGTATAGGACGTCATTTATGGACGTTAGAAAGATACAATTCACATTGTAAAAATTCAATAACATTTTGTCGTTACAATTACCATTATGTAACATGGCTTTTCCAGATCCTATTGCTACTTCTGAGGCAACCTTTTAACTCAGAGAATAATTTTAAAAAATAAAACAATAAAATTCGAAATTAGGATACACATCATCAACTCCTCTATCACAAACAATGAGAGAAGCACAGAAATCAATCAATCATAATTTATATAGCGCCCCGCAGGTACCTACTCAGAGGCGCTCCCGGCCGAGATCAAGTGAAAAAAAGAAAGCGCAGCAATGATCAGAAGCATATAGGAGACAAGCAACCACAGACAAGCAGACAGGCAGGCAGAAGGAAGGGATGAAAGAAGAGAGTAGGCAGGCAGGCAATCAGGGAGGGGCAGCTGGTGGCAATTACCTCGAGGTTGAAGACAAGTACAACGTCGAGTTTGGAAAGTGCCGGTTCATTGTCCTCGGAAACGTCGAGCTTTGCCACGCCTGAATAGACGTTGTGCGGATTGTGAGGCCTTTCGAGAAAAGAAACAGAATGTATTAGTGTCAATTGCACTCTACATTTAATCCACTCGTAACATCGAATTGCGCGCGCAATAGTCTAGTGTTAGCATGCTGGATTGTCAACTGTTGAATCCCTGTCAGAGCAGAAATGTTTCTGAGATCTCTTCTGCTCCACCTGCGTTCCAAGTTAACCCAGCTATGACGAATGTACTGAACAAATGACCACACACCACTGTCCATGGGAATATCAGATGGCAGGGGAGAGGACTGGCCAGACTGGCCGGCCGTGGGGTGGATTTTAAAAGTGATGACCATGTTTAAAAACACATGTTTTAAATAGAATATCTCGCACTAGCTGCACTGCAGGTTTCACACTTGCAACAGATAAATTATTAATCATAGCTTTAGCTTTAGCATGAACGTGTTGTCACGACTACAATACCTCTGCACTCAATGTATTGAATCTCAAAATGGTTTGACAAATCAAAAGCACTCTAAGTACTTTCAGAAAACGTCATCAATTATTGGCACATGGGGTAGCACTGACACTGGCTTATTAATGTGACATATCTCTTGACACAAGAATTCTGACAGACAGGTAGACATCAAACACTTTAGCAACCAGACAGACAGGAGGCATAATGGAAAAAAAATGACAGACAAACAGTCATGATGAATGCAAGACTAAAACAATGACTACGGAATGAACTGAAGAAAGCAGATGAACTAATGGAGAGATACACTGACGGACAGACAAGGAGTCATTAAAGAAGACAGAGAGAGAGAGAGAGAGAGACACAGAGTACTGGTTGGATGTGACAACCCACACATAAGGGTTGGATTTTCAATCATCTTATCATGCAGATCTGAAGGTGAAAATGCTTTTCTTTAAAGAAAAAACCAAAGCAAGTGGCAACCGCAAGACTGGCTTTGAAGTTCAAGGAAGACGATGACAGATTCATTATTTGCCCTGTCAACTATGCATCAAGCAGACATACATAAGCCCACCAAAGCATGATGAAGTCTCTTCTAATCTAAAATAACTTTCGTAGAGTTGCTAAGACGAGAGAAATTAAACGAAAGTGAATGCCTCACCAATGATTAACTTAAACGCGTCTGGTAACCAGACTATGCATGACCACCTTTGGATACTCTTTTGGACAACCCTTCTGACTAGACAAAGCGCCTGCGAATAAGCTGGTGCAATGTGCTTGGCTTTTAAGTGGCGCTTTAGCAATTTGGAGATTATGATTACTAAAATGACGGCCTGTGTCTGGTCAATCAGTAACTCAGAAGAAAGACACATAACAGATGAAGCTTCTCATCTGATCATTTGGTCAATCCAAAACACAAATTATAACAAATGATGATTCCTATAGTACTTTGATTTAAAGTGACAATCACAACAAAAAGAAGCAATGCAATGTCACTAAATCAAATCCGTCTCATTTGTTGTATCTCACTCCAAAACACAAAATATAACAAGTGACGGTTCTTTCTGGTACTTTGATTCAAAGTGTAAAATCACAACAAAAGAAAGCAGTGCAACACTAAATCAAAGCGTCTCACTTGTTGTATCTCTTGAACTTCTGAAGCGAATACTTGGAATCGGTGCTTCCCTTCGTGACTGGGAGACTTTCGAGGTTGGCCATTAGCAGATTAATCGACGCCTTGAGTTCATCGATGTACATCGATTCCATCTCCTTCACCACAAACCGCGGGTAGTTTCGCTTCTTCTGCAAACGAGACAACACAACATGCAGCAAGGTCAGTGACAAGGGAGAACATGCAGCACAGAATGGAAAGAGAGAGAGTGTGGTGATTTCAAGGTGATGGCCACCATTGGTCAATATAATATGTCTACCATGCATACCATGCACAGCCAATTGGGATTTTTCATCAATCACGCTTATAAGATATTACTATAAATTAGGTAAGACATATGAGTGACCTTGTAGGCCTACATCTGGCATTAAGAAGAAATGCAGCTGACAATTATTACCATTCATGCTTCAGATTCAAATATGTTTTATTAGACCTACACCAGCCAGTACACAGAGTAAATTACTGAGTTTTGCAATAGGAGCAATACTGCTATTAATTATCTCAGCAAGTTTCTGGCAGAAATCTCTGTCAAGATTTAGGCTCAAACTGCACAACCTAGTGATGTAATATAATTTAATGTAATATACGTATGCCTGTAAATCTTTATAAATTTCTCAGTACCCACAAAATGCTTGCCAGAGAGATCGGTTATTCACTGGTACTACATAAAATCAAGTCCACAATAACCAGGCTGCTCTGTTCATTCCGATGTAAAGTTAAAATCTGAGGAGGTCAAGCTGAGCAGTTCTACGTGAGTGCAAGCGGATGAAAGGCAAAATCAAGACGATAGATAAGAGGATGAGAAAACAGATGAACTCAGCAGTAATGAGTACATTGACCGTACACTCCATCAGGTAACAAAGGAGAGGACTGGCCACCTGTCGGCATATACTGAGGCCAAGAAAGCAAGTCACTAACATTTTCATCTCATGGTTACTTTTGGGGCTACATCAAGGAACTGCTCTCTCTCTCTTGAGGTCACTAAACAGTATTGTATAGATCGCTTACCCACCATGATGACCACAAACCACCACTATCACTCACCAACAACCAGGGCCTCACACACTACCACCACCCCTACCACTTCCAGCAGAACAATCAAGCTGAATACCATATAGACAAACCTGATTGTTTATCGACACCCTACCCATTACCTGCTGGAGCTACAGAAGAAGGTAAGATGCAGTTACCTTGGTCATTTCCTCAGCAGCATGGAGACGTCCATCCAACTCTCTTCTCACCTGGGCCGCTTGCTCATCGGCATTATCCAACTGCAAAGACAACAACAGCACAGAAGGTATAAAAGTCAGATGTCCCAGGTCTACATTGAGCACCTTGTTCTGTGAGGAGCACCATGTTCTGTGGGCAATCACTTAGCTGGTTTAGTAACCTGATCATGTCTCACAGCACATGCACAACATTCTTCATTGTATACTTGTTACAAAGTGCCTTGTGTTTATGATTTGGTGTAGCCCTGGCAATGGCAATCAAAGTGGTTTGTTGCCCAGTTTCACATTTAGCTGGCTGCAGAAATCTTGGCTCATGGTTCGAGGAGACTTGTTCCTTTCACATGAACTTTAACATGGCAGCTCCTTAACAAGGCAACGTAATGTCAATATGAGCCATCTCTAAGATCAACATTTACTTATTAACCAGACACTTCATGTGCCAATAACATATGCACATATAAAAAACCAACCCAGTCTTTCAGAGGAGCGAGGCTGGAAATGCATTCGAGTAAATATATCTTGGAGGGGTCCTGAGTAAATGCTCAGAATGAATGAGAGAAGGATTGAATTAATGAAAAGTGGTCGATAACTAATGCTGACAAAAGTGCAGTGACTAAATAAATCTGTGGGGAGGTTTTACCTGTGCCATGCTCATAAGATGGCTGGCCAGTTACCAGTTAACAACGTTCAGAGAAATTCAGTTGAAATGTTGTCTAGAGCTATACAATTGTCCACACACACAAACCCACATGCATGCATGTATGTATGTATGTATGCAAGCATCAACCCTTTTATCATTCAGCTACCAACCAGCTCAGCTACCAGTAAATTCAGGCCTAATGTCACTAATGACACTGTAGCTCTTGGAACACATCAAGCACTGCCCAAATCCAGTTAGTGCTTGAACGTTTGACATATTATGGCACACTCAGCTTCTCTGTATATAATTATCACACAATTTATACAGCACCTTTTTAAGACCCCTCAAGAAAGCTGTTCACAAGGCTGCCTACTGCTGGATCGATGAGCTTGAATAATTGTGCCTCAGCCGAATAATTATCCTATATATAATTATATATCTTCGTTCATTAAAGCCTGAGTGACAACCTGCAATCAGTGACAATAAAGATGAATAATAATCATAAAATTACAGTTGGCCACAAGTTATCGTCGTAAAGTAACCTAGGCATATATACAGAATGAGAATTGCCAAGGAGTTGGCGGGTTTCAACCCCCCAGTCTTTCTTAGAGCCCCATTGCAAAGTCTGTTTTTACACCCCGATTCCAAGTGGATAATGGTACAAACCCCCATTTAATTTTTTACAATTTTCACATTGCATATAAATACATATAGTTAGTATCAACTTTATCAACAAGTTAAAATAATGTGGCCTGGGGCGCCCACCATAAGGGCACTGAACTATGGAAGAAAAGACCCTTTGCAGAACTTGTAAATCATGGTTAATCTTTTAGCTCAGGACCATGCTGCTGAGAAGTGTCTAGGCAGACAGGTAAAGTAAACAATTGCATTTATTTTACCTTACTTACTTTTCATAGATCATCATCAGTTCCTGTCACTTGACAAATAATTAATCTCAATTCCATTCAGTCATTTATCAGATTTAGTGCCATCCTCATGTTTAGACCAAATCAGACCAAGTCTTCATCTTTACTGTCCATCCAGCACAGTTATGCTCTTAGTATTGCTTTGTTTTTCTTCATGCCTTGCATCCTATTTGCATACTAAATACAAGCATGTGAAATAACATGTTACAAAACACATACAGAACACATAATTACATACATATAACAATAACTATAAAATACATACACTCATAACATAAGCACACACAACATTCACAACACATAATATATACTGGCATGTATAGATAACCTACATTCAAATGAAACAATTGAGGCTATAGACATAAAAATCAAAACTAATCCATAATGTGTGTTGGGGGGGGGAGGAGGCCAGCACTGCCACATTTAAGCGTATACAATACATAGAAGCTCAAACAGCCACGAATGGTGAATCAATATATGGCAATCTGGTAGAAAGTGCATTCATACACAAATTACCAGACAAAATATGCAACAATATGGATACAAATCAGCATGCATGCACATGCACATACACCTTCCTGCAAACACTGTGTCTATAGGCTGGAAGGATATAAGCTGCACACTGATCTGGATTCATGAACATGACTCCAACAGAAAAATGCATGACTCGTGGAACTAAGGTCGACTGGAACTGTTAGCAAATTGGAATGGGGAGATGGCATAATGGCAACACGCTGGCATGAAGATCAGAAGGAAGCGGGTTCAAACCCCGCCGGCCCCAAAGGTCGACTGAGCCTTCCACTCCCTAAGGGGTGGCGACTGTAAAATGAGGACAGATAGGCGCATTGCAGGCTGCCATACAGTTAGATTCAATTCTTGTAATCATCTGTTACTACTTTGCGATGTAATCTGATTGTGTACTTGTCAATTTATGTTAATAAATGCATATTTTAAAAACTAGTCATTCCAAACAGTCTCCAATATTAAAACCCATAATTTCAAAGCAGAATTTATGCAAAATGCACCAGGTCATTTATGGCTGGTGATTTACGATAAATCATTAGCCATAAATGACCTGATTTTTTGCATAAATTTTGCTTTCATGCCATGGGCTTTAATATTGGAGACTGTTTGAAATGACAAGTTTTTTAAACTATGCATTTATTAATTATATAAATTGAGCTGGGTTACTGCATTCTTGAGGCATTTTCCAACATAAACAACTTGTTATATGCTGCATGCTCACTATAAAATGTCTTACTAAAGACTAGTCCTGCTATTGATAATTACAAAATCACTGCTGTCAAACAGTTATGAGTAAGGATTGCTAAATTTTACCCTAAAATATGCTAAGATATTTTTACATGTAATAAATAATCAGTGTAATGTGTATGCACAACTGCCCATACTACTTGGGAAAATGCATTTCTATTTTGAAAATATACAACACCTTTATTTCATATATTGAAACACTCCAAAACAGTTTTTAAGTATCTAATTTTACCAGTAATACTTCAAGATAATTTTCACACAACATAATTACCTCTTGGAGATGTTACAATCAGTGTTGCCACTCCTAGGTTTTTCCACCTAGATCTAGGTTTTTTCGGTGTAATCTAGGTTTCTAGGGTTTTTTGGTCAGGATCTAGCCTTTTTTTCTCACGGGGATTTTCGGATTTTTTACACATAAAAATTGACTTTTTAAGGTGAAAATGCACAAAAACATGAAAAAAGTCGAACATTTTGTGAATATGGACCAAAAATTGTGAATTTTGGAGCGAAAACTTTTTTAAAGATCATCAGAAATTTTATCGGGAAGGAAAAAGAGATCAAATTTTAAGCGTCGGATGACTGGAAAAAAGGTCGTCAGAAATTTCAAGCCGGAAAAATGGAAAAATCCATGCATTTTTCAGAGAAATTGTCAATCTAGCCTTTTCTAGCCTTTTTTTGGACCGGATCTGACCTTTTTTCAAAATTCAGAGTGGCATCCCTGGTTACAATGAAACTGACGTCCAGAATATTATTCTGCTACTAAATATTATCAAAATAGGTAACTATTCAAATACAGAATATGTTTAACGCATACATTGCAAATTTTCTCAAACTCAAACTACAACTTTCGAGACAGTATGCTCAGCCAACAACTAAGCTCTACACTTAATTAATTACAGTAGCTTTTCATCATTTCACTGATACCATAGTGCTGCTCTGACGTAAGTAACATTGTAGACTAATGTAACTACTGCAGTATGGAATCTCACAATGCATTAGCCAATTTAAGCCATCAGTCTGTTGTCAGTGAAACCCTGAGGCTTGCCCATGAAAAATCCACACTGTACAAAACAGCCATTAAATTTAATATAATATACAGACTCGAAAAGACAGCTGTTTACTGGTAATCCGACAGCTAAAACCGACTAAGGAATAACCCAGCAACAGAAGATGATTTCTGTGTCAACAAAAAGCTGTGGAAAACAGGGCAATGTGTTTTAATGCAGTTAGTAGCAGGAATAAAGGCAGACTTGAAGGGTAAGGTAACTACATGTACCTGATATATTTAGCATTCACAACAGCAGGTATAAAAAATAAAGGTGACAACATGCCATGTCAGTGAAGAGCTATTAATAAATTACTAGCATTTAGGATTTAAAATTAACAATTACAACCAGAAGCGTATACATTAAAAAAACACAAAGCAGCGTCAGGAAAACATAGTGCCTTAAGTAGGTATATAGATATCCAAAGTGTAAAAAAGTGTAAGCCAACAATGATTCAGTGGACTTCACTTTTTAAAGAGGAATGACAATTCTTTTAGGAATCCGGTGTTCACAGAGGCGTAGGAAACAATTTCTCTCTCGACGACGAGACCTGCCTGCTTCCTGCTCGTGAGCCTGCTCCTTCCCCCAAGTGACAATCAGACGACCAGCATTTATGGTTACCCAATGCTCTCCACTCATACATCGACGGTAATCTCGATCAAACAGAAGCACAAGTACAGGTTTCGGCGGCCATCAAATTCCACTGGGTCGATAATAAGAATTGATTCTGCGAGAGACATGGCCGTCGCCGAGTCTGTGTAGGAGAGGTCTTTAGAAGCGAAGTGGATGCGGCCAGATTTCGCGGATAACGTAATCCGATTTCTGCTCGCAAATTCTCAGACACATGGATAGACGACGCTGTGGCACAGCACGATGGACCGCTATACATCATGTGCATTTGTGCATTTGTATGTGCGATGTGTGCATGACGACAAATTCCCAAAGAACGAATTCAAGTCGGACGGAAATCAGTTTCTCGCTCATTTGCCTGCACAGCATTGGACATAAATGGAACATGAAGAGTTTGAGACATTTATGGAAAGTATCGTAAACACACGATTTATTTGCTACATGCCTCTGCCCTGAGGCCCTTTAACGTCAGACTGGTGATCCTCCTTTACATCATTGCTAATAGAGTTCAAAGCATGAAATGCGTTCATCGATATCTTCAAAGCATAAACATGCGTATAACACACATTTATGATTTCCGTTACTGCATAATGCATATATGCGTGTTTAGACACGTTGCGTAGCGCCATGTTCAATACGAACGATAGCAGACTGTAGTTCCTGCAATATAAATGGTTTTCATTGCCGAGACGCATTCATGCGAGGAAACTGCCAAAAAATACGATTTCGAATAATATAACAGAAGTCTCCGTCTTCTCACAAAAGAAATATCCTGACAAGATGTACAACTTCTTCCTTGCTGCCACGTCCGCAAGAAAGGAACCGCAGACAAAGGGACGCAGCGAATAAGACAGGAGAACGTGACTGGAACATTTGACTGTGATAGAGAGGCGCTCCTTTTCTGAATTTTTACAGTGGCCATCAGATCGAAATGACGACGGCGAACGCTCCAAACGTCGAGCTGCATTATTTACAGGCATCGCAATAATGAGACGAAGGGAGGCATTTCTCAGCCTGTCGTTCGCTCATCAGCTTCGTCGTCCATCCTTTGAAAATCTAATCCGTTGGTGCCGCCTCGCTCGTTGGCTTCGTCTGTGCGCTGACATCGAGGCATGGAATGGAATTTATGAGCACCATGTTTTTAAGCGATGGAGTATAGTGTTCGGCTGAAAATACAGCACAAAAGTTCGCTTGATTGGCTGCTGCTGCCATTTATTTCGTTGACACCGTATGAGGTACTGACAAATGCAGAAGGATCCTAACACGTGAAAAACAACGCCCGCAGCGTAAAAGTTTAAACATATATTTTGTAATTTGAGGTCATTCCCACCAGAAGACTGCATAGTGCATAATCTAACCTTTTATTCGTGAATGTGATTTCTTTATAATGTTTTTATGCCTTGCAGAAATGTTAGGAAAATGCTGAAACACAGCTATCCAATCAACCTAAAGAGGTGAAGTAATAATTATTTTCTACCAGATACATTTTTCATAGATAAATACTAGGGCTGTTGTTCGATTAAAAATTTTAATCGAAATTAATCGCACGATTAATTTTTTTAATCGCAATTAACGGCAAATTAATCGCAATACATTTCCGTCAAATATAACAATCTTACTATTTTCTAATGACCCCTGAAGCGTATAATTTTAATGACTGAATGCATTCTTTCTATTGCAAACATATACAACAACCTTTGGCTTAGGCCTATTTAATTTCTGCGTTTAGTTTATTGAACAGTTTTGTATGACAGACAGAATTGAAACACTGTTAAAATCAGTCAACTGCTCAAAATTCGTTAATTTTTTTCATTTAATTAAAATGGCCTAAATTGAAATTAGACAACCGTTTCTGACTGTCAAATTAATTATTTGTTCAGCCAATTGTATATACAGACCAGTTTATTGACATTGGTCGGATCAAGGGATGCTCTTATTAATTAACATTAGTAGGTCTACTATTGAACCTCATTATTCAGTCAAACATCATTTTCACAAGAGGTTGCGGTTCTTGCCAAACCTTGTCTCAGTAACTGTTGTCCTTCTGTAAACATTTATCATTTGAAACCTGGATGATTGGTCTTGCAATATCATGGAGTTCAACCAACGTACATGTAGTCTGATGGGGTGAGGAAAGAGGAAACAACCTTAGTGGACGACGCGATGCGGCTGATGTCGACGGCTCATCGTTAGCGTTTAACGCATGTTTTGGTTTTCATGCAGGCGATAATTGAGCAAAGAATTCCTACGATAATACTCAAATTCTTTCTTTGGAATATTTGCCAAAGAATGTATCACTAGTTTCAAGTATGAAACTTCCGTTTAAAACGAGTTTTTCTGCTTCTGATTCGATTTTAATTAGATTTAATTAACGCGAACGATTAATGCGTTAAAATTTTTAATCGCACAATTTTTTAACGCGTTAATCGCACGCGTTAACGCGATTAAGTCAACAGCCCTAATAAATACATAATAAATACATTAAAAATACATAAATTTTCACGAACAGCAGGCATTTAAAGTAACAGTTACCTTCCTACGTTGGATCTCCGTTTCGAGACATTAATTTTTCAAAGCGATCAGCCAGCTGGGAATTCCAGGATGACAAGACATAGTTCTTCACACCTCTATCATACATCAACCGAGTCACTGCAGATTTACTAGGATTTCACAGGGTGAGCAGCGGTTGCAACAGGCCAAGGCCCCAAGGGGAACGCACTGCTATTTACCTATACAGGTGCAACTAGTATTAAAGGCTATGTCTACTAGTCAGATCCTAAGTTTTGTAGCTTGGAACATAGGAAAGTTCTTCAATACTTGTAGGTGTGGTCACTCAGCACTCCCACCAACAGACACCACGGCCTCACAACTCTGTATTGCCAGCCAAAGATGGCAAACACGATGTCATCTAAAATTCATCTGCATATCGCCCTGTCAAAGCTCAATCTAACACTAGGCGTTTTACATTAAATCTCATGGCACTAAAGTATGGAACACAATACCAATAGATATTCGTCAATCCAGTAGTCTGTAGTATTTAAAAAGAGACTTCATATTTTTTACTTTCCTCCACTAAAGCTACTTGAAGTGCACATGGCCACATGTAGTCAAGGTTTTACTAGTTAGTTTCTCTTCATGTTCTTGATAAATTAAACTTTTCTGCAATCCGTCATCACCTAATTTGATTTATTTTATTTCATTTCGGCTATCTTGGTTAATTTTTCTTGAGAATTTTTTACTTGGGTGACCCTCCCCAGCGGGATGTCCATCCCTTTAGGGCCCCCCTTTGTAGCCAATGCATGTACATTTTCTACTTTTGCTGTCATCTTGTTTTCTGGACGCACCATACCTTTTCAGGTTGTGCTGGCCAATAAGTGGCAGGATGGCGTTCAGATTTTAAAATAAGTGCATGGACGCCGTCCATGACCGTCCAGCCACACCTTAAGCCCTGTTCCAAGGCCACGTTGACCATCGATCAATGATATGAGAACGTGGAACAATGATACAATGTGGAACAATGATACAATGTGGAACAATGATACAATGGGGCACAATGATGTAGTGGTGGGTTCAGTGCCTTGGAGCCGGACGGTTTCAGGTTTGAATGTACCTCAAGCAGTCGAGTAAGGACCTCGAGCAAGTCCTTCATTCGCAACTGCTCATGTGCCTCGGCATGAAACTCCGAAGCAGTGTCCGCGCAGGTAGGGAGCACCTATGATCATATAGCTCGAAAATAAAGATCATTCAGCATCACAGAATGAAGCATCTAGCGACTGGGCTGTGTGAAGACCGAAACGCACACAGTGCCACAAGCCCAATGATGTAGCACACAACCAGACATGGACCGCTGCACAATCACAAAGATCTTGCAGTGCAGCAAACGCAATCAGCAGAGAACACAATTTAGATCATGCTGTAGATATGCGTGAAAAACAAAATAGATTATAATTGGCCAATAGATGAGCAGCTCAGTTCAGAACCGATTGTAATTGATTAATGCGGGAGGGGGGGAATATATAGGAATGCTGCTACACAATCACACATATAACTTTGCTATTTCCTTGCTTCCCTATCACTGTTGATCACCATGTGGATATTGACTGGATAAAGCCCAAACTTTGGATCTTCTCTAGCTCTTGTCTGGAGCTAGTACTTAACCATTTAATTAATGTCTTGTTTATTAATCACCGGTTCACAGCAAATCTCATTGATTTTTCAGTGCTGTGCAGGATCCCATTTCCCGTTGGAAACGCGATTTTCGTTCAGACCGGACGTCTGTTGTGCCGTCGCCGCGACGGCGAAGCGCCCAATAGATAGGGCCGACGACGACGATGGTAGCCATGGTGGCCGGGCCATGGTGGCCGGGGCCATGGTGGACGGGGCCATTGTAGCCAGGGCCATTGGGGCCGGGGCGGCGGGCACTCCTTTGATAAACGAGGACAGATGATTATGCGGTGGTTGGACGACGACGACGACGAGGCACACGCGATGACAACGATCATCCGTCTGCTGCCGTCGCCACCACCGCCGCACCTCACAAAGGCGAAACAATGCGGAGAAAGGACACGCAAATAGCCAGATAACTCAATACAAGCACGGACTTTGGATAGCAGCAGCAGCAGCAGCAGTCTAAGAGCAACGCTGGAAGACCTGTCCACGGCGGACGACCGATGGGAGAAGAGAGGCAGACCAGTCACCAGGCCAGGCGGGTGACCGGCCAGGAAATGCATCCATGGAGGGGCAGGGCGGACGGACGGGCGGCGGTGAAAGGAACGGTTGCGGCGGCGGTAGGGACGATTGGCATCCATGAACGAACGAACAGACGGACGTGTAGTAGTTTGTAGCTGACGATTCTTAAAGCTGTAGACAGGCGATCTATATTGGCATTGTTATCACGAGAAACAGGCCATCTGCATTGCCGTGCACCATTCTACTCTATGTAACATGGCTATAGATCTCCAAACATCAGTGCTTAGAGTGCGACATAAATCATGCATTACTTCACATGTAAGCGTCCAGATACAATCAATACAACAACGATTCATGCATGTATTGAGGAGTTGCGCCTGTTGTCACTCGTTTTATTTCGTCTCGAATTTAGCTGTGTCTCTGACAGATGGGTATCAATATAGCACTCTCCTATTTCACTCTGTCTCGATCTAGGTGCAGTGTGCACGTACTATCCTCTCATTCACCCCAACTCAACTCAACCCGGCAAATACGTATGTCCCAGACTCAGGCAGTATATCTATTCGTTCATTCATTCATTCATTCATTCATTCATTCATTCATTCATTCATTCAGAGCTCATTTATATAGCGCCCCTCCAAGAAACTACTCAGAGGCACTCCCAGCCCAACCACGGCCAAGAAAAAAAGACTTGAGAGACTTGTAGAACCCAGCTGGATGGACCGCAAGTAGAGAGCGAAGCGTAACCGGAAATGGAGTATTGGAGTGCTGTGACACCCCCCCCCTCTTCTGCTCAAGTAAGAGAGCAATGGTTCACGAATACAATGCTTAAGCCTTTATTGGGTAAAGGCTATATTACCAGCACAATAAATATTACAAAGTTGACATTTCCCTCCAATATTTCAGCGCCATATTTTTATGACACAATATTAATTCACTATGCTACCCAGTACTTACAGACTAACTTACTTGCTTGAGTGGAAGTGGTAGGCTGAAAGGTCACAGCACTCTATCTTATCCAAGTCTGGGACGGACATAATTATTTGTTTATCATGGTCAGAGTCGCCACTGGACTTATGTAAACCAATCACAATATCAACCTAAACTTAGTGAGCACTCCAAAGCTAATCTTAGGCTCCAACCTACTCCATTTGCACTTGCAATGCAACAGAAAGAGGTATTAAATGTTCAGCAAAGGCAAACCCAGGACTTCCAGGGAAACGGCCCATTAATCTTCAGTTCGTGAAAGTATTTCATTAGGATTTTATATCAAAAGTACAAATATGATCCGTATTTGGGGTACACCCATAGTTCGAGGGTACGTATGGTACGTATTTTATTATTTGAAAGGTACGCACGTATTTTAACGTACCTTATTGAAGGGTACGTGAAAGGTACGGTAAACAACACTTAACCGTGGCACATGCTATAAGTCATTGTGCAAGTATTAAAGCCTTAAAAAATGTTATATAATCACAAAAAAATCACCCCAGACCGTTCACAAGTCACAAACTTATAAATTCTGAATGATACAGGCTAAAATTGCTAAATATCAATGACAGGTAACTTATAACAAACTTTTATGATAAGGTAAATTAACCGTAAATACGATGGTGACGTCACTTTGAATACTCAGAAATAAAATACGCGTATGGTACGCGTATTTTATTAATTGAAAGGTACGCACGTATTATGCGCGTACCTTATATAAGGTACGCGTACGCATCGAACTATGGGTACACCTGGGGACCAAGAGTGGAAAGCTATAACGTTATGGCTGCTGAGTCAGCTGCCACTGACTTTTAACAACCCTTGACTCCTGCATTCTCCTGAACCTGACCCACTCAGCAAGTCAGGTCACATAATGTTCATCTTAGATAATTTACATTCATGATACAAATTCCACTTTGCATTTTCATGACAAATGCTGCATATATATATATATATATATATATATATGTGTGTGTGTGTGTGTGTGTGTGTGTGTGTGTGTGTGTGTGTGTGTGTGTGTGTGTGTGTGTGTGTGTGACATTATATATATAATTATATATATAATATATAAATAAATACACATTATCATCAATCAATCAAGAGTAACAGCAATAATAATAGTACTTAGTAATAATAATAATAAAATAATAAAATACTAATATTAACACATGACATTATAAATAACACCACATCATATTATTTTCCATCGCAAAACTGACAAATAAACCGTTCCTTGGGTTAAGAAAGTCTTAAGAAGCATTATTTGGGCAAAAGCATCAAGTGTCATCAAGTGGCCAAGTGAAAAGGCTGCATTCACGGAATCCTATTAAAGCACTTGCTAGGCAGCTGCCGCAGCAGCAGCAGCAACGACAACACAAGTCCCACCTCATTACAGAACAGCACAGCTACATAGAGTCATGGACTTCTGCAGATCAGCATGTGTACTTATCAAATGCAGCCTAAATTCCATGTGTAGCGGCTGTAGCCATTTGATAAGTACATAAATTATATTCTCAACTTATATCATACTGTAGGCCTACCTCAAGTTAAATAAAAATCCTTTAATATTTGCCATCTTTTAGCGCATTCACATTTCTGCATAATATATGCAAAATATTTAGATACACAACGCTTTCATGCACTTATTTTCACATCTGAACCCTGTCCTGCCACTTATAAGGCCAGCACAGCCTGGAAAGCTTAAGGGACGTCCACACACTTCTTTTCCTACACATTCACCCTTAACCGACCAAAGGGTAGCAAATAATATCGGAAACTTCGTTTATACACTTGTTTGGTATTAAAAGGGTCAAGCACTGCAGATACGCACTTACATAACGGTAAAAGCATGCATACTGTAGTCCTAGACAATACCAGCACAGGTTCACATGCACATCTTACTGTCCAGCTATCCCATTCCTTCAGCAGCGGCAGCAGCAGCAGCAGCAGCAGCAGTGCAGTGCATTCAATCAGTCAGCCAGATGACAACACGGCTTAGCCGATGCTTCTTATAAGTCAGTGGCCGCCGGCAGCGCTCAGCTGCATAATGACATCATCATCATCATCATCATCATCACAACCACCACCATCTCCATCATTACCAAAATCCCCATCATCATCATTATCGTCATCGTCATCATCATCATCATCAGCAGCAGCATCATCACTGTAATCACAACTACCACCACTATCACTATCACTACCATCGCCATTGTCGTCGTCGTCGTCATCATCATCATAAACATCACTTTCATCATCATCTTCAACTTGACTGTCATCACTATCTTCACCATCATGATCATGATCAACATCATGATCATCATAATCATCATCATCATCACCACCATCATCATCACCACCACCATCATCACCACCATCATGATGATCATCATCATAATCATCATAATCATCATCATCATCATCGTCGTCATCATAAACATCACTCTCGTCATCATCTTCAACGTGACTGTCATCACTATCTTCACCATCATGATCAACATCATGATCATCATCACCACCATCATCATCACCACCAGCAGTATCATCATTGTAAGCAGCATCAGCAGCAGTAGGAGGAGGAATGCAGTCTGTCACACGACAAAGACAAACGAACGAAACCAGTAAATCAATGACAGATCAGGATATTAACTGCCATCATCAGCATCTGGTGCATCAGACAAATCGAACTCTCTTCTTCTGTCCTAATTCGAAACGCCATTCAAATCAAATGCAACAGCTTTCTTAATCGAAATCAGTGCTATATATTTACCAGCAGGCAGACATGTACAATGTATAATACTACACTTGAACAACAGCAAATAAAACCCAGTGCAAAAAAGTCTTAATCCTTTAATGAGGAGTTGCACTGGCTCAACAGTCACGTTTAGTACATACTCATCGCAAAATGGCTAAACAAAACCACACATGCACCAAGAACAAATGCAGACCTCACAGCATGATAAAAATTATTATCTATCAGTACCATACTTCAAGACCATATATAACCAAGAAACCAAGACCTTCCAGTAAGAAACTGAACACTTATAATGCACAAATGCATGAGATTCATAAAAGAAAGACCTGTACCCCTGAAATATTCAGATAAATGGTAATTTTCCTTTATTGAGCAATTCAGTTGACAGACCGCAACCGGCTACAGTGTACAGTAATATATGCAACTGAAAAATTAACAAGAACACAAGTCGCAAATCCTAAGTTCCAGTTAACAGAACAGGCGGCCTGCAATACAGAGTTGCAATTTATAAAAAATTATGCTTAGTATACATAATGATTCCAAGTAATTTTTGGATTCATGAACACCATCAGAATTCATAGAATAATGAAAAACACGATATATCGGTAACAGTAACTGAGGTGTAGATTGACACATGCACAACATTGCACAACGTACCTGCAGAGCATTGTACAGGATCTGATGTTCGTACTTCTTGACGTTGAGAATGTTCTGAAACATGTCGTACAGCTGTTCCTTCGTCAGGATCATCTCTGAGGTCGACGCCGCCATGCGTTGAGGCCGCTTGCGAGGGTCTTCGTCCCCACGGAAGATCTGATCGAACTTGGCCATCCACGAGTTCAGCACGGTCTCCTTGCTAAGGCCGTCGATCTCGGGAAGGCTCCGAACGCGTTTCTCGATGTTGTTCTTGAAGACCTCACGGAAGTCGTTGGCCGAACAGCCGCCACTGCGGACGAGGGCCACGACACGATCGCTCTTGAGGAAGACCTCGTAGTAGCTCTGAACGGCATTCATGAACGCCTCGTCTGACGGAATGTTCAGTTCGCCATTCAGGAATGCCTGTAAAGATGATATCTACACTTTTCAATGTTCCAGAACTGTCCTGTACCGTAATTGTGATCATAGCTGCTGGAAATTGTGTAGTGCCATTCAGTGCTTAAAGTGTGGAAAAAGAAGTGCATGGACGCCCCTTACCTTTCTAGTCTGTGTTGGTCAATAAGTGACAGGACGGCATTCAGATTTTAAAATAAGTGCATGGACGCCGTCCATGACCGTCCAGCCACACTTTAAGCCCTGGTGCCATTTCAAATGTAACAAATCCTACTGTAATGATTGATAATGTCAGTTTGTCACTGCTAGTTTGACGTTGTCTGCTTGCTTAATATGCTCTGACCTATCTATAGATGTGCACTATGCTGTCCAGTAGCTGCTATCTAAGCTCGCAGAGTCTTTTGCTCTGCCTCGATTGGGAGCTGTTGGTCTCTCATGTTGGAACCTTAACCTGTCGGCATCATGCTTTCTCAGTTGTACGTCCATCTATCTGGAATAGTCTCCCGTTGGACATAGGACTGTTACCTATGGTTGACTCATCAGTGTTTTACAGGCTCCTGAAGACCTTTTTGCATCACCATGGTTAAACCGGGAGCGCCTCTGAGTGGGCTTCTTGAAGGGGTGCTGAATAAATTCTTAAAATGAATGAATTAATTAATTCATTAATGATAGAAAGTTCATCAGCAAGCAAACAACACATGGGAGTGGTGCATGCACACAAAAACAACACACACACACACACACACACACACACACACACACACACACACACATGACTACACAAATAAACACACATACATGTCATACGCACACGTGCACACACCTACACAAACAACCAGAAGAGAAAGAGAGATAGTGAGACAGAGACAGACAGACAGACAGACAGACAGAGAGATAGATCAACCAAAGGATTGCAACTAGAGTGGACTAATGCACATGAACACATGTGCATTTGGCTATTTAGATTGAGCACTGCATATAGCGATCAGGGTAGAGGATAAACCAAATTTAGACTACATGACGTCCTGAGGGCATCATCAGTTGATAGATGTATGTATGCACAGCAAGTGCATGCATGCGTGTGTATTGCAATTTAGATAAATTGCCTTTTTAGAATCAGACAATCATATGCATACTAAAGCATGGCAATCTAACGGCTGTAAAAAGTCAAAATTAAATATGAGTTCAAAACACTTATCTTTTGTACAATACGTATTTTCAGGGGAAGTTGGTCCAACACACACCAGAGAACAGGATGGTCTAGCATTGTGCGGACATGAGTGCAGGACAAACAAGTCCTTCATACGGAAGGCCACACAATGATCATCGATTCGACTGACTAAGGACAGGATGCATGCATGCAAATCCCCTTGATGCATTATGGAGCTACACTGATTAACCCGTTTTGGACCAAAACTTTATAAGGCAAAATTTTTATCAACTGCGATGATATTTTGGACCATAAAATTAATGTCTCAACGTATGCATTGTGTTTTTGGACAAATCTCAAATAACATATGCAAAACGGCATATGTTCGTTTTACGAACATTGCGCTAATAGGCTACTGACAGCATGCACCATATCGATCTTGCCCGAAATGATATCACACCACAATAAAGTATTAAAAAATGCATAAATACAATACACTAATACATGCATACCTGTATACACACATATATACATACATACTTACTTACATTCATGCATTATATATACATGCACACATACATTGGCCCTACATACATATTACATACATAATTTATATAGAGGGAGTACAGGCATTATACACATGCATATATACATGTACATGTATGTCTGCATATGTGTATGCATTTATGCATATGTGGAGCGCGGTGGTGTAGTGTTGGCGTCGTTGTCTTGGAGCCGGAAGGTTCAAGGTTCGAATCCACCTCGCCGCGTAAAGACCTTGGGCAAGTCCTTCACTCGCAATTATTGCTCAGCGCTTCGGCGTGAAACTCCGATGCAGTGTCCGCTCTGCATTCGGGAGCGCCTCTAAGGAGCAAGAGCTTTAAAAGGCGCTATAACAAGTGCACATACAAACAAACATACATGCATGTATACATATATACATACACACATGATTGCATGCACATGCACCAATATATACATCTATTATAATAAAATTATATGCATACTTGTGTGCATACATCCAAGCATGGATACATACATACATAATTACATACATACATACATACATAATGCATACATACATACAAACATACATGCATGCATACCTACATACATGCATTCATACATACATACAGTACACACATACGCACAAGCATCAATGTATCCATACATGCGTGTATACATGTATACGTACATTCTTGTATGCATACATACATGCACGCATAAGTGCACGTATGCATATGCACACATGCGTGCATGCATACATGCATAGGCCTACAATTTGAGTTGGTTTATACATGTAGCTCAGGCTTAGATACACATGTATTCGTCTGTAAATCAACGTTGACTTGACATGGGGCATCAGTAGCCTATTGGACCAATGTTCGTAAAACGAACATGAGCCAGATATGAATTTTTCACAACTCCGTTTTTTACAGAAAAATTATGCAAATGCCATGTGTTTTGTGACAAATATGTGTAGTTTTGAAATGCATATTGATCAGTTTGATCGTTATCACCTATGAGACTAAAATAACAACTTTGCAAACAAAAGACGGCGACATAGGCGGAGACCTGGTCCGAACTTTGAGGGGGACGGACGAGCGGCCGAAAACATTGTGACGACAAAATAAAGGAATTTTGACGACTAAAAAAAGGTGTTTACAGAAATTTTGACAGACCTAAAAAAGGTTTATTCAGACCTTTTTATGACTAAAAAGGTGTCTTTAGAAATGTTGATAGTTAAGAAAAGTCCAGAAATTATGACGACTAAAACAACGTGTATAAAAATTTTGACGACTAAAAAAGGTGTCTTCAGAAATTTAATTTGGACGAATAAAACAAAGTGTATAGAAATGTGGACGACTAAGAAACGGTGAAAAGGTGTCTCCAGAAATTATGACAACTAAAACAGGTGTTTTCAGTGATTTTGACAGACATAAAAAGTTTTATTCAAAAATATTGATGACTAAAAAGGTGTCTTTAGAAATGCTGTTAGTTAAAGATATGTTCAGAAATTTTGACGACTAAAACAAGGTGTATAGTAATTTTGACGACTAAAAAAGGTGTTTTCAGAACTTTGGACGAATAAAACAAGATGTATAAGAAATTTGACGACTAAAAAAGGTGTCTTCAGAAAAGGTGTCTCAATAGATTGTGACTACTAAAAAAGGTGTTTTCAGAAACTTGGACGACTACAAAATGGTTGTCAGAAATTCTACGCCGAATTGTCGAATCTACACTGGTTAATTTGAAATTAATCTCGATTCATGATTAGATCGAGAATTTTGTTCGAAGATTTGTTCAATTTTTTCTAATAATTGTTTGAATTCTGTAAGTTTACTACATTTATATAAATTCACGAAGAAAAAATATAAGGGTGTTTAAGTATATATATATATATATATATATATATATAATGTGTTTTCAAAAAGAGAAGTTGATGCATCCCGGTTCTGTTGAGGCATCGCTCTAATTGTGTTGAACAGGCTTTTTAGTTAACATTTTGTTCGAAAATCTCCTTCTAACATTGTAACGTCGTCAGTCGCCTGCAGTATGTTCATCAAGTGTCCATGTCCTGACACTTAAAGTTTGGGGGGGGGGGGGAACAAATACATGGGCCGTCCCCCCCACCACATTCTTTGGGGGGGGGGGGACCGTCCCCCCCTGTCCCCCCTAGGTCTCCGCCCATGGACGGCGATCTATCATGGTTTTGCAGTTTTTTGGCATTATGCAAAACAAGTTAAAAACTTTAAAAACAACAATTTTTTCATTCTATCTGACAAATCTATCTTCCTTCTGACATAAAAACACCTGGACAGGAGATTAAAGTCATGGCGTCACCCAAATTGACGTCTTCAAAAAATATGTTCGTAAAACGAACGATGGTCCAAAACGGGTTAACAACGTTTGTACCATGAAATATTGAGATTCTCACTCTGTGTAACACCTCAGCACATCCAGTGCACAATAACACATTTACATCTGTGTCCTGTTGTTATCCTTTCATATGTCAAACCATATAGATGAGCGGGTCCTTTGTCCAACCCAGAAAATATATATATCCCTATTCACCACAGAACAGGATGGTCTAGCAATGTGCGGACATGAGTGATGCTGGTAATTATAATCAGTGATGCTGGATTGCTGGTGGATGTAGGAATGATAAATAAGATGAGGTAAGGCGCAGTAACTGGTGTAGGTGATCATACAAGACTTAATAACATAACAAAAAGCTTGAATGAGTTGAGGCAACTAACATCCTTTGTGGAGATGCATTCTTTGCTGGCAGAAAGTGAACTCCCTAACCTTTTGAAAACTGAATTTTTTATTATTCTGCACCCAACGTTCAGCAACTTGACTTTGAATCGCATAAACAATTTAAACTAGGTGCCTCAAGTGCATATGGTATACGGCGTTTTGGACATTGTCATCTTGTACACCGTGGTTCAAAAAAAACTAAGCCAAATTGTTTTTCATATATCTCTGATGCCTGTTAACATATCACGCTAAAATTTTCCAAATATTTAGAGAAGTGGACCAAGAATATGATTCCAAAATTTCAAGAGATAAAATTGAACGGATAAAAAGATATGAATCTTTCAACTTCATATGCCGAAATTGCAGTTTACAAGCAATTTTCTGCCAGATTCAGTAAAAAGTAAGCTAAACTGTTTTTCTTATATCTCAAATACCTGATAATTAATCATACCATAATTTTTCAGATATTTAGAGGATTGAACCGAGAATAAGATTCCAAAATATCATGTCATAAATTTGAACGGATAGAAAGATATGAGTATTTAAACTTCATCTCCAGAAATGTCTGTTTTCAGCAAGCCTGTTATGGTGTTCGTTGCGGTTTCGATGCTTGATAGTTCCCAATTTTGGTCCTGAAGTAAAATTAACGGAGTATATTATCGCAATATTCTGCTGTCACAACATCTTCCACCTGTTATCAGAAATCTATAGCCCCAGAAGGCTGTTTTCTTTTTCAACAGAACAGCGCCAGCCCACAGAGCCAAGGAAACCATCGAAATGCTGACAAGAGAGACGCCAGACTTCATTTCTCCCACATTATGGCCTCCGAACAGCCCAGATTTGAATCCTGTCGACTATAAAGTGTGGAGCGTGATGCAAGAACGAGTCTACCAGACAACAATCCTGATATAAACGATCTGAAGCAACCGACGCTTGTTGAAAGTGTGGGAAGGCCTGGACCAGAGGATAATTGACGATGCTGTTGCGTAATGCATGGCGCCAGCGCTTCCAGGCTTGCTTGCAAGCAGGAGGAGGTCATTTTGAGCAACATAATTAATTAAATAATAAAACCATACTGTTGAAATCATATTGTTAGTTCAATTATCTACATATCTGGAAAATTTTAGAATGATTAATCATCAGGCATTAGAGATACAAGAAAACATTTTATTGAATCTGACAGAAAATTGCTTGTAAACTGAAATTTCGACATATAAAGTTTAAATATTCATATCTTTTTATCCGTTCAACTTTGTCTCGTGAAATTCTGGAATCTTATTCTTGGTCCATTTCTCTAAATATTTGGAAAATATTAGCTTGATATGTCATCAGGTACTAGAGATATATGCAAAACAATTTGGCTTAGTTTTTTTTGAACCACGGTGTATATATTATAACATTGTATATATGCATGATAATTATGAGCATAATTTTATTTAGACATTATAAGTATTGTCGAATAAAACTTCATGACAGTTCTCAAGTTGCCTTGATTACTGCAACTCAATTCCTATTGGCATCAAGATCAAACCTGCGAAAACTTGGTTCCCACCATACTTGAACACTAGAAAATAGATCCTATCCCTTTCACATATAATAACTTGAAGGACGAAGAAAAGGAGGAGGAGAAGAAGAAGAAGGAGGAGGAAGAGGAAGAAGATGAGTAGTAGAAGCAGAAAGAGAAGGACAATGGGAAATGAAGAGGAAGACAAATATGAAGAAGTGCTCAAACATAAGTTGCTTTGTCTTTTTTGTCAGTCACTATATGTTGATTTTTGCAAAGACTTCATCATGGCCACCTTACATCGTCAACTCATTATATTAGTTGGTGTCCCTAGACAGCGGGATTTTTTTAAAACCCTTTAGAGCCTCCCTTTTTTGTAGCCAATGTGCAAGATTTGTGAACCTTTCATGTATACTGGTTGCAAAATAAAAAAATATTTGATTGATTGATTGAGACAACTATACGTATGTCTATCAAAGAAGCTTTGCAGGCATTTTAATTCATTTTCATCATCACTCTTTCAGTATCTGCAAGATTCTGAAGATCTTCACGTTCTCTTCGTTCTGCTGACCACCTTGATTTATTTGTAACTTAATCACGAACCTCATTAACCCATCATCGGGCTTAAATTGCTATTGTGGGTCCCACAATGTGGAATAACCTTCCCTCTGGAATTTGCGGCAGGATTCTGGTAGGAAATTCGCCTGCATCTTTTCGCTGCTTGAAGATCTTTCTCTTCTCGTGGGTCTGTCATGCTGAGAGTGCTTCTGAATAGCTCTGCTGTGAGAAGTGCCTTACAAATGCTATATTAGATTAGTATCACTATGATGACACTGTGACAATGATAATCACTGAAATAATGATAATTTTAATCATGACCACTATCACAAGGGAGTTCAGCGCTAAATTGATCTGCCAGGTAACCGAAAATACACCCGCAGCCACAATCAGTATTCAGTCCACAATCAGTCAGTCAGTCAGTCAATCAGTTGATCTAGCAATTAGTCAACCAGCCAAAATATGATTGAAATATGTCAGTCAGGCAAGCAACGTATACCCTACCATTCACCATATCAAAAGTCAATCAATTCTCAGCAAATTTAATAATTATTCAATTATGAAGTAGGCTCAATCATGGGCGCCCGCAGCATACATATAGGTCAAGGGGGGTCGCGTGACCCCCCCTGGAAATCCTGACAAAATATTGATAATCACCCTTTCTGGAAAAACTGACCACAAGTCATTGTGTTCTTTTACTTTATACAACTTTTGTTGTGTATCTTCTGGTTATCTCTACATTACTGGGCAACACTGGAATCAGTTACTCAGTCACAGGGCCTATATGTATGTGTATGTAAGTGGACTAGTGGAGAGGAACAGAGAAAGCCAGCCCTTCAGCCACACCGGTTATCAAGGTTATTGGATATACCGACTGGCAGAGGTACCCCTCAAGGCCCACTTGTAAGATTGATGATACCCTGATAACCTTTATGTGATGTATGTCAACAGTCATGCTTTCTACAGAAGTCTAATATAGTCCCCACCCATCATACACACCCTGTGCTTTATTATTCCCTTTCAGGGTATATATATATATAGCCAGTTATATAAAGGACGATGCATGATCTCATCTAACCAGTCCCCCACACATTCTTGTACTCATGGATGACACCAGCGTTTGCAGTTTTGTGATTTTCACTTCCACCTGCCTCCCACGCCGTTTCAACTCTAAACATCATCC
The DNA here is from genome assembly GCA_945859605.1 of Lumbricus rubellus. Taxonomy (NCBI): domain Eukaryota; kingdom Metazoa; phylum Annelida; class Clitellata; order Crassiclitellata; family Lumbricidae; genus Lumbricus; species Lumbricus rubellus. The sequence goes on from OX243816.1 coordinate 29,833,125, forward strand.
ACCATAGCTGTCTGTCTACATGTATATAACTCGATCCTATTTACATAAGACCGATCAAAGACTCAAAGCTGGTCCTGACCCTAGGGAAGGGTCAGCTGCAAGCTGATATAATTTATTGTGCCAATCGTGGAGATTGGAGACTTGGCACTCTGAGCCCAAGATTCCGAATACTATACACTTTTATACAGCATGTTCAAATCTGGTCGTTGACAGATTTTCTCCAAATCGGAGAATGGGGAGGTGCAATATATCATCCCACAAGGCCGGTGTGCCGTCAGAGTTGTAGGACATGGACAAAGATATTTATATATGCCTACTCGTGTATACGTGTATATTGAATATATGATTTTCTGTGTGGACTTGTGAAAGGAAACAGAGAGACTATAGATCAGTTCAGCTCGAAATCCGAATCCACATATGAGTGGAAGATTAGAAATAATTGTGAAATAGCCTAAAATTGAGAAATAAATGGTGTGCTGCACTGCTGCAGTGTTTAGCGTACGTAGTCTCTTTGAAACCCTAAAGGCAAACTATCGGTTGTTTTGGAAGTCATCAGCTGGAAGGTGTGACGGTAAGTACAACCAATTGAATGAACAGTGCAAGTGTACACTATAGCTGTTGAGGCTGCATTTTGTGGGGGGCAATGGTGTGGGCTATGATCGGTGCCCTGGAACCGGAAGGTTGCGGGGTTCGAATCCACCTCAAGCCGCTCCAGGGATTCTGAGCAAGTCCTTCACTGGCAGTTGATTATATGCGCTTTGGCGTGAAACTCCGATTCAGTGCCTGCGCTGTAGTCGGGAGTGCCTCCGACTCGGAGTAGCATCTTGAAGGTAGCTATAACAAGTATTTATGCGTAGGCCTACATACACGCATGCATGCATGCATGCACACATACATACATACATTGCATACATACTTGCATACATACATACATGCATAAACACATTGGCTACATACAAACATACATGTAGGCCTATAAACACATAATATATGAGATTGACACTCAAGAACATATAGGCTAATGCTCTGAAATAGGCATGGGCGTCCCCAGGAATTTTTCTAGGGGGGCGCAAACTTTTAAATAATTGTCACATGGTCTAAATTTAATGGGTGACAGTTTGAATTTCCATATTTCCACAAGAGAATCCTGTATACCTATACGTTATGCACACAAAGAAAGATATAAAGGTTCAACTTGTATAGAACGAATCGATAATCACATTGAAAATCGTGTTGTAACAATCACAACCAAATAATCTAAATTTATGTGCAACAATGCGAAAAATCCAGAGGGGCGCACTTGCGCCCCCTTGCGCCCCGCTGCGGACGCCCATGGAAATAGGGTAGATCAATTGTCAATAAGGAATTTAGCCGTTAAATAAGTATAGGCCTATTGGATATCATAATATAGGCCGACCACGACTAAAATTAGGATACTTATGAAATAGGCAAACTTAAGTCTCATGGTCCTGACTGACCCCCCCCCCCCCTGCAAAAAATCCTGCGGGCGCCCATGGGCTTAATTATAACCAAACAATCATCACCATTCAATCACTCAATCAATATTAAAACTTTAGCTGCATAGGCTACATGTGATACCTGGAATCTTTCCTTGAGAGTTTGTAGCTGTTGTCGCGTCACTTTCGCCTGTCGTCTTGCCATATCCGTCGGTTGTTTTGCGTTGAACGGGTAAGCCACGCACCTCATCACGAACACGTACAGCTGGAGCCTCCTCTTCCGCTCCTCCTCCTCCTTTTCAGACTTCTCCGAGTCCTCCTTGTCCTTGTCTGACGCCAAAGAGGGACTCGGACTCGACGGGCGGACGCTGTTGGACCTCGTCAGATTACCCCCGGGGCTGTTACCATCCCCACTGCCCCCACCACTCGCCGCCGACAGGCTCATACTTCGCTGTTCCGCCGATGACTGGACGACCGGCATTCCCAGACCTCCCACAGCCCCACTGCCTTGATAAGAGACGAACCCTATGCCCCCAACTAGTAAACCACCGGCGCCTCCGACGCTCTGCATGCTATGCATACTCCCATGAGCTTCGGAACTCGACCCTCCACGGTCAGGCTCATCGGCCACGTCAGATTCCTCGCTAGAAGACGGGTCGATCATGGCGCCGGCCAATTAGCAATATAAACTGACCAGTTTACGTTTCGTTTACTGAGAAATTAGCGATCGCCATGATGAGTTTTAGGTGACACAATATTGTCGTCCACTCAAGACGATGATGACAGCCATGACAGACAGCGCTCGTCGAAATACCGTACGGCGCATGCGCCGGCCCACCAAACTGTATTTAAATATTAAATAGAGCATCGATCACATATCACGCGAGCCAACACCGACCAATTTCTCTATATTATCAAGTAAGTAAGTAAGTTCGTCATTATCATACCTAACCAAACGCCCAAACGCCACACAATCGTGCACTGCGTGCAGTCAAATATTATAATAGGCCTACGGTTAAATCAAAGCGAAAATTAGGAAACGAAAAAATGTAAACTGGAAGAAAGGCGAACGAAGCACGACAAACCTCTTATAATCATTAACTAATCAGAATAAAGTCACTTATCGTTTGTTTTATGAGTGAAGCGAGCGACAGTAGCGCTCATTACACCTGCTTCTTGAGTTGTCATTAGTAGAACAGATCGAAGGGCCCATCCGGGCCAGCTGACACGGATCGATCTACAATGTTGAAGGGGGTAGAAAGTCCAGAGGAAAGAGGATCCTTCGGCTGTGTATAGCATAAACAAGTCATTATAGGCCTAATAGACTTTCCACCACTATTCGCCACCTGCAGTCGCTAGTGACGACTGCTAGTGGAGGAAATGTGATGGCTGAGAAAAATTATGGGAAGATAAAGAGACGGAATAACTCCGAATAAGTGAAACCATAATAGATAAGATCAGAAAAGAAAACTCACGTGGGTCGGTCACGTAGAAAGAGGATGGCAGAAAAAAAAGATTGCCGGTAGCTGTCACGTAGACCTATAATATGGACACATGTGGATGGAACAAGAAGCAGAGGAAGACAACAGAAAACTTGGATGAACACTGTCAAAGAGACCTATAGGCCTATAGGAGCGCAGTCATGGACATGAGAGATGCCGTAGAAAATCCAGAGAGAACTGTTTCTAGAAGTCTAGTTAAAGCCTCATTGTCGGACCACACCTTATGGAAGAGAGAAGAAGAAGAGGAGCATAAAGATAACCTGTAGGGTAAATAGGCCCTAGGCCTGAATTGCCGCCTAATGCAGACAGTGATCGACGGTGCCGCCACGGGTTGTGGAAGACCATTAATTTTGATGATTTGATCTGCACACAACTTTTTCGGTACTTAACATTGGAATTCTCTGATGCAAATGACGTAATTGTGACGTCAATATTCATGCCAGAAACTTCATATTTGAATCAATGTAAGATAATTATCTCAGGATAAAAACTGTTTTAAAATTTTGAAAATCGATTAAGATTTGCCTGTTTTATTCACCAAGGGCGGATACAGAAATTTTTGACGGGGGGGGGGGGGGGGCAAAAAATTCTTGAGACCTTGGGTCTGGGACAAAAAAATTCACATCCGCCAAAAAAGTTGATGACCTTTTTTCTTTTTTTTTTTTTAGTCATCCGGCCAAATTTTCGGAAAATCATACCATTTCAGCAGCCGCTGAAACCAAATGGGGGGGGGGCCACGATACATGGCATTTCTAAATGGGGGGGGCCATGGCCGGATTGGCCCCTCCCTGGATCCGCCCCTGTTATTCACATTATAAAAAGGGGTTTTGATTTATTGGGACACAGTGTAGAAGCTGGATTGATGAAAAATGCTTAAGAAACGGAAGCTGGATGAAGGTATTTTTTATATTGTTAGGCTATATCTGGTATAGAATCTGGATTGACGAAAATAACGCATGAGAAACGGAAGCTGGATGAAGCTATTTTTAGATATGAAATAGAAGCTGGATGCATGGTGAAATACTTAAATGCGGTTATGATCGTGCCGCTCGTGCGCGGTAATGATCGTGCGCGGTTCTGAAGTTGCGCGGTTTTGTGAATCGCGGTTTTTGTGCGCGGTTTTGTGTGCGCGGTTTTGTGTGCGCGGTTTTGACCGGATACCATTATGATTAGATCATAGCAGGGTTTAATAACTATAATTATTGTCTCTTCTAGGTTTTATTGTGCATAATTCGCAAGGATAGATCTGCGAAGATGAACTCCATGAGTCCCGTTGTAGACCTATAGGCCTACATATACAAAGATTGTCATTCGTTGTGGGTCTACGACTCTACGTTATTGTTAACCGTTTAGAACAGAAAGCGGTACGTTACGTTACAAACAGACCGCAGTAGCCTAACTGTTGACTGTTTCTGTAGGCCTAGATAGGCCTACGTTGCGCGTGTTATTATGTTACGGAGCCTAATAAAACGGCTATAGCCATTATTTCATGTTCGTGATGTTCAAGGTAGCCTAGATCTATAGCTGATCAGAAGGCCTACTTCCAAACATGTAAAGAATGATAAAGTAGGCCTAGGCCCTAACTAAAGTCCAACGTTTAATGCTGATTTTTTAAATTTGAAAATGCTACAGCGTACAGCATAGCCTAGTCGACGCCTAATTAGGCCTACTAACTATAATAGGCTTTGGGAATTTAAGAGGTTGTATGAGGTTGAGTTGCATGAATCGAAGATGCCTTGTCCGCCTTTTCGTGACGGCTTCAGGCATAGCCTATAATTATGCAGTATATGCAATGAAAGGCTTATATGCAAATGAAAGAAACAAACCTCACTTACGGACGGTTTTCCGATGGAACATTCGTCCACAAACGAGTCTACACGATTTTTAAAGTCAGGTCAATGAACTTTTAAATCTGAGGAAAGGAGTCGGCCTAGACCTGGAACACGCGGGCACCGGAATAGCAGCGCTGCCACAGAAGCGAATGCTCATTGCGCTGATAGCCTACATCAACGGATGCTAACTAGGCCTAACTGTAGGGGCGCGGTGGTGTAGTGGGTATGTTTGTTGCCTTACCGCCAGAGGGTTGCAGGTTCGAATCCACCTCAAGCCGCCAAGTAGGGACCTTGGGCAATTCCTTTATACTCGCAATTGCTCAGCTCTTCGGCGTGACACTCTGTGACAGTGCCCGCGCGTTAGTCGGGAGCGCGTCTGAGTAGAATCCTGAAGGGCGCTATAACAACTGCACATACATGTATACATTACTCTTGGCCTTCGACACACCGTGACCCGAAATATTCCATTCATCACCGAAATCCGAGTCTGATTTTGTGCTATCAGGGTTTGGTGACTTAAAGTTTGATAGGCCAGCCTAACCTAATAACCTAACAATTATATCATAGAAAAATCATAAATGTGGTAATGAACTTTGATGCTTCGCTCTCAATTTAATCGATTCGTTGACTTTCAGTAGAAACTGTGTTTCGTTCCATAGGTTATATTTCCATATTGAATATTTCATTTGAATATATTATTTGATTAAAATACATAGGTCATATGCATATCTTGGTTCCATTTGCACGAACTGCAACGATGCAGAATAGAGCCTTTTCTGTGATCGGCCCAGTTGTCTGGAATGGGCTCCCACAGGAGTTGTGTCTACTTTCTGGGGTTATTACTGAAACTTTTTTTTATTAACCTCAAAACTGTTCTTTTTGGAGTGCTAGAGTCGGGAGCGCTTCTGAGTAGTCCCCCTTGAAGAAGCGCTATATAAATTCTTGAATGAATGAATGAATCTAAATTACCTATATTATACATCAAGTATTTGATTAAATAATCATGTGCTTCGGATACTTGATAGCGCAAAATAAGCATCTGATAGTTTCATTTTAACTGAAAAATAATATTATTTCAGATTAGACTAATTAGAAAGAGACAATAGAATAACAACAATCTGAAAGCATTCATTTATTCACATATATTGCATAAAACAGGTAAATTCCAGCAAACGTCCACATATACTGCAGTTAGCACAGTCATTTGGATAACAGAATTGCATACAAGTCAACTGAAAATCATCTACATACTTTTGTAATATAATTAAATACAATTACAATATATCATATGTAATATATATATTCAATATATACATATAATGTATATATTGATAATATATACACACATAAAGATATATATATATATTTATACGTGCAATAACAAAATGCATAAATTCTTACAAGACAATGGCAAGAAATATTTTTCAGTCCACAACAAAACACAGAGTACCCTGTAACCTTTTGTGATTAGAGACATTAATTGACGAGACTCAGCAACACATCAAATAGGCTTTCAACATATTTAACATTCAACAGCCATCGCTGTTTTCATATAATTGTTGGCATTTTTACTGTTTAGGATTAAGTTAACTAACACAAGATACGTATAATTCTATAGGATCACTGTGCAGGAGCAATTTTAAGCTATTATCAGCATTATACTTCCTTTTAACTATTATTTCTGATGACTTTTACTAATTTTCATGTCCATATGTAAATAAATGAAGTAACACTTCAAGTACGCTGGTAAACATATTGCTAGTTTAAATCTTTGGTAAAACCGGTTTGGTCCGGTTATCCAAATCCTAATTTTCGGCTGATGATTAGGAAAAGGTCAACGATGATGATGATGATAATGATGACGTTCATCATCTTGACAATTATGATAAAGGTTATAGTGATGATAATAAAAATTAAAGCAATAGCTGTGCAACTTTCAGCATGTAATATTCCATATATCTCAGTAAACAGGCTCAAAGTTATCTGGCTCAAAATTCACGTTTATCGCTACATTGCATAATTACTTCATATAATTATGTACAATTTAAATCACAATAAAAGTAATGAGATGAACACAGAACAAAAACATATAATACAATATGCAAATATTGGCATAATTACTCGATTTGAACATCATATGCTCTGAAAAGCCACAATAAATGAAACCTGTGATTCTTTGCTTGACCCTGTTTTTCTTAATACTGTCAGAAATTCATTTATACTTGACCCTGCTTCATTGAATACTGTAATCAGACACTAAAATTTGTGCACTGTTTGAGACAGTGCTAGTCCACTCCAAGTTGAAATCTTGATAGACATTTAGTTCTAGTGGAACATTAATAATTTTCTTTCCACATAAATGTACGACACGCTTCATCGCCATTTAATCTATCGACCGTGCTACTGGGAGCACTACTGCCGTGGCTGTGAGCGACGCTACAGAAATTACTGATTACATTACATGTAACTCTATGACGTTTGATTCCAGATAATGTAGTTGTAATTGCAATACATCATTCATCATTGTCAACATCATAACCACAAATAAAAACCACAAATAAATTCTACTATGCATAGACTTGCTTTTGAAGTTTAAAGTCAGACTGCATAATTTAGTCTACAACTTGACCTGTAAGACTTCATCTAATAATGTCATTAATAATCACTAAATTGTTAATTTTAAATAATTATTCAATTAAAATATATTTTATATAATTAGCATTGCTATTCATCTATACAAACAAATTCGATAAAAAATTACTGGTAATAACGATTGTGTTTAAATAGATTAATAATAATGTTAATAATTCTTAGGTAATAATTACAATGTAAGAGTAATAGTGATTACAGAAGATCTTGCTCAGACATATAATTGTGATAATAGACCAGGTAGGGTAAGGTTCTCACAAGAATGATAGAGGTTAACAGAATAAGTACATAATAATTGTTGTATTGAGTAATGTTTGGTAATCTCATATTTTTATATGCCTCACCAACAACTGATAAGCAATTACTTATGATTAAAATTACAATAACATGAAAAGTTATAAATATTTCATTAACTCTTTAGCTGCAAAGCCCTGGTCATGTAGCTGTAGCTCTCTAACTAGATGATATTATATTAGCCAATAGAACAGCACCTAGGTTACTTTCAAGAAATAAATTTTAAGCATTCTCATAGTAACAATGAAATCCTGATGCAAAGATTCAGTGTTAGCCATAGATATATCATACAATAACAAAATAACAACAACTAATACGTAAGTATATATATATATAATATATATATATATATATATATATATATATATATGCACACAATAACAACAAACAGATATATTCCATTACACAAAAATTAACAACAGAGTATTGTATTGATCTTGTACAAGACATTTGATACAAGCATGCTCAACTTATAACATTTATCAAACATAAATTCTCTTTACTGCAACACATTATGTTAACGAAAGTCATAACAATAGTTCAACTTCATGTCATGGATTTTAATCCTGGTGTGTTGTTTGTTTGTATGTGCACTTGTTATAGCGCCCCTTCAAGCTCTCTCTTTCTCTACTCAGAGGCGTTCCCGAATGCAGAGCGGACACTGCATCGGAGTTTCACGCCGAAGCGTGTGTGATGTTACATGCATGTTATGGAACTAAACAGACTGCGACATAATTATTAAGGTCAGGGCCGGCCTTAGCTATAGATAGGCAAAGTAGGCAGTTGCCTAGGGCGCCGCAGGCTTTGGGGGGCGCCGCGGCACCGGCGAATTAATTTTTTTCACTATATTCTTTTAAACTCAAAACTTTCGCTAATGGAAAGAATTTAAAATGATGATTGATTTCATGGCACCTGTTCAGGCTGGCCTAATTCAATTTCAAGAACTGCGTAAATTTTATATCGGCAAATAAAATTCGCTTTTAACGGCGTTCCGTACTCTTTGCTTTGGGAGACAGAAGTTAGAATAGCCTACGCGACGCTCAATTTCGATCGTGAAGATGTTGCAAGAAATGAAATAATACGAAATGGGAGTGGGCCTTGCTGAGTATGAAGATGAGATTACAACATTACAGCCTGCCCTTTATTCCGATTCAAATCAATAGTCTAGACTAGTAGGGACGATGATGAAGAAATGGCAGGCCTAGCTGAGGCAGTGCCGACCTTAGGCATAGGTAAAGCAGGCAGTTGCATGAAGCGCCAAGTTCTAGGAGGCGCCATTTCTATCAAAAAGGGCGCCATTTCCACAAGAGTGTATTTTAATTTTTAATATTTTTTAACTTATACCATTCTCCACAAAATTGAATATTATCCAGCCTTCAGTGTACCATTAAAGAAATTACAATGAATTACTCAGTTGAGCGTACAAGGCCGTAGTTAGGGGGATGTTTTGGGTGTTTGAACACCCCGAAATGAAATAATGTAGGCTAACAATGAAATAATTATACATTTGCTAGCACATGATAGTGTGTAATGTAATTTTGAGCAGAAAATAGTCGAAAATCGCGGAAAATAGTGTTTTTGGACGTCAGAAAATTCGACGACCAACAATAATCGTCAAAACATTTCTCCCAAAAAAGTCGGCCCCAGCGTGTACGCACCTCAAATTCACGGTCAAGAAAACATCCCCGAAATAAAATCCTGGCTACGACTTTATGAGCGTATACCGGCTCCAGCTAATTCATCTTTAGATTCTGACGTGGGCTGAACAATTGAGTGGGAATCTAAGGGCACCAAATGCAGGCCTATGCCTGGGGCGCCAAATGTATGCCTTGCCTAGGGCGCCATTTGGGCTAAGGCCGGCCCTGATTAAGGTGTCAAGTTTTCTAGATTGAGGTTTGTTCATAAAAACTATAATGGATAAATGAGTTTTGCTATAATCCAACGATTTAAACATTTAAGAAAAACTTACATTGCTACATACATACAAAATACATAATTGGAAGTACCTCACCTCACTTGGAATTGGTTAACTAAAGTGAAACAAAACTGTAAGCATATTAAATACATATTCAGATATATTAGTCCAAAGTCCAAACAGTGGTCAAAGCTCAAAAGACAAAACTGAGCATGAATATTGCGCATCATAGAGCAACACTCTGAGAAAGTAGTTTAAAATGTTTATTTATTTGATAAGCAATTGTAATGGCAATGTATATATAAATATATATACATAATTACATAATAAGCGGGTTCACCATCTCAGTGACCTTTCGAGTGCGCGTGCGCAGTAGTCAAGGCCACCACTACAATAGATGGTGTATATACCAAAAGTTCCGAAACTTAATGACTAGCGCATTGCGAATTTGCAATCTTTATCTAATACACCGTCTATTGTGTAGTGACCTTGACTACTGCGCACGCGCACACGAAAGGTCACTGAGATGGTGAACCCGCTTATATATTATATGTATGTATCTTTAGTTATAGTTTTAAATCTAAAGATATTTGGAAAATTATAAAATACCTAAGTCAACTAATGCGTTATCATTCAAATAAAGTGTGCTACCGGTACTTTCTAAAGTTACACAAACGGGAACATTTTCACAGCATTAGGCAATAAATGCCTTACTTGAATATGTCTAAGTTGCAGGATCCCCAAACCATAATTATGGTAATGTATCATTCATGTTGCCATTTTCAAATCACGAGATTTACGTTGCAGACATTAAACAAGCAGCATATGAGCAAAACACCTGGAATGCCAAATAAATAATTGCAACATATCACCAGAAAACAAGAAACAATTGCTGAAAACAAAACCACAGCCCAACGGTTGAAAACTCAACAAAGAACAAAAGTTGCATATCAACCATACATACATACACAGATGATTGTGGAACAATTACATCAATATAACATTTTCACTCTGGGCTTTGTAAGTGTCTTATACTAACACATGGCATAGTAGCCTACTACATATGCTTATTTGTTATCTTGTCCAACTTTATAGGCAATGGTAGCCTCATAATTGGTGCTCCTTAAAAAACAGTACATTAAAAATTTCTAAATGATTATGGCTTATAGGACCTAATACTATTTCTACTGTTAGTTGTCTAAGTTCAGTTTTATTTCCGTTTGCTAATATACATGTAACACACTTCGAAATGCATTTATGAAAATTTAAAATGTTACTTGTCAAGCCCTTTACACATCACCCTACCAAACTTTTGCTGTTTGTTTACTTGGTCCCTGTATTAGGCTGAGACTGGTTTATTACAGTTCTATCAGCCTATCTTCTCGTCCTTAAACCCTAAAATCATAATGTGATGTGCCAATATTTTATATAATTTCTTATTCTACCCGGTAGTGCTGAAGTGCATTTATTTTAATTATAAACTTTGGTAATTATATAACTTTTTGGGATACACTGCAAAACAAAGTAATAAATCTGAATTAGCTGGTTTTTTTTATCCGTTTCATACTTTCAATTAAATCACTCTTGCTGAAAGTCTGACATTATTGCTGACTTTGAAAATTCCTGTATTTAGCCTAATTATTTACACATTAAATAGTACATAATAACTGAAAACATTGGTAATTACGAACGTCTAAAAACGCTTGATTAAGCGATAAGCCTGAGGTAATTATAGTGGTTTGACTGGTTAAGTTTTCATGAAGTGATCCTGTACAAATTACAATTATTGCAAAATTTTATGCATTTCATACACTCATGTCAAACGTCATAAACAGTGGCAATATTTTTGAAAAGTAATTCTATATTATTTTACATCAAATGTTTGAGCATGCAACTAATTATTATAAATTCTGACAGTTACATTAAATGTTCAATAAAATATAAATTTGACTTATTGAGGTACAAGTATTTAGATTTTAAAAATAGTAATGATATTTGAGTTACAGATTTCTGTCTTTTATTTATATTATTGTTATGGGCTCCTATTCAGCGGGACTCGCTGTTTCTCTTGGTAAGCCTATTGTTCTCGTAAAATTTTGACCTGTATTATTTTCACGAGTTAATGTGTTTCTTTTGACTACGATTATGTCTGAAAATGCTGATCAATATTGTTTGATGATTTGTAGAGTATCTATAAATTTATATAGTGCACACCAATCAGAAGCGATCCCATGCAGTGTGAAAGACATACAGAAAAGAAAGTCGTTTTAAGACAGCAGAAAGATGTGCTTTAGTAAAAATATTGATTTGAAATTGATTTTGATTTTAAAACAGAACTCATAATTACTAGACTAGATGTTTGGTATGGAATTATGCGAATTCTCTACGCGTGCTCAGATTCGATCGTCACCAAATGTGTGTTTGCTGCATAAATGAAAACTACGAGACAAAAGAAAAGAAAACACGTTTACGACACAATACAATGCTTGCTGTTGAACTTCTGCTTCCGATCCCTGTGCTGCTGCTGTTGGCCCGATGATCCCGTCTGTGATGATGATGGTGGTACCCTGTTCCACCTGTCCACTTCGATGGGCATTCCGGCAGGCCGATCCAGGTAGTAGTCGAACTCCGAGTCGCTGGAGCTGGAGCAGGTGCTGCACCTGTCCCAGTCCTGCGTCGCAAGGTAGTGCTCCACCGACTCGTACCCGAAGCCCCCGTGTCGCCCCCCATCCGTCGCTCCCTGCAGCTCCCCGGAAACGGACCGACCCTGTCGCCGCCAGCTTTCGCGATCGATGTCGCTGTAGTAACCGTCGGTTCGGACCCGGGTGCTGCTGCTGGTGCAACTGATGCCACGGATCAGGCGCGACGGTCCTCCCACCACCGTCTGCCCCCCGACAATGCCGCCTTCACAGTCGGGATTATCCTGGGGGACGGCAGCGGCGCTTACGGCGTGACGAACCTGTCGGATGCCGAGCTTCGGAACCCGGTGCAGTCGAGGTGTGGCATCGCCAACGCTCACCGACATGTGGGTCATCAAGGGAGGAGGAGGAGCGACGTGGGGAGCATCAGGTCGACGCTGTTCCTCAACGGAGAGCCCGCTCTCGGAGAACTGATCACCGACGCCGTCTTGCGAAAGATATCCGCCGCGCATCTGGCGCTGACCGGAGTCCGAGGTATATCCGCTGAGACGGTAGGAGGTCCGCCTGCGACCTGCGGCCTTCGACGTGGACTGGTGGTGGTGGTTGCTGACCGATGCATCGAAGTGAACACCGACGTTCTTGCAGCTCGATCCTCCGTTCGTCGAAGCAGACAGATCGGATTCGTCCGTCGGATCTCTATGATGAGGAGATACGTTGTTCGGAACAACGACAGGTGATGGGTTCGACGCCTGCTGCAGACCACCACCGCTGCTGCTGTTGTTCGGCTGACCGTCTGGTGGGCCTCGACCACCGTACCTCTGCGACTTGGAACACTTGTGTCGAAACAGATGGTCACTCACCTGGCCGTCTGTTGTTCGCTGCTGCTGCTGCTGCCACGAAGCAGCACCACCGTCGGGATAGACTGAAGCACGAGGAGAATTATACATGGCTGTTGTTGGTCCACCACTCTTCCGGTGGTGCTGGCTTTGCACCACCTTGCTCTGCGCTGCGTGGGATTTCTCCAGGCGTTTCGACGGAAGCATGTAGTCACCTGGTTGAATGCCGTGAAGCTTTTCCATTTCCATGATACACCGAGACATCTCGTCCTCGAAACCCCCCGTCGTGTCCCTCAGCTGCAGGTCATCGTTGTTCTCCTCAGTAAGGACACGGCCACCGTCCACGGTCCTCCACTGGCTTCCAGCGTCAGCAATTTCAGACGACGGGCAGATGGACGGAAGTAGTTGTGCAGCAGCATCACCTGTTCCTTGCTGTTCCGAGCGGCCCGTATTCTGCTTGGAATTAGGCAACTGAGGCTCCAGCAATGCCTTCTGCTGCTGAGAAATAATCTGCTTCGACTGAGAACTTGTATCTGCGAAATCAACGACGTCTAGTTGCTGGATGCTGTTAAGGTTCTGAGTGATTCCTGCTCTTCGACATGGCGTCGGCTCCTCGATCATCGAGTCTCTGGCATCGAGTTGCCACGATGATGAGTCGATGCTGTCGGCCACACTTGACTCATCGTCGACGCTGCAACTCGTCGTCGCTGCGTTCGGCCGAGTTGAACATTTCGAGCAGAAAATGGAACCGTTGCGCGGAATAAAGGGCTCGCCCATCAATGATCTGCATCGGAACCAGAACACAAAAGGGCATTGTTCGTCTGACTTGTTATTTGTTACACAAATTATTTCACGTGTGTATGTGTGCCCGTGCGTGCCTGAAAAGACAAACACACAAGCGTGCGTGCGTGCGTGTGTGTTTATGTGTGTTTGTGTGTGCGTGTGTGTTTGTATGTCCGTGTGATTTACGTGTTTTCAGGTGTGAATATCATCAAAGGCCTATGGAGTCAGAGGCAGTCTTCAAAAGCGCATCAGTCATAAATCAATACGATGAGATGATTAATTGAATATGTCGATTGATTTACAGTAACGCACAAATGCATGGAGCACAACAATGATTAAGGATTCAATGTTGCAAAGCCATCGAGTTACAATGAGAGAGGAGCCAGGTTGGTTCTCGTGTGTTGCCGAATCGATCGGTGCAGGGCCTATAATTATTCCATTGAGCAAAATAACAATTCGCTAATTCTGTTGTATTTTTAGCCATTTTCAGTAATTAATTTATTGATCTTCCGCTTGATCACAGTCCAGAATGATATAATTATGCCAGACTCATCCATCTTATCTGTCTGATTAAATGATTTACGATGGTGCCAGAACAACGTCAGTATGGACTTCTGTCTGATACAATATGCACACAAAGCATTTCTGGAATTATAAATTTATAACTGCAACTCACGGTGAAACTTGATAAGATTGTAAATATGATGTGTCAGGGAAGACTATATAGAGAATCAAGAATTAGCTTGCTTTCAGCAGACTTTCAGATAATTGCTAGGCTATTAACCTACTGACTCTCTGAGTCTGACTGATTTGCACTTTAATACTAAGGTATGCCTGCCAATTCCGACCAAAGTTTTTTTAAAGTTTAATTGTAAAAATGGAAGTGTGAAGTTCTTCCACAAAGTGGTGGTAAGTAACCTCCCCGAACATATATACTGATCAGACCCTTCCCGTTTCTATAGCCTAGCTATATTTTTATACATGTATTATTGGAACAGTTTCCGTATCTTGCATGCGTCCATTCCTGCTACCCAGAAGTCCACGATTCACAACAGTGCATGACCTGGCAATCGTCGGAAGGGGTGCACCTGTAGACTCGCTTACCTGTGGCAGACAACGCACGAGAAGCATTCATCCGTGGCGTGCCAGTGGAACCCGGCGTTCATCAGCTGCCCCTCGTCCACGCTGATGAATGTTTGGCACGCCTGGCAGCGCTCAGAGAACAACTCCTCGAAGCATCGACAGCAGTAGGCTGTATCGTCCCGCATGACGTAGCGCTGTCCGCCCAACTGGCGGTCACAGTGAGTGCACACGAAGTGCTTCATGTGCCAACTGCGACCTTCCGCCTCCGTACATTCGTCGCCGAATATGATCTGAAAGACGATCGAAAAATAATATCGCTCAAGAGTTTGATTAAATGTTTTTTTATGTGCTGGGGTAGCATAGCGTAGGATGTATTGGAGAGGATGGAAAACATAATTGATAGGCTACGATAGAATAATAGATGTTAGAACGGAATAAAATAGAGAAGAACAGAATTGACCTAAAATAGAATAGATTAGCGTGCCATCAAATATCAGATAGGAAAGAATAGCCTATAGATCTCGAATAGGATCTAAACTTGAAGTAAATTCACAAGAACACAAATCTCAAATCTGAACTACTAACAGAACAGACTGCCATGCAACACAAGGGCACTAACAGCAGCCTACAAATCACATCTATCCTACGGGGGCTTCGGAAATCGAACTCGAGCCCGCTTACCCCCATGCCAGTTTGTTTTCCTATGCGCCACCGCCCCATCCCGCCCCCAGTATAAAACAAAAGATGAGACAAGACAATAGAAAAGTGTGTTGGACGGTGGGTGATCTTGCCTCGTCGCATCCTGCGCATCTAGGTTTCAGCGTCTCCGCATGGTGTCGACCGCAGTAGACCTTCTCTTCATGGTGGAAGTAGATGAGGTCGACGAGAAGCTCCTGGCAGAGGCAACAGACGAAGCAACCCGGATGCCAGTGGACGTCCGGTCCAGCACGTGACGCCTGCACCATCAGAGTCCCCGGATGGATGGCGTTTCCACACTGAACATTTTAACAACAAGTGACATATCCACAGCTGAACATAGTAGTCACACTGTCAGTCACACACACACACACACACACACACACACTCACGCACACGCACACGCGCAAACACACAAACGCACGCACGCAAGCACACACACACACTGACACACCTGCATATTGCATACGCTCAGTTTCTTGCTAGATATCTTCCTGTATGACCAAACTTAATGAGTTAAGGATTGTTGATGAGGACGAATACATGTAGAATGGCGACGGTGCGTGTGAGTGATGTAGGCTATAATAGACCACATTAATCTGTCCCTAGAAGATTTATAAAATGTAACACTTTAGTATTTAACAGGCCTATACTCAAGGTCCATAGCTCGGACCTTCAATAAGCTATTCTTTATTGCAGCAATAAAATCCTTAACCATCGGCTTTCACCACGCAGTCACCAATTGTTCCATGATGATTGGTGAAGTCACATGTCATCAACTCACCTGTTGACAATTGACCACCTGTTCGGAGGAGTGGAGTTCTTTGACGCTGCCACGACCAAGTGCTTCCTGCTTCCTTCGAATGCTGAACAGCCACAGTTCCTTCTTCTCTTCGTCACTCAGTGTCTGGCAGTAGCGCACTTCGATGTCATGAGGAGGAAGTTGCTGCAGCAGCTGACGAATGCGATGCTTGTCACCAACGCTACCAACGTAGGGAACGCGATTCTGAGGCAGACAGCTCATGAACTGATGAACCTAGAGATGAACACAGAGAAACAGTTGTTAAGTAGCCTACTACCACTTAATTATTGTTGTAGCACCCTTTATTATTCCAGATTTATAATTAATCAGAGCTAGGTGATTCCGAGTATACATATACAGTGCGGACAATGCATCGGAGTTTCACGCCGAAGCTTACGAGCAATTGCGAGTGAAGGACTTTCTCAAGGTCCGTATACGCGGCGGCTTGAGGTGGATTCAAATTCTCACAGCTGCAAGGCACCGAACACATACCCATACACCACCGCCCCTATCAGTCGTCATCATCAAAGAAGTAGCATCGGTCTCGAAACGGTCTCGATTCGTTCCCAACGTCTCACTTTGGCCCTGTCTCCGGCTGAACACTATACCTGCATGTATGTCTTTGTTTCCTTATATATTATTATATATATTTGTGAATATATATATATATATAAGATGGTAAGTCGCTACATAATGTATTTGTGAAAGCGCGCTATATAACTGTCATTGCTTTCTGACCTGTACTCTGCCATGGACAACGGTCAGGTTACACTCTTGGCTCTCTTCGATGTTTCTTCTGCATTCGATTCTGTGGACCACTCCATCCTCTTACAGCGTCTTTCTACATCTTTTGGGCTAGTTGGCCAGCCTCTAGAATGGCTGCGTTCCTTCTTATCCGACCGTTCAAACTGTGTGGTTATTGGTTCCTCTAGGTCCCTCTGGGTTCCTGCTCCCCTTGGTGTACCTCAGGGATCCGTACTTGGCCCTCTGTTATATCTTCTCTACACGGCTGATCTCTGTCCTCTACTTGAGTCCCAGGGGCTCCTTCACCAAATCTTTGCTGATGACACTCAAGCTTACATACATTCTAGCCCATTTGACTCAGTTAACACTGTGCGCCTGATGTGCCTGACTGTTGACGTCCTTTCCTCTTGGATGGCGTCAAACCGGCTTCTCTTAAATCCCAGTAAAACGCAATTCATTTGGCTGGGCGGCCGTCGGCAACTTGAGAATATTGACCTGCCTCTGCTAGCTCAACTGTTTCCGGATGTTACTTTCTCTTCCACGGTCCGTGACCTGGGTGTCACCCTTGACTGTGAACTCAGTCTCACCCAGCATGTTAATCTTGTCGCTCGAAGCTGTTATTATCAGCTTCGTCAACTTCGAGTAATTGCTCGCTCTCTCTCCCATGATGCGCTAGTTGTGCTTGTTCACGCTTTTGTAACTAGTCGTATTGACCATTGCTGCTCAATCCTTGTTGGCCTTCCCCTTGGGGTTCTGGGACGGTTAGACCGGGTTCTACGCTCTGCTGCCCGACTCATCGGGCGAATTCCTAAATTTTCGCCTGTCTCTGCTTACATGCGTGATGTGCTGCATTGGCTGCCAATAGCCCAACGCATCAATTACCGCATTGCTGCCCTTGTTTCCCGCTGTATTCTTGGTTGTGCTCCATCTTATCTGCGCGTCCTCTGTCGTCCTGTCTCTGACATTGAAGCGCGTCGGGCCCTTCGCTCCGCTGCGAAGGGACAACTGCTTGTTCCACGGGCTCGCTTAGCTACCAGACAGCGCCGAGCCTTCTCGGTTGTGGGACCGTCAATCTGGAATGACCTCCCCTCAAACCTCCATCTCCTCCATCTGACCAGTCAATCTCTATTTCTCAAGTCTCTTAAATCTTTTTTCTTTGGTCGTGGCTGGGCTGGGAGCGCCTCTGAGTAGTTTCTTGAAGAGGCGCTATATAAATTCTAATAATGAATGAATGAATGAATGAATGAATTGTCCCTAAATAAAGGCGCCATAATATTTCAAATTATAGTTTGGTCGCGGTTTCCTGTATTGATTATGACGTCATCTCATTATCTCGTGCATAGGCTATATCCGGCGCCGTCGAGAGCCGTTAAATTATCGATTCCCGTATAATTTAGGCATTTTAAATGTTTTGAATCGTCTTAAAATTCGTTTTAATCGATGTTTCTTGTGGATATAATTTTATTATTGCAGCTGAACGAAGTATTAACGTCTTCGTATCGACCGAATTGTGTTGTTTTGTAACATTTCCGAAGAACGAGGTACAAGTTTAAAGCCTATATATACGCTTACAGTCGATTTTGATGTTTGACTGCATGTTCACAACGTTAGTAGCCTAACTTCACGTAGGCCTATTATAAGCATATATAGACATTATTGTAGCATCACTATCATAATTGACCATGCAGCAGACCAGGAAAGAAATGTACATGAAAATATACGGAACATTTCGCATTTCGACCGGATGACTAAAACAAAGGTCATCGGATTTTTTGAGCAAAAGTTTAACTTTTGCCCCCCCCCCACTGCTGAAATGTCCCCTACGCCTATGAAAACAACTATACTACTACTACTACTACTACTACTACTACTACTACTACTACTACTACTACTACTACTACTACTACTACTACTACTACTACTACTACTACTACTACTACTACTACTACTACTACTACTACTACTACTACTACTACTACTACTACTACTACTACTACTACTACTACTACTACTACTACTACTACTACTACTACTACTACTACTACTACTACTACTACTACTACTACTACTACCACCACCACCACCACCACTACTATTACCACTACTATTACGTCTACTGCCTCTACTATACCACTACCATATTGTTATTAATATTGCTTTTATAGGAGTAAATATCATCAACATCATCGTCAGCATCAATATCCTCCTTCTCCTCCTCGTCATCATCATCATCGTCATCATCATCATCGTCAACATGAACATCATCATCATCGTTAACATCGACTTCATCATCATCATCATCATCATCATCAACATCATCATCATCATCATCATCATCATCATCATCAACAACAACCAAATATTTACTAAGGCATATAAAAAAACGTTTCATCATTTCAATGTGAACTGACTGAAAATCAATAATTTGTAGTTCTGAATGAAAATCGTTCGACCACAATACACACAATTTGTATGCATATATATACACATTGTACATACATATATATATATATTTATATATATATATACATATACATACATACATATATATTAT
This sequence comes from Lumbricus rubellus, assembly GCA_945859605.1. NCBI lineage: Eukaryota > Metazoa > Annelida > Clitellata > Crassiclitellata > Lumbricidae > Lumbricus > Lumbricus rubellus. Next base: position 29,852,911 of record OX243816.1, read on the forward strand.
ATATACATATATACATACATTTATACACATACACATATATAATATTATATATACTCTGTGGCCATCTGTCGTCTGATGGATCTACTTCATCAACCGAAAGCCATTTGTCTGCCGGACGCTTGAGGCAAAAATTAATAGTGTCTGCTAAAATATGTAGCATTAATGGGGCCAAGCATGGCGCTCATCCACCGCATCTCTTGTCTGGCCTACGGTGATGCTACAGAAATGTCTATTCTAAATAACACTAAATGACTTTTATGCCACCTAAATAATAAATAGCACGTATACCTGCGCACGTACATACAGTGTGCCTATTATTCTGTTTAACGATATGCCAATCACGCGTCTATTAACTTATACGGGCATATTAGTCTCTGCTGCTAGCAGATATTAATTTCGTGGGGTGAAGAAGGCGACAGTAAATCGGTCAATTCTGGTGACATATTTTTTCCATCGCTTCCCGCGCAATATTCTGCGGATGATTGTCAGGCATGCGTTGGCAGGCGGCGCCTGTGTTGTCAGTTTTTCATCGTCGAAGACTGACATGCTGTCGGCAGTATACAGGCCCGCTCTACCATAACCACTCCACTGCCAAATCACCACCACCACTGCAGCTAGTATACCACCCCACCACCGCCACCACCACCATGGCACCCAATCGCCATTTTATATAACGTCCGCGTCCTGCCGTGCACTGCCGACAAGGAGATCTACTGTCGGTCGGTCGGCCAGCCCCCCCCCCAACTTCTTTTCTTTCCCTCAAAGCGTTAACGAAGGGCCGCTATAGACGCACGCCACCGTATTATCGCCCAGTCCATCACCTGTGTATACTTCAGGGTGCACATAGTCCATCTATGTATCCATATATTCATTATATATAACATATATGTGCATATAATTATATTTCATATATATGATATATATTGTAAATTTGTATGTATACGGACCTCTCTATTATACATATGATTGTATATATGCACCACTTATAAATACATATATTATATGTATGCAAGCTATATGTTATACGCTTACAGCATGTATACATATATATATATATATATATAAATTATATATATATATACATGAGTGGGCATGTATAATTGTATGTGTATGTATATATATATATTACTGATATATATGAGTGGGCATCTAGATGACATCTTCGTCGGAGAGAGAGAGAGAGAGAGAGCAGCGGACCGTCGTTCATGCGTAATTCGATAAGTCGTCTCGGCGCATCATCTAAATGCAAATGCTTTCGAGAGAAGGCAAGATGTTGACAGAGAAAGGCATCCTCCTTCTCCTCCCCATCCTCTGCAGCAGCATCCCCATCCTTATCCTCCTCCTCCTCATTCTCATCACCTTCCTCTCGCATCCTCCTTCCTCGCCGATCCTCCGTCCGTCCATCGTGCCACGGATTTATCAGGATAACGCTGACGTCGGAAATTTATGAAGACACCGGCTGCTGTAGACGCTGCTCCGATTGACCCTTTCACCGCCGACATTCACGCATTTTAACCCCATCCTCTGCCGTCCGCTAAGGAATTAAAGATAAGCCGCTATATATACACACAACATTTTTTATATATATATATAGGACATTATGATAATTTATATATATTTATATGTGTGTGATATTTTATATATTTAAATACATATATACATAATATTTATATATGGCCTATATTGTCACATATTATTTTGCTTATACAAAGTTTATATATAGTCGACATCATCTGTCGTCTCGGCATCTCTATCCAAAATGGCGTCTGGTCATGAGTGAATCATATATATAGATCTATATATATATATATATATACTGTATATATATATAATGAGGTCCACGTCAGTGTTATAATAGTAATAGTCAATCAGTCCTAATGGTCCTCCATCTGCGTCACTTCCCGCCCTCGTATGCTGCATGACTGTGATATAGATACTTCATGGTTGGATTAAAGTGTTAGAAGTCTCCTTGAGTTTGCAATTGAAATGCCGGACACTCTAAAGGTCGTGATTGCAGTATTGAGATGAGAGCGAAACCTGCCTTTGCAGTGTGGCCCATATAGGCCTATATGTGTACATATATGCTTTTGTATATGTATATGTATATGCATATGTATTGTATATATGTATATATGTATATATATTATATATATAAACACTTAAAGTGGCCTCTATCAGTGTTACGCGGTGACCCCGCCCCTTCAGTGTGGCCTTCGTTAAAGTGCTCTCTCTATCAATATGAACTGCGCGTGACCATTTCGCAATGATGGATGAACTTGGAGCGTTCTTAGTTAAGAACCATGCACTGAACCCAATGACCCCATCATCAACACCATGATGATGATGAATAATGGTCGCAGTGACGCATGTGATGATGACGATCACATCGATATTGATGACGATGACCAAGGCGACTATAGCTTTCTTCCCATGGTGAAATAATGGAGATACTGGAAATAGGCTATAGGCCTTCTGGAAATAATGGATAGCCTATCAGTCGTCCGTGAGACCCACAGCAAAATGATTGACGACATCGGCCCTTGTATATAGCGACACCTTATCTCACCATTTAGTGTTGCTGATCTCATGGCTGAAATAATAAATGCTCCTTTAAATGCTCCTTTAAAATAATGCTCCTTTAATAGTAGGTGTGATATCTCATCAAAATGCATAAACTATAGTCATGATGATCATGATGATCATGATGATCATGATGATCATCATCATCATCAGTTCTTGACGCCATGCAGTCATTTAGCGGCGATGGTCAAGAATAAATGACCTCCATTGTCTTTTGTTAAGTCCATCTCTCTCCTTAGAGACATGAGTCCATGGTTTATGTATTAGTCTATATGTTATAACTTGCAAAACAATTCTTTCTACTCTATCAAAGTAGCAATTTATTATTTAAATAGTGGTACTACTAGTTTATCGGTGTCTAGTTTATACTCTCGTGCACAGGCTTCTAACCAACATCATAGGTTTTCTGCCATAGCCAATTACAATCGGAGAATAAACCTATACGTATATAGGCCTGCTAAATCTTGGTCAACCCATTATCTCATTTACTGCAACCTGATTTAAGCGTCAACGTATACATCAAGCATCAAGGCTGCGTAAACTAGCAGGTCTGCTGTAACAAGCTACAATGTATAGTAAGGCGTTCGAAAATTGGGACACACTAGCCCTTCATCGAGTTTAAACTCTTGAGATTTGAGACCATAGACCATGATAAGTGATCTCCAAATTGCCGGATTCTCCTATCGCTTTGAACGTGGCCTCCTTCCATGTGCTCCAGAATCTCGGAATTTCCTACTTCCTTACTCATGCATCAGACACACATACACACACCACACACGTACGCGCACACCACACATGTACACACACACACACACACACACACACACACACACACACACGCACGCATCCACTCCGCAGTTCATTTTTAAAATAGATTTCTTATTTCACCAGTCTAAAAGCTAATGTCATTGGAAATGCTCATTTGAGGTTCTAGTTAAGTATAGTCATTAAGATAATATTATTCTTATCATGCATTTGTGAACTTAATCGTTTGTCACCACTCGGTTTAGTTCTACTCTTTAGTCTTCTTGTTGACTAACTTTGAAATCCTTTCTTTGAAATCTAACGGGATCTCCATCCATTTTAGCGTCCTTTTGTCGCCAGTGCATTTTGTGACTTGGCATTCTGTGGCAATACTAGGCCCTATAATTATTCTAATATATACAGCTTCATGGTTAATGCAGTAAAACACACTGATTGATTGATGATGATTTGACTATTATAGGTTAAGTCGACGACGACGATGATGATGATGATGTGAATAAAAATTATGGCGACGATCATAAGAAAGACAGTATTATCTAAATTCCATAAAGAGTATAGATAAATGACTATATGACACTGCTTACGATAATTGACTGATTCTGCATGAGCAAAGCGAGTGACCCACATTCACCCTGTAGTCTATACAAGATGTTGATCAAAACGACGACGGTGATAATGACGATAAACACGACGTTCAGGCAGCGTTTTCACTCTACCGTATAATAGGCCTAATTGCATGTGTCGCATATATATCCTACTGCTGACAATATTCCTGTGAGCGTTATATATATATATATATATATATATATGATTATGACATATATGAATCCTCTACGTATATATATATATACATATATATATATAGTTTATATACACACACGTAGAGGATTCATAGATATATATTAAAGCCTTTGATGGGACAATAATTTACCCAGTCCGCCGGAACCACATCCTTAACCATAGGTGCTTTTCCAGTCTATGGAAGAACAGACAGTTTACTAGCGACATTCAATCGTCATTACAGGACTCCAGCTGCTGCTGTCTCCAAAAAATGACATCCTGCGCATCCTTAATTCCCGCTCTCGGTTTCCTTATAATTACGTGGAAGACGCTCTTCCTTAGCTCATCAGTTTCCTCCGGTGCTATACAAGAAGAACCCGGAGATGTAATACATCCCCCGTTCCATCCATCTAAGAGGATGATCCATTGAGGGCATTAAAACGTCGCTGAGACGCTGTTAATTGTGATAAATTTATGCCGAATGTCTTTGATCAACATCGCTGCTGTTTGGGACCGTTGTTGGTCGCAGAACCTATAGCTACATGTAGGGCCTTGTAGGCTACATGTAGCCTTTGCACTGCTGCTCTCGCCTTGTCTTATTACTGCTGTGCATGCGCACTCTGCCGATCGCCAGCATCCTTTGTCACAATCAGAGGTTTTCGGTGCGTTCACCCCAACCTCTGTTCAACAGTGTTCATCAGTTGCATTTTAACCCACTTTCGCCCATGGAGATTTTTTGTATATCCTTCTCACGCCGTCTGTCTGTCTGTCTGTATGTCTGCCCGGCTCTGCCTATCTGTCTGTCGGTTAGTATGGGTTTTGACTGCATGGCAGTTTCTGGTGAAGTTTGTGATTTGAACGTGTGTCCTTTCAAGGAAATTGCAATTTACATTCTCAGCATGTCTTTCTTGCTTCCGTGATTAGCGCACTTCCAGCTCATTGTACTCTCCGTTTTCTTTCTAATTTACTTGTTTGTCTTCTTCTTACGTGTATTATACTGTATAACTCTGAAGTTTCGTGTTACTCTGTTTCCGCATTCCTTTCTCAGTTCGTCGTTTCGTCTATATTATATATATCCCTCAAACAGTCTTCCAGCTAAAACATCAGCCAGCTAGTTAGTCCAATCGTTCGCCAGCCACCTGCCTGCCTGCCTGTCTGTCTTGTCTGTCTGTCTGTCTGCCTGTCTGCCTTCTGTCTGTCTGTCTGTCTGGCTGGCTGTCTGGCTGTCTGTCTGTTTGTCTACGCCTACCTGCTTTCGCCGCTCCATTTGCCTCTGCCTTTTTTCTTTGACCTTTTTCGTTGCTCTTTTTGCCTGCCTATAATATTATTACCTGCCTGTATGTCCGCCTGCCTGCCTGTCTGCCCGTTTGTGCGCTTGCCTGCCTGCCTGCTCTGTCCGTCTGTTTGCATGCCTGTCTGTCTCCTTGCCTGTCTGTCTGCCCCTCTGCCTGCCTGTCTGTCTCTCTGCCTGTCTAGTCGAAGCACGTCGACGCTGCTAATCCGTCTGGTCTTCGCAAACAATCAGTCGAATTATCTGCAGAAGAGCCAGCCAATTACAAGCGTCACTCGCTCGTCCTCTATGTCTTTGTCTCTGTCTCTGTCTCTGCCTCTGTCTCAGTCTCTGCCTCTGTCTCTGTCTCTGTCTCTGTCTCTGCCTCTGAGTCTCTGTTTCAGTGTCTCTGTCTCTGTCTCTCTGCCTCACACTGCTCGTCTCTCTTTGTCTTCGTCTGTCTCTATGTTTCTGTTTGGACGGCGTCTGACAGCGGTGAGAAGTGCAAGTGGCGCTAAGTGAGAGGTGTGACATCAGTTGCCTAGCACCCGTCGTCAGTGTTGTCCACTGAGAAGTGCAGCTGAGAGCCAACATGGTCGGCCAAGCATCGGTTTCGAATGTGATGCAAATTGACAGTGTTCGAACTGACAAAAGTCAAAGTCTGGTTTACGATTCCAGCTGATTAGCCTAGATGTTGTTGAAGGGGCGCTATATCAAGTGCACATACAAACAGAAACAAAAACAGATGTGACTAGCCTGCCACGGTAGGGATGGGGCGTCAAAGAGTAGGGTCAGCCTATTCTCTAGTCTGCAGACGATGCTTTCTTTTATCGTCTTTTAAATCAATAACTGACTGCTTCGCTTGTTTATTGTACTTCCTGTTACTGATGTCGTTTTTTGAAGATAATAATAGGATATTTCAATAAAAAATATAAAAATAATAATATTGAATAATAATACTAGTAATGGTAATAATAATAATAACAATACTAACAGCAACAACAGAAGCAACAATATCGACAATAATAGCATTATGAGAATTGCAGAAAAATTACTGGAGGGGAGGGGGTGGGGCGTTCGACGCTGATTAATTAATCTTCATGTATGATATTGTGTGCAATGATGACTTTGCTATGGGTTATAATATAAAAAAGACTATGGTCACTCACCTGGGAGGGTGTGAGTCCTGGCGGAACCCAGGAGAATTCATCGAGGGAGCATCCGCTATCGTTGTCCGACGCCATCTGGTGACTGTCTACAACGGGAGACAGTGGCGACATGCAGCGGCAGCGGCGGAGGCGGAGGCGGAGGCGGAGGGCGCCATCTTGGTCGTTGAAGAAGGATTAGACATCTGATGAGGAACTGGCGTCACACACTCACACGTTCTCTACAATTATGGTTAAGACTAAATTATTAATCAGTTGAATAAACTTTAATCAGGATGGCATGTTTTGCGGTGCTGGCCGTCCGTTGTTTTATTCTATACCCCGCCACGCGTTGCTGTGGCTGAAAAGACCGTCAACCCTACCTCCCTTATGTAAAATAAAGACGGAAGGTAAAGACCATGACGAATCTTTAAGTTCCCTGCAGTAGGCCTAAGGTCTGGAATAGTCAGGCCCTTGCTACTGACAACGGTTTAAGAGTATGTCCATTTTAACAGAAATGGGAATTAAATGTCTCATGGACTGATCGAAAGGGTATTAAAACTAGGATGAACTGTTTTACTGGAGTTCGTTATATCTCGAGATATAAGAATTCCCAAAATTGGCCATAAGGGTCGACCAGCTGACTAACTAGTTGACCAACAAGTCAATTAGTCGACCCTTTGGCCAATCAGTCGACCCGTAGTGTACGGTCGGTACACTGGTCGACTGATTGGTCAACTGACCCGTGTGTATAAACCCCCGATCCATCGGAGTTCGTTATATCTCGAGATATAACGAAGTCCAATGAATCGAGTCCCTGGCAAGTATTGTAAAGCCCCCTGCCAGGAGTTGCTCAGGGCGATCATAAGATATATGCTATTCAGATGCTATACGACACCTGGTGACAACAAAGGCCGTTGCCGTTGACAACGACTTTGCATATTACAGCTCATGATGTTATACGGTCATAGTGGCTTTCTTTTATCACCTTCTGTGTGAGTCTTTCCTTCCAGTTGGTCAATGCGGTAACCTAGGCAACTGGCCTTATGACGTCATATTCTGTTTTACGTCATAAGACTCAACTTGTCGTTCATTATTTAACAAGCATCAGGGTAAGCGTATACGCAATGCAATACAATAGCCTACGTCATTTTTAGCGTTACATATCTACTCCTAAGATTATTATTATTACGCTATAGACCAAGTATATCCAATATAAAAATATTCCAAGAAAATGTATACGGCGTTCCCACTACTCTGGAAATTCCTGGCTTGCGTTCCCACTGCTCACCATGCATGGAACGCTGGAAGCACGGGCGTTCCAATAAAAGTCTCTTCAACGTTCCCACTGCTCACACACAGTCAGCGTTCCCACCTCTCATCCAAACCAATTTAATCACTGGTCTCATCTAACCACATAGACAGTGTGTTGTGACTCGTGAGTGCACTCATTGTGGCTGAGTAATAGGTGCACATGGAGTCGCAGCCTATACTCGCAGGTGGAGCAGACATCTCAACAAATTTCTGCCCTGACGGCGGGGGTTGAACCCCCGACTTCTGAAATTGGTAGTCTCAGCCGCTAACCCCCAGACCATGAGTTACCCACCGTATAAAAGAATACGCATATGGCCATATGAATTCTTAACCATTGCAATCGCTTTAGGCTGCATTAAGTTTAATTTAGAAATAATCTTAGTAACTTATGATTTAATTTAGCAAAATATAATTTAGTTTAAACATTGCAACGCAACTCAATTCCATGTGATGTGCTTATGCAATGCAATGCAATGCAATGCTTATGCAATGCAATGCAATGCTTATGCAATGCAACGCAATGCAATTGATGCAGAGCGAAGAGCAGTAATTAATTTAGTAATGGATGCGCAGCAGATACTGCAGTCGGATTCTTTCTTGAGGCAGGAAACATAAACCACGATGTTCCGACATTAAAGCCTTGCTACTCATAGTTCCCGATAAATCACTTAGAACCGTCCGTCGGAGCCCGGTCCCTTGTGCACTTTCCCTGGGGTCAGAACCTCCTGCCTGTTCTCTGTACTTCCCTTATTTCTGTCTCCATGTGTTCTCCTCCTCTCCTCGACCTCGTCTTCCTCCTCTTCTCGACCTCCTCTTCCTCCCTTATGGCCACGAGGGAAGATGGGAGATCTACGGCAGAGTGCCTTTGGCCATCTGAAGTAAATCAGTCAGGCTGCTCTGCCCCTGAGACCGGCTCTCATAATTTTCAAAGACTATTTCTACTCCCGCCAGGCAGCCAACGTCCCTTCATCTCCAGTGCCGTGCATGCAATGTGGTCTACTGGCCCCCGGGAGTCACAGTCCCCGCACGCACAACCTGGTCATGAAAGGGCCGTCCCTTCAACACTTCGAAACAATGTCTCTTAACATCTGACACTATAGTGTAGTCTTCCGAAAACTATTGAACACACAAAGTATCCGACGATAACCGTTTATAGTAAACTTAGTTTACATAATTATACAAATTATACATACTGTATGCATATGCTCTGTCACACTATTCATGTATGAAGCCGATAAAACAGAATATTTGGAGATGACTCGACCCAGCTTGTTATTATAAGAGTCCTGAAGTTGCATTATAGTTGCATGCCTTATACGACTAAGTTCATCAAAGCTATACATGAAAGTCTATCTCTTGCACCAAAGCGTCTATACATGAACACGCTTGGCAGCATATGCATCTGGGAAAGCAAAAAGAAAGAACAACCTTATCTATTATTTAGATCTATACACAGTCACGTTGTCTGGCACAGAGAAAGATTATGTCTACTTTTAAAGATCGCTTAGGCTACAGTAAGTTGTATAGCGCAATTCGCAGAACAATAAACTGCATGGTTTCACCGCGAATCATAGGCCTATATATGTAAAACAACGTTTTGTCCAATCAGCTCCTGAGTATTGAATATCTTTTTACTCTGGGAATCAACTCAAAGAATATCAGACGTATGCATGTACACACACATACACACATACATAGACATAATGTATCCATACATAATACATGCATATAGCGTAGCAACTAAGTTTCCCTGGGGACACACACGCAGTAGTGACCGAGAGCTAGTCGCATACAGTTTCACCAGAGGTCTCTTTTTATCGTCTACTTTCCCAAATGCGCCGAATTCGACTCGGAAAATCAGATTTCATCAGCGTCGACGCCGTGCAGCCGAGCAGCAATAAAAGGGAGTGGGCACCGCCACCACCACCACCACCACCACCACCGAATAAATCACCATAAATGTAGCGACCAGCGTCCGACCCCAGGAGAACGCCCGACCGCCCGATCACACCTGCTGCAACCGAGACCGGGTCCAGCCACCCGTCCGCCCGCCCGTCCGTCCGTCCGCCGCCTGACTGCAACACGGCGTGGTTAGGATGCAATCTTGTTAGCGTCCAATTAATCGTCTGAAGTGACTATTGACAAGGCGGTGGCGTCGGCAGCGGTGGCGTCGGCGGTGGCGTCGGCTGTGGTGGAGGCCGAGGTGGCGGCGGAGGCGTCCCACCGGCTTCGGTTGTCTTCTATCCGGACATACGATCGCGGCCAGGCGCTGATTGAGGCCGGGACCTCGGCTATGATCGGGATATCACGAGTCCGCCGCCACCGCCGTCCTTTCGATCCGAGATAGAATCATCGCCGAAAGCCGAAGACGATTCTCATGTCGGCAGAATGCCAGCTGCGATAGTAGGCTAATATACGTGCAGCGAAATCGAAGTAACATATGTGGTCCGTTTACAATATACACTGTGTCCCAATAAATCGGGCACCCTTTTTATAATGTGAATAAAACAGGTAAATCTTAATTGACTTTCAAAATTTCAAAAATGTTTTCATCCTAAGATAATTATCTTACACCGATTCAAATATGAAGTTTCTAGCATGAATATTGACGTCACAATTACGTCATTTGCATCAGAGAATTCAAATGTTAAGTATACCGAACACAACTTTTTCTTTAACATTTGGTTTCGATATGTAAATTAACTACGTCATTGTGACGTAATGTTTTAGTGAGGGCCGTTCATAAATTACCAATTTGTAGATAATTATCTCAGGATAAAAACAGTTTTGAAATTTTGACAATCGGTGAATATTTACCAGTTTTATTCACATTATGAAAAGGGTGCCCGATTTATTGGGACACAGTGTATAGCCGTGGTGATTGGTGACAATGTAGCGGGTAGAGGAAAGAATGGCAGAGGTGCATGCGAGGGAGTAGAAAATAAAACAATGTAAAACAATGACACTGTAGCCTATAATATAGGCTATAATCATAGCCTAATAGTCTATGCTTATACATGAGGCGATATATTATACACGTAGGCCTACAGACATATCACATAGGCCTATGCATATATCATGGATACATACTTACGCCCATAATTATATGAATGAAATGTATCCATGCAAGCGTTCATATAGGGCATTATAGACCTATATATACAACATCAAAAGTATGGTATAGCCTATAGGCCCTATACTGGGTAAAAGAACTCCATAAAATAAATTGCAGCGCTAAACGACAAAGACGAAAGAAGGCATAAACACTACGGAAATACACTTAAAACCAACAACAAAAAATAACTCAATGGAAGGTGCAAAATATTACACAATAATTATCTGTGTTTGTGTAGTGCAATGTAATTATGCATGACGTAACCAAACCATTTATATAGCGCCGATGTATGAGGAAGACCTTTCCATCAACATTTCATATTATACGAATGCTGCAGTAACATCACCAGTCGGCGTATGCTGATCTCCCTGTCACCAGAGGACTCTGCACTGAATTATGTATGCAGCAGATGACGTCTTGATTGACAGGACGCTACGGAATGGATCACTGTCACGCAGAAAATATATCAAGTCACCTATGCCACAGCATGTGCAGACTGGCTGACTTGGTTGCTTGCATGTGCCACGTGGCCGTCTGGTTTAACTCCATTAAGGTAGGCTACTTGTATCGATGAGCATATTAAGGCTTGGAGTGGCAAAGGTGGGTCCGATGATGATGGTATAGGCCCACAAAAATGATTATTGATGACTTATTAAAAAACACAACTAGGTCCTATACGCTTGTTCTTACCAGTGCGCTAAATCCTTGGATCACAACGGAAATGAACAACTACGCAATAATTATGCTTGACCTCGGCTGATATCAAAAAGTCCATTACATTACATTGTATTGCATTTTATCCGAGTCAGTCTTTCAGACTATCATTCAGACTACCTTCACTGGAATTTAAAGGATATCCTGCATACTGTTGCAGTCGATTAAGAAGGTCAAAGCATGCATGGTCAAGTAATTCAAAGCCTAAAAATCGCACGAGAAACTTAAAGGCCTATAACCCTATACTCTCATTTCTTTCACTCTACTCCGCTGATACCAAATTACACTGCATGATGACGGGACAGAGCCGCAAACAACTTCCCAGGTTCGCAACACGGAGTCGAACCTAAAACCGCAAATCACTGACCAAGCTTACAACCAGTATACACCGTGCACCGTGGTGCATAATGAAAGCACAGCCGACACTGTATTGTATGGATTGTTCAGTGGATCAATCTGAAGCCTATGGCAACAATTCCCATCGGTGCTGTCCGCTGGTCAACGAAGCGTAGCATTTATTCCGCCCAGAAAGACGACGACAGAGAAGACGACGATGACGGAAGGAAAGTCCACGGTTGGCTTCACCCTGCAGTCTCCGCTGGGAATTACTAGAGCACGTCGTCGTCGTCTACGAAATAACCTCTCTAGAAGATTTGTACCGTGCAGGCAATCAGTCATTACAAGTAACAGCAGACACTGTACATATACATGTATATAGTGCGGATTGGGAACGCACAGTTTGGCCTACTTGCAGAGCACGCGGTGGCTGCAAGGTTGATCGATTGCAATTGTTACTGTGTTTTTGGAACATCATGGAAAGATTCTTAATGTGCTGGAGTATTCGGAGATGACACGGTGGTCGACAGTTAGGACACTCTTCCAAAATTGGGGGTGTAGGTTTCAGTCGGTCCCTATATAAAGGGAAAGGATGAACGCCGGAACTTCGCCACTGCTCGTACTCTGGCAGTGCCAATCCCATGCCTGGCAAAAGAAGGAGGTCTACACTAATCATCCTTTATATGACACAGTGTCGTTAAACAGCAACAAGAGGATGAACCCAGACTAACTCAGAAACCGTCTTTGTATGTTTATATAAGTACATATATAGATATCAAGTCATTCGTGCACAGTTGCATTGCTCCAGATACAATGGCGCTATATGAACTTATAAATAGTAATAAAAATACAGAATAAATTATCGTAGACAGAAAGTTCAGACAATAATTAGTGAGGTTTGAATTGTCAGAGAAATCAGTATAATTATTAATTATAATATCTGTATGGTATCGCAGACTACTTCAAAGCCTGCACGTATACATTATAGAAATGGCATGTTCTGCGTAGGCCTATATATACACGAACCTGCAAAGAACTGAGAGGATGTGAGTTACTATAATACTAACATTATATATACTATACATATATACCATAATTATATTGTCCATTGTCCATGCTGTGTTATTGCTAGACAACTTGTACCCACGTGCTATAATGGCAATCAGGACACATTAAGAAAACAAACTGTACGCTGCACTCAGACCACTTCAAATACAATGCAAATAGCTCAATTATGCTATAAGATGGGTTATTATAGTCTATGTATATATCCTCTTGGACCTTGGTGGCGTTTATGAGAGGCGCTATATAATGTCCTAAGACATCTGCACGTATGCCTGCAAACATTCATACGTTGCACTACACTGAATTATACATGACGTCATTAGCTACACGTTCAGCGGCTTTGCTGCTTCCTCCCGAGTCTTGCAGGCATTTTTGTCTCATTTTTAAAATTATGTAATGCTAAATATTAACATGGCAACATTTGCGTTGGTATATGGTCTAAGCAAATAGTCTTTTGATGCTCCAGTAAAAAATGGAGGAACTGTTGGAGAAATTGCTGCCTCTCCGTTATACTGGAGTATGCTATGCGTAGGCCTATATAGAGATGAGTGAGTAAATTATCAGCGACTAGCAGGTACCGAGAGAGCAAATACAGTCGTCGAAGGAACACATAACTACAAAGCAAGTGATCTGAGTGGAAATTATATATCGGCCAATGAAAGAAAGGAAAAGAGTGCTGCAGTGTAAGAGGAGAGAGGAGAGAGGCAATAGGAAGAACACTTCACTGATAAAGACGTCGGGCACCGGATCGTCCACTTAACTATAATGCTCTTGGAAGCAATGTCTAGCGACACCAGACACTATTCTATTGCAAGTCCCCTCACGGACATAAGCACAGGAAATTATCGTCACTAAGGCACACAGGCACAGTTGTCTAATTGGCGTCAAGAGCAATGCATAGGCTTATCTTCTTAAGACTTATACTACAAACAACAGTGCTGCCACAGTGATCTGGCTTTGTTTACGTATTCGACGCAAAATAATTGCAGCCTCAACTGTCATAAAACTATGTGAGATATTAAACTGTTACTAAAAGCATATGGTTAAATTAATTTGTCTTATAAATTATTTGTCAACAATATACAGAATGCAAGACATTTTAGAGTTCAACAAGAGATTAAATAGCGAATTGAAAGAAAGTATTAGGTACTACAATTTAAGTCAAACAGTAATTTATATGTGGCCTTAGCTACGCGGAATACACTAAGTCTCACAAAGCATAATTACATGTCCATAATAATGGAGCCATTATCCTTAATGGTCCTTTGCTATAGGCCATTGTCTGGTGCTGCCAGACATGAGTGCAGATAGACAGATAGAGATAGAGATAGAGACAGAGTATACAAAGACAGGTACAAACAGAAAGAGACAGAGAGGCAGACAGAAACAGACATAAACAGAGATAGACAGACAGACAGAGGCAGATAAACAGAGATAGAGATAAAGATAGAGACATAGACAGACATATAAAGACATATACAAGCAGAGAGATAGACAGACAGACAGACAGACAGACAGACAGACAGAAAGAGGCATAAACAGACAGATAGAACTACACGAGGGCAGATAAACGCATTAAGAGGTAGACGAGAAGCAGAAGAATGAAGCTCGAAGTCTCTGCCATATGATGATAGAATACATTCGACTCGTTCCAACGCTGATCCATCACACAACGAACCGAGTCTTTCGTTCCTTTCTGAACATCGACTTTGAAAACAGAAATCTGTTCGTCTAATTCAAAACTGCTGTTGGAAAATAAACCAAATAATCTATGCATGGGCTTATATCTCGATTCTTGTTGTCCTCCCCTCACCTCAAACATAACTCAATGCACCAACTCAACACTGCACAGTGCATATAGGCCTACCATGGCACCACCGGTTATACTACAATATACTCGAACTCACTACCTCTCGCACTCTACGCCAGCGTGTTATCCATTGCGGTTATATGCTACAATTGCTACATCTTACAGAGAGCAATATGCACTCGATCAGTGAGTGTCATCATTAAATTTTTCGTCTTTCCATGCACAACACCATGGGCCACTCCTGAATGGTTGTTCCCACGTCGCATATATATAGGCATGCATAGTATATTTCAACTGTGCAACACGACGGAAGCGTCGCAATGATCGGAAACAGGCGTGAAAAGTAGAAGCTAATGATGCCTGATGATGAGATTGCAAGGAAAAGGTTTCGATGTATTATACGGTGTAAGATACATTCTGTGAAACATGATCCTCTTCTGTATCTTTCATATTTCGCAGACGGTTGAAAACTTATGCAACAGTGAGCATGTATATCCATGGTATGTATAATTATAAGAACAACTCTGATGAATATACATGAAGAGGCGCTGTGTGGAAATTTACACATTACAATTACAAGCCAACCTCCACCACCAACCGTCATTACCACTAGGCTATACCACCACGACCTCCAGCAGAGACTGCTCAGTGTTCAAACATTCTTCTCAATTCGTAAATTCGTGGAATGATCGCAGAAATGTGTTTTTTCATCAAGACTGACGCACACCTGTCAAGAATTGTTTTCTTCAAAGTTTGCTCTGACCACAGAATACAAAATAATCCTATAGGTTAGGGCCTATTGCATATTCATAACTATTTGTATGACGGCTATAGACTAATTATATAGTGTGTATATAAATATATATATGTGTGTGTGTATGTGTGTATGTGTGTATGTGTGTGTGTATTTATATTTATGTAAGAGGCAGCATAGATTAATGCATATTCAATTATATTCGTATACCCGTTTGTGTTTTGAACGCATGTAAAATAATAATATTATGTGTACTTTTGTCTCTGTATAGAAGACTGTTAACGAACGTTGCCATGCTATAATGGAGCACACGATATGCTTTGGAGAGGGAACATCGCAATGCCGAATCGAACCACAATGAAATATAATTTGTATTGCTCAGCGGATGAAAATGATTGACTTTCATATTATTAATAAGACAATGAGTGAATATGACAACAGATGAACCATTCATCCATTCATCCATTCATTCCACACCGATGCAATTCATTTCACAAAGCCACAAGAATGAATCGTTTTACTCACGATATAATTGCATGTATACAATATCCAGTATAAGCTTACTTTGCATGATGCATTGTATTGATTCTATGCAAATAAAGTCATTCAACTTAATCAACAGTCTTTAAAGAAATCGTTTTGCATGAAAAATTATATTCTTGCCCACAAAACATTAAATCCAGTTCAATATGCTTCTACTACTACTACTACTACTACTACTACTACTACTACTACTACTACTACTACTACTACTACTACTACTACTACTACTACTACTACTACTACTACTACTACTACTACTACTACTACTACTACTGCTGCTGCTGCTGCTGCTGCTACTACTACCGTTACTACTACTACTACTACTAAAGATGACGACAATGACGACGACGAAAATGATGATGATGACAATGATGACGATGATGATGATGATGATGATGAT
Organism: Lumbricus rubellus; assembly: GCA_945859605.1. Lineage (NCBI taxonomy): Eukaryota > Metazoa > Annelida > Clitellata > Crassiclitellata > Lumbricidae > Lumbricus > Lumbricus rubellus. Next base: position 29,869,502 of record OX243816.1, read on the forward strand.
GATGACGGCAATGTCAGCTACGACGACGACGATGGTGATGACGACGACATGATTATGATGATGATGATCATCATCATCATCATCGTCATCATCATCATCGTCGTCGTCGTTATGATGCTTGTTGGTGTGGTTGTTGATCGCAGCATATCTTCTTCAAACACCTAGATTTTTGTGCCGTGCTTTCTTTTTTTAGCTGTGACAATTGCTGGTCATTTCATCACCGCACTTGGCCTTGTTCACGCGTTTGTTGTACTAGGAACGACTGTTGCAATGCCACTTATGCTGACCTCCCCAGGCTACCCTGCAGAACATGACACATGCAGCTTATGAATCGCATGCTTCAGACAATAATATTGCAAAGCTTACTTGAGTGTTTTTTTAAATTTAACCATGTTTTCACATTATTTGTGTGGCGTGATACGTGTTTCCTGCACTGGCTTCCTCTTTCCTAGCGCATTCAATTCAGGTTTCGGTCTATAGTCTGGCGGCGCCAGTTATGAAGTGTCTCTGCGTTTATTTGCGTAGTATAATTGTTGCCCCACTCCTCGTTTGTCTACAATGGTTGCGGAAACCTTCGTTCTGCACAGTGCATGGTGGCGCCATTCTGAACAAATGAATTAGTTAATTAATGAATAACAATGATATAATACTTTGCAGAGCGGATGTGAAAATACCTGGCGGACTGCAGACCTGTCATCTCTGATACGAGATGGCAATGGCATGCAAAGCAACGTATACAATAATATGAGCTCTGATCCTACCTTCCATGGCTTCCATCCATCCACATCGACCTCAACAGTGAATTGATAGCGGCGACTGCCAGCGACGAAAGTGCGACAAATACAACACACTACTGGCGCAACTCTATAGGCCCATTGATGCTGCAGTGAGAGACAAAGGCCCAATTAATAACAATGCACCAATTTTCATCACCGAGTCGGACCTCTGATTCTTCCGTAAATTAAATTCCAAGTTCTGCAAGACAATGAATATACAAAGCCGTGGAAGGAAGGAAAAAACTTGGGCTGCAAAGATTTCTATCACGCTATATAGTATATCGTATGTATATGCTATAAGACAATATATAAGACAATAGGAAATAAGACTAGACCTGGTGCTCATATTTCGGCATAAACAAGAGAGCAGTGTTTAAGTTGCCTCCAGAAGCGACACCGCCAGAAAAATTGAAGAGGTGCTTTTAGTTTTTGACATGCAAAGTAAAGAGTAACTGTTGTCCAATGGTAGAATTAAGAAATAGATGGTAAAATCATATAATATAGCGAGTAAGGTCGTCAGAAAGTAAGAGAGATTACAAGAATAAAAAACCTTCCACTGGTTGATAGACGAGCACCTGCTGTCTTACGAATTACAAACATATCAAATAATATTATTATTATTAGACGAGTTATTGCTTCGATAAATAGGAATAAATAGGAATTAATGTTACACTGCGGCAATAAGTACAGGACAATAATGATTCTCTTTAGCAGATATTATTTGGTCTGGCAGTCTCTGATAAAGCAGACACTATTGTTCCAGCAGAGATCAACCATCAGACACGATGCTGTTGCTTCGTCTGTTTACCAGATCGACCAAATTAACCATGAACAGTATTTCAACATACAAATAACAATTGAATTAACTCAAATTTGCCAATAATTAATAACTTTGAAGAGAATAACAAATTAACAATTTAAACTAGGCTTAGGCCTATATGAAAGCTGATAGATCTACTAATGTGCTTTGAGCAGCTTTGGTACTACCGGTACACAAAGGAGTTACTTCGTATATGCAGATTCGAATAAGACTGCACGAATTTTGCGCGATTAAGTCGTCAGGTTGAAGAACCGAAAATGGTTGATCATTCGCAAATTCCGTTCGTGGAATGCTGGCCAGAAAGCTGCATGCCACACAAAAGTAACGGTTTCGCTAAAGCGAGAGGGCGACTTTATTGCGCACAATAAATAACGGGTCTGTTCAATTACGCTGGACAATAAAACCATGGAAGAGGAAAGTCATTAAGATGCCAGATGGAAGGCAGCAATTTATTAAACATGGTCAGCAGCAACAGCAACAGCAGCAGCAGAAGCAGCAGCAGCAGCAACAGCAGCAACAGCAGCAGCGGCAGCAGTAGCAGCAGCAGTAGCAGCAGCAGCAACAGCAGCAGCAGCAGCAGCAGTGCAGATGCGGAAGCAGCATCGGTCATCATCGCAGGGTTACTTTTCATCAGGTCATTTCCATCGGTCACCCAGAGGACGGACCGTGCAGGAGGCCAGCAGCAGCCACAAATAGCCACATGCCACTGCATGCCTCCTCCCTGTCACATGCCAGCGATGATCGCTTGCAACTTCTTACTTAACATTCACCCGGCATGCGCATCTCATCGTCTCTCTACACCACCGCTGCTGCTGCTGCTGATACTGTTGCTGCTGATACTGTTGCTGCTGCTGCTGGTGGTGGTGGTGATGCGGACCGTCTTGCATGTCGGTTGCCTCAGATTATCATCTCTCGGTTGACGGAACGGCTTCCGACGTCAACGCATCGTTGGCGGATGTGCGCTGCTGCTGCATTCCTCAGACGTGATCCGCATCCAATCTCCTTCACCCATCCTCCCTCCTCCCTCCTCCCTCCCGCTGCTGCTGCTGCCATTCCAAAGCCAAAATCTTCCCTTAGTCGCCTTTCTCCATGCAGGGCTTTAGACCAAGTTTTTTCGCGCCCTCTTTGTGACTCAACCTTCTAACATAGAACTCGATTTCTTATTATTTCGTTGCTTTCATCACTTTATCTTGACGAGTTCCGATGCCACGTTTCTCTACACTGCTGCTGCTGATGCTGTTGATGATGATGATGATGCAGACCGTCGTGTCCGCTGAATCAGTAATTATCATCTCCCGGCTGTGCAGCTCTGCCTGGGCAGGACAAAGGTCTAAGATAAGATACATTGTGTCGGTTTCTTCTCTTCATCAAAGTACAGCAGGAGTCTGACTCCATCTTTTCCCCTTCCAGACTCCGGGAAGTTACGCGCCGACATTTCATCGCTAGTGGTCGCTTACAGGTCGCCGTGCATGTCGGGCCTTACATGGTCGAACGCGCGGCGACCAAGAAAGCAATCCATTCGGCGGCGGTGGCTGTGGTGGGCGGCGGGCGGCGGGCGGCGGCGTCCCATTCGACTGAATCCGGGCTCCTGACAGGCGCATTAATCTCGCCCTGCTGCAAATGTACCGTAGACTGTCGAACGAACGCTCGACGAACCGCAAAAGTTACTCCGGGTTAATGCTCGACTTTATTGTGTCGACGACCGTTGCGCATTTTCTAAGCCGCTGAACACCGATAGCATGCAGACCAGCGTAGAGAGACCGTGGAGAGCTGCGTCAGGTTGGTTGCCCCCTTACACCATGCATGGTGGCAAGACTTTCTTATTATCATCTCCACTCTCACTTGGCAAGACTTTGTTATTACCACTTCCTTTATGACAGGGCCTCTTTATTGCCTCTTCGTGGCAAGACTTTGATATTGCCTAGTCTATTTCTTTATGGCAAGAGTTTATTATTACCTCTTCCTCCAGTGCAAGACTTTGTAAATGCTTAGTTCCTCCCCACCCCTTCCATGGAAAGATTTAGCAAATAGGACCTACGCTTAAGAGACATCCATTCGCATGTCAAGCACAGGTCGAGGGAAATTAAGAGGATAAAGAAACATTGAGACATTTAATCTGCAGTCTGTCCGTTTGTCTGTCTGCCTGCCTGTCTGCCTGTGTGTGTTTCTGATTGTGCAACAGAACCGTTGGATTCATCTGTCAGTCTGCCACCCTTCTGTGTGTGTGTCTTTCTATTGACCTCTCTCTGTGTGTGTGCGTGTGTGTGTGTGTCTTTCTCTCTCCGAATCCTGCTGCAAAGTCCCGACATCGTCTCATTTGTCGTCTGATCAATGGCTGCTCCGATGAAGAACTACCACCTCCACCATCTCCACCATCTCCACCACCACCACCACCACCAGCCGACGAATTCACAAGTACTCCTCTGTGGCTGTGGTGGTGGTGGTGACGGCGACAGCTGGTGTGCCCACCGGACGGATGAGATGTCGGCGGTCGGGGGGCGTTGGCACACCCACATCTGTTTGCGCTGTTGACGAAATTTAATTAACAGGCGACGGGTGAGGAGGAGGAGGAGGAGGAAGAGGAGGAGGAGGAGGGTGAGGAGGAGGAAGAGGAGGAGGAAGAGGAGGAGGAAGAGGAGGAGAATGAGGAGGAGGAGGATGAGGAGGATCGCCCTCGCCAGCCACCGCAGCCACCGTTTGTCTCCCTGCGTCTCCACTTGCTGCTGCCTGGTTAGTCGGCAAGATGGATTGAAAGACCGCCGTCGACGCTGGCGATAATTGCACATGACTCGGCAAACAACACGTCGTCGTAGTCGGCAGCAGCAGCAGCAGGAGGAGCAGAAGGATCTGTGGGGCCCTCCACTCCTCGCTGCAGTAGAACGGATAAGATCATCGTTTGCCCCGCCGCTTACTCTGATAGGAACGACGGAGGATAAGATGATCAACAACGGTTGCAAACGAGAACAGAAATCCAGGAGTAAAACACGCGGGAAAGTACGAATGAAGTGTAAGTTATGGTCTGCGCATGTAGCAGGAAAAGTTCTCGTTGTTTGCTGATGCATTAGTTACTTCCGGACTGCGAGGTAGCCTAAACGGCTCTCATTCCGATGTTGTATCAATCACAGCAATAGCTTGTTTGGCCATATTATTCAAAGTTCGAGGAGGTGTCTTCGAATGTTTGCCTGATAAATAATTGCCTCTGACCCATGCATGGCAGAAACTGTATACGTAGTCTTATGTAGCCTATACCATTCAAATCACTTACGACAAATATAGTGGACACTAAATCAAGCAGCAGCTCTTGTACAGAAAATCTCGACGATATTAGATTCCATTGGAGTTGATCTTAAATAAAAACGTCTATAGGAGAGATTGACTTTGTTTGCGTCCAACGGTACAAACACTGATATCGCTTACACACGCATCGAGCAATCACCCAACTCACACACACACACACACACACACACACACACACACACACACACACACACACACACACACACACACACACACACACAAACACACACACACACACAAACACACACACATCAGAGATCTCTTTGTGATACACTTTCGACCAGCAATGATTTATTATCGCAACATATGAACCGTGTTGATATACAGTAGACTATTACTATATAGGGTTATTGATCTTAGAAAAAATCCTAGCGCATGCACATGCAGCTAAACCTATCGCTCATATTTTCCTTTCAATTGACATCAAACCTATCGTTCAATGTCACGTGCTTTTTGCTTCACATAAAAATGTGAATCTTGATTAAAATACTGAAATAGACATCAGTTATCTCATCCCCCCCATAGATTTCAGTTAAGACTTTCATGCCAAGACATTCGACCACAAAAACCAGGACCAAGATTTGAACCCCCAACCAATACTCTTACTTTGAAAGTCTTGATCATTGGCAGACTTCTAGGCCTATTCTTTGTTAACAATTGTCAAGTCGGACAACCAGCTATTTTTAACGAAAACATTATATTTTTTAATTCAAGCCAAAAGTAACTCTAAGTACATGCAGTCTGCAGAGTATTGAAGATAGGCCTAGTTTCAATTTGAAGCTGCGAAGTATGAAACTAGTCAACATAATTATAAACCCATGAATTTGAAGGAAGCTATACCTGGCGAATGACATGGTTCTTCATAAAAAAGAGTTACCTGCATGCTCGAGAATATTGGCTTTCAATGTGAACTGAAGGAAAAAAGAGGAATTTTGTTTTCTTTACATGTTTAAGCTGCACAAATTTATCCATACGAAAACAATCAATTGAAGAGTCACGCATGGATCCAGAGTTCAACCACTGCAGCTGCTTATGACAACAATTAAAGGCCGTTGCCGTAGACATGAATTATTTTGGCATATTACAGCTATATATGGAGATACAATAATAGAGGTTGACATTTGACTTGTGTAAGGCAAAAATATATGACTAATGCCCACACACGTACACACACATGTAGGCTACACACACAAACGCACACGTAGGCCTAAATACATACAAGGTGCATGGTCCAATATACTGAGTCCCACAGGACAAAATGCAAATTCTCCCCATGCAACCATGCAAGCGAGATTTTCTACCCAAATTGGCTTTGAAAATACAAGTGAATGTTCTTTTGTCTGTGAAAATTTGAAAATAAGGAATAGATTATTGAGACAGCTATAATTTATGATGCAATGAAATTGTTACAGTAAAATAATTTTCACAGTTCGTTTCAATGTAAATCCAGACAATTGGCAGAGAATTGAAATTGCCAGGGGAGTAATTACTAATTAGTCCGGTTGGACTTTTTTATTGAGCCACCCTGTATAGGCATAGATCATGCGCTCTGGAGAGGAAGCGCTACAGACTGAGAGATGAGCAATTGCTTGCGTGTTACATGGATATAAACATTGCACAGACATTTTGACTGCAAGACCGCACACCAACCAATCTCCGACCACAGTCGACGATAATTAGCCCAACACAGGTGACTGATTTACGTCTCAGCTTAAGACTCTGATACACAACAAACGTAGACAGCCGATTCAAACACCTGAACTACTAAACTCATTCTCCAAATGTATCCGTATATTCGTATAATGTGCCGGTTTCTATAGATCTTAGACTCGTACATAGCAGATTAATGCAATTGATTACGCATAGCACGCGGATTACAGACATTAATTAATGATAGTCTCTATTATACATTCGTTATAAACAGCTGAATCTGCTAGATAAGTCATGATGATAATGATGATGGTGGCGCATACATGTACATGATCTATACCTTTCATGGCTAATGGCTATATAACATTTGCCAAAAGAAAAATGACTTCTTAACTGCTGTTTCCGCGGTCGCATTAAACTTCTCGTTAATAATAATTCACTGCTGGCAAGTCATGAAATTTAACCTAATCGAATCTTTCTAATCTTCATTGTCAAACTAAAATCCAGTAGGTAACAGATATCT
>OX243816.1:29879067-30074067 GCA_945859605.1 Lumbricus rubellus
ATACAACATAGTTGGACCTATAGTCTACACTGGTTGAAAATGTGCCTAACAAATTAATGTTTACAGAAGTTACTTTTGGCTTACCCTGTCTTAACTCTCTCGTTGCCTTCTTTAATAATCGCTCAGTTTCTTTTGAACTTTCAATCGTTGCTGAAGACTTCTGCGTTCCGACAAAACTGTTTTCCAAGCCACATTACCATCAACAACATCATCGTTTGAACATTGATGAAATCACAATGCAGAAGAAGAAAACGCAATCAATTTGCGCGAAGGTAAGCTTCCTACCATAATCCACATATAGAGAGGTCAGCCATGCGACGGACAGTCACTCAACAACGACAAAGATAATTATTAGAGATGAAGAACAAGTAGTCGTGTGTAGGTTTAGTCTCTCTGACTCGATGCCTTTCGTGAGAGGAGACTGCAGAGAAGAAGATTCGCGGTTTCCACGCAAGCACAACAACGGTTTGTTTGTCCAGCATTTATCTCACGTGGTCGCCTCTTTATGATTAGCGACGTCTAGCGACGTCGGATCGGGAACTTCCGTCGGACTTCGGTCCTAGACGTGGCCGCATGGCAGGGCATGCAGTCAGTCAGCGACGTCGTGTAGGCTTCTCGTCCACCGCCTCCGCCGCCTCCCGTGTTTGCCAGTCACTTGACACTAATCGTTCGTTCGTCTGTAGCTACACATCTTATTACTGTTGAATGTCGTCTTCGATCCTATAAGCAGTAAGTATCCACTGAAAGAAGCGGTTTTATTGCGGCTATTTACCCTCCTCCGCCGTCGTCTGTCCTCGCTCACCGCCCGCTCGCCTTAATTGCAGCAATGAGATGAAGCCAAACGAACGGACTAACGAAGGAGCAGGCATGCTGCAGACAGAAGCGTCCTGCAAGGCGGTCTCTTGGCTCCTCGTCGGTTGTCGGTCTGTCGGTCGGTCTGTCGGGCTAAGCTGCAACGGTGTTCGTCTGGCCAAAGACACAGCAACTAGCCAGCATAATATGCGTGCACATGGGACAGACGACTCCTCAAGTGCCTTCACTAGGACGGACGGATGGACGGACGGATGCATGGACGAATGAATGCACGGATGCACGGACGGATGGATGGATGGACGGATGAACGTACTAACGGACGAGTGGATGGACGGACTAACGGACAGATGGATGGATGGACGGACTAACGGACAGATGGATGGATGGACGGATAGACGGACGGACAGACACACATAGGCAGATGGGTTTGTGTGCGTGACCGATAGTGTGGAGAAAGTTCAATGTAGGTTAACGATTCCAATATCTAATTAGACACAGACAGACAGACAGACAGACAGACAGACAGACAGACAGACAGACAGACAGACAGACAGACTGACTGACTAACTTACTGTTTGACTGACTGATTGACTGACAAACGGACGGATGGACGGACTGACGGACACATGGACGGCTAGACGGTGTGCATGCAGGACTGACTGACTGACTGACTGACTGATTGACTGACTGACTGACTGACTGATTGACTGACTGACTGACTGATTGACTGACTGACTGACTGACTGACTGACTGACTGACTGACTGACTGACTGACTGACTGACTGACTGACTGACTGACTGACTGACTGACAAACTGACGGATGGACGGACTGACTGACTGACTGACTGACTGACTGACTGACTGACAAACTGACGGATGGACTGACTGACTGACTGACTGACTGACTGACTGACTGACTGACTGACTGACTGACTGACTGACTGACTGACTGACTGACTGACTGACTGACTGACTGACAAACTGACGGATGGACGGACTGACTGACTGACTGACTGACTGACTGACTGACTGACTGACTGACTGACTGACTGACTGACTGACTGACTGACAAACTGACGGATGGACGGACTGACGGTGTACATGCGGGACTCACTCACTCACTCACGGACAGACGACAGACGGAAGGACTGCCAGCCAGAAGAGAGAGAGACAAAGGCGGCGATATGCTGTCGTGCGTACGAGACAAAAAAGCGACTGCATTAGAAACGGCTTATGATTATTATTTCTATTATTCTGTGACTTGTAGGATTAGAAGAGACGCGGTGGATTGTCTGAATTGACTATCAATGAATAGCACACACACACACACAAACACACACAAACACACACAGATCGTGCGTTCAATGGCTCTTCGATATTCAAGCCATGTGGCTTGCAAATAATCACGTGATCAATCAACTGACGCGTCATTCGAACGGCCTCCTCCTCCTCCTCTTCCCTCTCCTCCTCCTCCTCCTCGTCGTCCTTCTTTTTCTTCTTCTCCTCGTCCTCGTACTCCTCCTCCCTCATCTTCTGTTCGATCATCGACCTACCTGGCCCACCTTTATGAGCTACGGCGGCTCCAGCTGTATTTACTACACGGCTGCTGAAACTGACAGAGAGAGAACGAGAGGCAGACAAAACATGAGGAGACATTTGCACACAAGAACAGAAAGCGGAAAAGAGAGACAGAAACAGAGAGACAGAGAGACAGAGACAGTGAAAGAGAGAGACAGAGACAGAGACAGAGAGACAGAGAGAGACAGAGACAGAGAGACATCGGATGGCTATCGTCTGCCTTCGCTGCCGTCGTCTGTCTACCTGTGTCAGGTGTGTTTAAACAGAGAACGCGTGCAAAACACGACTCCATAATCCAACTCAACTGCTCCACACTTCCGGCCGATTGAATATGCCACACAAGTGAAATGATATATTGCCATTAATGTAAACCATATATATATATATATATACAAAATAGTTTATATATATATATAAATATTATATATAGTGTCTGCGTCAATGATGATTATTATAGAACCGATTGAATATACACCCATGAATATTATTTTACGCGGCGTGTGTGGGCTCGCGACAAATGCAAAGCAAACACAAACTATGACTAATGCGCATTTCTTGTTTGTGTTGCATTTGTCGTGAGCTCCACTCCCTCCCTCGAACAAACACAAACAAAATCGCTCATATAACTATATATAGGAGTATTATCACCAACCGGGTTACGGAATTTTCAACCTTGCGCAATCGACCGCTGATCTATAGGCCACATTAGCTATACATCAATAGTACGGTATGCGTGGGGTCGATGCATGAAGTCAGATATACATGTGGTGCGGATGAAGAGGTCGATACGTCCGAACCTTCGGTCTCTTGAACAGATGAGTTTAGCCGGGGCTTCAGGAATTTCTCAATAGAGGCTTGCTCTAAAGTGAACCCCGTGGACGAAAGTCGTCGAAAGAGGAAAAGATGGGAGGAGGCGATACAACGGGACCTAAAGCCGCTCAAACAAAAGAGGAAGACCGTGAAAACAGTGACATGTGGAAGAGAATGATTCGAGTGACTCATGACCCCTCGCCAAAGAGGGAATGAAGAACAAGAAGACCTTGGTGTATATACGTATACATGTATGTGTATACATGCTTCATTGCATCACATCCTCTGCATGGCCTGCAGGTGATGCAATGAAGCACGTATATAGTACCTCAAAAATCTGATAAATCGGATGACTAATGAAGGTCATGAGAAAAATTCGACAGTAGCGTGTACTCACTTCGAATTTTACCAGTACAGCCCTGCGCGACTATATAGGCCTAGACTACCTATAGTGCATTGTATTTGTACGTATTTATACATGTTTCATTGCATCACCTATCCCTGGACAGCTTGGCCGTTGGAGAAACAGCCCTGAGAAAAAGGAGATAGGCCCTAATTGTGTGTGAGGAGAATTTTCGGGCCAAAAAGTCGGTCTTTCTCCCGGTCAGCGTGTACTCATCTCAAAATTTACCAGTAGGTCTACAGCCCTGCAGATTGTATAGTTACTTTTGGTCGTTGGAGAAATAGGAAAAACAGAGGAGATAATTGTGTGTGCACGAGGAGGAAATGCTCACGCAACACAATCATAATTTTGATTTCAATGGCAATATTTGACAATCTTCTCCTTAAGCTGTTTAACAAGCAACTCAGTGCATGCATGGCGTGATGTGTTGAACGGAAGATCAAAGGGTCGCACGCATGTTGACAGGAGGTCTCTGGATCCAACATTGAACATTGCAAAAGTCAATCATTTGTATTCAATGAACAATTTAATATTATTCAGTTGAAATACACGAATGAACGATGAATGAATGAGGAATGAATGACACTCAAGTCATCACTTAAACTGCATGCAATGCGACACATGCAATGCGACACATGCAATGCGACACATGCAATGCGACACATGCAATGCGACACATGCAATGCTGATTCCATGGACGGCATTGAACGTATTATAGGCCTTTAAATGGCGTGACATCTCGGAATCTACACTCTACAGGGCCTTCCTCTGCAATACTACTCCAAAGAGGTCCATGGAAATCATGGATGTGTACACTGTACACTGCACACATGCATAGTGCACGCATTCAGTGTCTGGCAGGTTTGTACTTTGTATACAGTAAGTTGCGTGCTGTAGTTTTGTAGCGCTATTGTATGTGTGTGTATATATACACGCACGATGCATGCGCTTATAAAATTGAATAATACATAACGTGCATTAAGCATGCATGAATGGACACACAGCATTCTCCCTCCGGCTTCGCACACAGACGACATCTAAGCCATGGGCTTATACTGTATATGCGCATTTATTGGAACAGAGAGAGACAGGCAGATAGGCAAGCAGGCAGACACGGATAGACAGCCGTACGCAGAGGCAGACACTCGGATACAAACAGCGGTGGCTGGCAAGGGTTATAAGTAGAAGAGTCAGATGCAGAAACATGTTATGTTTGAGATGCTCAATCTGATACATGTAGACAATGCAGACTTTTTACCTAATCTTTTTTTAAAGATGCGCTATGGAACTGTTCTGTTGCAGCCAGACGGTCAGACAGACATACAGACAGACATACAGACAGACAGACAGACAGACAAACAAACAAACAGAGAAAGACAAGTAAACATACAGACAAATATACTGATATACAGACAGACACACACAGACACACATAGACACACAGATACAGACAGACAGACAGACAGATAGATACATGTATATATAGAGACAGGCACGACAGACAGACAAACTAGACATACCAGACAAATATATAGAGACAAAGCCTATAGACATGGAGACAGACAGACAGATGGAAAGAGAGTCTGCATGCAGACAGGAAGTGTGCATATGTTTACGTCGTCATCGTCATCGAGTGGGTGGTGCAGCGTTCACTATAACCTGATAATCCTGCAAGTGAAAGTGAAAAAATCAATTCGTCAACGTCATGAGATCTTTTCTCAGCCGACGACGAAGCCAACACAGCCAACGTCGCTCCTCTTCAGCCAAGGAGAAGGAGGGGGGATAGGGGATGGAGGACGGTGGAAAGGAAGAGGAGGATGGAGGAAGAGGAGAATGGATGGAGGAGTATGGAGGAGGAAGAGAAGAATGGAGGAGAAGGAGGAGGATGGAGGAGGATGGATGGAGGAGGATGGATGAGGATGGATGGAGGAGGAGAATGGAGGAGGAGGAGAATGGATGGAGGATGGATGAGGATTGATGCCTCGACGACGCATGACGATGCACTCAGCCGAAGCAGCAGTATCACGCGTTGACCATGCGTATACATGTACATGTATATATATATGGTACGTGCGTTAAAGCACCGTATATATATACACAACATTTATATACATATATATATATTACATAATTATAATAGACTTCAAATCAAAAGGATGGTAATGAGTGGCATTGAGAATAACTATTGAATATATTGCATGATTTGCATCTATCAGCGCCACACTGCCGCCAATTGCTTTTACAATACGCTGTACATGTACATGTATTGTATAGCCTATGTGAGCGCATCATGTATAGGTAAATATTCTGAAAGTCGTGGTACACTGAAAAGTCCATGTACACTGAAAAGTCCACGTATACTGAAAAGTCCATGTATACCGAAAAGTCCACGTATACTGAAAAGTCCATGTATACTGAAAAGTCTGAAAACAAATTGAGTGAGCATCTCCATTCTGTGTGAATCATGTCACGTCTTGTCACGTCGTCTTCCTCCTCTCATGCAATGTTCTTCAGCAGATGCGTCCATGCAGCGTCTGTTTCTCTGCGAGATGAAAAGAATCGGAATAGATAGAAGGCTGATTCAATTTATCACTCTTTCACATATACTGTATACATGCATATGTATGTATATGTATACAACACGTATATATACATGGACATATTATTATATATATGCTATATATATGTTACTAATATGTATATATATATAGGCGTACACCGTGATATACGTATACATGTACATTATTGTGACTGGTGCGCGGACCAAGTGCAACGCAATGGAGAGATGCATGCATGAAGCTGGACTGAATGGACGTTCGAAGAGCACAATCTAATTTCACTGTTGGAATCTAATCATGTTGGAATCTAATCAATCTCGATTCGAGTGCAGATCAAATCCATTCGTCGAATCCAATCCAGATTAAGCTAATCCGATGCTAATAATTTAATGCATGGAGTAAAAATTTCTCCACCATCATGCATTTGGACGTACATGCATGTTTCAGACTCTTTTTAACTTTCAACACCTCTCAGACTTACATGCGTAAAAATGCCACATTATGCTACATATAGGCTAGGCCTATTCAATACTGTGCAGTGTGCATACATTGTGTATACGTTGGAGAGAACATGGAACAATAGAAGGATGGTTGTTGATGGTTTCACGGCGATATGTAGGTTTAATTAAGAGACGAAGAAGGTTTCAGAATTATAACGCATGGGCACTCCTTCTTCATGACAGTCGACAAGGATGATTAGAAGAACAATGCGTGTGAGGCAAAAGGCATTAGCAAATAAGACAGATTAGCAGATGAGACGACGAAGAATTTAAAGAGAATCGGTCAGAATTAAATGAAGACATGGTGAAAAATTATCACAAGACGATAAAGACGAAGAACGAGAAGAAGACAAAGCAAAGAATTAGAAGAGAGAATGAAGAATTAGAAGAATTAAGATGAGAAGAAGTTCAAGAGAAGTTTCTAAGCCTCTAAGGCATACAATTTGAAAATAAATTTATAAAGAAGTTAGGCTATGTGTTGGCTTTCAGTTAAAGTGGAACCAATCATGAGAGCAAGTGTACAGATTATAATCGGTGTAAGAACTGTTAAAATATGGATCGAAAAATGCTGTCGACTTCTGTGCTGAAGTAACGAACCAATTCACATAGTGTATACGTTCTCTAGAGTCTAGTCGTTCTGTGCCGGTGCATAAAACATGCAGCATAGTGCATACACAACACACATAGGCTATACACGCACGGATGTATGCAACACACAAGTACGCATGCACATGTGCACTGCACATACACTTGTCGACACACACACCCGCACACACGTGCACGAAAAAACACACGCATTCGAATGCATAGAGACGTGCATCAGTATGTTTGATCACATCCTGCATGGTCAACCCCTTGTGGAGAATGTGCACAGACTGCATGCATAATTATTATTGCAGTCTATCGCTGCATAGTTTGACAATGGATCGCAGAAAGGTATAATCGCCCGAAGGAATTGAGACTGATAGGTCGAAATAGAAGACTAATTCAGCATAGGAAACGGAGAGGGCAATATAGCAGACGACACCAGACGCTAGAGAGAAAGAGAGAGAGGCTACAATTCTGGCATTGAGTTGAGAAACTTACGGATGCTGCAGAGGAACAAAAATAGCCTATAGACAAAGTCTTCTTCTCATTCTCTGTTATTTAGGATAAGGATGGTTCAAAATTAATGCCCGACATCGCCATTTTGTCTCACTATTGGTCGTCTTCTTTAAGTTTTTCCATAATATTATATCCAGCTGTTATCACTTATCATCTAATTCAGCATCATGCATCTAAAAAAAAGCTCGCCATGGCAGGTGTGGATCAGCTGATGCGTGAAAGCAGCGTGATGCTGATACCAACCAACCTACTGAATGAATGAAGGCTGTGTTAAGGAACGAGTATAGGCTACTTAACTGAAAAGACATTTTATACACCAGTAACATTATACAGACCTTAATCCTTAATTCACTCCTCCTCCTCCACCTCTTTGTGGCGATTATTTTTCATTATACATATCCAAACTCTATCTGAATTCTTAAGACCATCATTATAGACACATAATGTACCGAGCATACTTTTCATTACAAGTGTGACATTAGACTGGTTTAAGGGTTATAAAAGATAAGGGCTATAAAAGAATGGCTATATATATTACACACGCAAACAGGGATTTTAGCACTGGAAATGTATGTTATATAATTATATTCTCATGGAGTTTTAAGCCTTGAGAGTTGGAGACGCATAGGAAGCGGGAAACTATAGCCTATATATGGTAATTGCTGACAAGGCTACAACCATTATGCTGCCAGTGATGGTGGTTCCTATTGTCATGCAATAACATTCGACTGTTTAGCCTATCAGATCGATATAATTAAACATGACTGATTTGTTGAGCATAAGTTCAGCAGACAATCGTATCCCTGATCTTTCAATAGCAATTAATTTTGGCAATAAAATACGAACTCGTATACAGGCGATACTATATATCACGCGTCCCTTCATGCATTGTATATACAATATATACTTATATATATATACTTGTATAACAATGTATACATGTATATATATACACAATGCAATTATATCTAATATAGATGAGAATTCGGACCCTCTGCGCTGCCATTAAACTGTCCAACGTCCAGCCCCACTGAGCTCCGTCCATCCGTTGTTCCATGCATGCCGCACAGGTCCATAAACTGCTAAGCCAGTTTTATGGGTCCGTGCATCATTTTATGTGTATACCGATCCGCGTGCACATGTCGCACTGCAGAGGGGGAATGAAACTCCCTCGCGACCCGTTCCACCCCCACTCTCTCCCTCTTCCTCTATCCCTCCCTCCGTTACACGAGGGAACGGTTCGCAGTCCACT
Organism: Lumbricus rubellus; assembly: GCA_945859605.1. Taxonomy (NCBI): domain Eukaryota; kingdom Metazoa; phylum Annelida; class Clitellata; order Crassiclitellata; family Lumbricidae; genus Lumbricus; species Lumbricus rubellus. The sequence goes on from OX243816.1 coordinate 29,888,088, forward strand.
TCTCTTCCTTCATTTTTCCATCTGGTAGGATTTCCTGGCGCTGGCGTCGCTAATAACTTGCAGACATCCGCTAATAAGTTCTTTTTATGGGTGCCTCTCTCTGGGTCGGAGTCAGCACCGCCTGTGGAGTCCACGTAACTCTAGCAGTGTAAATGCACATGATGATATAGGAAGAGGCAGTCAGACAAGCAGCGAATAATAACAATAATACACCATCATCTCCACCATGCAATAGCGCCATCATCACGGCTACCATCAGTCCATCACGATCATCACGACACCATCATCAACTTTCAACAGCAGCAGCAGCAACAACAATGACAGTAGTAATAGTGAGAGCAATAATTGTATAGGCTACTAAATTACTAATAATGACACTATTAATGATAATGATGACGACGATGATCAGTGGCGGCGCCAGCTCTAAATTTTTGGCAGGTCGCGTCGGGGTCATGGGAATTATTTGGCAGGTCGAAGAAATTGATGATTGAATTTGAAGCACATGCATGGCCTTCTTCTCTTCTTTACAATCTCTGCCCCTCGGCAGGTTTCAACTTCCAATGACGCCATTCTTCTCTTCGCTGTGTCTTTCTCTTCAGTTAGTTGTATCCATCAGTCATCATCCATCCCAGCAGCCATCTGACTCATCATTATCTTGTTTCTCCTACTCTTTTTGGCACCTCTTCACTCGTCACTCGCTCCGTCCAGCTCAGATCTCCCATAATCATTCTTCTCCATATCCACATCTAAAAGGTTTCAATCTCTTGATATCCTCTTTTCTGATGGTCCACGTCTCCGACCCATACAGTACAACACGTCATATCAATACTTTGATGATTAAGTCTCTTCTTTAGATCTTTGCTCAACTCTCTTCTCATGAATTCTCCTCTTTTCGTGAACTCATCTTTATCCAATACTATTCTTCGTTTTATACCACAATGGTATCTTGCATCTGTTGTTTTCATACTGCCCAAGTAAAGCAGAAGCTCGAGATCTTGACCTGTTCCACTTCCTCTTCATTTATTATTATTTTCATTGCTATCTCCTCCTCTCCTCTACTTGTCCTCGTAATCTTTGTCTTTCCGATACTTATCTTTATGTTGTATTTTATTAAGGTCCTAATATTAACCTATTTAGTTGATCCATCAAGTTCTTCAGCCATCCTATGTAGTCGCCAGCATTGCTTGGTCGTCGGCAAAATCTTAGGGCTACTGGGCTATTACAGTGTATGAGTATTAAACCCACTTTAATGCCCTCTCCTGTCAGTTCCATTGCGTCTTGTTCTTTTATGTATTGGCCTAAGCCAGTGGTTCTTAACCTTTTCAAGGGAGCCGAACCCCAAGAGAAATCTATGACCACTCACCGAACCCCTCAAGTTTTAACAATATAATTTTTCGTTTTTGCTTGACATACTATGTGGTATAAATATATAAGAAAAGGGCAATAGTTGCTTTTAGTGTGCGTCGTATTCGATGCTATTTCTGCAGAAAACGAAGAAAAATTACATATCTATACCTTACCTCACAGAAAGATGGCTGCCGGTGCTAATTATTGGAAGGGCAGTTAGGCTATAAGACATAACTAAGGTTAACAGGGTGAACAGCTTTAAATTTCATAAGGTAGGGCCTGGTAGGCAATTATCTATTTCAAACAAAATTTATTAAAGAAAAGTCGAAAAAGAAAAAGAAAATAGCAAATGATTTTCCACTGAATATGAATAGGGTAGGGTGGGGCAGGACGCCCCCTTTAACGTTTGACATGACCCACAGTAAAGTTGCGCAATCTGAAGTCAACAAAAATTGGTGACAAGTAGCTGCATTATATGCACTATTCAGTAGAAATGTTGATTTTACTTAATGTTAGACCATTTCGAGAAAAACTTAATTTTTATTCAACTAGTGTAAAAGAGCTTCTTGCCCCATACATGGGGCAAGAAGCCCTTTTACATGGGGCAAGAAGCCCAATGGCGTTCATCTGCATTCAACTAGTGTAAAAGTGCTTCTTGCCCCATACATGGGGCAAGAAGCCCTTTTACATGGGACATTATATACCATAGAAACATTCTTTTAGCCTACACAATATTGCCCAAAGCAAGGGCAATGATATGAATAGGCCTATATATTTTGTAACATAAAAAATTATATGAAACTAACCAAATTTATTGATGCAATTGGCGTTTCCATCTGTATTGGGGGAAAACGCCCCGGGCGGGGCGTTTTGCCCCAAAGCGTATGAGGCCTTTTGCCCCATCTATGGTTGTCTGCTATTATTGATTTTGTCGGTTCTTTATTAAACTGAATTGATAACTTTAAGCTATATTTCTGTTGTGCATTTATTTAGCTAAATAATGACATAAGGCTCATGCCGATCCCTTAAACATGAAATTAATTACAGCTGAATGAACTGCATACGAGAATTAGAAAATAGACACGAAAAAAACTTTTATTTCCTGTCTTCCACCGAAACAAGAAATTGGTCACGTTTTAACTTCTTATAATTCTTAATGGCGTCTGCTGTCATGGGCAGTTATCAAATCCCACCAAAAGTCGCCAACTGCAAAGATATTCAGCGGGGGCGTCTTCCCCACACTAGGCGTTATGCCCCACCCTACCCTATGTATATATGTTTCAGAGGAACCCTGCCGAACCCCTGGCACTGGCTCACCGAACCTCAGGGGTTCGGTCGAACACTGGTTAAGAACCACTGGCCTAAGCTTATGTTAATTGAAGAGGAGTGGTGATAGCGGGTACTCTTGCGGCTTTCTTGCCTCATCCTCCTACCAAATAGGCCTACTCCTTCCTCTGAGACTTCCCTTCTATTCTTATCCTTTCTGTTTGATTAATATAATTGTACGTGTCTTAAAAACCTCATAATTATATCCCATAGGCTTAGACCTCTAGGCCCATACGAGATAAGATCAGACGTAAAAGTCGGTTGGATATAATAATTGCACCACAACACTGGTGATCTTTTGGGCGAGAAACAATTAATGGATTTTTCATTTAAAACTCTTAAATAAAAGAATGCAAAATATATTAAAAATTCCAAAGTTTTTTAGGCAGGTCATTAGGCAGGTCGTGAGCAAAATAGGCAGGTCAAATGACCTGCCGCGACCTCCCGTAGCGCCGCCACTGACGATGATGATGACGGCGACGACGACGATGGCAATTCTTCATAGCCTGATCTACAGTCTACACGCCGCACGCATGGTGGGCAAAGGTCCCACAACTTGATCCAAGAAGGATCGCATTCAGCCGGCTGAATGCGATCCTTCTTGGATCAGGCTAGGCTATGTATTGTGGGGAATTATTGCGTCTGCATGCGCGCTTAGAAAGCGGAATTTTAAAGCAAAAAGTGGTTTACCCTAAATATTTATAATGCGAGAGTTGATATTAAACAAGTAGCCTAGCATTATAGGCCCGCCTTTTGAGCACCTTCAATGTCTGGCTACAAGTATGAATAATCAGTGTTCATTGTAAGCCCACGTGTTGCGTTTATAACTGCATGTGTTCATTGCAGGCCTTTCCTCTTAAACATTTTTAATGTAAATGCGGCTGATGAACTGTAGCGCAAGATTGAAGCTCCAGTATGTTGTTAATCCCTCTTATTAGATGTGTCCCAAGTTAAATTATAAATTATTGCTTCCTTTATGCGAGATCCTTTGCATTGGCTCCTTTAGTCCTTCTGCGTATCCGGTTTAATTAATCGCTTGCTGCTATTTAACGGCACTTTTTCATATCAAAGATGATTTTCGTCCCCCTCCTCTTTTATCCAATTTTGGGACTGGCACTGCCAAAGAACGGACAGAGGCGGGGTTCGATTAATTAATCAATTGCTCTCCAAGGTCAAGTCATAAGGGCGCCGTCGGTGCTTCGTTCTACCTCCCCTCCAGGGGTTATTTTAACGTGCAGCTGGACACAAAGTGTGTAGTTGGAAAACGAATTTGTGCAGTTGAAAATCAGGTTTTGTGCAGTTACTTTTTTACACACAATCGCATAAACAATGTAAGTAACTTAGGCCTGTATATTTTAATTAAACTAATTGTAACAAACAAGATTATAAGACATTTTTGTTAAAAAGACACCTTAAAATGCTACCATTGGAATGTGGAAATTCAAAAAGTTTCTGATGAGGCTCTGAAAAAGTACAGGTATTTTGTTAAGATGACACCTTAAAATGTTACCATTGCAATGTGGAAATTCAAAAAGCTTCTGATGAGGCTCTGAGAAAGTAGAGGCATTTTGTTAAGATGACACCTTAAAATGCTACCATTGCAATGTGGAAATTCAAAAAGTTTCTGATGAGGCTCTGAAAAAGTACAGGTATTTTGTTAAGATGACACCTTAAAATGCTACCATTGCAATGTGGAAATTCAAAAAGTTTCTGATGAGGCTCTGAAAAGTACAGGTATTTTGTTAAGATGACACCTTAAAATGTTACCATTGCATTGTGGAAATTCAACAAGTTTCTGATGAGGCTCTGAAAAAGTACAGGTATTTTGTTAAGATGACACCTTAAAATACTACCATTGCAATGTGGAAATTCAAAAAGTTTCTGATGAAGCTCTGAGAAAGTAGAGGTATTTTGTTAAGATGACACCTTAAAATGTTACCATTGCAATGTGGAAATTCAAAAAGCTTCTGATGAGGCTCTGAGAAAGTAGAGGCATTTTGTTAAGATGACACCTTAAAATGCTACCATTGCAATGTGGAAATTCAAAAAGTTTCTGATGAGGCTCTGAAAAAGTTGAGGTATTTTGTTAAGATGACACTTTAAAATGCTACCATTGCAATGTGGAAATTCAAAAAGTTTCTGATCAGGCTCTGAGAAAGTAGAGGTATTTTGTTAAGATGACACCTTAAAATGCAAGGCCTACCATTGCAATGTGGAAATTCAAAAAGTTTCTGATGAGGCTCTGAGAAAGTAGAGGTATTTTGTTAAGATGACACCTTAAAATGTTACCATTGCAATGTGGAAATTCAAAAAGCTTCTGATGAGGCTCTGAGAAAGTAGAGGTATTTTGTTAAGATGACACCTTAAAATGCTACCATTGCAATGTGGAAATTCAAAAAGTTTCTGATGAGGCTCTGAAAAAGTAGAGGTATTTTGTTAAGATGACACTTTAAAATGCTACCATTGCAATGTGGAAATTCAAAAAGTTTCTGATCAGGCTCTGAGAAAGTAGAAGTATTTTGTTAAGATGACACCTTAAAATGCAAGGCCTACCATTGCAATGTGGAAATTCAAAAAGTTTCTGATGAGGCTCTGAGAAAGTAGAGGTATTTTGTTAAGATGACACCTTAAAATGCTACCATTGCAATGTGGAAATTCAAAAATTTCTGATGAGGCTCTGAAAAAGTAGAGGTATTTTGTTAAGATGACACTTTAAAATGCTACCATTGCAGTGTGGAAATTCAAAAAGTTTCTGATGGGGAGGGGCACATCCCCTCCCCATACCCCTCCCCTGCCAGTCTCGGTGCTACGCGCCTCACGAGAGTCCTTCGTACACTCGATTCTCCCCCACCCCCAAAAAAACCTGATTTCCTATTCTCCAGCGGAGGGGGATTAGATTAAACACTCTTCTTTGGAGAAGTAGATTTATAAGCTTAGCCAGTTACATTATCATGATATCGATAATAATAATACTATTAATGATAATAAAATAATAAAAAAATAATAATGATAATAAATGAATAATAAAAATAATAATAATAATAATAATTAGGCCTTAGCCTCAATAATGACCAATCTACCCGATGTAGGATGCTATTCTGATAATTATGTGCAGTTGAGAAATTTCCTTAAAATAACCCCTGCTCCCCTCCCGTGCAGAATCAGTGGCGGATCCAGAACTGTTTCAAGGGGGCGCCAAAATCTTAGATCTTGGGCGGGAAAAAGGACACAATTTTTGAAAGTTCGAAAAATAGTAATCGGTCGTTGACGGAAAAAATTACTTTTCGTCCGCCAAAAAAGTTGATGATGTTTTTTGGGGTTTTTTTTAGTCCCCAACTTGAAAATCGAATGGGGGGCCACGTTCCATACAATTTTCCGAGTAGGGGGGGGGCCAATATCCATTACACCCATATTCGTATTGCTAATTTCAGACCAAATGGGGAGTCACGTCCCATGGCAGTTTCAAATGGGGGGGGCATGGCTGGATTGGCCCTCCTGGATCCGCCCCTGTGCAGAATACGGTTAGACCCTCACCTCATAGGCTTAGACCCAGTGGCAGCGCCAGGATTTCAGTTGGGAGGAGGGGGGCTGAAGCCCATGGGTGGAGACATTCGCCAACTTTTCTGATTGACGACCTGTTTTTAATCATTTGGTCTCAATCTCAAGAAAATCAATCATTTTCCCTGTCCAAAAGAGCTGACGACCTTTTTTAGAGGGGAGGCTAGGTCGAAAATATTTCCTTTTCTCTGTGCCAAAAACCTTATCATCTTTTGGGGGGCTACCCCTGGCGCCGCCACTAGCCTACTTAGATGTTGAAGTCTCTTCTGTGCAGAACTGCACATCCAGTCGTTTCATGAAAATTGTAGTAATAACTCTGGACCTGTAGTAGTTTGTCTTTGCATTCGCAAGGTGTAGTTTGTCTTTGCATTCGCAAGGTGTAGTTTGTCTTTGCATTCGCAAGGTGTAGTTTGTCTTTGCATTCGCAAGGTGTAGTTTGTCTTTGCATTCGCAAGGTGTCGCCAAACGCAGCGTTTCTGCGCCGTGCGATACAATGTCGATAGTAATGAACACAAGCTTATGCACGTTACGCCTACCTTGTTTTCTTCGGTTTGATAGGGTTTCTTGACTTCTGCATTTGGTGATTCGACTTGAAAATGATGAATTATTGTAATTAGGCTACTGTATTATTGTAATACATTGGGTTAGATTAGGTTTAATGACTTTAATTACTTAACATCTTTGTTAAATGATCACTGTATTTCCGCCTATTGTAAGCCTAATAGGTAGGCCTGTAATTCTCGGTGTTGCCCTAAGGCCGTATAGGTTACTTATGGGGATGTTTTGGGTGTTTGAATCCCCCTCAAACGCAATAATGTAAAAATTAAATAATGCAGTGGAGTCGGTTGCTTGACTACCATATGGCAATACCACTGCAACGCTACCATGTTAGGCTAACAATCCTAACATTGCCCCTTCACCAGACGATGACGGTGCACACAGGATAGTAAGCTATATAGGCCTACGTAGGCCTATAGTGCCTCGATCTGTTATGACTCAATAGACCACTTCGAGAAACCACAAAAGACATCATAATTATATGCGTCAGGGCTGTTTTTAAAGAATTTTTAGAACTGCACAATTCCTTCTTCTCCTTCTTTTCCTTCTCATCTTCCATGGTGAATTACTTCCAATCGGAGGACAATGGACATTTTTTGCTAGTTTTAACTGCACAGAAGTGCTTCTACAACTGCACATATACATTTAGAACTGCACATTTTGTGTACAACTGCACGTAAGAAAGCCCTGATAGCCTAGCCTATGCGTAGGCTATCAATGCCTATCATTAAGGCCAGGTGTTTCGGATGAGTCATCGGGACTCTTGAAGTGTGCATGCAGATGAACGAGGAGGAGATCGCTTTGGTCGAAACAAAGAAGAAGCGGATATGGTTCGGCAGATGTGTGATTAAACAATACCCATTGTGATTTTCACCCACCATTGATTTCGCAGAGACTGAAATTAAAAACTGCATCAGATATTGATTATAATTATTGATTTTATTGATTATATTATTGATTATATTGATTAATATATTGGACGAGTAGGTCTAGGTCTAAAGTAGGCCTAATATGATGCACTGACATGCTTCAATTTAATTAAACTTTTTCTTGCCTAACAACCATCCAGGTGCAAATGCGCATGATGAATCTGATTTGTCAAATTATAATTGCGTGCCTTGGAAGCACAGTTAATTATGCACAAATGCTTTAGTCATATAATAATTACATAATTATGTAGGCCTATATATAGGCTATACCTGTGCATTATTATAATTGTATAGAACTACGTTCATGCTTATGATCTGTAGAGCCTATAATAGCTGATTCTATAGGCCTACATCACAGGCTAGTGGCTAGAAGATATATTATGCAAATTTACCGAATGACCGCACATAAGTTTTTTCTTAACAAAATCTCTGCACATAAGTTTTTCCGTAAAAACTCTTTTGTGAAAATAAAAAAAATATCAATTGACAAAGTATAAGAAAGCTGCAGCTGAACTGATGAACATTATAGACATGGCATTGTGGACTAAGTGTTTGTTGCTATGCATTTCCACAGGATGACAAGTTCAGGATTCCTCAACTTCAGTTCGCCCTTAACATTGCTGCCCGATCCTCGTGGGTATACCTCAGTGGGTGGCCTCACTAAAAGTAATATAACTTTTGTTCTGTTTGAAATAGACCTAGGCCTATGTTGTTGAAATTTGGTCATTGTAGGTATATGAATTGTCTTTAAGCGTGTAAAATTTCACTTCGAAATTCTTACTTCTGGCCAAGATATTTACAAAAAATCTAGTGATGACGATTGATGATGATGATGATGATGATGATGATGATGATGATGATGATGATGATGATGATGATGATGATGATGATGATTATGCATGAGCATTTCGCTTTAATTATTTGGACCTTTCGGTCCTTTCCCATTGGAACACACATGACTATCCTAGTTAATAGGATATTGTTAGGATAAATATGTTCCCTTCCTGATTCCGCTGATACCTACATGTAGAGGCACATGCATGATTTGCTATTCAATCATGCAACTTAGCATCGCTTAAGCAGTTTCGCGGCTAGGCCTACATGTTGAAAATAGTCGTCCTCGAACGCTTAGCTCCCGAGTTATTCGTGGCTATGCACAGTAAGCCTATAATTACTTGCTGTAGCCTATGATTGTAAGTTCAATTTACTCCTGCAGTGCTTGGTCAGGCATTCGAAGCATCATCCAGCAGTGCTTCTGTTTTGCGAGAGATAAGTCGACGATCTTCGCTTGCCATTCGTCGCTCGGTATAGGGCTATACATAGGCCTACGCGTGACCCTGCAAATTAAATTAAAGAGATCCATGGCGTCGTAACACACACGCGCACCCCCACACACATACCTACATCACGCACATGCACATGCACACACGCACGCATACACACAAGCGTAGTATATATATATATATATATATATATATATATACCATGCATACTTGCATAGGCCGATGTGTGTATTTGCATGTAGTGTCCCAGACCCGAAATGGAAAGATAGCTGGGGGAGGCATGCAGAGCTTAGAGAAATTCAGGACCCCTATATATATATATATATATATATATATATATATATATATATATATATATATAGGCAGAACTTTCATGGGTCCATAAACTATCTGAAGGACACTAATGGGAAGGACATTTTTGAAGAAGCGACTTGAAATGACAGAAGTGCAAAATAGGTCTATAGGCCTATGTATACGATCCACAATTTCATATAGGCTATACTCATATCATAATTTTATGTGAAATATGATTTTATCCGACATGTGAACTTGAAGTTTAAACTGATTTTAGTCAATTTTCTCAGCAATATTAGCCTATATTTAAGAGGCCTCAGGCAAAAATCACAAAACTTTTCTATAACCAGCTATACCTAGCCCGGACCCCTAAAAGTCGATCGCCGCCGGGCCTCTGGACATTTCCCCTCTTGTGCCCCATCTCGGCGACTCTGGGGGCAGACTACGATCCACGTGGAGCTGGGGTGTGCAAGGAGTGGGATACCCGGATCCCGGTAATAGAGAAGGAATTAATGGGTATTGAACTTCCCAACTCCTCTGTAATTCTCACCCTGCAGTTTGGTCCTCAGCCACACAAGTAGAAATCTTGAAGGGGCGCTATAAGAAAGGGCATATATAGGATTACATAGTCACAAGCCTACGGTTGGGGTAGACTATCCATGGCAGGATCGTGCATGGAACCAGTCGAAATGAATGAACTGCTCCATTGATTACAGCCATAGGTCCTAATGAAAGGCGAAAGTTCTAAAATTATAATGTCAAACGCACTTCAATGATATTATGTATGTAGGCCTATTGTAGGCCTACTCGTATGTGTAATGACCTGCGTCCACAGCTGTGTGCGCTTTAAATCATGTGTGTGCGTATTTGCCTTTGACTGTGAGTGCGTATGAACTATGAAGGGAGTAAAACGTATGCAGGGAGAGACGGACGGACGGACGGACACTCGCATACAAGCAAACTTGGGTCTATTATATAATTTATTAGGGAACATATTACAGCCTATGCAAGGACGTCAATGCGACCGCTCGCAATTTATCACAGATCAAGTTACGTGCGTATAATTATTATATATCGCCTTTAAAACAACCGTTTTATATTTGCTGCTGTTGTCAGTATAATAATAGCATGCCTAATTTAAAGTCTTAATTCAGTTCAGCATGTTATATTATGACCGTCTGAATATAGAATTTAGAATTCATGACGTCAACTGGATTTTAATAGACTTGATCTTTGGATGATGAATGTGGTGGAACATTGAACAAAGACATGTCCTTGGAAATACAATATATATAGGCCTATGCTACTGCAGCAGACTGCAGCTGTCGTGATGGCTCTGCAAATTGGAGTGGAACATGATCGATGTGCAGAACTCCTCACGCATCACTCCTTTCCAACATGGTTATCTCTTTTCCAACATGGTTATCTCTTTTCCAGCATGGTTATCTCTTTTCCAACATGGTTATCTCTTTTCCAACATGGTTATCTCTTTTCCAACATGGTTATCTCTTTTCCAACATGGTTATCTCTTTTCCAACATGGTTATCTCTTTTCCAACATGGTTATAGGGCTTGAGGGACAACTGTGAAGTTGGACTTCCAAATGGAGCCCATTAATTATAGCTTAACTGTTGCCCGAAAAGCCACTTTCGTTGGTCCTTAGCGAGGTCCAGAGCTCGCCAATTATAATTATAGCTGTCGCCAGAGGCATGCACGCTGCGGTCCAAATCAAATGTGACCCGTCACACTGCGGGCAGCGTAGGAATTGTGGAATAACGGGAGGTTGCGGGTTGGCATTGGGGTGTGAAAAACAGACTTTACTATGGAGCTCTAAGAAAGACTTGGGGTTGAAACTCCCCCAACCCCCCAGCAATTCTCACCCTGACTGCAGGGACTTCCGGAGAGAGGAGCCAAAGTAGATAATTAATTTTGCGAAGTCCTTGCAATGATAATAGGCCAACAAGTCACGTCATTAACTACAGTTATAGGCCTATTCGTCTCATCGTCTGTGCGCCCTACATGTAGGCCTATAGTTGTATACGTATAATAGGCTATTAATATTACGCCTATTTTGTTCTACGGATGAACGGACGCCTGCGTTAATGCACCGGAAGAGAGTGTGTAATTATAGGCCTACCTCGTATAGGCGTATACACGTTTCTTTTGTTTGACGATCGAATCGAATATGAAAGAATGGAACGAAAAGTGAACGGGGTCTTTGCATAGCACGTGTTCGCACGATATAGGCCGATGTTATCTTATAGGCCTAATACACGCTTGACACGACAGTGCTCATGAGTGCGCTGTGGCCCTTCTGGTCATAGGCCATAATTATAATAGCCTAATTATGACTATTTTACTCATTCATTTTATGTTATGTTTGCTGACTTATCAGCGTTATCACACGCCTACATTAAGCGGGTTCACCATCTCAGTGACCTTTCGTGTGCGCGTGCGCAGTAGTCAAGGTCACTACACAATAGACGGTGTATTAGATAAAGATTGCAAATTCGCAATGCGCTAGTCATTAAGTTTCGGAACTTTTGGTATATACACCATCTATTGTAGTGGTGGCCTTGACTACTGCGCACGCGCACTCGAAAGGTCACTGAGATGGTGAACCCGCTTATATAGCGGCACTATTAATAGCCTACAGAAAAGACAATTCCAATTATTTTTGATACGGTACATAATTTTATAGGACCACGAACGGAAAAATATGTATCGTCAAAAACAGTGAGTGGCTTCACTAAAAGTGATATAACTTTTGTTCTGTTTGAAATATTTTGATGAAATCTGGCCATCATGTGTAAATACGAATTGTCATTAAGACTGTAAAATTTCATCTTGAAATTCCTACTTTTGGTCAAGATATTGGCAAAAATCTTACGGGGTCTTTTTGGCCCACCCTGTATAGAGTTACCCAGAGCTTAAAGTGTGGTTGGACGCAATGGACGGTCATGGATGACGTCCATGCACTCATTTTAAAATCTGAACACCGTCCTGACACTTATTGGCCAGCTGGAAAGGTAAGGTGCGTCCAGGCACTTCTTTTGGAAAGTAAAGAGGCGTCCAGGCACTTATTTTTCCACACTTTAAGCATGCACTGGAGTTTCCCATTAATAAATCAGCTAGGAAGGAGACCGAATAATAATCGGCGAATATGACTTGGGCATTGGTACATGTATATATGCTGATTCATTGCAGGGTGAGAATTGCCGGGGGGGTTGGGGGGGGGGGTTCAACCCCCCCAGTCATTTTTAGAGCCCCATGTTAAAGTATGTTTTTCATACCCCAATTCCAAGTTTAACATAGGCCAACCCCCCCCAGTTATTTTTCCACAATTCTCATACTGATTCATTGCTGAAAAACTGAAATGCCATCTCAAGGTCTTGCAGTAGGCCTAGGCATTATTCATAGGATTGAGCAAACGTCTGATGAAATTTGCTAAATGAATTAAGTCGAATTAGAGCATTATACATGTATTAGGTATGTTCATAATTTGTTGAAACGAATAAGCTTATTCTGTTTAACTGCTGAGAGTTGTGCAGCAGCAGCACAAACTGGTCATCCATCATCATACGCCGAGGCTGAGAAATTGAAATCAATGTTTACTAGGCCTAGTGTTGCAATACAATAACACGTCATTCCCATGGATGCTTTCAAGGCTACCGTAAGGGAGACTGTTCTTCTACTTCTTCTTCCGCTGTGGTCTGTGGCGATCGTTGTTTAGCCTAAGCGTAGCCTAACTTTAGAGTTGCTTTCGATTTGCGGATCATCAACATCGTCATCGTCGTCGTCATCGTCGTCGACATCGTCGTTGTCATCATCATCATCGTCATCGTCATCGACATCGTCGCCATCGTCATCATCATCACCACCAGTGTCCACCACCACCACCATCACCGCCAGGCCTAAGTTTTATTTTAAATTCAAACACATGTAGGCTATGACACACCGCACATAAAGAGAAGGAAACAGGAAAACAAGTTTTAGTTGATGTAAAATAATATTATTATGAGTAGGCCTAAACCTGTTTATAATTAGGCTATAGGCTAGGCCTATAGAAATTAGGCTAATTTAGGCAAGACGGTTTAAGAGACGTAGCCTAGGCCTACGAGCGTTGCGTCCAAGTGAACTCTCGTGTGTTCACTGTGTTGGTGAGGAGTAGGCTTGTTCGCCGTAGTAGAATATATGAGACTGACTTCAACTGGATCGTTATTTTCCGTACACCCAATCGGCGCCTAAAGCAGACCAGCCGCAGTGGCACGAACTACATATATTCGTGCTCAGATTCAACGCTTCATGACGTATTTCGCAACCTAGCAAGAGGCCAGGTTGTGCGTCACTTGCTTAAAGAGGAAACCTATAATTACGCACAACATTTATGTTTAGTATGTGCATTTAAATGCAATATGCTGATACACTTGAAACATAGTGCTTTTCACTTCGCTGAAGATCACAGCGTGTAAATTTAGCAAATTGCATTCAGCAGATAATGCATTGAGTAGTATGACGTCATCGGTTGGAATCTGTAGATATGTATTTCCTGGCAGCAGCATCCACAGCGTTGCCACTCCTTGGGTTTTTTCACAAGATCTTGGGTTTTTCGATCCGAACTTGGGAAATGGGGTTTTTTCGGGAAGAACTTGGGGTTTTGGCCAAAAAAATCAGGAAACTGCGAAATTTCGAAAAGATTTGGCCGGATGACTAAAAAAATCATTAGAATTTTTGGACGGAAAATGTGAAAAATGTTTGGTCCGGATGGCTAAAAAAAGGTCGTCAGAATTTTTCGGACGGAAAATTGTGGACATTTTCGGAAGATTTGGCAACTTGGGTTTTCTTGGGTGTTTTACGCTCCAACTTGGATTTCTTTTATTTTGGAGAGTGGCCACGGGCAACGCTGAGCATCCATCCAGTCATCAATCGAGACAGAGACAGAGACCGTGTTGTGCGAGGAGCCTGAATGAGGGATTTACGTAAAATTATGCCGCTATTCGAACGTTTTTCAGCTGCGAATTGACATCCTGGCGTATATAATTAATTTCTTTTCGTCGGGTGAAGCCGCAAGACAATTTTTCTGAAAACACGTGCACGTTTTGGAATTTCTGGCTTGAAGCGAACAACGAGCGACGCGGTCAGAGCAGCATTTTAAACAACTACTACACTGAGAGAAAATATAAAGGACCGCGGGTGTGGTAAGAATAACGATGACCTTATATTATAGGATACTCAGCCTCAGTATGCTGACAAACAATTAGTCTGTTACTGGAAATAAAACGGCATGGGTAACAGGAAATGGAAGGGCGGGAAAGAACCTGCAATGAGGGCAGAGGCAGAACAGAGAATTTAATTGAGCATTGTGATGGTTAAGAATAGACCTTACACGAGTGTGAATTCATTTGATAGAACGAGTCGTAAGCTCTAAATTTACAGAGCGCCACTTTACTGCTAAGTGCTAAGAACCATGTGATTCACAAGGAGTTGTCAAGGACTGAAAGTAGGTTTTGCCTGATGTCTATAGGGGTGCCAACTTTGATTTTGCCATTCGGGGACACCTGCATGCCATGCCGTCACTCGATATGTCATATCAATTTGCACTGCCCATTTAACAGCATAGTGCACCAAACTTTTTATTTAGCCCTGGAATATAAAATTTAAAAAATCCACTAAAAATTGTTGGTAAAGATTGCTGATAAATTGTCAGATGACAAGTAGTCTAAATTTGAGATTAGTATGAACTTTAATAAAAGAGTTTCTAAATTCCAATTACCTAGGCTAACCAGACTATAGCCATTCATGAGAATAGCGTGAGCGAAGGTATAGCAGCCTAGGCTTAGACAATTATATCTTAAACTTGTACTAATGGCCACAAAGTCATAGAAACTGGCACATGTCATGCTGAAATTTATTTGTCAACAGTTTCGCTTTAACTACTTGGGTGCTCAATGCTCAGGTAATTATTTATTATATTCCCCAAGTTTCAACAAAGCCATAGAGATTTCCAACATGACAACCGCTTATCAAACAAATCAGGCTTGCTTTTGTTCTGCACAAAATGTCAATTTCACATGACTTATTGGGCTTTTAGCATTTAGCGACGAGCACGTGCAAACAGTGACTGGGAACCAAACGCGGCTCGTTGTGAAAGTGTTAAAGAACATTGTAGGGATATTAAGCGATAATCGGAAATCCGATTTTCGGTTTTGAAAACGATAATTGGTTTTTACTGCTTGCTAACTGACATCGAATTCATTTTGAAAAACCGTTTTGGAAAAATTTTAAGCTCTAGGTGATTCATGCATTTGTACTGACTATGAGTTAGAACAGTGGTTCCCAACCTTTTTTGACTGTAGGGCCACTTTTTCTAAGTTGGAGGACACGAGGGCCACTTTTTCTTAGTTAAAGGACATACTATAGGGCATTTAGGGGGCCACAATGCTAAAATTTATTAAACTAAAAGCATATAAAAATTGTTATAATTAATTCAAAGTAGAATGTTTGATGTTTATAGACTTCAAAATAAAATAATGTGTCATAGAAAGTGATTATTTCTAAGAAGGTTGTTGACCCACTGTACAACAGATATGGATGCACAGCACTTCATTCATTTATTAAATGCATTTGCGTAATGGCCACCCTCTTGGGTTTACTCTGCCAGCTGAGTAAATCGGAATTTATATAAGGCCAATTAAAAAACCCGTTAATTGGTTTAAAATCGGATATCTAAAAAAGAAAATCGGTTTTCCAAAAATGACAATTTTAACAACCCTAACTAGAACATCGGCAAAATAAAATAAATGCAAGGATATGCCCTGTCTTTACCACTCGAGATGCGCATATAGCTTTATGTATACGCTGGCCTGACACATGGTTGACCAATTTAGGGATGTTTCCAATTGTTGCACCACACAGGTGTGACATGTTACAGGAAAAGGAGTACTTTTTCCAGAATTTATATAGCGCCTCTTCAAGATCTGGTCAGAGGCGCTTCCGACCGAGATCAAGCGAAAAAATCTTGCAACAGTTTGTGAAGCTGAGAGTAGTTTGGGAGGTGTCGCATAATCATGTGGAGCCCGTTCCATGTTGTTGTACCAACATCTGAGAAGGAATGGCTCTACATTTAGAAGATATATTTTCCATGTATTTATTTCACTACTGCCAATATAGTTAGCTTTGACAGCAATCACTGCTGCCAAACTGCAATTTTTAATGCCCATGTTAGCGCAAAGAAAAAGTGTTACGGTAGATACTTTGAGTGTTTCTGATTACCATATATATATATATATATATACAGACACTGGGTTTGTGTTGCTGTTTCAAGTTAAAAGAAGTATTCAAAATGATGGAATTTATTCGTGAATATCTGGTGATTTAGTTTTGTTAAAAAACTGAGCACTGTAAGGTTTGCTTTTTGCAAGCTGTTTTTGGCATTTATGCTGATATATATATATACACATAATATATATAAAAATATATATAAGGCATATCATTTGTCTAATGATGACATGATCTAAAAATGACATCTCACCATGCATAGTAAATTAATTTCTAGTTTCTCTTTCAAATTTGCTGTGATATGTCATATGCCACGCAGTTTGTTCAACTGGAAATGGTGTCTAGTTGTGTGGGTGGTATGATACCTTGTTGTGCGGTTGTATGATGTCTAGTTGTGCGGTTGTACAATGTCTAGTTGTGTGGGTGGTGGCACCCTGATGACGCTGTAACTGCAGGGAACAAAGTTTCTGAGAGTGATATGCATATGTTACCAGTTCATGTGTAAAATGCTGTGCATCTTTGCTTACCATCCTACAGATCTATGTATTGTTTTTTATGTGCATGAATCTGGTATGTGACACACACACCTGTGGTGCACATGTTTACTTCGAAGTTTCGAGAGTGCATCTTTCTCTGATTAAGTTGTCTAAGAATAACAACAAACTGTGCCAAAACTTGTGATTTTCATTATAAATGTTGGCGATGTCTTATCGTGTTTGACGCCATTTACTCCATTATTACCTTTTTGTGGTTGTGTGGATGCATGGGTTTAAACTACTAGACTGATGAATCATTGAACACTACAAGTGTTTCATAGTTTGGGGACTACTCAGAAGCACTCCCGACTCTGACACGGCAAAAAGACAGTTTCGAGTTTAGTAAAATATGTTTTAGTGAGAACCTCAGGAAGTAATAAAAGTAACAAATAATTGATTCGTTTATTAATTCAATCTGGCATGAATGCAGTTCGATAACAAATCATAATTTGAAAACCCCTGGATGATTACAAGGTATTTCAGGAGTCAAATTTAACTGTTTGGCATCCATGCAAGGCATCCATCGCATCCCACTGCTCATTTTATCACACAAACACACACCAGAAATGCTGAGTCAACTTTTTGGGAGGGTCGCAGAAATCTGTCTTACAAGTGTTCTGCGTCCATATTGATTTTCTACTCTTGTGTCATGGTGCGCGGCGTATGCCACATGGCGACTAACAGACAGGAAGCACCTTGTGCTCATAGAGAAAACCTTCTTTACCCGTCCAGCATCCCCATAATGTCGGCTTCCGCAATACCCTCTTGCTCGGAAACATACCGGAGGAAGAAGTATTTGATTTCTATGGATTCCATATAACCTCTATGCTGTGAGCCTGTGACATGTGGCATGAAGTCAACATCTCTGTAAGTCATCCTATCCGCACATGTCTATTAACTTTGTATCGGCGTTTCGTATTGTATATGAGAATTTATGAAGCACTTCTTACAGTACTAGCTATTCAGAGACCTGTGCTCTCAGTGCAACAGCTCTGAGGAAATAAAGAATTAAGAAGAATATGCCATACGCATACGATAAGTAAGTAAGCATGCTTCTTTAGCAAATGTGCAATGGGACATTGAAATATAATGTAGAGTCAAACATAGAGGTAGTAATAATGTATAGTAGTATCAATAAATCAGAAAGTTATGACACACATGTATGTTGATAAACTTTTGTTTTGTTTCCTGATGAATTGCAATCTAAAATATATCCAGAACTTAGATTACTTTAGAATTAGGTGTCGACTTAATCATATTTCTGAGCATACATGTCAACAACAGTTTTTTTTACATGGATCTCATCAGAAGCAAGCTAGGATTTATGAAAATTGCAGTAGACTGGCTTGGATTGTTGCTACTAGCGATGAGCAATGAAAACGTGATGGACTGTTATTAAGTGGTATTAAAGAGGAGGAAACAAGTTGCTATGCTGCATGTATTGGACGAACAACAGTTGTGTGGGTGAAAACCATTGAGGCAGATTGACTGGATGGAGTTTCTCGTTTGCAAACTGCTGTTAGTGGTCTGTGCTCAGATCTTGGCAGGTGCATTGTGTGATTAAGACAAGGGCTGCTAAGCGTAGTCGCTGTAACAGAGAGAGAGGGAGAGAAATTTATATATATATATAATATTTATTTACATACATATTAATATGCATGCAGTTTGTCTGTTGGTTGCGCCAGCTGTATGCCGGCTGCTGCTACCATCATGACATGCACTTGGGAATGAGTCACAGGCAGAGATAGAGAACAACACAGGGATGAAACCACCGAGATGAACAGGCTATACTGCTGGCTAATGTTGTGTTTTGTTGTCTCCAATTAGTAGTTAAGCATACCAGTCTGCTGTTGTGCACGGGTTAGTGCATGTGCCATTACTGTATACATGCAGTGTATGGGTGTGTAATATTAACTGTGTATTTATTTGCTGCTGTGCCCTTGCTTGGACCGCTCTGCGTATTTGCCAGCACTTGTGTCTACGCTGCCTCTCAGTTTCAATGATGGCTGACTGGAAATTGCTTGTTTTCTGTCTCATAGCGGCATCCCAATTGGAATCTAGGTGATTCCCATTGGACTTGGAAATTTTTGAAGCCCAGTTAGCTCTCCCTGTCTGGCCAGAACTTGTCTTGTTTGCAGATATGCAGTTGACTAAAATATTGTCAAACCCCAGGCGTCATGCATCCTCAAAAGAATTGAGTGTGTTCTTATTAAAATTAAATATTAATTTGCTGTGTTCTATATATAGTTCTATGCCGTTACTTGTGTTGTGGTGTATTAAGATGTATAAAGACGGCCAAAGATCTGGATGGTCAACATAATGGAAGACCTGGGGGAAAAGAACATGGATCTGAGGAAGGCTATGGACAACATCAGAGACAGAGAAATGTGGAGACGACATTTAAAGACCTCATCGTTAACGCAAAATGCTTGACGAAAGAAAGAGAAGAAGATGTAAAGAAGAAGTATAAAGATGTGATTTTCAGGCTTGTCTGTGATTGTGGTATGGTCTGTGGTCCCTCAAAACATTAGGTGTGCTTTTTCTTTGGCACAGATTTTACAGTACTTAACAGAACTTTTCAATATGCTATTATAAATATTGCAATTTTATCATGGTGACCTTAGAATTGATCCAGCGTTCCAATGAACCACTGTAGTGTTTTGTTAGTGCTCTTGATCCACAAAATTGTGAGGTAGTCTTAACTTTCTGCTGGAGGTTATGTTAGCCTAAACTTTTAATCTGTATACCATTTGAAAGTCTCCCTGTTAAGATGCTATTCATGTGAATATTATTCATGAAGGTGTGGACTAAATTTTCCGAGTTCTACACCTGGTAATTTTTTCAATACTGAGGGACTATCTGTCTGTGGTTGGTCCTACATAGGGTACTGGAGTTGTTGACTAGTTGTTGGGAGCTCTCCTCCTCCTCCTGCTAAGCCTCTTGCTCTACAGAACTTGCCCTTTGATCCTAGATAGTATTGCTTCAGTGTCTGTAACTGATCCTCTGTTTTCTGTATATTATCTCTGTGTGCCACCTAGTTGGTCTCCCAGCCTTCCTCATCCTTTCCCTTTTAGGATCCCATGGGCTGCTATTCACATCTGCCCCCTTCAGTTAATGACCCAGTCTTCTCTACTGAGCTGTTGTAGCTGAAGGGGTTGGGCAAAGTCCACTTCAATTGAGACTGAAGCTGGTTGCTTGCAATACTGAACCTTAGCCCGGTAGCCAGTCTGTTGGATTGTCTGTGAGACTTTGTCTATCTTTATAATTAGGTCTTGTCTGTCAGTCTGCTTTGTCTATCTCTATAATGAGGACTTGTCTGTCAGTCTGCTTCTGCTTTCGTCTGTTGTTTTGGCAATGCACTTGGCTCTGATCCTTGGTCAGTTGGCCAAGCTAATTTGCCTTATACTCTGGATGTAGCCCAAGTTCTTGGATTCTGATATGTTGATGTTGTTGATCATTATTTTTTTTCATAATGATGAGCACTGTGCTTGAGAAGTCTATGCATTGCATGTGAGTAGTTTTGTAGCCCAAGTTCTTGGATTCTGGTATGTTGATGTTGTTGATCATTATTTTTCAAGGGTTGGCCAAAAAGTAACCTAATGTTTTTGCCAATATAAAATTGTCTAAAAACTAAGAATGTTTAAATCACGTTTTACAGGCTTAAAGGTAATTAATATTTACGCACAACAACCAAATTTCACCAAAAAAGTCCAACAGAGCAAAATTTATCTCACTTTTAGTGAGTCCATCCACTGTTTTTTTCTAGCAATTTATTCTGACAACATTTGTCACACAGTTGTTCTACATAAGATTCTGGTAGTCTATGATGCCTTCAGTGATTGGTGATTTAAGAATCTGTTATTAGTAACTGATATTGCTGGTGATATAGAGTTCTGATAGTAGGTAATGATATCAATTGAAGGGCTTGGAGCAATAACAAGGTATGTCGACATACCTATGTCTTGCGAAACAGTATGCCAGCGTGTCCGGAAGACAGTAATCTATCTACCTTGTGAATTTTGCACAGATCTGAATATATTTGAGCGCCATTTCGCAAAACAAAGTTATGTCGACATAATATGTTATTGTTCTCCGGCAGATTTCGTCCATATATCTAATGCAATATCCCGGTATGACGACATACATGGTCTTGCTTCTTTTCAAATTTTCTATTAAAGCCAATGCAATAATGAGGTTTGTTGACATAACTTATCATCTGCATGCTAAATTATGCACAATTCTAGTCTGTGTAATAGAAACAGCTTGGTGCAATAACAAGGTATGTCGACTTATACCATATAATTATGTGTTGTATCGCAGGTGCTAGAAAACACTTTGTCGACATAACCTGTTATTGCACCAGAAATGATACCGATGACTGAGTGTTCGCGATGCAATAACCAGATATGAAGCAAAATGTGAAAATAATAATAATAATTTCATCTTTCGCATTGAAACATTTAAAAATTGTGTTAAAGACAATTTTAAGGTACATATTGCTCAAAACAGCTTGTTGATACGTCGTCCAATGGCTTAGATACAGCAGTTTGAAGTGGTAAATCTTTGAAGTCGATTTCCCAACATTCATGATTTTCGACATACCTTGTTATTGCTCCAAGCCCTTCAATTGTTGCATGGTAACAGGGCATGGCATTAGGTCTGACTTCATAGTAGGGGTCTGACTTCATGGTTCTGATATTCCAGATTCTGACACCAGTACCGGTAGTTGCCACTGACAATGGAATAAGAAGGTGAGAGAGGTCCATAAAATTTTTTGCTCCAACATTAAGGGTTTTCTTGTCCCTACGCTGTAGTTAGGTGGTTGGACAGTGTGAAATCTTTAAATTTATTATACTGGTATTGTTTTCATGCCTGTATGACTGTGACTGTTTCTGAGTTGAAGCTTTGACTTATGGTCAGTGTGTTGAAGCTTGTTTATTACTAATCTAAATATACACTGTTACGCAGACTTTTTGTTCAGTACAGTTATGCATACTGGTTGGCTGAGAGAGAGAGACACACACACACACATGCATACACACACACATGCATACACACACAGACAGACTGTTGAATCTAGACAGCTGTGTGAAGATTTTGTTTATGCCATAGCTTGACAGTGATGCTGACTGCAACTGGAATTGTGTATTTCCAGGTGTTGGGAAAAACACCGAAGGGAAGACCTACTAACCTCTGTTGATGTGAGCGCACAGAAATTGAAATGGATAGCATTTCACTGTATTAGTCCATATCATCGTTGGCAGAAGAGATTGGATGTAGGACATTTCCTCCCTGGACATATTCCCCCCGGACATATTTCTCCCCGGACATTTACCCCCCCCGGACGTTTCCCCCCCCCCCCGACCTAGGACATTTCCCCCCCCATAAGGGTCCCTATGTTAATGAATGACTGCACTAACCCTATCACTAACCCTAACCGACCCTCACGATGCCTAACCGACCCTCACGATGCCTAACCTATGTTAATGAATGACTGCATTAGCCCTATCACTAACCCTAACCGACCCTCACGATGCCTAACCTGACCCTAACCGACCCTCACAATGCCTAACCTGAACCTAACCAACCCTCACGATGTCTAACCTATAATATGTACAGAGGGGGAAATTGTCCGGGGGGGGTAAATGTCCTAGTCAAAAACGGGGGGGGGGGGAAACGTCCGGGGGGTAAATGTCCGGGGGGGAATATGTCCGGGGGGAATATGTCCGGGGGGGGGGGGGGGGTAAATGTCCGTTCCCTGAAGAGATTGGAGATATTCACGTTTCCTTGTTATGCATGTAGAATTGTAGATGCATAGTTGCATATAATTATACCACTCTCTCATTCTGACGTTGTAACATTTGGCAATTCTTGTAATGACTCTGGATTCTGAAGCTGCTTTATGTTTGGGATCCATGCTCAAGATCCACTGAGGGAACGAAAGTTGTGAAGAGATTTAGGTTTTATGGATGAATGTATAATTGTATATATTGTGTGTCAATACGCTTAATGCAGCACTTGCCTCTAATTACCTTGCTGAGAGCCCACAGCTGCTTGCTGTCTTTATTTAAACAAGTGTTTCTTTTCAACAGTTTGTAAATCAACGTAGATAGACAGGAGATGGAAAGGAAAACCTAACACAGATGCTGGATGCTGCAGGATACATCGACAAATGGTGATTAAAATGTGCAAAGTGATTAATGGCTAAAAGAAGTGATTAATGGCTAAAGGAAGTGATTAATGGCTAAAAGAATCGATTAATGGCCAGAAATGTGGAGCTCATTTATTGGTTTCCATCACCACCAAATGCTGTCTGTATGAACTGATAATCGGCTGTTGATGATGTGTGCACTTCCTCCAGGCATCCTAGATTTGTCTTAAATTGCCTAAGTTGTTGAGGTTATTGATTTCAGTTTCATTTAGAAGCTCTGACCATTGTTTGGTAATGGGTCTAAGGAAATTTCTCGATATGAAAAACTAAGTTTATTTTCTTTATTCTGTTGTTTGAGATTTATATGTTAATTTTTAGATATGTTGAAGTTCGTTTTATATAGAAATCTGATCATGTGATGTTATCAATATGTATGGGAACTGAAGAACTGCAGTGATTTTTAATGTTTACTGGAATGTTTAGTTTTTATGTGTGTAAACTTGGACTGTATACTGAGATGCTTAATTTTGACTTCTATAGGAGGATAACATAGATATATAGCATGACGTTTGGACAAACCTTAGCTTTTTATTGCCAAACTGCATTGGTTTCTCAGTCACTTTCTTTCACTGTGCACTCTTATCAGTAAATAATTATTAAGACAAACATTTTGTCTTGGCTAGGATGTCAAATGTTGGTAAATAACAAGATACTCAGGTCCAATGTTATGAGTGGATAGCTGTCTGTTTGTCACTGCTTTAAAACACCCACAGAGTACCTGCAGCATATGAACTGCTGATTGGTTGGCTGGTCACTCACTAAAATATTCATTAATCATTAATCACATACATTGATTAATAATTCAGGTTGATATAACTGTCAAATGAAAGCATTATTGGATTAATAGTTAGGCACCTAGACTGATGTGATTGAGCAATAAACTGCACAAAAGAACAACGAATTCTGATATACTGATCACTAGAGATTGTTCTTATTCAATTGAAGTAGTTCCATTCAACGACAGTGCAGCCAATTGAACTATAAAGTCTTGTAATTAATACTAAAATCGAGTTAAGTGGCTAGTATTAGAGTAGAAATTCAGCTTCCAGCAGCTGCTGTTTAATTGATATTCTGGGAAATAATATAGGGTGATTAACATAGCCCCCCTTTATCGATGCTTGGGACTGGCAATACCAAGGTACATGGGAAATTGCCAAGTTTACAGTCTCAGTGTAGATGGATGGATGGATCCAGAGTTTAATGACAGCCTATGACATCAAAGGTTGTTGCCGTCAGTGTAATCATGTGAATTATTGTATATGAACTTCCATCTAATTCAGCTTTAATAGTCTTTGGTAGTCACACAAATTAGTCCTCGGTAGTCACACAACCCGTGATGTACCATGAATCTACCAGCTCATCATTGCATAAGTACTGCAGTCCCATAATTTGTATTGGCCTGTAGAAATGAAGTAGATTTGGCATTTAATATGTTGCATTTACAACCCTTCCCAACCTAGTGACCTGATTTCACAGATGATTTATAATATCTTGGTGCTCTTCATCAAGCGATGACCATAACTATTAACTAAGCTATCTGTTTAAAACAGTATGCTTCATCGTGTCGGACCGTAGGTACCACAGAGGGATGTTAAACGATAATCTGAAATCTGACTATCGGTTTAAAAATGATTATCAGGTTTTGCTGTGTACAAACCGTTAATTGAATTCATTTTAAAGAATAATTTAAAAAAAATATTATTGATAATTCATGCATTTTTACTGAGTAGACCTATGAGCTTAAAGAGAAAAAACCGTAAGAACCAACGAACTGCAACAAATAAACGGTAGCTGCAATATGAAATGGATGCACGGCCCTGTGATGCGGCACTTTTAATGCAACATCCTCACATATTTCGCCAAATGTTTGTGATAGCAAAACTGAAAACCAGTATAAAATTCGCTGTCAGCGAACGAAATTAGTTAATTACACAGCCTCTTAAATACTTTTTATGTCGAACATCGTAGAATGCAACGAATACCTGGTCGGCCATCTTTTGTGTATTGCCGGCTATACTAAAACCACTTTAAAAACTGATAATAGGTTTAAAATTGGATTTCTGAAACCGAAAATGTGTTTGCCGAAAAGCCAACAATGCTGTTAGCAATGCAATTAACAATACTAATGATGCATTACAGTTTTGATATGAACCTCCACCAGACACCCAGGTTGATAACCCTAGTTTTGGCTGACCATCTTAAGACTCTGGGGTATACCACTGAAAGGGACATTTCATGTGTCTTTGGGTATGAGTTTGTGAAGTTTTGGATCGACATTTAATTTGAGTATGATGCTCCATCAAAGACTTGCTTGCTGAATTAAGCTGTCATACTGTATCTAAGAACCATATGAGGGTTCTCAGCATGTGGTTGTGATACAGGATAGCCATCTTCTCGTGTGATATCTCTAGAGTATCTTTGGCGGGATTCATATGCTCATCACGCTCTGATCTCCTTTTTCATCTGATTGAAAGTAATTGGTTGAAAAACGTGGCGAACACTGCAGTATAACAGATTTTCTGTGCGTTAAAGCTGCTCTTCAAGTTCTGGCTTCCAATCATTGTGGTATAAGGCAAATTTAGGCAAATCGCTACAATGCTACATGTATGTAAGAAATGAAGTTTTATTTTTGTTTAGTTAATAGTTATTATTATTATTAGTTTTTATTATTGTGAGTTGTTGTTAAAACAGTTATTATTATGTATTTTTTATTATTATTGCTGGGCACAGGTAGAAATTAATTATCACTACTTAAGTTGTAAAAAGAGTGTTTTCAATTAGTGATGATTGTTTATGTGCTTTTAGTATCCCAAGTTTTAAATTTCTGTTTAGGCGTAAAAAAAAATGTTGTGTTTCTGGTAACCCGACCGACCCATTTTTACGGCCGCGACCCAAATATTTTTGTAAAAAAATGTTATTAAAAAAAAAAATTTCAAAAAAAAAAATTTTCACAAAAAAATTTAAATATTTTTTTCAATAAATTTTTTTAATATTTGTATTGACATAACATAAGAGACGTCAACAAAATGAAATTAATAGGACTGTTTCTAGAGCAGTTTTAGGTGCAGACAGTCGGGAAATAAGCAGTTTATACTTGCTTAGAACACGTACTTTGTTTCAGCGTGCAAAAAAGACTAGTGGGGTATACTTTTTCGGATAGTCACTGCATAAAAATATTTTACAAAATAAAAATATTTTCCGACCTACCTACCCAATTTTTTTTAGCTATGTTACTGGAAACACAACATTTTTTTTAGGCCTTATCATGTTGGAGTTAGGTGGACTTTTTAGTTCACTGTCTATTTATGTTGCAGCCCCTAGTTGGAGTGTATTTAATAATCCCACTTTAGTTGGTTAGAGGTGGAATTCAGGCTGTTGGAAAGGAAGGGTGTATTGTATAACAGTGTATGATGCGTATGTATGCATAATATAGATGGTGAATGTGCTAGTGTGGGTGTCCCTGCCCTGTTGATATAGATGTAGTCATCTATCCATGGATGTATGTGTGCGTGTGTGCGCGCATTCGCCCACATATCATATAAACATTCAGATTTGTTTTATATTTGAGACACCAAGTGTGCTCATTTATCTGTCTGTTTGTCTATCTCTCTCTTTCTCTTTCATAATATATATATACTGTATGCTGATATTATAGATATTATATATGCTATATATAATATTGTATTTGTGTATGCAAGTCTGTATATGTGTGCACTGTGCAGCTCAATAATAATGTGAAATAGGATATTAGATTTGGACTTTGCAAGGAATAAGGAAAGCAGTGAACTGACTGATTTGTTGCTTGTAGGAACTCAGAAAATTTAAACCAGTTCTTTCCAACCATTTAATATTTTTATGTTCTCCATCTCAAGTTGTTAGTCATACAGACATGCGGGTACTTGTATGAAACGTGCGTGCAACAGATGTAGAAGAAATGGAATCGAATGCATGTGCAGTTGTATACACATACATGGATGTACAATGTATGCATATGTATAATTGTATATCATCATGGCTGAGCTGGCTAGGGGGCACACTTGGAGCAGAAATTTCTGCCCTGACGGGGATTTGATCCCCGACCTGTCGCTTGACAGTCCAGACGCTGACCACTAGACTACCGTGCACCCCTTCACTGTTCCTGATGCTCCTTTCAAGTGAAGTACATGACTGTGAAGCAAATTCGGACATTTGGCTTATTGCTGCTCGCAGCATGGACGTGCAAATTAATTGAGCTTCGGAGCAGAGCCTCATTGTCTAGCCACCTTCATGTAATGAGATGCTTTATATGACTTCCACAAACCACATCGCTACAAGGAGAAGGTTCTGGCAAATTATTCATCTTGCATATTCTAATAAAGTTTGATTGGACAGACAGACAGGCATACAGATATGCGGCGGTCCTCTATATATAAGCAGGCAGTCATGCCAGACAGGCGTATCAAGATGCAATCTCACCCGG
The DNA here is from genome assembly GCA_945859605.1 of Lumbricus rubellus. Classification (NCBI taxonomy): domain Eukaryota; kingdom Metazoa; phylum Annelida; class Clitellata; order Crassiclitellata; family Lumbricidae; genus Lumbricus; species Lumbricus rubellus. Next base: position 29,915,866 of record OX243816.1, read on the forward strand.
CGGGAGACACGCCAGGAAGTAATTGCATCGGGAGGCAGTCACATGTATGCGATGCTCGATGTAAGTAAGTAAGTAGGCATATACGCTTTATTGAACGAGCTGCAATCCACATTCCGGTTTACAGACATCATAATTATATTATAAGTTTTCAATATGAATAAATAAAGCGTCCTAACTACAGAAGTTTTTTCTTGTTGGGGTCAGAGAATATGGTGAAACATGATCATGCGATTGGGTTGAAGACAATGGGTTTTTGGTGTAAAAACCCACGAAGGACATGGTCAGGGTTTCCCAGAGGTGTTGAAAACAACACCTGTAGATGTTGGCTGTAAGGTATAGTAATTGAAAGGATTAGCTATCACTGGGCAGGTATCCATGACGAATTAGTCTGTTCATTACAGATTGGAGCATAGAGATGTACGCTATATATATAAAATATATAGGCTAGAGAGAATATGGCCTATCTCCTCTGCATAAAAAAGTGAAGTTATCAACGACATTAACGGTAATCACGCCAGTGACGTCACTCTGTGCAAACGACCAATCACCGGCGATTCTTATGTCGACCATGGTATGTGATTGGTCGATATGAAAAGAGACAGCGGCGCCTATGATTGGTCGATATGAATAGGCGATTTCTCATGGTATGTGATTGGTCGATATGAAAAGAGACAGCGACGTAGATTTACAGACGTGATATTCCCTCTAGCCTTATATTTTAATACATCTCTATGGATTGGAGCATTCCCTTCTTCCTAAGCATATGCAGCAAGCAAATCACTGCAGTCACTCTCAAAATCATCATTGTACATATTCTTGTGTAACAGGTTTAATGTATAGATCCATAAAATAAGTATTTTCGTTGAAACTATTTCATTGTAAAATGGCCTCTTCATAAGGAGGCCTAAAAAAAATGTTGTGTTTCCGGTAATCCGACCGACCATCTTTTATTGCCGCGACTCAAATAATATTGTAAAAAAATTATTTAAAAAAAAAGTTTTCTAAAACATTTTTAAATTAAAATTTTTTTTTAACATTTGTATTGACATAACAGAAAAGACGTCAACAAAATGAAATTAATAGGACTGTTTTCTAGAGCAGTTTTAGGTGCAGACAGTCGGGGAAATAGGCAGTTTATACTTGCTTAGAACACGTACTTTGTTGCAGCGTGTACCTTTGTGCAAAAAAGAACTAGTGGGGTATACTTTTTCGGATAGTCACTGCATAGAAATATTATGCCAAAATAAAAATATTTTCCGACCTACCTACCCAATGTTTTTAGCTCTGTTACCGGAAACACAACAGTTTTTTTTAGGCCTAAGGTGATTTTTGCTAAGGGTCCCAATGGCAGAATTATAAACTTTTGGTTCGCTTTCTGGTGGTTTATGAATTCTCATATTATTTGACGTGATGCAGTTGCTGCTATATGTGGCACGTTTGTATGTGTTACCGGGTTAGTAATAAATGACTACCAAAAAGATCTTAAATATCTGTACAGATTCAGGATGTTTGGCTTATTGATAGGAGGAAGAACTGAGTTACAATAATCTAGGTGACTTGAAACAACGCGTTTGCCAGAGATGTCCATGCGAACAAACGCACTTGACACCGAATTCTGCATGTATGTCATGAATGAACATTGTATTGTATTTAAACATTTAGAAAGCGCCTCTAGTAGGGTAGGGTGAACCGTTCAGAGGCGCTCATAGATATGATGACCTTCAAATACCGAACTTGAAATGGCCAGTGAGAGACTTGGTAGAACTGAAAACTATGCTCAAGTTACCAGCAACGTCTATAAATCAGCTCAACAATTGAGTCACCCAGTTTCTGTGACATTTTCGAAGTTGCTGTGGGGTGGCTAGTAGCATCATTTCTTTCCCTCTGATGGGTTAAAGGAGCGTTTATTGACAGCCGTCGTCCAAGGCGGAACCTCATCCATCAGAAACAGCTGACATATGTAAAGCTGCATCACAGATGACTCTATGTCAGACAGTCAAATGAAATGCAGATTTGAGTATCTCATCAGCATAGAAACTGTGTCACAGTATATGATTATCCAGCAGTACTGTTCAGCAGTGTATGAACTGTATGATGTCTAGTTACAAATGCATCATCTGGAAAAACAGTCCAATACCTATGCAATAAGCCTACATTCAGTGCTAAAAGTGTAAAAATAGAAGTGCGTGGACGCCCCTTACCTTTCCAAAAGAAGTGCCAGGATGCCCCTTACATTTTCAGGTGTGCTGGCCAAATAAGTGGCAGGAGGGCATAGAGATTTGAATTTAAGTGCCAGGACGCTGTCCATGACCGTCCTGCCACACTTTAAGCCCTGCCTACATTGCATTATATGAAATACGAACAGTATGAATTAATAGGTTTCTCTGTATATTACTGTAAAAAAACTGATGCTACAGTTTGTTCCAGTGCAGCAATGGAGTGCATCCAAACGACGACTGACCAATGGCTTGTGTACAGTGTGCAGTGCCTCCTTATCTAGACTTTATCAGAGAAGCACCTTCGCTTGGATAGCAAATATCTTTGTTGAAAGAAAGACCCTTTGGGAATATTGCTGATGGGGTATACATTGAATATAGTCAACAGCTGTTGTTGACACTTGGCCCAGGAGCATGTCACTCAGACATACAAATAGACTGTGTGCCATAAAAAGTAATGTCTGTCTGTTGGCAGTATATACTGCAAACTCCAGTGTGGCTGGAAGGTGGCTTTCCATGGAATTGTGCCCTATAGCCAGACATCAGTAATCAGACAGCTATCTTATTGTGACTTGCTTTTGGCTATGGGGCACAGTGATTAGAACTGTGCATATGATCATCCCAAGCTATTTGGTATCAAGTAGCATGGGAATGATGCCATTAATTGCCGGTGGGTTACAGTATGTATACATGTGACAGTGGCCATCTGGTTAAATGCAATTATTGTGTGGTGGTTATTTATTGGTGGTGTGGCTAAGTGGCAGAAGCTTCGGCATTTTGGTGCTGTGTCTGGGATTCTAATTTAGTATATATTAGTTATTGAATTGCTTTTGTAATCTCTCTATCTATTTTAATCTAACCCCAAATTCTTTAACTAGTGGAGCCTGCAAATGTTTTAGTTGGATGAGGTGTCACTGTACATAATGAAGATGTAGGGCATCCTCAGTTTATCTAATGATTTCTGTTTAGCTTCAAATTAGTTTCCACAGGAAGATGTCTGAACAAGTCCTTGTAGCCTGGTCACATCTAGTCTTTGCATAGGTTGGTGTTTGCAGGGGTTCCCCATTTTCAATTCCTTGGACCACATATTGGAGTGTTCAAATGAATACAGTGGTATTTGAACTTAGTATTTTGACTTGCTATGAATTACCTAGATCACAAACAAGACTGGAAAGTTTTACTGAATGATATGATCTTCAAATGCAGTATATGTGACCCGGTCTATGAAAAGGGACCACAACGCGGGAATGGACTTATGTATACCACCATGATCAGCACAAAATTCTGAAAAGAATGATGTATTATGTGACACAGCACTATTATCTTTTCTATTTTTTGTAGACTTTACAACGTGATGTACCTGAAATACGAGATCTTCGGAAAAACGCAATTGAAATTATTTGAAGTTATCGCTGTTTGTTGAACCTTACACTTTATATTTAGAAACATGGAAATCAAAGCGCTGCATAGACATGCAGAATGAATTATTTAGCGCATTACTATAATTATAATCATAGATTCATCATTAAAACCGTTTCCAAAAATATTCTACTGTCATAATACCCCGACATTAAGGATGCCGCCTTGCGGTCCCTTTTATGTGCTCTAATATTACAATAAGAAAACCTAATAATATCAAATGATTTCTGTGAACCATTATGAAAATTTGATAGACAGAAGAGTCATCTAGCGAATCCCAGTGAAAACCCGATTTCGATATTTCGATGGGTGACCATGTTCTAAGGCCTGTATCTCGGTAAATAAATCCCGCGTTGTGGTCCCTTTTCATAGACCGGGTCACATATAGTTACTGTGAAGTATGAATTTTGCTGGCATGAAAGTTTGTATCCCTGCGTTGCTATTGCAGATGATTCTACAACATATTTATTTATTTAGCTTTTGCAGAACGCGTCCAGCCACTGAACAGCAGGATCATCAGCCACATGTAAGGCGGTTAAACCACCCTGAAAGCGACATATTGAAAACATTTAAAACAAAAAGAATGCTTTAACTTGACACTGTAGCTGGAACGTCACAAATAGGGTGTACGGTAACCAAAAATTGCCTCAAAGATACAGTTACCGATATCCCGTTGTTCAGCGCTATTCTCCTTGGACAGTTCCTTAGGCCTAAAAAAGTTGTTTCCGGTAACCCGACCGACCCTCTTTTATTGCCGCGACTCAAATAATTTTGTAAAGAAAAGTAATTTTTTTAAAAAAATTAATAATTTTTTTATACAATTTTTAAAAAAATAATTTTTTTATATTAACATAACAGAAAAGACATCAACAAAATGTGTTTTCTAGAGCAGTTTCAGGTGCAGACAGTCGGGAAATAGGCAGTTTATACTTGCTTAGAACACATACTTTGTTGCAGCGTGTACCTTTGTGCAAAAAAGACTAGTGGGGTATACTTTTTCGAATAGTGACTGCATAAAAATATTTTACCAAAATAAAAATATTTTGTAAAGAAAAGTAATTTAAAAAAAAAATTTTTACCAAAATAAAAATATTTTTCGACCTACCTACCCAATCAACTTTTTTTAGGCCTTGCACAAATGGTTGCAAATAAAAATTTGTATTTAGTAAACTTATTTGTCTAATTTATTTATGTAATGAATATAATTCGCCAGAAAGTCACGATTGTATTTGAAGTTCACAACAGCAGTAAAGTCTATTTGATTGATTATATTTATCAAGGATGAGAATTTTATTAGTGATTACAATAAAAAATTTATTTTGTTAATTTTTTATTGCATGAAAATGTGATGCTTTCCACATGGAACATGGTAATTATCGGTCTGCGCTAACAACTTGTGAACTATTTGTTGTTGCCCAAAGTTGAACTGGTAGTAGTGTGAATCATGACCATGCATGGCATGATTGTTACTGATAGATGGACCACCATCCACCATATAATTGCTTTCTTGAATAAATATTACTTTAACGTCTTAATACATTACACTACTACAGTCTGACATGACTCATTGGAGCCTGAACATTTGACCTTTCAATGTGCCTCCAGTGTTGATGTTTGGACCCATATAATATAACGTGCCTTTGGTCTGGCCATTTATCTGCTGCGAACGTCCTGTTTAATCATTAGCAGCGTCTTTGTTTAAGTCCCGATGAAACATGCCTACTATTGATTTCTCTGTCGCTTGGAACCAACCATGCAATTTACCCACATTTGCTCATATATTTATATCTATGTGCAATGCATTGTGCATATGTCTCTCTATCTAAGTATGTGTCTATGTATGCGTAACTATGTACTTGGTGTTTATTTATGAATGTTTGCACACTTCTGTTTCTGTGTAATCATGCATGGTTGAAAATGTATTGGTGTTTATGCATCTTTGCCCTTTTAAAAGTGATGTCCACAGAGAACAACACAGACTTGTGTGGTCAAAGCACTTGTGCTCAGACACAAACTGTGGAATCGATAACCAATTTCTTGGTTTGGTCGAAGTCTTTGAGTAGGAGATTTCTGACTACATAATTGTCCTGTGTATCCATACAGTATTTTGAGGATTGTATATAAGTATTAAGTATTTATGTATACATGTACTTAGTTTGTACTATGATGTACTTACTATTTTCTTGATTGTAAGCAATTTAATTTTTATATCTATACGTATATACGATATTATACGTATGTACCGATAATGATTGTACGTACCTGTATTCATGTCTGTAGTAGACCATGCACGGCACTTGTGTATCTGATATTATTGCATTTTATGAACTGAACGCTGCGCTTTGTGCCAGCAGTATTCATACAAGTCTTTTTGAGCCTTTCCTTCGAAATGTCCTACACTACGTTTGTCCTGTCTGCACGTTTTACAACCTGTTAATGCTACTGTCGTTGTGCAGGAACTGTGGCAACAAGGCATTTTGAGGGAACTTGAGGGAGACAGACCACAGCTTACGTTGTATTTGTTTAGTGTGAAAAAATATTGTGCAGCAGTCATCAGCTTATGACACTAATGAGTTTTTCTAATTGCATCTGGTCCTGACTCTGTGTAAAAACTCAAACTTCCGAAATTGGCACTATGCTTTTTAAAGTAGATGTTCTTGAGTACCATTTTGACATTTTGGTGGATAACGGCTTCAGGTCTAAACTGAATTCCATACATTTTTTAATCATTGTCTACAGAGGACCAGTGGAAATTGATGAATTCTCTTATATGTCATTTTAGCTGTATAGCTTGAAACACAGTTGCTGAAAATTCTGTGATGGTCCTTGTTAAAAAAATACTTTTCTTTTTGGTGTGGACTGCTTATATCTGGTAAAATAAAATATTTTGCTTGCATGCTTGTCCAGAATCTGAATCTGTCGGATGTTAAATTTATGCATCAAAGGCTCAGAGCACTCAGTACCCTCATCTCTACCTTGCACAGGTGTTGGATAAATACCCTGTAATTAGCAACAGGTGGGCTGTCACAAAGATGACTGGATCTTGATGAAAAAGTGATATTTAAAATGAAAAAGAATCGTAGCGGTGTCTTTCGGTGATAAGATGTCATTGCTTCACCGGTAAACTGAGATAGTAAGATTTGGTATGGTGTTAATATTAAAGCTTCTTCTCTTTGGTCTGAGTAGCACCGTAGCACGGTGGTTCTTTTAGTGCTAGAAGTTCTTTTGCCTCTGGCCTGGCTGGACGACTATGTTTTTGTAAATTGTAATGTATAATTCTTTGGATGGACATGTAAGCCAGCATTGAAATACTTAGGTCAACTCAGTGTATCGTTCTGTCGGTGTGAATTAATGGCAAATATAGCACCACAAGTTTACGAGGTTACAGCAACGGTATTATAGGATTTGTGAAGGCTACTTGCTTGCTTATATTCTTAAGCTGTTAGTTTGGAATATTATTGGTGTCTTTTGGAATTGATACATTGTGTTTGCACGCACTATAAGCAATTTGCTTTCACATGTTGAGGAGTTTCTTTTGTTCTAAGCAGTTTTTAAAGCCATTATGTTAAGATAATCTGAAAATATCAGGACATGCATATTTGAGCATGTACATTTTACAATGTACAATTTTTGTACATATAAACATTTATGCTATAATTGCTTTATAATATTTAGCAATTATGCCATCTCAGGGTGTGCAAATCTAACTATAAATGAATATGGATTATATATATGTAAATATCTATATAATATATTAATGTAATGCGTACAGCACATTTAAGAATTCATATGTATCGTTTTGTTATCATGTCTGTTGTGAGGCTACGCTATGCGGACATCCGACTTGCATACTCGTTTGAGAAACGTCCCGTCGAGAAATAATGTAGTCTGTATGGACGACAACGTCTTGTGATGGCAGCAGCAGCAGCAGCGCTTGCCAGCAGCAGCCGCATCAGCAGCAGCAATCGTCGTCGTCAGCCTTCGTTCGTCATCGTCGTCGTCGGCTATTCTGTGTCCAGCGTTGTTTGGACAGTTTTCCGCGTAGCCATCCTCGCACGACGACGACAATACTTTGGATGCGAACGCCACCGCCGTTGGGGTTCTACATCGGCCGATGTTTACGACTCAGCGACGGCGGTGGCCGGTTGAAGACTTCGCGCCCGGCCGAATACGGTGCTGCAGCAGCAGCAGCAGCGCCGGGACGTAGAACACAGCGATGGCACCAGCGACTGGTTGGCGAATACGGTGGCACCGCCGAGCGCTTGAGACGATAGCACCAGCAGCATCAGCAGCAGACGGAGACTATCGATTGTGTTGGACGCCGATGTATATTCATGTTGCAAGCGAAGGAGGAGGAGGATGAGGAAGAAGGCGCATCTTCCGAATGTGTGCAATATTTGCTGGCAGCACTGCAGTCATGCCGAATGATAATGTGCCACATCCTCCTCCTCCTCTGACTCTCGTCGTCATCGGTGATCGTGTCGCTGCGTCTGGCAGACAAATGGACGCGGATACGAAACGAGGAACGCACGCGGGCGCGGCGAAGACGACGGACGCACGGATGGAACGACGAAAGGGATTCGAACGTATTAAAAATTGAGTGAAAGCCGCGTGTGCGTTGTTTGCGCGTATTTGTGTTTATGGCAGCGTTGGCGGTGTTGCGAGTGGCGACGGTTTTAGGGTTGTAGATTTTTTCTGTCCACCGCCGTCGTTGAGTTTGGTTCCGTTGATGATGATGATGAATACACGATGCAGACCGCCAGACATTTAGACGCAGAGACATCTGATACGTGAGACTCCGTTGCGGTTTTATCATCATCGTTGACCGTCGTCGTCACCATTGCCGTAGAGATGTCTCGTCCTCTTCGATGTTATTTATTTATTTATTTATTGAAGCAGTTTGATATAGTGCTCCTCTTAGGTTGCATACTCGGGAGTGCTCCCAGTCCAACACTGGTCGAGGAGAACAGTCATAAGGGCAATGAGAAATGAGGCTGAGAAACAAATATGAATTTGACGAAGAGTGGAATGGAGTTCATTCCAGTTCGCTGCACCTGCCATGGAAGAGGCTGGAGAAGGCACGGCATATGCCTGATTGTCTGCAATTGGTGGTACAATAGGCTCGTCATGAGCAGCTGAGTGGAGAGAGAGACATGCGTTGTGAGGCAGCAGAGCTCCTGCAACTATAAAGGGCCGAATGCTCGATACAGTGTCTGACCAATGCAGAAATTTGATAAACAATGCGTTGTGGGTAAGACAGCCAGTGGAGTACATCCAGCATGTACTGGCTCAGATACTCGGCCAAACCTGGGAATGCACAATTTAAGGCAAGCAGTGGTACACAGGATGCAACTTAGGAATCCTATCAGACAGGCCAAAGCCCATCATTTATGGCGCTATAGTAGTCAAACAGTGAAACTACAAAGCGCATTCAACAAGCATTGAGGCTGCACTAAGAGTCGAAGAGCGGAAAATGACCTTGAAATTCAGAAGTTGGTAGTGGAATTTGCGACAGTGAAGATAAGCGTGTTGCATAAGAGTACGTTCCTGGTCTATGTTGACTCTCGCATCCCGAACTGAGGTTGAAATGTGAAGTGTGGTTAATTCAAGGATAGAGAGAGACTAGATCTATTTTTGAAATCTGCTTATGCATGCCAAGCCAGATAAGCTGAGCCAGATCCTAATCTCAATCAATATCACAGATATTGATGGCATTATGATAGCGGCTTGATTATGATTGCGCCTTCACCGCCAGTTCATATATTCATATTTTATGCAAAACTAGCAGTGTAAACATTTTGTTATCAGGACCTCTATGATGATGATCAGATGTATTGTAATATATAAAACATTAATTAGTCAAATCTGGTGTAATTATATGGACACAAAATAAGTAAATTGCAAGTTGGTAAATAGTTGAATGGTGTATTATAAGTCTTGTGAGTTCTCAGAGATTTGATCCAAGAATCTTTATGTTAATGCACAGAGCTCTGCAGTTATTCTACAGTAATGTAATGTACAGGTGCAGTTATTCTACAGTAATGTAATGTACAGGTGCAGTTATTCTATGATAATGTAATGTACAGGTGCAGTTATTCTGGTACGGCAAGCCTACAACAAAATTGTCTTAGGTTGTATTAATACACAGTGGTGGTTTATTTAGTGAGGAGGAATGACTAAAACACAAAGAGAACTTTAGAATAGAAAGTTCTATTTTAAGTTCGATGTTGTGACATTTATGGGAAAGTCCTGCAACCATGTGAAGTCACTTCAACGTGGTATGTTAAGTGGTATATATATTTGATTAACCCATTGGGGCAGGCAGCAGATGTGATATTGCATGGCTGTTCATGGATTTATGTTTAAATTGCTATAGTGGTTATCATTGAGCAGACTGTAATTAAATGCAGAAAACATCCTATGCAGCTGCTGTCTGAAATTTCAATGTCACACGCAACGATTTTGACGCGTATGAGCCATAGGACGTGTGGAAATGTTATCTTATTTGGCTTAGTAGAACCAATCTGAAAGCAACTTAAGTTTGCAGCTAATGTGCTTTTCTATTCAACTTGCTCTCAGAATGTTTCGATAGGTTTTTACATTCAGCATATATGGCCGGTTTAATGTTTAAAGTCTCACCTTGAATTTTTTTTTACTGTATCTGCATTAAATCAGCGCATAATTGTGTAGAATTTATTTAGCACATTTAAAAAAAATTGCTGCTTCACTGGCACGCTGTATAGAGAACTCTACAATAAAATGAATGCACTTCCCATGCATGCTCTAAGTGGGATAATAATAAGGCTTCTGTCATTACGACAGAATTAACCACACTTCACTATTGCCCCCTCCCTACCACCCACTCATATGCAGAAAGCAAAAAAGTGGAAGTGAGTAGATATTCATCCCATGTTACGCCTTTGGGCTAGATGGTTGACACTTGGAGTGACGAGGATGTTCTAATGGTGGCTCTGAGGCCAATGCAGTTTCATCCTTAAAGTGTTTAGTTGAGAAACTGTTTGCCTTCTTTACAACCAACAATGTGATTTGTTAGTCAACTGCAGCTGCTCGTTTCTTTCTCGCTTTCATATTAATCGGAGACAAGTCGTCAGATAACTAATGTATTGCCTGTGGCGTTCTCCAATAACGACACGACCAGACACCTTCTTATGAGCTGCTGTCTGGCCTTTACAGGAAAAGGGACTCGTGAAATTTGTCGTGTTTCTGTGGCTTGCGACTGAAAAATAACTTTATCCACACGTGGCAGAAGTATGGTCAGGTAGTTGCATGTATACCTTAGAATTGCACGCTTTTCATTGAGGGTGCTGTCCAATGCCCTATTATGATACTGGTGATTAATTGGTGGCAATAAGATTATTTGGCTTTAATAATTATGTAAAAGATACAGCGGAATGTTGAGCTGTGTGTTTCCTGTTTGCAACCATCATCAATCTTTACTATGTTATTAAACATCTGCTGCATGGGTCTTATATTTGAATTGTATAACTGGTTTACTTCAATGGCTGCTATACATGAAAACACTAACTTTATACTTGAAATGCAATATTTCTTAGCTTGGATAATGGGTATATGCATCATATCTCAATGCATCACCCCAAATGTGGCTTAAGTTGCTGTTGATTTGGACTATGTTCTGTGTGTATTAACCAGTGATGGAGGTTGAAACTTTGACCGTAGGTCAGACAAGGTTCAGCTGCAGTGGTGTTCAGGGATGTCAGCGGGTACTGAATGATGGTCCCCGTATTCTGGCTGTTGATTGATTTTCAGGGCATCTCGGCCACTTTGTGGGTGGGGCATCCTGTGTCCACTGTCCAGATAGAGTAAAGTGACCGGCAGGCAGACATAATAAATTGTTGCAGCTCTCCGTTACATTGTCTTCTGCTGGTCGTCGTCGTTTAGCTGCAGGCAGTAGTGTCTGGTGCTGTGGATAAATTATATTCTGCTGCTTGCCAATTGATTTGCCAAGATCAGAATGCATGCTTTGTCATTCATTCACCACAGCCAGACAACCAACCATCGAGGATGGAATGCGTTGTACTAGAATTCTTTTGAGACATCTACTGACCTCTCTGTCTCTGTCTGTCTGTCTCTCTCTCTTTGTCTGTCTGTCTCTCTGTGTGTGTCTCTCTGTGTCTCTGTCTGTCTGTCTGTCTGTCTGTCTGTCTCTCTATCTGTCTGTCTCTGTCTGTCTCTCTCTCTCTCTGTCTCTCTCTGTCTCTGTCTCTCTCTGTCTCTGTCTCTCTCTGTCTCTCTCTTTCTCTATCTGTTGGCTCTGTAGAACTGTAATGTATTCAATGGCATTGCATCTGGCGCCCATTGGCTGAGCAGGGAAATTGTGATAAACTGCAATATTGGTTGACCGACTCTGGACTCTGCTCGACGACGACGCTGGCTGGCTTGCCTGAGACTCGACGGCCGGGTGATGGTGGAATGGCTTGGGCTCCATATATATTGTGGCTTTCTGTTAGATACTGTCTCTGTATTGGTCATGTTGTGTTGTTTTTCAGGGCTTAATCATTAGGCAGTGGGCCCACCCATCGAGTGGACGGACGCCGGTGCCGCCGCTGTCTTCCCGGGGACGAGCGTGTTCTACTGCGAATCCTATGCAGGAGTGGACGGGCTGGTGCAACGCTGCCTAAGACTAGCTGGTGTTCTACTTGTCGTTGTTCAGGATAACATAACATGGCAGATACAGAGGTAAACAATACATGGTCATATTATCTCATTTATATGTCCTATATAGCTTCAACATAATCATCGTTTGGCATTCTCTATTGTCGGACTCCTGCAAAAGATTGCCTCTGTTACTGTCTGTGTCTTCTTTCAGATGGGGATAATGCTGCTGCTGCTGGCTGCTGCTGCTGGGTTGTCCTTTTGTGACCCACTAATATTTCTTTTCTGAAAATAATTCCCAATTTTTAATTCTAACTCAGTGCTGAGGATCAAATATCAGTTTAAATTCATTTCCCATTCATGAAATAATTCCTATTTCAAGTTCTGAACTGATATTAGTCGTATTTCCAGTTCTTAAATAATTTGAGTTTTAATTCCAGCTCAGGAATAGTTTGTTCTAATTCTAGTTCAGAAATAATTTGAGTTCCAATTTCAGTTCAGAAATAATTTCAATTCTAATTACAGCTCAGAAATAGTTTCTGTTCTAATTCCAGTTCTGAAATAATTTCAATTCTAATTCCAGTTCAGAAATAATTTCAGTTCTAATTCAAGTTCAGAAATAACTTTTAAAAATTGGAAATCACACTGTTCAGAGTTGTAGCGACCAATTGGATACTTGTAGACCAGGGGTGTCAAACCTTTTTTAGTGGCGGGCCAGTGTAAACATATTCGAACAAGTGGCGGGCCAGCCTAGGGTGTCGAAACTCCTGAGCAAAAATGGGTAGTGATCTGAGAGCTATGGAGCTCCGGGCTTGGTTATCCAATTCCCAGAAAATTTTAAATAATATAACTGTTTCGTGATTTTCACAATTTTTTTTAGCAGATAACCAACCGGAAACCATAGAAAGGCATAGATACACACTGTTACACAGTCTACACAGAGTTGTGCGTCGGAGCAAAAGTGACGTCAGTAAGAAGAAACCTCCATGTAGCATATTTGGCGCTGACTGTAAAATATAAAAATGTGAACTTTTATCGTCTAATTTTTTAACCTTTAGGGAAGGCTCCGCGGGCCAGAAAAAAATCGTCGGCAGGCCAGAAATGGCCCGCGGGCCAGCTCTTTGACACCCCTGTTGTAGACCAATTACATTACATATTAATTGTAATAATAGAAGACATTTCTTTCTGAAGCTGAGTGTTTTGTGAGATGGTCATCGTGGTCATCCATTCATTCATTCATTCATTCATTCATTCATTCAAGTGTTTATATAGCACCTCTTCAAGAAAACTACTCAGAGGTGCTCCCAAGTTTGAGCCATGTTTGAGCCAAATGATCCCGTCACCCCAAGTCTGCACTTTTAACGACGAAAGCAAATAGCAGACTTTGGCTTTGCAGTATAGCTCATCTGCCAGCTACTAATATATGCCTGTGGATCATTCCTAAAAACCTGTATGACATTGTTTAGGCTGCAAACATGGGATGCTATAAATATGCCAGATTCCAGGCTACATGCGACTGGTCTAATGTGCCACTTATTTGCACGGAGCAGTTGCCTAATTTTGCATGTGAATCATATATAATGTGATTCTCATTGGCTGATGGTATACAGATGGTTGGTTTGCAGACCTAACCCTGTAAGAAACACATATGCTAAACACATGTTCAGGCTTGCAATCTCTGCTTGCAGCAGACACTGACATATATACAGACATATATACAGAGTGGTCAGATGATTAAAATCTCTAGTGATAGGTATGAACCAATGACAAAGCATTAATGATGCTTTTTGGGCATGAGGTTATTCTATATAAATAATTATAATATATTTGTTTATTAATTCACAAGATTGCAACGGCATGTGCTGTGTTACGGCACCATAGAAATTGTCATCATTATTGTTGTTGTTGTTATTATTATTATTATTATTATTATTATTATTATTATAATTATTATTTTATTTATTATTAATAAATATTATTATTATTATTATTATACTATAGGTAGGAACAGACGGTATCGGATTTAACAGTCCCGAGTCAAATTTAACTGCACACATGCACAGTCACACACGTACACCGGACATGTATATATGGCAGCCTGCAAGGTGCTCATCTGTTGTAATGCTGCACATTTTTTACAGTTGACCCCTAGGAAGTAGAAGACTGAGTGAGCCTCATCTGTACTCAGTTGCCAGTAATTTATATCTTCGTCCATACAACTTTTTCATTTTGTGGCAGTATTGTTTTTACATTCTTGCAATCTTTCCAGTCTAGATGATTCCCTTCCAGAGGCTGCATCTTAATTTCCCTGGATGCTGGACATGGATTCTTCCGGCTGATTGGAGCCTCACAGCCTCCTTAATGGGTCTGCTGTGGTCTCCCCTTGCTGCCTATATTTGGTCAGCCGAAAATTGGAACAGCAAATCAAGCTGTCCTGATCAATGGCAGTGCCTTTATCAGCTCTCTTGCAGGCTAATTTATCAGCGAATGCATGCAAGATCCCAGTAGACAGCTTAAGAACTAACATAATATGTTATATGTCTGTGATTGACTTTTTTCCGGCCTTCATAGTTACAAGTGTGATTGGTGTCCTCCAAACCATACTGGTGTCTTCTGATGTTCAATGCGGTTCAGTTTGTGATTGGTTGAGATCCTGTAGCGTCTGTTGCAGGGTTTTCTTACATGTTCACAGTGAATGTGCTGAAAATGTTCTTCCTTCTGCATTGCTCTCTTAAGCTTAATCCCTTAACCGTGATCCCCGAGTTAACTCGTCCAAATTTTACTAAGAATATTTTTATTACACGGTAAAGGGGTTAACATTTATGAGGCACTACTCTAAAGTAAAGTGCATTAGTGCAGGTCACCCGCTTATAGGTTTGTCCAGATATGTGACCGGAAGATCTAAGTCTGGTTGGCAAGGATACGACAGAGAGGAAATGGAAAATCATGCTACATGTATAATTGTATATAGATATGAAATTGTAGATAATACTTTTAAAACTTTTATTATCTCAATTTGTTTCTGATTTTTTTCGTCATGAGGTGACTGTTCGGCCTAAGGCCTGGGATTGTAAATGACAGTGGATTTGGACTGGACTGTGTTAAGCTGTTTTCTGGGTCTTTGAGAAAATATTGGAAGGGAATTACCCCGGAAGTGGACTGTGGTCTGTGTACAGGTGAAAGTGCAGGTAGTAATTATTGCAAATCAATAGGTTCTGCCTTTCTAAATAGCATAGCAGTACTTGGACTTATAACTACAGGTATAAAGTGTGGCTTGCAGCAGTCCTGAGGATTTGTGGCAATAACGCAGGTGGCCCAATTTTTGGTTTGGTCATTTTTGATAGCCATATCAAACTGAACTGTTTATGCTCGTTGCTCACACTGGAGTAGCTTTGAGTACAGAACTAAGTGCTCAGCTATGAGGTATTGCTATTAAAAGTGATTCTTCAAGACATGGTTAGCAATTACATTTGTCTGCCTTTTTGCTCAGAATAATACAATAATACACAGAGACATAAAACGCATATACATATTCCATACTCGTAACATTAAGTTATCAGAGTAATGAATGGAGTTAAATGATCAGAGACTGTTGTAATATTATTAGTGTCCATCTGCCTCTGGTCCATCTGTCCAAGAAAAGGAGGAACCTGAATGCCAGAACCAAAGACTGCATGATGATTAAGCACTGGGCTGTTTAGTTGACTTGTTGGTTGGTTGACTGATTGGTTGATTGGTTGGTTGACTGGTTGGTTGACTGGTTGGTTGGTTGACTGGTTAATTGATTGGTTGTTGACTGGTTGGTTGACTGGTTGGTTGGTTGATTGGTTGGTTGATTGGTTGGTTGACTGATTGGTTGACTGGTTGATTGACTGATTGGTTGGTTGACTGGTTGGTTGACTGGTTGGTTGACTGATTGCAATGTTTGGTTGGTTGACTGATTGGTTGGTTGACTGGTTGGTTGACTGGTTGGTTGACTGATTGCAATGTTTGGTTGGTTGACTGATTGGTTGGTTGACTGGTTGGTTGATTGGTTGGTTGATTGGTTGGTTGACTGATTGGTTGACTGGTTGGTTGACTGGTTGGTTGGTTGACTGGTTAATTGATTGGTTGGTTGATTGGTTGGTTGATTGGTTGGTTGGTTGACTGGTTGGTTGACTGGTAGGTTGACTGGTTAGTTGACTGATTGCAATGTTTGGTTGGTTGACTGATTGGTTGGTTGACTGGTTGGTTGACTGGTTGGTTGACTGATTGCAATGTTTGGTTGGTTGACTGATTGGTTGGTTGACTGGTTGGTTGATTGGTTGGTTGACTGGTTAGTTGACTGATTGCAATGTTTGGTTGGTTGACTTATTGGTTGGTTGACTGGTTGGTTGATTGGTTGGTTGATTGGTTGACTGGTTGATTGACTGATTGGTTGGTTGACTGGTTGGTTGACTGATTGCAATGTTTGGTTGGTTGACTTATTGGCTGGTTGACTGGTTGGTTGATTGGTTGGTTGATTGGTTGGTTGACTGATTGGTTGGTTGACTGGTTAATTGATTGGTTGGTTGACTGGTTGGTTGACTGGTTGGTTGATTGGTTGGTTGATTGGTTGGTTGACTGATTGGTTGACTGGTTGATTGACTGATTGGTTGGTTGACTGGTTGGTTGACTGGTTAGTTGACTGATTACAATGTTTGGTTGGTTGACTGATTGGTTGGTTGACTGGTTGGTTGACTGGTTGGTTGACTGATTGCAATGTTTGGTTGGTTGACTGATTGGTTGGTTGACTGGTTGGTTGATTGGTTGGTTGACTGGTTAGTTGACTGATTGCAATGTTTGGTTGGTTGATTGGTTGATTGGTTGGTTGGTTGACTGATTGGTTGACTGGTTGATTGACTGATTGGTTGGTTGACTGGTTGGTTGACTGGTTAGTTGACTGATTGCAATGTTTGGTTGGTTGACTGATTGGTTGGTTGACTGGTTGGTTGACTGGTTGGTTGACTGATTGCAATGTTTGGTTGGTTGACTGATTGGTTGGTTGACTGGTTGGTTGATTGGTTGGTTGACTGGTTGGTTGACTGGTTGGTTGACTGATTGCAATGTTTGGTTGGTTGACTGATTGGTTGGTTGACTGGTTGGTTGATTGGTTGGTTGATTGGTTGGTTGACTGATTGGTTGGTTGACTGATTAATTGATTGGTTGGTTGACTGGTTGGTTGACTGGTTGGTTGATTGGTTGGTTGATTGGTTGGTTGACTGATTGGTTGACTGGTTGATTGACTGATTGGTTGGTTGACTGGTTAGTTGACTGATTGCAATGTTTGGTTGGTTGACTGATTGGTTGGTTGACTGGTTGGTTGACTGGTTGGTTGACTGATTGCAATGTTTGGTTGGTTGACTGATTGGTTGGTTGACTGGTTGGTTGATTGGTTGGTTGACTGATTGGTTGGTTGATTGGTTGGTTGATTGGTTGGTTGGTTGACTGGTTGGTTGACTGATTGGTTAGTTGACTGATTGCAATGTTTGGTTGATTGGTTGGTTGATTGGTTGACTGGTTGGTTGACTGGTTGTCAGGTTGAATGCCTCTGCTTCCGACTAACTGTATGGTTGCTGCATGAGTGGCTGTGTGATTGTTTTGTGTCATTGGTAGTGTGATTGTTTTGTTTAATTGGTAGTGTGATTGGCTATGGGATTGTTTGTGTGATTGTGTGTGTCATTGGCTTATTCTGTGAGTGTCTCCAGGAAAATGCGCAGTGGGTTGTAGTGGTTCTAGGTGTAGTGCTGGATAAATATTGGATCAGTGTCTTTGTTAAGTGCATGGCTGTGGCTTGGCAGTCTGTTAGTTCTGGTCATCAAGTATCTCTGTGTAAATTATGTTACACATCTGTCGATGTCATTATTAATAAACAGAATGAGTATCAACCTTTCATGTATATAACGCACACGGCCACACGCGCGCGTGCAGCGCCATGCACGAATCTGTTGATTGCATTTTTAATAAACAATACGAGTAGCAACCTTACATATATGTGCGTGCATGCTTGTGTGCACGCACATTGCGCATGCAAATACACATTTATGTGTATGCTGTATATGTATGTACATTTTGAAAACACGGTCTTCACAAAGTCACACAAGTCTTCCACTTTATATCAGCATCATCATTGTTGTCGTCGTCGTCATCATTGTTATCTTGGTCATCATCAATGGCATGCCCTTTCTGGTGCACTTGAGGACTTTTGCTGAGTGTCCCAGTCTTGAGCTTGTCTTAAGCGTAGCCTCCAAGTTCTGTGAATGAAGACATACTTTTTATAACAGCTCACACTGGTACTTTGGGCAGTGTTTAATCTAGTCCCCCTGCTTTGTGGGTGGGGGGATTCATGTTTCTGGGGAGGGGGGAACAAACGACCGTTTTTGGTGGACGGCAACTGATGAGGCAGTAAACTTTAGTCGATGTAGTTTCTCTGAAAAACCTAACTAAATTCTATGCTTTTAAATCTGATGACCTTTTTTACTGTTTCTCTTCTAGTTTCCCAAAAACATTCAGATTTACGTATCACCAAATATACTGCATCTAAGCAAGGACTGTCCAATTTTTCAGGGGAGGTTTGGATTTTGGAAATGTTTTATAGATTGTGTCTGAGGGTGGGGGAAAGAAATAGTACCTATGACAGCAGCTCAAGATTTTTCCTGGGGAAAATGTCATTCCTGGGGGGAACTTTCCCTCTAGGAATGACAACATACATACTGTAATACCCGATGTACTCTCCCAAGCTGCGTAATGTAGTGGTATGGTTTCTACAAGGAGATATGGATGCAGCCATTTAGGCTACTGATTGTTTAAAAAAGCTAGAAATAAGGGAAGGTAATCCATTAAATTTTTACTTGTTTGGGTGATTGAGTGCAGTTTTGATAATATGGATTTACATTTGTAATGCGTATAGAAATATACATTATTATTATGATTAATTACAACCTTTTTTATACATGTTGAGTTTCGCACTTGTAAATGGAAATCTGAGGTGTGGTTAGCCATCAGAGTTTGTTATATAACCAAGTATATAGATATTATATATATATATGTATATATGTATATCTTTATATATATTATTTATATAAATAAAGATATACAGTGTACACATATTTTATATATATATATATATTATATATATACAGAAATCTATATAATGAAATATTTAATATAGATCCTTGGTGGAGAAGGGGATCACTTTTCGACAATTAGTCTGCTGGGAAGTGGCTCTTTCCAGACTTAAGACCATGAATATTGATTTTTGTGTCTAATTAACACACATGTGCATCTGTGACTCACTGATATAAACTGATTGTATGCCACTGCTATATTAAGACCAAAGTCTTTTATTAATGCACTGGATGGAGGCAGGTTTAAGTTTTACGTGCGATTTCCTGTTATATACATTTTCTTTTGCAAAAAAAGCGGTGTACTTTTCAGACCAACTGTCCTGGCTTTTGGACTGACTTGCGTAGGGTGTTAGGTTTTGTAAAATAAGTTGGTACATCCATTCTCAACTGCTGGTTCCTTTTCTCTGAGAGGTCACACAAGTTTGAACATTATTATTTGATACAAGATAAATAGATAGATGTGATATGTGATATTATGTGTCCAGTGTTCACGTTGTTACGGCTATCAATTCTCTTTGATTATTATTCACCAGTAAAAGCCTAAATTAGGATGATGGCTGTAGTTTTAAAACAAATTTTTCAGTTGTGCTTGTGACTTATCCACGCACATTCTCGTCCTGTGAGTGACTAGAAGTCTATATCTAGCTGTAGGTTTAATAGGGGATCCCAGAACATCCTGCCTTGCTCATGACCCTTGTAAGAAAGTGTCTCCTTGACAACTCAGTAAAAAATTGCCAGAGGCCTATTTATAGGGAAGCAGCCATTGATGGAAGATCCACAGCTCTTCCAAAATAAGGTGACCCTCCCATCTGGAGTGAATTTCTTGTTAAGCTGCCTGCCAACGGGTTGAGGTCTCAGCAGTGGGTGTATTAAATCATTTGTTTGCCTCCACTTTTAACCACTCTGCCACAGCAGGTTTAACCATGTGGGGTTTTGGCAGCCGGCCTACGGACTATACTATACACGAAGTTCTCAAGTTCTGGAGAACTATGAACCCTGGAATGTGCTAGAGCTGTGTTTGCAGGCGATTTGTAAAGGGTGCTTGTGCAGCTTTCAAGCAAAAGCTGAGTGTTAGGAATTCTGAAGTGGATGTCAGTTGTACCATTTGTGGAACGATTTATCATTGCTGGATTATTTGTGCTTGCCGATGATGTAGCAGCCATTTTCAGAAATAGTCAGCATCATCATCTCTCAGTTATCAATTGGAATTGACTGGATGAACACACAGCATGGGTGCCCGCAGAAATGCTTGGATGAGGGGGGTGGGCAAAACACAATGGCTGCTGTAAAAATATATTGGGGAAGAGAGGGAAAAAATGCAAGGCAGAAAATTAAGAACATGGGTCTTTTTCATAGAGGTTTCTGAATGTAACATTCATTAATATCATTAGTACCTTATGCGAAGAAATTTGTCAAAGGTAGTAGTTAAAAACAGGAGTTAATTTTTTGGGAGTGCAATTTCCCCCCCCCCTCCCCCCTTTCCCCTATGTGTGGACGTTCATGACACTCTGTAACTAAATATTTGTATTGTGTGGCACATTTGAGAGGTTCATAAAGTTTTTGGCCATCCCTGACCATGCATGTGTGTGTGTATATACACATCTATATAAGTACATAATGTATGCATACATGTGTATTACATCCGTCCATTGCATAAACATAGGTTATGCATAAACACTGAACACATGGACAGATGTGTGTATATATATAGTCATGCCTGCTTGCTTACTTACCTACAAACATACATAATCCGTGAACACATTCATATGCTCCCCCACCCTCTCTGTAGCTTTAGTCCGTACCTCATCACGGCATCCAAGCATATTGATATTCATCCCCGGCAATGTTCCCTTATCAGGCACGACGAATATCATCAAGTGCAAGTGCATTAATTTATGAAAAGTCTGCTGAGCATTAAAAGGCTAAATATATTTCTGAGTTAATTATTTATTGAATTTTGGATCAACGGCGGATCTTCGATAATTATTTCAGTACTTGACTGCATTCCGTAATATCTTCAATTATTATTCGAACACCGTCCCTTAGAGAATTCATCGCCTACGTTGTGAGGATGGCATTGCAGACAACTGATGGGTGATTTACAATGCAGTTTATTTCTGATTCCAGAAGACTGGCTGGTTGTCGACCGGTGATTCAGAATGGAGTAGTCCTTGTTAGTGTCAAAAAGTCTTTGTCTCTCTCAGCCATTGTAGAGAAGAAATTTTTTGAGTGGCAAGTTATGGACGCTGTTGTTTGCTACCATCACTGTCTGATGCTTGTGCCTTTACAGTGGATTTTGGGTCGATATCCAGTATTTTGTTATGATGAAGGGCTGCCTTTAATGGAAGGGCCACTTTGCAACCATGTACATGCCTATCTTCTGTAGCTGTGTATTTGCTGGTTGCAATAGGCCAAATGCTATTTTGGCATTTTGCACTCTGTACATGGTAATCAGCTCTACAAAATAATTTAATACCACCGGCATAATTGACTTGCATAGACTGCCTGAAAATGTCATTTAACTCGAAATTGCGTTTTGGAATGGAAGCAATTTTAAAAGATATTTGACTGAATGCTTTTTTGTTTCATTTTCCATTTTCATGCACCATTAACATCTGACTGCTCTTTAATATGGAATGACTATTACTTCATTAAAGTGGTTTTTTGCCGTCATGTACATTGTACAGTATTCTTTACTTTCTGATAGATCTGTGTTTTAATGCAACTCATTTCCCGCTTTAATCTTCATAGCATTTCATTTGAACTCTCAGTTTTTTAACATGTATGTAATTGATCATTTTATAAACTTTTGTGCCGTTCTTTGCTTTTTTCGTTTCTTATTTGTCGTATTTACTTTTTATCGCACCATTTCACTTTGAATTTCTTTTTCGTCTTCTCTGCGTTTTATCCGTGCGTGCGACGCGTATCGTGAATTTTCATACGTTGCATTATGCCGTCATCACATTTCGTTTGCAACTTATCTGCTTCTGGTTCTGCGAGACTTATGTTACATGTTACCACCGTTATCACATTGTATATGATGAACTGCTTTTTATCTTCTTCACGACGTGTTATCATCTGTACATGTACGTTTTATCTTCACCAGGAGAAACGTCGGATGACGTCGTCGACTGGTGTCGAGGCGGATGGCGTCTGCAACCAGTTCTCGTGTTCCGTTAAGGAACTTAAGGAGTTGATGGCACTGCGCGGACACGAGGCGTACAATAAAATACAACAGGACTACAACGGAGCGCTGGAAATCTGCAGGCGACTCCAGACCTCACCGACCGAAGGTGGGTGGTTTTCGAGAGAGATTTAGTTATCGATGATGATGTTCGGTATGTATTGTTTGTGCCTTTGTTTTATTCTGCGTAACGTCGTGTGGGTACTGACGTGGAGACCGGAGAGTGAAAGAAGAAGCAGAGGACGACCAAAGAAGACGTGGAAGAGTACATTTAGTGAAGACCTGACTGCAATGGGAATCAGCTGGGACAAAGCAGAGGAGACCGCAGGCAACCGCAGGGGATGGCGAAATCTTGTCGACCAATGTTCTGAAAAGAACCAAAGGAACTGAGAGAGAGAGAGAGAGAGAACGTCGTGTACGTTTAACCCTTTAATGCCGGAGGGTATAGGATTTCCCATACCATTTACTACCATCTCGGAATTATAGGGTGAAGTAAGGACTTCATATGGTACCATTTGCAGTGTGAAAATTGTGGAAGAAAAACTGAGGGGGTATAACACTTTGAATCGAGGTGTGAAAAACAGATTTTACTATGGAGCCCTAAAAAAGACTGGGGGGAAGGGTTGAAACCTCTAACCCCCTGGCAATTCTCACCTTTGCCATTTGCATGAAACTGCGGGCACTCTGAATCTGTTGCCAAAGACCTCCATCAATTCACAGTGATTCTGACACATTGTTCTCTCTCTCTCTCTCTCTGGCATTCGACCATTAATTAATGAGAAGCGCTTGCTGACGAGGCACCTTATTGCGCCATGTGGATGGTGCAGATAGCGCCAGCACTACGTTCAGAATAGCTCAGACATTTGCATCACTACATGTGTGTGCATGCGTGCGTGTGTGTGATTAGATGGCTTGAGACAACGTAAGAAGCTTATTGTGTGATGCGCATTTTTAGATCTCTCGGTGTTTCAACACGTTAAACTGAGATTCTTGATACTTGCTGTGCAAATGTATTCGTACATACTACGTATACACTGTACATGCATGCATGCATTCATACATGCATTGCATGCGTACATACATACGTGAAAACCAGTGCTTAAAGTGTGTAAAAACAAGTGCCTGGACACCCCTTACTTTTCCAAAAGAAGTGCCTGGATGCCCCTTACCTTTCAAGGCTGTCCTGGCCAATAAATGGCAAGACAGTGTTCAGTTTTTAAAATAAGTGCCTGGACGCCGTCCATGACCTTCCAGCCACACTTTAAGCCCTGGTGCATACAGAATTTTGTGTGAATATGTGACTATTATGTGTGTCTGTGTGCAGAGAAAGAAATTTTCAGTGTTAATGGTTTTATTGTGTCATTTCGTTTAGCAATTGAATTTTATTTTTCTAATGTGAGAAGAGCTGAGTGTTTAGAAGTGTTAGTCTTGTAGCGTGTTCCTTGACTTGAAATTTTCTCTGTGCCTCTGAGTAGTTTCGTGAGGGGGCGCTATATAAATGCTTTGAATGAATGAATGAATGTGCATTATCTGACGTAAGGCAGTCTCCTTAATGTTGTCATATAGGCCTAGCTCAATAAAAAAAACATGCGAAGGAAATTGATACAGAATGTTGTCTCTGATTATAAAACTTACGGCAAATAATGCTATCTAATATCATGATAATGAAACAAAGAAGCAAAGCATTTAATTATACGAATGTTGTGATCTAGTCTGAGAACTGCAGCTGTAGTAGTAGTGCTCAAGGCACTGATCAGTGGTCATGTCAATGCTTGTGGCTGAGTATAGTTGATGCTGATTCCAAAATCAAAAGCTGAACGGAACAAAAACTGGAATGTGGTTTGTGAAAACGTGGAAACGACCTGAAGGCACCTGGCACAATGCGGTAGAGGTGCATATTCGGTCCAGCTCTGTGGTGGGAACATATACTTGCCATGTAAACATATACTTGCCGGAAGAAAGATTAGTGTATGGAGCCATCAATGTTTGTATGTGCACTTGTTATGGTGCCTCTTCAATCTCTCTCTACTCAGATGTGCTCCTGAATGCAGAGCGGACACTGCATCGGAGTTTCATGCCGAAGCGCCGAGCAATCGTGAGTGAAGGACTTGCCCAAGGTCCTTATGCGGCGAGGTGGATTCGAACCTCGAACCTTCCGGCTCCAAGGCAACGACGCCACCACTACACCACCTCGCCCCACAAAGGAGATGGCACATCTGCCGTTGAACACTGACCCTGTTTTCAAAGTTAATTTTACCATCAGAACGAGCAGTTTTTCTAGTCCATCAGTGTCTGGCTGCAATAGGTTTTGACTTATCGCTGCTCGATGTGTCTATCACTGTTGACACAATTTTCGATGTTCCCTTTTGGAGGTCATGAGATGTTTACTGAAACTGGATACATGCGCAATGAAACACTTTCTCGCTGTGACGTACTTGCACAGATCGCTATCTTGCATTTTGCGTCAGTCGTTTAGTACTGACAGTGGACAGTATAAGGAGTGTGTGCGTGTGTACGTGTGTGAGTGTGTGTATGGTATGTGTGTGCGTGTGTGTGTGTGTGTGTGTGCATGCGTGTTTGGATGTCTCTGTGACACTGATGTGCTGCGCCTTTTTATTTTAAGCCTTGCACATGATATGTTGCATGCATTCGCTTGTGTAGTCTAAGCTGAGTTTCAACATAGTCATAGGTTTTGAGCATGTGGGTGATAGTTCTGTTCATTTGCATTTATGTTTGTATGTTTACTTTGTGGCCTATGTTATGGAGGTCTCAATACAATATCAGAGAGTCCACGACTATTGATGTATATGCACAGCATCCTTATAACCCATGGCCACACTGTTTTAAATATTGAAACCAAAGTTAAAGAGTTTAGCAGATGTAACAGGTTTAAATGAATGTTGCATGCTGGGCATCAGATGCGGAGCCTTGGATGGTTGATGTATATTTGCATTCACCTGAGACATCGCAAGACCTAATCGTCTGCAAATTAAGCAAATTAAGCAATCATTTTTCTGTAAAACTTATAGCATGATGATGATTACATACATGCTGAACAGAATGTTGTTGCACATGTAAGCGCCTTCGTGAGGTTATTGGAAAAGGCGCTATATAAATGTTCATATACATCAGGGGTGTCAAAGAGCTGGCCCGCCGACGATTTTTTTCTGGCCCGCGGAGTCTTCCCTAAAGATTAAAAAATTATTTAAAATGTTGTCAAAATTTAATAAGAAGCGAAAAGTGTACATTGAATCAAGATATTTTTGTGATATTTGGACTTTTCCGGGAATTGGCTGACCAAGCCCGGAGCTCCCTCTCAGACCACTACCCAATTTTGCTCAGGAACTTCGACACCCTGACCCGCCACTTGTTAGAAGTTGTTCACACTGGCCCGCCAATAGTTAGAAGATGTTCACACTGGCCCACCACTAAAAAGGTTTGACACCCCTGATATGCATACATACATACATACATACATACATACATACATACATACATACATACATACATACATACATGTTGAGAAAAACTGTGTTAAATTGTTCGTTTTAGGTCTTCCTGGCACGGCATCCGATCTTCAGACGCGAATTGACGTGTTCAGTTCAAACGTTATACCGCCAAAGCCACCCAAGTCCTTTTTCCGACTCGTCTGGGAAGCACTGCAGGATATTACCCTCATCATCCTCATCGTCGCCGCTCTCATCTCTCTTGGCCTGTCCTTCTACCGACCTCCGGCGGAGAAGGATAACTCAGGGCGTAAGTGCATCCTCCGTACCACATATCTTCGATAGGATACATACACTGTGAGGAGGTTCTCAGTTTGGCATGTGTGTATATATATATCTGCATGTATGTGTGATTATGCCATGTGGGTGTGTTGGTGCGTGTGTGTGTGTGTGTGATACTTGTTTATGCCCATACCGAGGAATTCTGCCCTGAAGCCTTCTAGAAGAATTCATTTGGCATGATGGTGATGATGATATGCACTGTGTTACATTGCATGAAAGAATATCGAGATTGTAATATTGTCATTCATTTAGCGATAAAGCAACATTGTTGTCTGCTTTGTTGGTGAAAAAGCGTTTCGGACATGCTCCCTCGCCCTTTTACTCACCCGTTGTCATTTACTTTCGTTGTCATTTACTTTCGTTGTCATTTACTTTCGTTGGGTCTGACCCCGAAATCTGTTTGCATTGATTTCGGTTTCTATTCTGGTCGTCGAAGTCGGCGCTGGTGCACTGTCGTCAGTCGGGCTGTATGGCCACCCGGCCGGGCTGCCCTCTTGTGACGAGTGTGGAAAGAAGAGTGGACTGATTGTTGCGCATTCATTGGACCGCATTCGAACGAGTGCTTGCAATATTGGTTGCTTTGCTGTTATCCTATATCGTCGTGCCGGCGTTTGTGTGTGTGTGTGCACTGTGCACATGTGCTTGTGTGTGTGCACATGTGCTTGTGTGTGCACACATGTGTTTGCGTGTGTGCACTGTGCACATGTGTTTGCGTGTGTGCACAACTGCACATGTGTTTGCGTGTGTGCAGTTTGCACATGTGTTTGCATGTGTCGTTCTAGATATGCTCCTCCGGTAAGGCATATTTGTTTTTGTCCTCGCGTTTCTCCCTCGAATTGATTTTCCTGTCACTTGTAAATCAGTCTTCTGTAGGGCTGGGCTGTCTATAGAAAATTTTGGCCACACTTTAAACCATGTTTAGACGTTCTGAAGTGTTTTGTTAGGCCTAAAAAAAAATGCTGTGTTTCCGGTAACAGAGCTAAAAAAAATTGGGTAGGTAGGTCGGAAAATATTTTTATTTTGTAAAATATTTTTATGCAGTGACTATCCGAAAAAGTATACCCCACTAGTCTTTTTTGCACGCTGAAACAAAGTACGTGTTCTAAGCAAGTATAAACTGCCTATTTCCCGACTGTCTGCACCTAAAACAGCTCTAGAAACAGTCCTATTAATTTCATTTTGTTGACGTCTCTTATGTTATGTCAATACAAATGTTAAAAAAAAATTTTTTGAAAAAAAATTTAAATGTTTTTTTCAAAAAAAAAAATTTTTTGAAAAAAAAAAATTTTTTAATAAAATTTTTTTACAAAAATATTTGGGTCGCGGCCGTAAAAATGGGTCGGTCGCGTTACCGGAAACACAACACTTTTTTTTTACGCCTTATCGTTAATTTATACAAAATTGAATAAATGATCAGGCATCAATTGCTTTCAGCGGTTGAAATTCCTCGGTTCAACGTGCGCCGAGTTGTGGAAGAGACGTGGTAATTAAATATTTTAAAGGCATATTCGGCTCTTTAATTAGCTACACGAAATTTTTGTGACGAGAATTCTATGTTTGTAAAGTCTATGAAATTTTTTGTGGTTTGAAGACTGACCATTTTGGCCAAAGGAGAAGAAGTTTTTGATAGGGTAGACTACCTGAAGAGTTTTATTAGTACCCTTGCAATCTGTGCTGTCCAACATGGTTTATGCTATTGGGTCAGCAACATCAACACTAGACGTATTCTTGAGGTGGCCTCGTCATATACTCCCTTTATGTTGCACGGCTATAGGGTGATTAATGGAAAAGTGCTAAACAGATCACATGTATAGACTTAATGAATGCAGCAACCGACGACATCGCATTTGCATTAAATATTGTCTGCCGCTGGAAATTCCCGCCTGCAAGATGAGCGTCGCTATCCACCATCGTCGTCGTCGTCGCAAAACCTGTGCATTAACTGTCCGCGCTGTAATGAGATTTCTTTGTATCGCTTTTGATGCATCATTCCGCTGATCGAAGGATATCACTGCTCATGACTCTGTCCGTGTGGGTGTGCTCGTGTGTGTGTCCACGCATGTGTGTCTGCGTGTGTCCGCACGTGTGTTTGTGCGTGTGTGTGTGCACGCGTGTGTGTTTAGCTGCTCGCTTCATAGTGTGTGTGTAATGTGTGCATTGGTCTTTGGCTGGAAATCGGAAGGCTGGCCTGAAGGCAAAGAAGAAGAAGATAATTGCCATGTTCACGCGCATTACAATGCCGCCGATGATAAATGGTTCCATTGCTTTCCAGTACAACACTCTTCTCCCATAGACGTGTGTGTGTGTGTGCGTGTGTGTGCGTGTGTGTGTGTGAGTGTATGCGTGCGTGTGTGTGTGTGCGTGTGTGCGCTCGCTCCTCCTCGAGGGCAGATATAGCTCAGCGACGGCAGATTTGGCCTTCCTCCTTCCATCCGTTAGTCAGTATTTGTGTTGGGGATTTTTTTAGATTAAAGCGATGGATTCAGATGATTCATGTAGTAGCATAAACCTCATCAGCGCATTCTAATCTAGTCTATTCGTACACGTCTGACTTAATTGAATCAGTTTAATGGAATGTTCGGTCAATTATGGAGATGGAAGGAGCTTGCTCATGCGCTCATCTGCTCATCCGTCTATGAATGGTAGTGGTTCCCTGTCCCAGATATATAATGTTTCTTGTAAAAATAATGAGGTCTTAATTATCTTGTCAGAATTTTTGTGAAATATGACCAGAGGACCCAAGCCCGTTCTGAGAATATTCCTGGCTGCTTGTCACTCTATTCTGTCAGTGGATAAAATTAAGATGTGCACAGTTGTCATTGTATAAAATTAAAACTTTAACGTAGTACTTTGCTCAGTTCTGACGTATTTTGGGTCTACAGGCAAATTTCAGTTTGCAAAGGAAAAACCACTAACTTATATAATAACTATTTATATTTTCCATTTTGTGGTTACATTTCTATGTGGTAAAATTTATAGTTCAAACTACTACTACTATTATTACTACCACTACTACTACCGGTACTACTACTACTACCACCACCGCCACCACCACCACTACTTTATTGATGACTCGTTGGCACAAACACATTAAGTTACAAAAGCTGCAATTTAGAGATAGATTAAGAAAAAACAATCGTGTCAATTAAAGTGGCTTAGGAGTAAATTTACGATTAAGGTCTGTATAATATTAAAGGACTATAGGAGTATAAAATGTTTGTTCAGTTAAGTACATCACAAAGCACGCGTGGGATGAAATTTTTATTGTTCTTAGCCGCAAGGTAAAATCATGGGACCAAGGAGGTCGCAGGTTATGATGTGGAATGACTTTAATTGGGAAAAGAGAGCACTGTTGATTGTGGAACTCATTGCCTAGCACAGCTTTCAGTGGGTTGGTATCAGCATCACGCACCAGCTAATTTCCTCCACCCACCCATGAGTTAGGTGGAAGAGATCCAGCTCAAAATACTCCCAGTTGATCTATCAGATTTCAGCTAAGCTGCTCCAACAGATAACCTTTTTGACTTGTTGTCTCAGCTGATACATTGTCATTACGTTAGATTTGATGACATTTCAATTGATATACAATCCGATAAAATGGAAACAGAGCTCTAATAATAAGTCATCTGTTTTAATAATATTGGGATATATAAAATTATATATTACCGGTATATATAATGATCTAGGCATTCACATCAGCTCAGGATGGTCTCTTCAAGTGAGATTGTAGTCAGGATCATTAATTATTATCTGTGAGAGGAGCGACTTAGTTCACATCCATAGGTCAGAGGGAGTTTGGTTGTTTCATGCAAATGAGCTGATAATATTTTCATTTAACCTCATCGTTAGCAGAGTAAAAACATGTCTGCTCGCCACAGTTGCAGTATCAGCTCTACAGCAGGAAAACCGGCATGTCGGGTTCAAAGGGTTAAGCTTAGTATAAATAAATAAATCGTCTCTTAACATTTTCGAAAATGATTTTAAAAATCTATTTCTGTTTTCTAAACATTAAAAACCGATTATAGTTCTTGAAACCGATAGTCGGATGTCCGATTATCATTTACCATTCCTGTTGGAAACTGCATTAGTTACAGCTGTTGCAAACAGGTGAGTGCAACCTCCCAAGCTGCTGAATTAATGCATCCAGATGTGATGAAGGGAGCAGCGAGGGACTTGTAGTAACGTGCTGAAGACTCATTTCCTCACATCAACTGATAGCATCCTCATGGCTTAGTCCGTGCTCTTTCAACTGGTTTCGAAATCGTTAATTCACTCTTTCATGTGTAGCATTTATATAGAGCCTTTTGAAGGTATCAGCTCAGCTCAACAACTGCTTGAGAAGAGGATCGTTTTCAAGTGTCAGTGGCGGGCACTCCAACTGTCTCAGCCAGAAGAAGAAGACTCCGATGATCCAGAGGATGATGGGCTTGCCAAGTATGTCGTCTAACTCTTAGAAAAGACACAATGTCACATTGTGCAAATGCCTTCAAGAGACTTAAATACAGGCTAACCCATGGTTGAGGAGGAGGAGGAGGAGGAGGAGGAAGAGGAGGAGGAGCAGTGCAATCAATAGAGCTCCTCCAGTGATCGTGGGACAGGAAGACAAAGCAGAGTAGGCTGCTGCTGCTGCTGCTGCTGCAAGTAAGCTGCTGGCACGTTCCCAGCTGCACATCAGACTTTTGCCAGATACGCATGTTCAGAATTCTTCAATTCAATACACCACTGAGCTTGGGGATCGATGAAATATAGATCAGGCATGTCATGTCATGCAAGATGTGCTGATCAACGACTTTGCCTTTCGAGATTCCGTTGAGCTGCTGCTGCTGCTGCGTGGTGGTTGGCGTCTGCCCTGTCATCCTTGCCATCTGTACACCTTCATATGTGTAGCTCTGCTGCTCTGCAATGTTCATTTGCCTTCTTAAGGAAAACATGAGCAAAATTGACAGGCTTGTTGTTGCTGTTTAACGACACTGCCATTTCGAAGATGATTTGTGTTGCCCTCTTCCTTTGTCCAGGCTTGGAACTGGCACCGGCTGAGTGCAACCAGCGGCGGAGTTTGGCAGCTTCACTGCAAGTAAATTGATTACCCGTTAATCTTTTTTTTTTTTTTAATTTGTAAAATTGTTTAATTTTGGATTTATTCAAATCATTTTCGATTCATTAAAAAAAACTTATTTCATGGTGTAAAGCGGCCATTTCTGGAGTAAGCAATTCGACGATGATGTTGTGAAAGTTTTTGAGTGGAAAATTCAGCAATCATTTAGAATTTGAGGTGATCAGTACCAGCCTTAAATCAATACAGAAATTGCATTTATCGATGCAGTGCACGTAGTCTTTCTGGTCTTTGGTCTTGACGCAGGTATAAGCTTCAAGCATTTTGTGGCTTTCATGGCTGTATGTGTTGCCGGATTTGAAAAGTAGGCCGTGGTAGGATGCTGAGCGCTACTAGGGCAAGTGTCTGACTGGATGCTTTGCCTGAATAGCAATCATAATTTTATGCTGTCCAGGGAGGGGCAGAGAGGGAAGGGGGGGGGGATGGGCTTGGTGTGCCATGACACTATTCTAGAGCAACTGCAGGTGAGTGGATGATGATCTAAGAGCAATGAGAGCATCCTGCCGTATTAAACTCTGGCACACTTGTGTCCATACGGGTCTTTGACGAGTATACAAAGCCACTGCAAAGGACCATGGTTCAAGATATTTGCGTGTCTACTCTTGAGAAGAGCTGTACTGGTTTTCAAGCAGTAGACAAGAGCAAGCGTGTGATTTACGGCCAGTGAGCTGTGTCTCTACAAGAGCGCTGTGGTACTGAGTTAGACTACACGAGTACGAAGTGGATACAGCAAACTGGAGGTGATCCAACGCCAAATTGCCATCGCCAAATCCTGTAGATCTGTCTGGATAAGAAGAGCGTTTCACACTTCACGATTGAGCTAACGCTTTACCGATTAATGGGCGATAGTCATGATTGGGTCGATAGTAACTATTAGAACATTCGTTATCGGCAGAAACGATATCGAAGCTGGCATGGAAATTTGTTATGCTATTCAGCGTTGCATATTTCAAGTTTTTACGTTATTCACAGTTTTGAGATTGCATAAAATGGTTTAAATAATGTGAATTAACTATGGTTTATTTGTTGTTATCTGGTAACCACCCACCGTTTTTATCATGACGACTGCAGTGCAAGCAGCAGAACGTGTGCTTTGTAATATTTTTGCAATAGTAGGCTTGTGTTCGGAATCAAACATTTTGAATAAACTAACGCTATCAATATTAGTCCTTAGAGGTCTTTTTCTAGGTTGAAAGATGTTAGGATATGAGGGCCGCTGCACAACGCAGGTCTACAAAAATTCCACAATCGATATAATAACCAGAAAATTCTTTTGTATTTGAATATTTATGTAACGCTTGGCAATATATCATCTGCTTGAGATATTTTGTTGCATTTCTGTTGCCAATAATGACTTGTATCCATGGTGATGATGCTAATCAAACTGGAAGAGATTTGGAATTGAAGAGACGATTAGCAGCTGGTCACCCTGGAAATGAATCATACCTCACAGATGTTGCATAGCGTGTG
This sequence comes from Lumbricus rubellus, assembly GCA_945859605.1. Classification (NCBI taxonomy): domain Eukaryota; kingdom Metazoa; phylum Annelida; class Clitellata; order Crassiclitellata; family Lumbricidae; genus Lumbricus; species Lumbricus rubellus. The sequence goes on from OX243816.1 coordinate 29,948,835, forward strand.
CGTATGTGCTTGTGTGTGTGTGTGTGTGTGTGTGTGTGTGTGTGTGTGTGTGTGTGCACTCGCGTGTGTGTGTGTGTGGCTGCGTGCATGCGTGTGTGGGATGTGTGTTTGTGTGATGTGTGTGTGGCTTGGTATCAAGTTGTGTGTTGCAGTATGTAAACAGGGAACGGTGTTGCTGGTGCTGAGATCAGTGCCAGGTAGTGGACGTTTATTTTGCCGCATCTGTGTATTAACTAGTGCTTTTTTATAGAGCTCTGGCCCTGTAGACTCAGGTTCAATTGGGACAGGGTGAAAGAGTACATCGTAACTAGATGCTGAATTGCTGATGTTGCCTTCATCTCTGCTTTCCACGTAGATATTAGGTTAATACCGTCCTAAAAGCCTTCAGAATAACAAGTTCTGCACGGATTGTCTTACTCGATTCTTTTTCTACCGCACATCTGCGTTATTGCTCTAAACGAGACGAGACTAACTTTTGTATGTGTGTATAAGCGTTTGTGTATGAACTCGAGTGCGTTTGTGGTGTACGTGTTCATATTTTTCCTGTATTTAACTGTTGTGTTCTGCGTCTGGCGTTAGTTTTTAGGCCAGAATATTGCTGTATACATAGGAAGTCATGGTGGTGTAGTCAGTCAGTATGTTCGTAGCCATGCAGCCGAAAGGTTAGGCCTAAAAAAATGTTGTGTTTCCGGTAACAGAGCTAAAAAAAATTGGGTAGGTAGGTTGGAAAATATTTTTATTTTGGAAAATATTTTTATACAGTGACTATCCGAAAAAAGTATACGCGCTAGTCTTTTTTGCACAATGGTACACGCTGCTCTAGAAAACAGTCCTATTAATTTCATTTTGTTGACGTCTTTTCTGTTATGTCAATACAAATGTTAAAAAAAAATTGTTTGTTAAATTAAATTTTTTTCCGGAAAAAATGTTGTTTTCGGGAAAAAAATGTTTCGTAAATTTTTTTTACAAAATTATTTGAGTCGCGGCAATAAAAGAGGGTCGGTCGGGTTACCGGAAACACAACAATCTTTTTTAGGCCTTACAGGTTCAAATCCACTTCAAGCCACCTCGTAGGGACCTTGGGCAGGTCTTTCACTTGCAGTTGCTAATGCGTTTTGGCGCGAAACTCCGATTCAGTGTCCGTGTTGTAGTCGGGAGTGCTACTGAGTAGAAATCTTGAAGGGGCGCTATTATACAAGTGCACATACATACATATGGGATCCATAGTAGTTCTACAGGCTTACATAAAAGCTGAAATGGTGAGTTGTGATCACATGTACATGTCTTGAAGCTGCGCATTTGAAGATTTTTATTAGACCAAGAATAGCATTAGAATTAGATAATTTTTTCTGGTCTTGAGACATGAATCTGCTAGATACTCACCACAGGCATGGATTGGTCATACATAGTCTGACTCAGCATTTCCTAACGTGAAGGAGGATATAAAGGCAGTTAGGCATCTGAATGAATCACTATGGACTTACTTAAAGGAGTAGGATAGATAACTTGGTTAGTTCAAGCTGTCCAGACCATCGTTACCCTATTTTGCCTCCCCTCTCTGTGAATGGCCACTGCTGTGAGAGGTGCTATATAAGTTACTAATTTTGCATTCGTTACAAAGATTCAACATGAGGATGAAATACCTGAATGCCGTGCAAATCAGTAATCATGGAAAGGCAGAGTTTTAAAACTGCAAGAATTACAGAGTATCAACCCGCATATATTCCAGGTAGACTCGCCAGAATGGTATGAAACAGAATGAAACATTGTAATGATGGGGGAGGGGACACTTGGAGAAGATCATTAGATCATCATCAGATTTAATGGTTTCAGAACTATAAGTTCTGAGCAGCTATTCACAATGAGACAAATCTGTGAAAACCAGGAAATCTTTATCAGACTTCAAGCCAGCATTCAACGATATATGGCAGAACAGAACATTGTGGAGAGAAATGAGAAAGTTCTACAGCAGCAGCAATACCACAGAAGCTGATTGATTTTGTGCTGCAGATTTATCACAAATTATCTAGTGAATGAATCTTTGATTTGCTGATGACATTGGCTTTCTCATTAGAAACAGAACAGAACTATGTGATACTGGAATGCAGAGAAACAGAAATAGATGACTATCATTTTTGATATATCTTTTGCATTCAAGGAGAAGCTATTTTGGGTTCTAATAACTACAAATGGCAACATTGAAAAGACATACATTTACATTAAGAAAATGAGCAGGCTGTGGAAAAGCAGGGACGTAACAAAGAGAGCCAAGGCTGAACTAAACCTCTTTGCTGCTTATATATAGATGAGAATGCAGAACAGTGCTAAAGCTGGATGAGAAATGTGGAAAGAAGACCAGTTGATCAGATTCCATGCAATGAACAGCTTGCAAGATTCAAAAAGAGAAAGAAAAGAAGACTAGAACTATTCTGGATCTGCATTTATAAACAAAGACCAATCAGCTTCTGTGCTGCTGCTGCTGTAAAAAATTATACTAAACGTGTGATGAACACCAAACTTGACAATTTATACTGACTAATATGGAGATAATTTATTTGCACCCGTCACCACCAAGTGGCTGCTTTTAAAGTTATTTGTATGTATGTATATATATTTATACATATTGGTTCTAATAATAGACACTCAAGTGCCTGGTGTATGGTGGTGCCTGTGTGTGTATTCGCATCCACAGCTATAGTGTCTGCCGATACCAGTGTGTGCATTGGATCAAGGCGGCCTAAGGCTTTCATTCCATTCAAAGTTCACTGAGATCTGTGTTAATTTCATCATGATGTGAGAAGCCTGAGACTAGAATGCGAATGCTAGCGATAGAACGTTAGTGATAGAAGATGAAGCGTCGGACACTTACTTGGCCATGGTGCAATCTTTCTCCTCTTTTCAGAGACATTAATCTTAAGCATACAAATGGGTTGCGCGTTCTTTTCTCAGTGATGTTTCTCAACTGTTGTATTACCGTCGTGCTAAGGACCAACCAATACAATGCCATTACTTTAAGAGAGCTTTAAAATAGATGGGAAGCAGCACTTAATGGTGTGCGCCTAAATTACATCATGCACTAAATTATACATGCTTCGAGAACGATGCGTGGTCAGAATATGGAGGATTCTCCTGTGGAGCCTTGCCATAACACGGTCGTAACAGTGCTTACTTTTGGATGTATGGTATGCTTTTAATGCACCGCACAATGGTGTGTTTCAAATATGAATTTGGTCATGTATGTATATGGAGCGTTTATGTGCATCTCAAATGGTGTATTGATCCGTAGGGGGTTGCGGGTTATGGTAAACACTCTGGCACGAAGAGCGCACGAATGCGGGATCGATTCTCGCTACTCTCCCAGAGGTCCATTCAACCTTCCATTTGGCAGATGGCGTTGGTAAACTGAGCAGTGCTTAGGACGTGATGATGTTCACGTTGCATGGCTGCCGACAATTAAATTTGACTAATGACTGTTGTTAATGATCGTTATCATGCTGTGTTGTGTCATTTTGAAAAATAAATGAAGAATTTTTTTAAATTTTTTGTGCTATGCATAATTGTATATTATATGAATGCGCTATGTAACTGGTCTACATCTGTTGACTGATGCGAAGCTTGCATCAGCGGAATAGAAGTTTGGCCGTGCATGACTTAATATTAGTTGTGTATTGATTGCTTTTGTTGTACTTAGTAGTAGTTTGAAAGTTCTGTAATAGATCTGCACTAGTAAGAATCTAAATCTTGTTTACATATTATTGTGACTGATTAGTCAGTAAATGAATTGATCAGCTTAGTCAATCAATAGAGCTGCCGAGGGGAGCAGGGGGGGGGATGCCCAGGGGCCCCGACGATTTTTAGGCCCCTTGGCTAGGTAGCTATTTAAAAAAATATGTCTTATGCCTTTTAAAATATAATTGTGCAGATCTATAATTAACTACTGTAATCAGTTTAAACTTCACATTAAAACTAAATGAAGTCATGGTTCATACGTAAATATAAAACTGTATGTCATACCTGCACTTTTATCACTTCAATTTGTTTCTAACAAATTTGTTTCTCATTGGGCCTTAAGATAGCTTAGGGCCTATGACTCCTAGAGATGCCTAGGGGCCCGTGACTCCTCTGCCTATAGTAGCCCGGAATTTCTCTCATCAGCCAGCCCTACAGGTTAATTATAATTAATCAGTCATTTATTGTAACTTTTTACGAATTCTGTGTATTTTTTGGGTATCTGCATGCGCTCAATATTGCACCCACATCTCACAATTTAAGCTTTTCCTAAATGATGTCAAGGTTTACCCATGATGAGAAGTTCACTCATTTAAAAAGCAGCTTTTTGTTGGTGTTGATATCGTGTGTGTGGCATGCGCAATGATTGGGTCAATCGTCTCATTGGAGAGCGATGAAGGTCACTTCAAGGTCACTTGAAACTTCTGTTTCACTCTATAGGAAAAACTTCCTATCAGCCATCTGGTGTCGATTGAGTGCATATATAATTTGGTGAAATGCAAGCCAGTTAAGTGTCCGATTGCAATTACGGTAATTGTCCATGTAAAAGGTGGTTTGTGTCATGTAGACTTTGATGTCCCGCCCTTCAATGCCATAATGGTTGGCAATTGGGCATGTGAACACTTAACAGGGATATCCTGATGCAGATAAGATTATAAGTTCTGATGGGGGATTTCTGTTTGTTTAATTAATGTTCAGGTTAGCGTGCTCATCTGTTAACCTTGATGTTGCCAGGTTCAATCTCTATCAGGACCTGAAGATGTTTTGAGATTTATGAACACTTTTTTGTTTGTATTTGCACTTGTTTTAGCGCCCCTTCAAGATCTCTACTCAGAGGCGCACCCGACTGCAGCGCAGACACTGCATCGGAGTTTCACGCCGAAGCGCTGCACAATTGTGAGGGAAGGATTTGCCCAAGGTCCATATGTGGCGACTTGAGGTGGATTCGTACCTTCAACCCTCCGGCTGCAAGGCAACGAACATACCCACTGCACCACCACGTAGTGAACTCAGCTGGAGTTTTGACTTCACACCTCTGACTTCCTATTGGGGATTTGATTACGGGAATGCTAAGAGTAGGTGCTCTACTAATTATTCACGTTTTTCATATAAATAAAGCTGTGCTCGTTGGATCTGTTAATAGAAATCAAAGCTCACGACGAGAGCGAGTCGGAAGCGGGATGGATCGAGGGAGTCGCGATTCTTGTTGCTGTTCTTGTCGTCGTCCTCGTGACGTCGTTCAACGACTGGCGGAAGGAGCGCCAGTTTCGTGGACTTCAGAACAAGATCGAGCACGAGCACAAGTTTGCGACGATCCGTGGAGGCGAGGTCATCCAGATTCCAGTTGGTGACCTTGTCGTCGGTGACATTTGCCAGGTTAAATATGGTCAGTATTTAACTCAGCATGAGACTCATTTTTGTTGTTGTATATTCAGGTCACGAGGTCATGTACAGGCTGTACATGTGGTGGTTGTGGTTGTTACAGGCAAGGTTGACTCGAATTGGTGTTCCTATTTTAGCTGGACTTGGAGTAATTTTGAAAAAATTGGCAATGATGGTTACCGTGGTTTGACTATTTGATGCTTGTGTAATTTTATAGCATAATATACAGAAAAGTATATGCATCAGGCTGACCTGATGATCACACGACCATCATCAGATGTAATGGTTTTCAAATGGTGGCAAGATGGAGACAGAGATAGGATAAGTAGCTCATGTCAATGGTTGCTCAGAAATTTTTACCATACATTCCAGACTATCCTTAGCTAAGAATGGTGGCATTTGACTTAAGTGGCAAAATCAGCAACTGATGAAACCAATCTCACCTGTGACTGCTGCATCCTTCAGTTGGAAGAAAGGTTGGTTGTGGCGTTACTGGTGTACATACATTCAGCAGAGCGGCCGACTTAGTCGATCTTTTCAGGAATAAATTCCAACAAGGGAAATGAAATAATGAAGAATTATAGTTGCTAGTTATGGATAAGTGTGATGGTTAAAAATTGAATTGACATTGAAAGATTGTGATGGAGAAAATAGCATCAGTACGTCTAATTTCAGATAGGTGTAGATGAATTTTTATTTACAAATTTATGTAAAACTGTTTTCATGTGATGCATACTTTATCATGCCTTACATTTCAACATACATTGGCATACCTTTCTTTATAGCAGCATAACTTAAAAATTATGTACTAATTAGCCCAGCACAGACATATTATGATACGGGTAATTGAATATAGTTGAATTCACTTGTGGTTGTTCTCTTCTGCTAATAATTGGCTCAATTAAATCCTATTATTAGCTAATAACGATGTAGGAGGGATACAGGTTGATGATATACAAGCTTACAGATTATAAAAGGATTGGAAAGTACAAGTTTTTAATTATAAACTGATCATGCCAGGGCTCTGTGACCTCTAATAATTGGCCCCCAAGTGTTTCAAAGAGACTTGCTGAATGCACACCACGCCCCCTCCCCCCCACCCACAGTGAGCCCCAAAGGTGGAGTTTGAACCCCACTGATGAATATTGGACTATATATGAACTGGGGCTGAGTTCAGAATAGACAGTTCTGAAGCATGTTCTGGAGATGGCCGGTCTCTGAAGTGGAACATGCCCCAGATGTGATGATCAAGCTGATCTCATGGGGGACCAATGTCCTTCCAGTGGATTTGGTGTAAGAGCTTATCCAGCTGGGGGAACTGTAATTGTGTGATACTTGGACTGTTTGTATTGACAAGAATTAATGTTTCTGCTAACCCTTTAGAAGCCATTAATTGAGAAAGCTTGTTAGAACAACTGTTTTTATATTGAAGGAATTGGTGTGAGAGAGAAATACACGCATAGAAAGACATACAGAAAGGAAGATGTTAGTGTATGAGGAAGAGATGCAGTTGAAGAATTCCTAGGATGTGGTACCTTGTAGATCAGTGGTTCTTAACCAGTGTTCGACCGAACCCCTGAGGTTCGGTGAGCCAGTGCCAGGGGTTCGGCAGAGGTCCTCTGAAATATATACATATTCAGTGAAAAATCATATGCTATTTTTCCAACTTTTATTTAATAAATTTGGTTTGAAACCTTATTAAATTTAAAGCTGCTCATCCTGTTAACCTTAGTTTTGTCTTAGTGCACCTCCCGATAATTAACACGGCAGGCATCTTTCTGTGAAGTAATAATTACCGATAAGATATATGTAATTTTTCGTTGTTTTGCTGCAGAAATAGCATCGTATGACGTACGCTAAAAGCAACTATTACCCTTTTCTATTATATTTATACCACAGAGTATGTCGAGCAAAAAAGAAAAATTATGGTTCAAACTTGAGGGGTTCGGTGAATGGTCATGGATTTCTCTTGGGGTTCGGCTCCCTTAAAAAGGTTAAGAACCACTGTTGTAGATGATGACTGCACAATATTCACGTTGATGTTGATGAGATGATAATGGTCTGACGAGGGACAGGACTAGTCAGAGAAAACAATGAGGAAATTATGAAGTGATGATTGTGATAGAACGGACCTTTGTGAGCGTAAAAGATGGCACAGCACGGCAACATGGTGCTCAGCAAATTACGGGTAATTTTCATTTTCAGCACGACCACAGCAACCACAAATTTGTATGTGACGCTGAGAATTTCAGCAATTTGCAGTGAACTGTCGTTTCTGACCTGTTTTCTGGTTACTGTATCTGACCAATCAATCACTTGCATCAAGGTGGTAGCTCTACCTAGGGAAGGATGGAGGTAGGGATGGGAGAGGGAGGGAGGGACATATGCAGAGGACCATGAAGATGCAGCCGGTTGCTGTAACGAGGAGTCTAATCACCATGCGGATAGGCGTGGGATGCTTCAAGCGAGGGCATAATTATGGTTTGTGGATTTTTTTGGTTGATTAGTGTAAGTGGAAGTGTCTGAAGATAGGGCAGTTGGTTGGAGTAGTCTACAGTCGTCTGTTGCAGGGCCTTGACTTGAAGCTTTAATTAATATATATATTAATTAAATTACTGAATATATTCAGTAATTTAATTACAGTAATGACTCGGTTGTCCTCAGGAGGGAAAACTAATTAGGAGGAAAACATCAGTGATTCAAGATTTCTGGAGAGCTGCCCAATGTGGCTTTGTTAGATGAGGAAGATGTTCTAAATTTTTTCAGGAGTTAATGAACATATTGAAACAGCATCGTTCATTATTATATATTCGTTTTATTGAGATTCTCGCTGACATACCGCAGCCAATTATTCATGATTCATGATTAAAGTAATGCTTTGGTAAATGGATCTATGAATTTTTACCTTGTAATCAGTAAAAGGTCTTTATGTGGATCAAGAGGCGGTGATAAGAACTGAATATGGAGATACGAGTAAATTTAAAATAAGGAAAGGAGTGAGGCAGGGGTGCATTTTGTCCCCTTTCCTGTTCAATCTGTATGCCGAGAGAATTATGAGGAGAGCTGGATTGGAGGAGGCAACAGAGGGGGTAAGGATAGCGGGGAAAATACTGAATAATCTGAGGTACGCCGATGATACGACATTATTGGCGGGTAAGAGGGACGACCTAGTCGAGTTAATAAGAAGAGTCAGGAAGGAAAGCGAAAAGGCGGGACTATACTTCAATGTAAAGAAAACAAAGGTTATGACAACTGCAACATGGGAAAACTTTGAGGTGGATGGAGAAACAATAGAGGTAGTATCGAGCTTCACATTCCTGGGATCTATGATAGAGAAGGAGGGAAGAAGTGATATGGAAATAAGGAGGAGGGTAACAATGGGGAAAACGGCAATGAACGGTCTGGAAAAGATTTGGAAGGATAAATACGTGAGCAGGGAAACAAAGAAAAGACTGGTAAAAGCACTGATCTTCCCAGTGGTCCTATATGGATGCGAGACATGGACAAAGACACGGGATATGGAAAAGAAAATCAATGCATGTGAGATGTGGATTTGGAGAAAGATGCTAAGGATTTCATGGACGGAGAAGAGAACTAACGAATCGGTGCGCGTGGAGCTCGGAATAGAGAGGGAGGAGACACTGCAGCAAACAGCAACTTGGAGGAAACTGAGCTACTTCGGCCATGTGATGAGATCTAATGGTTTGGAAAAGGAGCTGATGACGGCATGCGGTGAGGGAAGGAGAAGATGTGGAAGGCCAAGGAAGAAATGGTTGGATGAGGTACAGGAAAAGTCTAGCATGAGACTGGAGGAGCTAAGAGAGGCGACTAGGGAGAGGATCAACTGGAGAGGATACATCAGGGATATCGCCAGAGCTGCAGAAGCTGACGGCACCAGGTGACCAGGTGAATCAGGATGCATTTTTCTTAGTATTTTCTGCTAAGAACTAATATCAATCAATAAATCAATCAGAATTTGTATAGCACCCTTCAAGGTCTATACTCAGAGGCGCTCCCAGGCCAGGTGAAAGAAAGCAGTCTTAAACAGTTGGTGAAATTGAGAATAGTTTGGGAGGCGTCGTATAGTCAAGGGAGGGAAGCCTGTTCCAGTGACTAAATTACTCTCTGATGTGAACTGTCTAGTGTTATGGCTCATTTATACCACTTGTGGGGCAGGGTGGTACAGTGGGTATGTTCGCTGCCTTGCAGGTTCAAATCCACCTCAAGTCGCCATGTAGGGACTTTGGGAAAGTCCTTCACTTGCACTTGCTCAGCGCTTCTTCGTGAAACTCTGATTGAGTGTTTGCGCTCAGGAGTCGGGAGCGCTTCTGAGTAGGAAACTTGAAGGGCCGCTATAACAAGTGCACATCTGGTGCCCTGTTAATGTCTGGTTTGAGACTGCAGGTACTGCACTAATCAGGTCATCCGTGGGGGATCACCACAAACAGCAATGTGAAGGATCAAATGGTCTCTACTACATCAGTAGTAGAGACCATTTGAGAGATCCCTAATTGAGAGATCCATCATTCGGACCTCGAAAGAATACATCAGCTGCTGCACATGGAGAATATTCACTCGGCACATATTGGATCACTGTTACCGTTCAGCTCTTCGTTGAATTTCCTCACTTTGATGTTCAAGTCGTGACATAGATAAGACTCTTGGAGTGGTCGCTGTGGGAGGAGAAATGAGGCACTGGCCAGTGTCTCAATGGAGCTTTTGACGCCAGTCTAGTGAATGTTGAAGGGCAGAGGTGCACAGCCTGCAGGCCGGGATGCATGCTCCCCTCTCCCCCATGGCGAAGTAGCATGTCAGGACCTTCATTTGGATGGTATCCAACTAATCGTCGGATTTTGCTTCATCTCAGTTCTTGCCGACCGATCGCAATTGGCAGAAAACAATTTAACGCATCGATCGATTGACTGTCGCAATACGGCAGCCATTCCTCAACAAATGGTATTACCGGACTGTTCCTCCTAGTCCAGCTAAACATTGTGGGTATGATCTGTGTTGAGATTATTCCAATGGGACTATCATCTGGTGCTGGCTGGCTGAGCAGTTGACCTCAACGACCGTGCCGACTGCTTCAGTGTGCTGGCACACTTTAACCCTTTAATGCCAGAGGGTATAGGATTTCCCGTACCATTTACTACCATCTCCGCATTAAAGGGTTAAAGATTCATGGTTACTCCCGCTGTTTGTCTGCCCACGTATTTACAATATTCCCTCAGCAACTGTGAATTGCATGTGCATTTGAGTTGCTGCAGGATTGCAAGGTTCGCTATTGTTTACTGCAAAATTTCCTGCCAAGATTGTTGATCTTGTCCGTGCATTTGTATGCCTACAACTTGAGCTATGCGCAGGTGAATGGCAAAACATGTGTCTTAGTTTAGCTTTGATTAATGAGTAAGACAGAGCAGCGATCTAATTGCTCCAGACATTTCTGCAGCTCCAATGCTCGAAATTATGAAGTCCACAGTCCATTATTATTGATGTGCTCGGCACCACTATTGAGAGAGAGACAGAGACCGACAGAGAGACGGACAGAAAGACAGACAGAGAGACAGACAGAGAGATAGAGAGAGAGAGAGCCCTGGGGGAAGTTTTGCTGCTCTGGACTATGCGAGTTGTGTTTCCTTCCTGGAACAGGTGGCACATGTGTTACTCTGGAGAAGTATTTGACATTTATGAGTAGCCTAGAAGGAAACCAACATGCCTGTTGATGGTTAATGGTGGCAGGTGGCAAAAGTGTTACTTATGGTATTTGATGTTATGAGTAGGAGACATCGAGATGAAGTCCTTTGACCTGGATATCAACTGAGACAAATCCAGGTGACCCGGATTGTTATCTCTAGATGTATTAAATGACTTTTGATGGTGGCAGGTGACAAAAGCATTACTCCTGATACTCAATCTTATGAGTAGGAGACCAAGGCCTTTGTCCTAGGTCTCAACTGAGACAAATCCAGATATATTAAATGACTGTTTTAATGTAATTTAGGTAGGCTGTTCCAATAATCATGGCTGCTCTCTGTGCTAGCATAGAATGATGTCATATGCTATCTGAGAACAGAATTGTTATCAGTAAGCTGAAGAGAAAACTAGCAGTGGTTGAAGATATGATGCCACATTGCCTGTGTTTTACAGAAATTATCATGGCAACATTATGGTCTTCTGTTGACAACTTGTCTAGTCATCTTTGGTCGTGGGTGGTTGACTATGTCTTACATTGCCTGACCCAAAAATAAACTGCTGCTGTTCATTCATTTATTCATTTGTTCGTTTATTTATTGCACCACCAAGTAACATAAAATAACAATGTCCATTGTTCAGGATATTGACGCCAGCATGCAATGAGATGCAAAAGGCCACGACGATAATAATTACGTGTGTTTGTTGTAGAGGTCATAACATCAGGTTTCGGTGTATACTAATACTGCAAGGTATTGTCTTTGTCTTTCGGTTTATACTATACTGCAAGGTATTGTTTTTGTCCTTTTGTCGTCGTACAGGTGACCTTTTGCCAGCTGATGGCATCATTATCCAGAGCAACGACCTGAAGGTGGATGAAAGCTCACTGACAGGAGAGTCAGACCATGTGAAGAAAGGAGAATCCACGGATCCAATGCTCCTGTCAGGTAGGATCGGGACTGTCTACTTGATGATCGTTAATCAGTTGCTAATGCATTAGAGCCATCATATTTGTTCTTTGGAGCCGTCGTATTCGTCTGTTAGAGCCATCATATTCGTCCGTTAAAGCCATCATATTCGTCCGTTAAAGCCATCATATTCGTCCGTTAGAGCCATCATGTTCGTTCGTTAGAGCCATCATATTTGTCCGTTAGAGCCATCATATGCGTCCATTAGAACCATCATATTCGTCCATTAGAGCCATATTGTTCGTCCGTTAGAGCCATCATATTTGTCCTTTAGAGCCATCATATACGTTCATTAGAGCCATCATATTCGTCCGTTAGAGCCATCATTTTCGTCTGTTAGAGCCATCATATTCATACGTTAGAGCCATCATAGTCTTTGGTGCTTGCAAGATAAATGCAGATATTCCATCATTCACTACTAGTATGGCTGCAGAAATTATCAGGTGTGCAGCAGCAGTGGAAGGAAATATTGCGTTGTCATGTGACCCAGATACATTGGTGTTGTTGTGTTGTTTATATGGTTGTGATGGTCTCAGGTATCCTCAATATAATATTTGACCTCAGCATTCAATAAATAACTCTTATTGCTTATTACTGTGTGACCTGCCTACCAGTAATTGCACCATTTACTGATTACAATATATAACAGAAACGTTAGACAGTCTTCTCACAGCAGTTGAGTGTGACTGTTGCCATGTAGTATGGCCTTAGCATTTTTATGTCTCCGGTTTTCCAGGCAGAATGTATGCATGAGCACTTGTTATAGCGCCCCTTCAAGAATTTCGCTCAGAGGTGCTCCCGACTACAACGCGGACACTGAATCGGAGTGAGTTTCACGCCAAAGCGCATGAGCAGCAGTGAAGGACTTGCTCAGGGTCCCTACAGTGTGGCTTGAGGTGAGTTTGAACCCCATAAATCTACCCCTACACAACCGAGCCCCACAAGTGTTTTAAACTATTTTTTGCTGTTCTGAAGTATTTGACCAACAGTTCCGAATGTAATTGGAAAAATTAAATGTACTGCATTCTTGAAATTGAAATGTTGTCAACCTAGTTGGTCATCGACAAGAAGAGATTCAATGACCCATTTTGCCCCTTTTGTTCCTCTTTAACATTTGCCTATTTGATTGAGTTCACCGAAAGGCAGAAATTTTGAAATGTCTCTGAAAAATCAAACTCATGAAGTCTTGAACTCTGGATTCAAAGTACAGCGGTTTAACCTCTAGACCAGCGGTTCCCAACCCGTGGCCCGTGGGCCAAAAAAGGTTGGGAACCACTGCTCTAGACTAACTTTTTTCGCCTATCTCTGTCCGTCCCTCTTTTTTCCCCGTCTCTCTTACTCACACACTCCTTGTTCGCAGCGTAATGTCAGGCTGAGTTTACAGCAATTATATTGAAATTTATTTAACTCAAGTATATCTGATATGTGTACTGCAGATAAAGATGACTTCAGTTTAAAGCAGAATTTGTTGAACTGTCATAGGAACCCACGTGATGGAAGGCAGTGGTAAGATGGTTGTGGTCGCTGTTGGTATCCACTCACAAGCCGGCATCATTTTCACACTTCTGGGTGCAACGCAGGAGGAGAAGAAAGATAAGAAGGATAAGAAGAAGAAGGAAAAAAGCACCAGTAAGTCATACATGATTTGTTGTTCATGCTTATTGTGAATGATTTAAAATAATCTAAGATTAAGTGTGATTTATTCGTGTAAATAAGTCTAGATTGTGTTGTGCTGTTTTAATGATTTGCTTAGATGTACATATTGCATACAAACATACTTGCATGCACATTGCACACACATGCAATTGAATCTGGAATTTATCTGGGGCTCTTTATGTAACTGACAATTACACTTCACGTACAAAAATTCATCTATGTTCCAACAATGCTTTGGAAATGATCAGTTAAGCTTTGCAATGCACATGTACTGAACTGCAAGCTTTAACCCTTTAATGCCTGATGGTATAGGATTTCCCATACCATTTACTACCATATCGGCATTAAAGGGTTAACAAGTATTCGAGCTAATCTGATGTCAGACCGGCTATGCGTGATTGAATGTTATATGCACCTATGGGCGGTGAGCAAAAGGACAAAAGCATCCACAACAAATAGCTTGCACCCTAACTGACAGGCTTACGTAGTGCTCCACGTTCGTATGCATAATTCCGCACTTGGATCGTCATCATCATCATCATCATCATCAATGGTTTACCTTTCTTTGAAAAATGTTGCCACAACTGAACTCTGTTAATCTCTTTTGACTGCCTTTACATGGGGGAGGAGCCTGGGGAGGGCTGGACAGTGCAGTGGTTATCATGCGTTATGAGTACACTGACCATGTATACTCTTGCTGGACTGCCAGCAGAGAGAGATTGGATGTTAAAATCCCTGCCAAGACTGAAATTTGGTTTGAATTTTCTGCTTTACCTGCACCTCTAGGAAAACTAGCTAAAATGAGTACTTTGGCCGTATACTCTGAACATTGGTGGAAACTTGAGATGGTGAGTGAGTCTATGAAAATGAAGTTGCGGACACTTCATAGCCTTAGCTGCCTTTGGACTAATTTAAGAAACTGCTCTTCATCTTCTTTATCATACAGTTTTTTTAACCTGGATTATCCAGTGAGTCTTTTCAGTTGCATGGATGTTGATGAGGCAGTTTGAATTCACCGTAGGGGATGCCCAGTGGTAGAGTAGAAAGTAGGTCTGAATGTGCTGAGGATGACTGATCTGTGATATAATGGACCTTTCAGAATCATCTGTAATGATAAATATGATTTTTGTTTTGTTCTATTAGACTCTGATCAGACAAGTGGTGGAAAGAATATCTACAAGAACTCGAAAGGGAATGTCGACACAGAAGAGATAATGTTGAACGAAACTAAAGCGAATGAGGTGTGGCTTTGCTATATATTGGCAGTTGGTGTTTCATTCTGCAATTTATAATTTGCTAATTTGTTTCAAGGCAGTAAACTGAAATTCTGTTGCAAATGGTTACATAGTTTCAGCCAAGCTGTCGCCATCGCTTCTATAATTGAATTTTTTTATTGACGGGGAGCAACAGAAACTGTTCAGTCGTAACTGACCAACAACGTGAAAGCGTTTGCTTGTCACTGGCAATGATGATTAACGTTCGACAATTAATTCAACTGTCGTCGTGCAAGCCTATTGAAAGTTTTGTTGAATATACATGCAGCTGTGGGTCTGGTTTTATGGATGTGACGTGGGCGGTGTGTTAATAGCATCCGGAAGGAGAAGATGGCGGGGAACCAGCAGCAGCGGTGGCAGAGGCCAGCGGAGCAAAGCCGCCAGCGAAAGGTCGCAAGGAGAAATCGGTTCTGCAGGCGAAACTGACGAAACTGGCCATCAAGATTGGATATGTTGGTCAGTGGCATTTATCGTACATTTTAATATCAAGTAATATTAATATTGACAAATGGTCGCGTGCGTGTGTCTGCGTGCACATGTGTGTGTGTCTGTCTGCTTGCATGTGTGTGTCACTGTGTCTGCATGCATGCGTGCGTGTATTTTTAGTTGTATATGTAGTCCTTTGAGTTACATCGCTTTTCGATTCATTTTTAGATTTCTTTCTGTAATGTTGTCAACATTACAGAAAGACAGCAGCATGACATACATGTCTTTTATAGGTTTTTAGAGGTGCTATATAAATGTTTCAATGTTATTTCGAGTGCCTGTGTTCTGTAGGTACTGTGATTGCCATACTGACATGTTATTTCGAGTGCCTGTGTTGTTCTGTAGGTACTGTAATTGCCATACTGACGGTCGTCATTCTCGTCGTCCGATTCTGCGTTCAGGTGTTTGCCATTCAGAAAGAACCGTGGGACAACAAGTACATCCAGTTCTTTGTCCAGTTCTTCATCATCGGTGTGACTGTACTCGTCGTCGCAGTACCTGAGGGCCTTCCACTTGCAGTCACTCTTGCCCTTGCTTACTCAGTTCGGGTGAGTATGCGTTTGCTGCTCTGATGGTAATGTGAGCTGATGTAAGTGGGACACGATGGTGTAGTGGTGAAGTTCGGTGCTTTGGAGCTGGAGGATTCCAGGTTCGAATCCACCTCAAACCGCCAGGTAGGGACCTTGAGCAGGTCCTTCACTCGCAATTGAAAAAACTCCGATGCAGTTTACATGCTGTAGTCGGAGCACTTCTGAGCGTGAAGGGGAGCATAGCAAATGCGAGACATAAGAAAGAAAAAATAGTATAATGTAAGACTGACTGCATTGTACATGTAATGTCAGAATATGTGTATCACTGATTATCTTTTCAACGTATATAGTGCTTTTGGAGCAGAAGTCTTGACTGAAAGCACAGATGCATGGACAGACATTCCCACTTCCACTGATTGCCGAACTACTGCACCGCATTTTTGCATTACATTAACGCGTTAATGCCGGTGACAAATGGCATTGACATGTCTTCCGACATTACCAAATTGACAACATTAGCAGTGAATTAACCGTGGTGCGTCTATAGACTGTCACTAAACATTACCCGATTCATTTGCATTGCCAAAGGCAGGGCATCTGCATACTACAGCGATGCGCTGCACAAGAATTTGCCTTTTTTTCTGATTGCCGATATTGCTATTGTGTATCGCATCTAGTAGTACTGTCACACTAATGAAATTTCACGTGCAAGCCCACAATTTGAGCGTCTTGGTCGTTCTTTTTTCTCGAAAGTCATTCTGGTTAATTGCGGTTTTTGACGTCAGGTCTGGACTGCCTCTGATTTGTTTCTCTTAAGTTGGTGCTAAATAAATTTGCAGTTGCAATGACACTAACGTGTAAGAATGCACATGTATGCGTAATTAGAAAGCAACTGTGTTTTTGGCCACTTTTGCACCCATTTTAGTTGCGAAACTATTTGTTTCAATCCAAAACGATTTAGAGAATCTCCAATTACACCGAAAGTTGTAATAAATCGCAAGATTCGGCAAAAGTATGTTTATTCATTCTTGAGATACAGGCCTCTGAGCAAGGGTCCACGTTTAAACATTTTGCAAGTACTTCACACCTACACTGCTCTACTGCCGCCAGGCATAAAATGCAGATACTTGGTGATAGGCTTATAAAAATTTTATATGATGTACAAACATCAAACTACACTTTGTGGGGCGCGATGGTGTAGTGGTGGCATCGTTGCCTTGGAGCCGGAAGGTTCGAATCCACCTCGCCGCGTAAGGATCTTGGGCAAGTTCTTCACTCGCAATTGCTCTGCGTTTCAGCGTGAAACTCCGATGCAGTGTCCGCTCTGCATTCGGGAGCGCCTCTGAGTAGGAGTGAGCTTGAAGGGGCGCTATAACAAGTGCACATACAAACAAAATACAATATGGCAAAATTACAGCGAAATCTGCGATAGGGCAGTTGCAAGGCACCTTGCACAACATTTGATGAACTCACATGGACTGACCCATCTGTATGTCTGTAGAAAATGATGTTTGACAACAATCTGGTCCGTCATCTTGACGCCTGTGAGACGATGGGCAATGCGACGGCGATCTGTTCGGACAAGACTGGCACCTTGACGACTAATCGAATGACGGTCGTGCAGAGCTACGTTGGAAGTGCGTTGTTCTCTTCAATACTTCTTCGTCTTTGTCTGGTCTTTGTTGCATTGCTGCGTTGAGCAGTGATTACGTTACTGTGTGCAGTTAAATCGTTATTTATGTAGCTGCAGTATGCGACGATGCAACCATGACAGGATTTTAAGGCAGTTTGCCCACTCGCTGGTGAACAGTGTTTAATCTAGACGTCTCTGGGGGGGGAAAGTTCCCCCCCCAGGATTGACATTTCCCCCCCCAGAAAAATTTGACAAAATGATATTGGTTTTTAGTTACTATTTTCATCGATGTTTTATATGAAGTGTTATAATATACCGTGATGTTATTTACTATTATATGATTATTATTTATTATTTACTATTATTATATATGATACTATCATGTTGCAATTAGTGTAACTTACTGTATATATTTGTTTAAACACTATTTTTGCACAACTAAAAACAGAAATCACCAGAAAATTTGACAAAATGCTTATAGTTTTAGTGGCTGTTTACATCATTGTATTACGTGAATTGTTATAATATACTGTAATATTATTTATTATTAGGCCTATATGGTCAATGGTTATAGTGTTGTTATTTACTATTATAATATATGACACAATCCTGCTAAATGAGAATAACTTACTGCTAATATTTGTACAAATACTACTTTTGTACAACTGAATGGCTTCTCACCAGTGGTATCGTTCAAATTTTAAACTCTAGGCCTAAAATTTCAAAATGTTTGGTCCTATTATTTGAACACAAATATAGTAAAACCTAAAAACATCATTACTACACATGGTTTTTTGAATTTGACACCGGTAGTTTATTAGTTCTTGGTTGGTTTGTGTACCATTAAATATGATTTCAGAAAGTATGTCCTGGTAAGCATTTCAGGACCATCTTGGAAAACAGGGTTAAACTGATATAGTGCTGAAAAGTCAGCTTATATAGGCTACTATTATATTCATGTCTGCATTTATTCATTAGAATAACTCAGCAACAGGAGAACTGAGCTGCTGAACTGATACATAAAGATATTTTTATTGTAATTATAGCCTAATCATATATATTATTATATTAGATCCTAAAACACTTTTTATCAGTACTGAATAATCTAATGGAGTTATTTTGCTAAAATGGCACCTTAAAAGAGGAGGCCTACCATTACAGTGTGGAAATAACCCCCCAAAATATTTGTTAAGTGTTGCTTATATTTATTGAAGTCCACTCTTATAAGCACTGAAAAGTGTACAGGTATTTTGTTAAGATGGTACCTTAAAATGCTACCATTGCAATGTGGAAATTCAAAAAGTTTCTAATGGGGCTCTGAAAAATTACAGGTATTTTGTTAAGATGGTACCTTAAAATGCTACCATTGCAATTTAGAAATTCAAAAAGGTTCTAATGGGGCTCTGAAAAATTACAGGTATTTTTTTTAAAAATGGTACCTTAAATGCTACCATTGCAATGTGGAAATTCAAAAAGTTTCTAATGGGGCTCTGAAAAATTACAGGTATTTTTGTTAAGATGGTATCTTAAAATGCTACCATTGCAATGTAGAAATTCAAAAAGTTACTGATGGGGCTCTGAAAAAGTACAGGTATTTTGTTAAGATGGTACCTTAAAATGCTACCATTGCAATGTGGAAATTCAAAAAGTTTCTAATGGGGCTCTGAAAAATTACAGGTATTTTGCTAAGATGGTACCTTAAAATGCTACCATTGCAATGTAGAAATTCAAAAAGTTTCTGATGGGGCTCTGAAAAAGCACAGGTATTTTGTTCAGATGGTACCTTAAAATGCTACAATTGCAATGTGGAAATTCAAAAAGTTTCTGATGGGGTTCTGAAAAAGCACAGGTATTTTGTTCAGATGGTACCTTAAAATGCTACCATTGCAATGTGGAAATTCAAAAAGTTTCTGATGGGGCTCTGAAAAAGCACAGGTATTTTGTTCAGATGGTACCTTAAAATGCTACCATTGCAATGTGGAAATTCAAAAAGTTTCTGATGGGGCTCTGAAAAAGCACAGGTATTTTGTTCAGATGGTACCTTAAAATGCTACCATTGCAATGTGGAAATTCAAAAAGTTTCTGATGGGGCTCTGAAAAAGCACAGGTATTTTGTTCAGATGGTACCTTAAAATGCTACCATTGCAATGTGGAAATTCAAAAAGTTTCTGATGGGGAGGGGGCACATCCCCCTCCCCATACCCCTTCCCCTGCGGGTCTCGGCGCTACGCGCCTCACGAGTCCGATTGTCTCCCCCCCCAGAAACCTGAATTCCCCCCCCCAGCGGGTGGGGACTAGATTAAACACTGGCTGGTGAAACTCTTGAGATTTGCTATGAACGGCAAAAAAGTTAGGAAAATTGTGAAAGTTGTGAAAATTCGACCCAGGTTCCCGGATCCGTCTTGCACTTTAATTTATCTGACTACCCATCATTCCTTTTTCAACAATAAATTAATCATCCAACAGGCCACGCATAGTCATGTATGCTTTAGGCTGAATTCAAAGTTAGGTAATGCAATCTAATGAACTGTTTGATGCTGTTGTCATGACGACGCTTAAGCATTTAATCGATGCTCGTTGTATCAAGTGAATCACATGGTCAGAGTCATTTAAGGTCTATAAATTTATAGATAGTGAGTGGAAACTTGATAAGATTACATTGAGCAATCACCTTACATCCCTCAAAGCCACTGCATCTTTCTGTCGATCAGTCATAGAACAATGCACCCACCGACTTCCATTATCATCGACACTAAACAAATTTGCTTTGTTGATTGATCTGTCGATTGTTACATGATACACTCAGCCCCAGTGACTGGCGACTTCATGTTATTAAAGCTCTGTGAGCCTACAGTGACTAATACAGCAGTCATTTGCATTTTGCGTGGGTTTGTTTTGCATATCTGATTCACGGCCTGGTTTGGATGCCTCCATTTGCATAAATACCCAGATCTCTTCCTGATTGCTATCAGGCCTAGAAACAGGACATTTGTATTAAAATTTTATCTAGGTTGATTGGTTAGTTCTGCCTGGGAAGTTAAACCATGGTCTATTTTAATTAACATATTTATTTATTGAAATGATATTTATGTTCTAAGTTAGGTTGTTATTTGTGAATTAATGTACTAATCTTCGCATATATTTAGTAATAATATGATGTTGGTGGTATTAATATGGTTATATACTACCACCATGGCTCAATCCAGATCATTTGCTTGTATAGGTCCCTCCCTATGCAATGAACTCCCCACCACTTCATTTTGCTCTTCACCCTCTCTGGTAGTCTTTCCTCATCTTTCTCTCATCTCTCAATCGTGCCTTTTCTTTCGGGGTCGCACATACTGGGAGCGCTTCTAAAAGGCTTTTGCTGAGATAAGCGCTTGATAAATGGTTAAATTCAATACAGCTTCGTCAGTCCATCTTTCTGGAATAAGTTAACTGGCAATTTCTGTAGTGAAATTATTGGTCTTTCTTTTCCACTTTCGCAAGCTTTTGAAAGCCACTTTCTTAATTGTGTTTTGATGCTGTCGGGTCGAAATCCCCTCTGAGGAGTTCCTCTTGAAGTGGCACCTTAAAAATTCCTGAATTACGATTATGATCGAATTTGCACTTTTAATAACTGTGGTATTGTGTTTGTTTTGATAGTGGTCCACCACAAGTCAACTCCTAAATTTGAGGACATACCGTCAGCAATTCGAGATGTTATGCTGAGAGCTATCTCCATAAACAGTGGCTATACATCCAGAGTTTTGGTAAAACTTAAGAGCATGATTTCTTACTTTGAGTTACTTACTTGATTTCTTACTTTGCTTGTCATAACAACCTTTGTCATTATTATTATTAATATTATTATTATTATTGTTATTTTGTTTTTATTATTATTATAAATATTTTGTATTATGACCCTTAGCATCCGATGTCACAGACTTGCAGATTCACTTGGATACGCGTAAAGGAACATTACCGTTTTAAGTTGTATTCTGAAATCAGGATCACCATATATTGCACAATCTATGGCCATAGCACAAATTCAGTTAATATAGACCAGCGATTCTCAACCTGTGGGTAACAACCCCCATGGGAGTCGCCTGACAATTTGCCATGGGCGCCTGGACCATTCGGAAATTTGTAAAATATGTAATAGCAACTTCAACGCTAAATTCCCCTTTTGCTTAGAACTTCTTCTTTTTCAGCCATAAATTCCACTTTTGCCGTTCTTCTAACAAATCCGCGTTTGCCATTCTTCTAAAAAAAACAATGAGTAGGTGATATTTTTTTAAGTCTTAAGCCATGTCTGTAAGCAATGAAATCATGAGTATTTTGTTAAGATGACTGCTTAAAATGTTACAGTTATAGTGTGCAAATCCAACACTTTTTTAGACGATTGGGGATGAACTTTCTAAAGTCTTAGACCATGACTATCAGCATTGAAAAAACAAGCAATTTTTTATTAAGATGATGTCCAGCTTAAAATGCAGTCATTGCAGTGTGGAAATGGAAAATGTTAACAATGGAGACATTTATTTAAGTCTAAAACCATGTCTTATAGCACAGAAATTGTGATAAATTTTGTTAAAATGACATCCTAACATGCTACTAAGTACTGCAATGTTCAAATTTCAAAAAATGTTGACAATCGGGAGGAGCACATCTCCCTTCCCAACCCTCCCCTGAAGAGGTGCTATAATATATATTTACTACGAGTTAATTTCTCTGTACATTGCATCCTTGTAGAAGTACATAAAGGTTGTTTTGAGAATTTTCTGTTACAGAAGATTGAATCGTTTAGAACGTTGTTCACAAGTCAAGATGACATTGTATGAACTTTTTAGCCTCCTGAAACCCCAGGAGAAATGCCAAAGCAGGTTGGAAACAAGACGGAATGCGCTCTGCTCGGATTCCTGTTGGACCTTGGCCAGGACTACGAGACTTATCGGGCAGAAGTTCCCGAGGAGAAGATCCACAAAGTCTACACGTTCAACTCTGCCCGGAAATCCATGAGCACCGTTATCCACCGGCCTGGAGGTGGCTTCCGGCTGTTCACGAAAGGAGCATCAGAAATTGTGTTGAAGAAGTAAGCAGCAGCTTCTATTAATAGCATTGCCAGCTGTGAATGGTTGAGCTACAACTGCTGCAGATTGACCTGATGTACATCTACGCGCCCTTGTAGTAGCAAGGCCGTGTTACGGCACCATTTGAATTGTCATTATATTATTATTGTTATTGTTATTATCTTCTGTTTTCTTGTAGTATTGATTATTTGTTTTGTTATTTTATATATATGCAGTTTTGACGAGATGTGGCTGTCAATTGGGTTCTTGTTCTATACAGTAATGCTGCTAGAGAAAGTGCTGTATTTACATCATGTCCGCATCTGATGGAATGAGGCAACTTCGTGGGAATTTCTAGTTCTGTTATGCGAACAGGATTAATACTGTACAAGCATTTGAAATCTCTATTCCCTGCAAGAACACTAACTCTATGCAACAGTTGAGTGTATCAAAGCATCTGTCTCTAAGATGCATCTTTTATTATGGCCGCTGCAGATTAGCAGTCTCAAAAGAGATGCAATGAACAGGATGCTTACAAATTTTCGGGGAATTATTTTTCTTCAGGTGCAACTGGATCCTTGGCCGTGACGGGTCGGCACACAAGTTCTCTACTGATGATCAGGACGAGATGGTCCGTAATGTTATCGAGCCGATGGCCTGCGGCGGAATGCGAACCATCTGCGTTGCATTCAAAGATTTTGTGTCTGGTAAGTTATTGATTAACTGTTTGCTGTCTTCAAATACGTTGGAGATCATGCAATTGTGTTTTGCATGGCACAGATCTCAGACTTCACAGAAAAACAGTGCGTTTTTGTCGTATTCTGTTATTTTTAAAAATCTGTTTGTCATTTCGTTTCGGTTTGCTTTCGTTTCATGTGTAACATGTTGTTCTTTGCACTGTTTTACAATAGTTAAATGTTATTGAGAAAGGAAGGGTCAATCCAGCTTCAGCGGGTCCATACGACCTTTTTGGATTGATCCTTATGCCTTATGCACCGATCACTCGAAAGTCATTGAGTTTGTACTGATTGCTGTTATTTTGTATGTGTTTGATGCTTTGTCAATAAACGGCTTACTTACTTACTATTGTATTTTGTGTTTTTGTGCTGTGTGCTGTGTTCTCCTAAATTTGACCCCATACATACATACATACATATTTGCAGAGCACTGCTTGACATGATATTAAATCAAAGCAACAGACAGCAGCGATGTAAACCAAGAGATAAAATAAAAAGTGATTCTCATGGTAAAGGCTATGCTGAGCTTGTAAAAGTTTTTTGTTCAGATTGTCAGCTTATTCTGTTAAAGTTTCACTTAAGTTGTGACTTACTTGGTTGTCTTGTCTCAGTTTTATGTTATCTATACTGCTGAGACTGAGAAAAGTATTTTAGCTATTCATAATCACTGGAGCTGCTCGTAATCACTGGAGTTGCTCGTAATCACTTGAGCTGCTCATAATCATTGGAGCTGCTCATAATCACTGGAGGTGCTCATAATCACTGGAGCTGCTCATAATCACATGAACTGCTCCTCATAATCACTGGAGCTGCTCATAATCACGGGAGCTGCTCATAATCACTGGAGCTGCTCATAATCACTGTCATGTGATTTTCAGGGGATGCTTCTCCAGGTGACGAGGTCACCCAGGGAGAGCCGGACTGGGAGGACGAGAGCAAAATTGTCACCAATCTCACCTGCATCTGTATCGTTGGCATCGAGGATCCTGTCCGACCTGAGGTTAGTCGACGTTGCGTTTGTAGCATCAGGTCATCGGTTATTATTTACCGTTTCAATGGCCAGATGATGAGAGACCGTTACCTAGTTGATCGTTCTGATGTCAATTTCTTTTATATTGATTTTAAGTACAGGGTGTTATGCCAGTTGAAGCCAATTTCAGACCATTTTCAGCAGTAAGACATCGATGTGGATGGTGAATGGAAGTTTTTTCTTAAATTTCTAAATGTTGCTCGTTTACATTTGCACTTCAACTTAGATTTCAAGGGCACTGTTTATAATGCCCCAGGTTTAGAATTTAATAGAATGGCATAAGTGTTGACTTTGTTTGATGTACATAGGGGTTAAATGTATGTTAATACGTAAAGAGATGAGAAGCTGAGAGTTAGCCATTGCATATATTAATGTAGCTATATATGCAATGTTTATATGCAATGGTGTGCGTCTAGGAATGGACATATGCATGTATGTATATAAGTGAATGTTTTTGTAGACACCTGGTTGATGAGGAGATGTTGTTGATATTTTTCTTTTGTCTAGGTTCCAGATGCCATTCGGAAATGCCAGAACGCAGGCATCACGGTTCGGATGGTGACGGGAGACAACGTCAACACGGCTCGGTCAATTGCCCTGAAGTGCGGCATTCTGAAGCCAGGCGACGACTTCCTTGTGATGGAAGGAAAGGAATTCAACGTTCGCATCCGGAAAGATCCGGACGCTGAAGTAGGGATTTTTCTTAACTGGATTGGTGACGGCATGAGTCTTATTTGCAAAACCAAGTCACGAGTTGTAGTAGTTTGTGTAATATTGTTGATGAATGTGTGATATTGTTGATGAATATATAATATTGTTGATGAATGTGAGCTACAAAAATGCTGAAGACTTGTCATTGTCTGCATCATTTGAAAAATCAGGCGCAAAATATTCTTCTTCTTTATGGTGACACCCGCAATTTATTGAACGTACTTTTCAAAACTCTGTATTGTAGCATTCACTGATGAAAACAATACATGGTGCAACTTGTTGTCGACATCATCACATGTCACCCGCAATGCCATATGATGGTCTTCATCCTTTTCGCTATGTAATACAAGATGCAGTTTTCATGTTAAATGAACCAAGACACTGGTCACACAGAAATTTGATTGTGGGTCGCAGTGGTGTATTGGGTACGTTCATTGCCTTGCAGCCTGAGGGTTGCAGGTTCGAATCCACCTCAAGCCGCCATGTGGGGACGTTGGGCAAGTCCTTCACTCACAATTGCTCAGCGCTTCGGCGTGAAACTCCGATTCGGTGTCCGCGCTGTAGTCGAGAGCGCTTCTGAGGAGAAATCTTGAAGGGGCGCTATCACAAGTGTACATACATACAATGTGAGCCTTTCAGGTCAATTGATTTTCTTTTAGGTCGAACAGGAGATGTTTGATAAAGTCTGGCCTCGCCTCCGAGTCCTGGCTCGTTCTTCCCCACAGGACAAGTACACCCTTGTCAAGGGTATCATCGACAGTCGACTGAACCCAAGTCGTGAAGTCGTGGCTGTGACAGGCGATGGTACAAACGATGGCCCAGCACTGAAGAAGGCAGACGTCGGGTTTGCAATGGTAGGCACAGAATTTTGTACTCCTCTGATTCTCTTGTGGCAGTTCTACGTGGGGAAATATTTTATGTAGCAAACACATCAAGATAATCCTGTCGTAGCTTGCTGACAGAATAAGTGTACTGATATTTTTGCCTTCAAGAACCTCTGAGGTCATGCAGAAACTTCCTCGTTCCTGTACTTATTACAGAGTATTCTTTATTTTCTGTACTTCAATGTGTTGTGTTGTTCTGCTGTGTTATTCTCATGTCAGTTTCCTGAACAAGTTTTATATTGTAAGAAAAGAAAATTATTAAAGTCATATATATGTTATAATTTTCTTATTTACATATATAATTATATATATAGAATATATTCATTGCAGAATTGTGTATATATATATATTATGAGCTGGCTATTGTTTCACCGTGATCAGTTGACTACATGATGAAATATGGAGCCCCAGTTAGTGCAGCATTAGTCATCTGGAGTCTATTTATTGCATGTGAATATTTAATGGCCTGGACCAGTGTGATACATTGCTTGTTTTTGTTTAGGAGCAATAAAGATGGTTAGATGAAATTTCTGTATTCTGTAGCACATCTAAGAATTTCTTGGGAGGGGTGGGGTGGGGAGGAGGGCACTTGGTACCTGGCTATCAGTCACATGGAAATGCAATGTCCTCCGTGAATGCGAGAATGCAATATAAATCTAGGTTGAAGAGATCTTAATGAACAGAATTTCTTATTAACGACAATCCAATGAAAAATAGATGCTTCATTTGTCATCATCATATATGTGTGCAGGAACAGGGAACAATACATTACAAAGTTTAGCATTTTCAAACGCTGAATTTACTGTTACTCTGTTTATCTTTTATTGTCTTTTCCATTTAGTTGTTACATTGTTCTATTATCCTAATAATTTATTGTGACAGGTCATTTCATTTTAAAAGCTATTCACGATCGCTCATCATTTGTCTAATTTTGTGTTCTAATAATTCTATTGTCTTTTTCCATTGTCTGATATATAACGTTGTCTGTTTCTTTGCAGGGTATTGCTGGCACGGACGTTGCCAAGGAAGCGTCTGACATCATTCTGACAGACGACAATTTTACAAGCATCGTAAAGGCCGTCATGTGGGGTCGTAATGTTTACGACAGCATCGCCAAATTCTTGCAATTCCAGTTGACGGTCAACGTGGTCGCAGTCATCGTTGCATTCCTTGGAGCATGCTTTATTAATGTGGGTCTAATAGTTACGACGATTTATATGGAGCCATAACACAGCCAAGCCCACCTATATATATATGTATAAATTGTATATATATATATATATAGTATATTATATATATATATATATGTTTGTATGTGTATATATATATGTGTGTGTGTATAACACTGTATATAATAGTATAATATAATATATATGCATCTAACATTTATGCTGCGAGTTAGTTTCTTGATGGATCTGTCTATCAAGATGCTGAACATGTCGGCTTTTATGTCGTTCTCGGAATTGCTGCACGTATTGCTTTCGAACTATCTCATCTAAGCAAGTGCAACTTTGATTGGGAAGTTATGTATACATGCTGTCGGTGCAGAGCTGAATAGAAATATGTGTCGACACTGAACGACAGTGAACATAGAAAAAGCATGGACTCAAATTAATATGCCAAAGTGTTTCAGGCTTTCAGCTGAATATCCTGCAAATAGCGGGGCGTTGAGATGAGTTGTGTATTAATATGATGTGAACTCGCTACTGAACACGTTAATATTTCATCATTGTGCGTGTGAGTTAGTGCTTGTGTGAACATCAGTGTAACTGAAACTTGTGCAATGAAAATTGATACCGTAGAGAGATGTCTGTAATATTTAGCAAGCATGTGGTTAATTTTTTATTGCATTAGTACATTTTTCTGATACTGTGTGTTGCAAGTTCATTATTTTTGATTGCAGGAGTCACCATTGAAAGCTATTCAGATGTTGTGGGTCAACCTTATAATGGACACCCTTGCATCACTGGCATTGGCAACGGAGCTGCCAAACGAGGAAATGCTCAAAAGAAAGCCGTACGGCCGAACTAAGCCTCTGATTTCGCGGACAATGATGAAGAACATCATTGGACATGGCGTCTACCAACTTGCTGTCATTTTCACCATTCTGTTTGCAGGCGAGTCTCCTTACCAGTTGGATCGGTTCTATGAAAGTTGTATGCTTGCATAAACCTAATAAATAAAACTTTATGGAATAAAACTAAACTCTTGACTCAAAGTTATAATTAGAAAATTTTCTGTGATAACAGCTTAGATGCTTTTGCATCTAATCCAGACTCTTGAGGCAAAGTTATTTTGGATATTATTAGAAAACTTTCTGTGATGATAACAAAGGTACTTAAAAAAGAATCTCAATTGTAACAAATAGTGAAAAACACTCAAGACTTCTTGTTATTTTTAGTAGCTTACAGCATATTTTTTGTATTGGTTATTATTCGAAGTTATGACTTGATAGAACATAAATTTCCTTCATTATTATTAATTATTCCTAGTTGTGTTTTAAAGCTGAAATGTCGGACACGTGCATTGCAGGCGATAAGTGTAAGAAGTTATTTTAGTAGCTTACAGTGTATTATTTTTGTAAGGGTTATTATTTGAAGTTCTGACTTGATAGAACTTTTCCTTCATTAATATTATTAATTATCTCTAGAACTTGTGTTTTTAAGCTGAAATGTCGCACACGTGCATTGCAGGCGATAAGTGGTTTGACATAGACAACGGCCGCATGGATCCCACGTCGCACAGCCCTCCGTCTCCATCGCCGCATTTCACAATCATCTTCAACACATTCGTCCTGATGACTCTTTTCAACGAGATCAATGCGCGCAAGATCCACGGCCAACGCAACGTCTTCGAGGGACTCATCCGCAATCCAGTCTTCATTGGCATCTGGATCTTTACGTTTGCAGCTCAGGCAAGCAACGATCGACATTGTAATCGTACATTTATATAGCGCCCCTTCAAGAGAACTCCTCAGAGACGCTCCCGACCTGACACCAAACCACAATCAAAGAGAATGGTTTTCAAACGCTTGCGGAAAAGGGGCAAAGAAAGGCAAAGAAGTTCATTACGGAGACTAATAGGTAACTTATTCCAGAAAGACGGACCGGACCGACCATAGCAAAGCTTCTGTGCAGCACTGGGGAAGATAGAGCCATAGACATTGGCATTGTCTTTCTTAGGTTACATTCTAGGGATATGTGTGCCGACATTCACGTGCCTGGTTTATGACTAGTCTGATTAGATGTTTGGTGAAAAACCAAGGTAACACTGTGAGTGCTAACACTACTGGTGAGTGGTAACACTGATCATTTACCGTGCATTGCTCATTTTCTTACGTGGAGAATAGTTGTCCGAGGTTTCTGTCGTCTCTAAACAAAAAATTTTCCAGTCCAGGACCATTATTCTAAGTTTTAATTAATGGTGGTGCTGTATTTGTGTAGTAAATAATTTGATATTGAGGCTTTTGAATGGATGATGCCTTAAGGAGAGGAGAGTTTCATTAATTTATTGTCAAATCACTTAGAAACTCATGGGCTTACTAAGCATAATTATATTAATAAAAATAATATTTTTCTTTAATAAAACGCTTGCAAACGCACAGCACTGTACATATTTGTATGTGCATGTGTTATGGCGCCCGTTCAAGCTAACTACTCAGAGGTGCTTCCGAATGCAGAGCGGACACTGCATGGGAGTTTCACGTCGAAGCGTTTTATAATAATATCCAGAGTTTGCACATGTACAAATTACGCAGTAATCTTAATTAACATCAATCTTAACTACTAACAGAACAGAGCCTGCAACACACGGCGCTAATCACAGCCTACAAAGCATATCTTGAAATCACTGCATTAACGCGTTGCATCCAGAACTTTGGTGCACTCAGAATTTGGACTATTAAAAATTGATCAAAGTAGGCGCTTGCAAAAAATAAGCGTTTGTGACCGCTATGACCATGGCCGTGTACCACATATGTTTTAAAATAAGTGCAGCTAGCAAAATGATTGTTGCACTGTTTTGCTGACGATTCAGTTGTTCTCTTTCAGATCATCATTGTGCAGTTTGGAGGCCATGCGTTTTTTACGTATTCTTTGACGGTCGAACAGTGGATGTGGTGCTTATTCCTTGGCTTTGGTGAGCTGCTCTGGGGCCAGGTAATGATTCATTCAATGCAATTCATTAGAGTTTGGCATTGATCTGCTTCTATGTGCCAGGATGTATATTCTTTCATTCTTTCTTTATGTAGCACCACTTCAAGAAGTCCACTCAGAGGCATTCCCAGTCCAACCACGGTGATACAAAAAGTTTTAAGGAGTCTGTAAAACACTGATGAGTCAACCCTAGGTAACAGGCATATCTCCAACAGGAGACTGACTATTCCAGACAGATGGACCTACAACTGAGAAAGCACGACGCTTTGACCTGTAAATGACCTGTTCTTTGTTGCATTGGCCTTATGTCTGGTCCTCTGTAGCACTGGTCTTATGTGTAGGAGTTTGATTGATCCTTTGCTATTAATGTGAGTTTTGGACAGTGGCTCGAGTTGTCAACTGTGCCAGGCCTTTTATGACATTTAGAAATTGTTTTCTGTCAGATGGGATTTTTCTAATGTGACTGGCGACAAAGGGGGACTGGACAAGTGTACAGTCTAACCCACTGGCACTTGTTTGGTTTTTGTTTGGTTTTGTTACTTTGTCACCCAAACATAGGCGTACAAGGCGGGGGTCCAAAGGGGCAAATGCCCCCCCCCCCCAAATTTCGGGCAAGTCTGTTTTTTCGGGCAAGGCAGACCCGGATAAAGTGTAAAAGGCTAGAAACTGTATTTTTTACAAGATTTGAGCTCGATGACTAAAAAAGGTCCTCAACTTTTTTGTCTGGGAAAAATAGTATTTTCCACCACGAGATTTTTTTTCGGGCAGAAGTAAAATCTTGACACCCCCCACTGCTGAAATCTCCCATATGCCTATGCAACAAAGGATAACGATTTATTAAAATGTTATAAATGCATGAACTGATTTGCAGTTGAACGCATTACGTGGTAAAGAGCAGCAGACTAATTCTTGATGGGAATTTAATTCAATAGTTTGCTCGTCCGTTGCGATAAAGTGGATCCAGATGGTGTAAACCGCAGTGCAGAAACATGGCTCTCATATGAACATAAACTTTAGAACGTGTTCACACTGCAGCTTAACCTCAGTAGAATATCTCCATGTTATGTACAGTGCTCTAATAAAGTTTAAGACTACAGTACAATAGCAATGGCTAGTACATTTAATAGGTTGCTACTTGAGTCTTAGTTTCTTTCAGAATGTTTTAATATAGAACTTTGTCATATTGTTAAATTGCAGCTTGTGACATGCATACCAACCCACAGACTTCCGAAGAATATGGTCCTTGGTGCGGCCTCGCCGGAAGAGATCGAACGGATGGAGAAGGATGTGGAGGAGGATGCCATGAATGACGAGGCCGGTCGGGGACAGATCCTGTGGATAAGAGGCCTCACCAGACTCCAGCACCAGGTTTGTCCTCATCCTCTTCACAGTGCTCTGTGACGACTCTCTTTGTGATTTGTTTATGGTGATACAGTAGAATTGTGTTTGCCGCATTTTGGCAGACAATCAATTTGACTCAATCATGATTTTCACCATTGTGATGAAATTCTACAGCTCTGCGATGCTAGGCTAGAAGGATTATATGTCGAGAGGTCAATGAATTGCATTGTATGCTTCATCGCTATAACCTTGTTGACGTTAAACTGACGTTAAATTGAATGTGGATTACATGATTGTCTCATCGTGTTCGTCAGTAATCTAGTTTCTTGCTTCTGGAGATTTGTGCCTTCCCTGCATCCATTGGGGCACGGTGGTGTAGTGAGTATGTTCGTTGCCTTGCAGCCAGAGGGTTGCAGGTTTGAATCCACCTCAAACCACCATGTAGGGACCCTGAGCAATTACTTCACTCGCAATTGCTCAGTGCTTCGGCATGAAACTCTGATTCAGTGTTCGTGCTGTAGTCGGGAGCGCTTCTGAGTAGAATTCTTGAAGGGGCGCCATAACTAGTCAAGGTCATTGATCTGTAATGTATTGTACTGGTAAGTGGACGTATATAATGGTACAACCTTATGGTCCGTGTCAACTGGGGTGTAGTGGTGGCGTCGTTGCCTTGGAGTCGGAAGGCTCGAGGTTCGAATCCACCTCGCCGTGTCAGGACCTTGGCCAAGTCCTTCACTCACAATTGGTCAGCGCTTCGGCGTGAAACTCCGATACAGTGTCCGCTCTGCATTCGGGAGCGCCTCTGAGTAGAGAGAGCTTGAAGAGGTGCTATAACAAGTGTACATACAAACAAACAAATGTCCATGTGGTCTAGAATTTCTTGTTTGCGTGCATGGCTGATGAATTATTTGGCCACAGGTTAAATACTAATTTATATGTCAGAGACGCTTCTACATTTTCCTGACGGCGACGACTCTGGTGCAAGGATTGCTTGTAATAATTCAGACACAAACATATGTCGTGCTGCATATTATTTAGTCTGATTCCAATCTGACTTCCAGAGTAGTCATCCAGATTTAAAGAGTGGCTCTAGAATTTAAACCGAATTTCATTTTATGATTGCCAGAGAAGTGATTACGATTAGCAAAGATGTCTTAATATTTTGAGACAATAGTCTGTTTGAACTTATTTCATTGTTGTGATGTTACCAGCAATAACGAATGACTGTGATTCTATTCTATGCTATTTAAAGACTTTTAAAGCTCATTTCTCGGTGCTATCTAATCAGAGGTGCTCCCAGCGCAAAGAACCCCTTAGAAAGCTATGTCTTTAAGGAATATTAAAGCAGAAAAAGAATGATTGTGATTTTATTATTTGCTGCTTAGGAATTACAATAACATCAAGACCACTTGAGAAAAGATAAGTCTTTAGGAATTGGGCAGAAAAAAATTGTGACCTCAGATAACATTCGAGTATGAGTCGTTGAGAAACCGAATGTGTAGAGTGTAGACAGAGTGTTCGTTCGTTTGCTCACAGACTTTGATGAAATGTGGATTTGCAATCAGCCATACTCTTTTGAACTCGTGTATAGCGCCCTTTCCTTCGGCCTTGGCTGAGCTATGGCACTATATAAATCGTCTTATTATTATTATTATTATTATTACTTTATTCTCCTTTTAATATCTTCAAGAAAACATATCAGTAACAGGAAGTACAAAAAACTAGAAAAGTTATAGCTATTGTTATATGTCTATTATTATTGTTATATGTTTATTATTATTATTATTATTTTATTCTCCTTTTAATATATTCAAGAAAGCATATCAGTAAGAGGAAGTACAATAAACTAGAAAAGTTATAGCTATTGTTATAGCTATTGTTATATGTCTATTATTATTATTATATGTTTTATTATTATTATCTTATTATTATTATTATTATTATTATTTTTTTTTTTAAATTGTATTCTGGAACGGCTATTATTATTATTATTATTATTGGCCTACTTCCAACAGGTGATGTTGAAGCATTGCAGACGATGAAATGTTGGTAGAAGTTGCTACTTCTTGAGCTGATGCTCTGTATGATCTGTCAACATCACCTGGAAATACTGTTAAATCAGCAATGCATTTTCAAAAAAAAAAGCTCAGATGTCCCACTTTTAGATAAAATGAGCAGACGGTTTCAGATTTAAATCCACCTCAAGCCGCCTTGAACAAGTCCTTCACTCGCAATTGCTCGTGTGCTTCAGCGTGAAACTCCGATACAGTGTCCATGATGTAGTTGGGACATAATGATAGCATTTATATACATGTATGTCTGGTTCTTGTATGGAACAATGGCTATGTCGGTTCAATTGTTATAAAATAATTGGTAAGGGTTGATAATTTTGTTGGTGCTACATAATGTGAGGTGCAGTATTTAGGATTCTTTTTGTAGGTTTTTGGATGTTTACAGTAGTACAGCTTGTTAGCTGAGACTATGTTCATTCATTCATTCATTCATTTCGAGAATTTATATAGTGCGAGAATTTATATACTGTGAGAATTTAAATACTGTCAGGATTTATATACTGTGAGAATTTATATACTGTCAGGATTTATATACTGTGAGAATTTATATACTGTGAGAATTTATATAGTGCGAGAATTTATATGGGTACAGTTGTGAGATCATTTCCGAGCAACTAAGTGCTGATTGTGCTGATCAAATCTTCCAGATCATGATCAGCATGTTTCTTGATTTTTGGCATAAAATGGATTGACCAATCATAACTTAACTTTGTTCTCAATAAAGTGGTGAAGGAGACTAATTAGTTATTGTAATTGCTTTCTTGATGGAATCATTAAGCATGTGGCCTTTGAGTTATTTTGAGTTATTTTGTTCCTGGTTTTTGTTCATTTCTGTCCTCTTATGTAGATATTTCTCTATCTCTATACGTTGAATATAGTCATCTAGATGCATATTATAAATGAAGTGTAGTCTTGTTTTCTGGCACTTTATCTTTGGTGTGCTGATCTGCTAGCCTGCTTTAATAGACAGTGAACTTTATATATCAACCTCACTTTTCTAGAAATAGCCCGTTAAGAGTTTCAAAATTGATTTTCAATTACCAAAATTTCTGGTTTTTTCTTAAACATATTGCAATTTCTACTACATTACTATGTTGAGCTTAATTTGGGGGAGGGGATATTAGATGGAGAAAACTTGTTTAAATCAAATGACCAATGAAGTATAGATCTCTCAAACTTCCTTTTTACAAAAATTATTGACGTCTGCTTATTTTTGTAAAATGCAATTGTTTTTCTTTATGGTTATATTTTCTTATAGCATATGATTTCTGTTCGTGCCTTAAATGTTGCATTCTATTCAATCTGCTGTATATCTCATTCCTCAACTCCATTGTCTTGCATTTCCCTTTGTTTCAATTGTGTGGTGCAAGTAGTATCAATGCCATTCTGTCCCACTCTTCTCTGTTTATCCTTGTTTGGTCTGGCACAGCGAACTGCAGTACTGCTGTTAAAATGTTTTTAATACCTATATTCTTTGAATGTTTAATAGTGCTACTCTTTATCAAGTTGACTCTTCAATTGCCCTTTTTTGTTGTCCTTTATGCTTCAGATATATTCTATTCTACGCTTCTATGGTGTAACTGTTGTTCCCATGTGTGTTTTATGAAAGTCTGCTCCTGCCATTCAAATTCTTTAGATCAGCCACATACAGTGATTTTCTTAAAGTATTGTATTTCAAAATTCTGCACTCAAGTATGAGAATTCTGTGTGGCGTAACATGTAAATGGGTTACAACAAAATTTGGACAAAACCTCTTCAGTCTTCCTTGTTATGTCCTTGTTTCTATCATGCCAGAGACTCTAAGCTCTTCTGCTATCCTGTAGGTTGGTACAGCTGTGTTGGATTGCTGCTCTGTTACGCTGCTTGATGGTATTGTCTAAATTGCATATTGTTGATTTATATCAAATAATAAATTTAATCATACTTTATTGTGAAAAATGAAATTCCTCTAAGTTGAAAAACTTTCCTCTATAATGTAAAATATCAATTTTATTAAGACATTCTGAAAGTTATAAAAGTTAAAAAATTCAGAAACCCCTTCATGCATTATAAATATTTTTTTATTTAAGAAGGTATTTTAGGAATTTGAATAGTACAATCTTTTAGATTTTAGCTCAACATTTGAAAAAACAGATCTATTAGTGGTTTTGTTTAACTTACCTGCCTTTCAGAAACAATTTTTTCTCTAGATTTCTAAAACATTCATTGCTATGATAAACGTTTCAAGAATGAAGTTAGGAAATAAATTCTGCTCGGCAATTTTCAATTTTTGCGTTTTGCAATTTTTGCCGAATCTTATGAGAATTCTTAGAATAAAAATCCTTATATCTATCAGTCAAAAGTATTTTGAAGCTTTTGGGCAACCATTCAGCAGAACCTCCTTTAATTTAGCCGATATATACTTCCTGCTTCTGGTGATTTTTGTTCTTTTTGTTCATCATTTGTTTTTTTGATGTTGCATGCTTAGCCTTTCTTCATTTTCGTTGTGTTCTAGATTCGTGTCGTCAACGCATTCCGCATGGGTCTGGAGGCGGACAGCTTCGAGAAGCGAAGCCTCTCGTCCATGCAGAGCCAGTATTCCCTGCAGAACCTGCGGATGATGTATACGCTTCGGCGACAGGGGGGAGCGAGTTCGGACACAGAGGGCACCCCTTCGGGCGTAGACGATAGCCTCAGGATCTGATGCTGATGGGGATGCTGCTGGTGATGGGAATATGCACCACCTGTTCTTGCTGGGAACAGTACTATTCCAGTCCAACCATGTTCTTCTCACAGTTGGCACGATGATCTTTTCTCTGGTTCTCGACTCGTGTTTTTGCAGTGCAGCTTCTTGTCTGTAAGGTTATGCGGAGAAGCGGGTGGAGAAGTTGCAGCGGGGGGGTGGGGAGGGGGGAAAGCGGTGTTTGTGCTTTGCTCTTTCAGATTAATTATACATGCCTCTCTCTGCTGACCGTCGGTAAATTTTATAATGATTTTTTATTGATGGTTTCTGTTATTACCTGTACGCTTTGGTTGTGGTGGCTGAGCATTTTAAGTTTGGTTCAGTTGGAGTCTATCATGTTCGCTTTCAGAATTTCTCTTCTTTTGGGGTTAGCATTAGCCGCTGGAACCACAGCGTTGAAGAAGAAGGTAGAAGTTTACGGGAGTCAGTCCGTCGTACATTGAGACATGTCATATTTTGAAGAAAGACTGCAGGATTAAATTTAAGGCAGCAAAATAACGATGAAATTTGTAAGAACGGGTGCAACATGTCTTGATATTTTTTCACTAGTGTGTCCATGCAGGCATTTAAATAAGTATTCAACTTATGATGAGTGGAGCAATGCACCACCCATCTGCAAAGTAGACATTCTGATGGTTTTAAAAGTAGACATTCTAAAACTAGCATGAGTACATGTTTGTTCATTCTTTTCGTGGGACTGTTGCTCCAAAGGGAACTTGATCAAGTTATTACAAAGTTATTTAGAATCATCGAGTTTTATTTGGTAAAGGTAATAATGTAGAGCAATTTCTTGACGAAATTAAATGACTCGATTAAAGTAGTAAAACTGATATTGCATAAATATGTAGCAAGGCCAGCTAATCATGTGGTAAATGTTCAGGCTGTGACACGTAGGAAGTCAGAGTTAGTCACAATAGCGAGCAGGCATGTGTTGTAAAATGATGCGGATTTTTCACAATTCATTTTCTTGTCCTCTGTTTGCACTTTGCGCATTGCATTGCTATTACCTGCTCAGTAAGATAATCTCGAGATAAGAGAGAGTACACTGCACGTGACCTGTGTTCTACGGATTGGATCTAATTGTATTTCGAGATTCTGCATTTTAGTTTATGATCATGCCTGTAGATTTTATTTCAAGTTCTGCACACAATGGCAAGATAGATTGCCGCCATCTCAGATGACTGAGAACATGAAGGATTGGAAAACTTTAATGTCTTGTAGCAGTAAAGGTTGCAACGTGGAAGTGTGCTACTTTGTCGGTGGCAACTAATTTGCTCAAAATATTTCAGTTTCGATATTTTATAGCGATTTTAAAAAGAACTGCAAGATTCTGGAACAGTTGTTAGCAAATTTACAGTTGAATAGATGAGTAAGGTGGCTTGAATGTATCTTCGTCTTCTAAGAGTCTGCTGATTTATAAATGCAGAAAATATCAGTATTTATTGTGATGGGCATTCAGAAATGATAAATGTGCACATGCAGAATATGACGTTGGAATTGCTTTTATTTACAATCTTTTGCAAAATGTGAATTATGCAACAGCTAGATACTGACGACTTCGTAGTGGAGGACACGTCAGAATTGCTTTTAAATAGTTTAATTGTCCACTGCTTTTTGTGACTATGCTCAGCCAGCTTCAATCTTTAAAAGTTTCTGACATATTGAAAACAACTTTTGCAGGCAAAAAATCTTGTCTAAATCATGATGATGCTGCTTTCTGTTTGAACGCTAATTGCACAATTGAAAATTGACAAAAGAACTCACAAATTATGATGAAACTCAATTTGAACATGGATTTCTTAGATTGAATCATGTTGAGATATAACGAGGCTGTGTAAATTGTCTAATAGCATTCTATAAGTGCATCAAAATGAATAGGATTGAGAATGCGCAAAGGCTTGCAGCTTCTAATTTGATCATGTATGATTTTAATTGAAAAGAAGTTAGCAGCGTGAAAAACTCATGCTACAGACGCAAATTCTTTGCTGCTTTTTAAAGAAATCGTGTTCACAAGCAGACACTTTCTACCCACATTCAGACATTGATGCTTTTTTTATGTTGTGGATCTTGTCTAAAGCAGTTTATATTACATTCTGTGCTTCATTCCTTTGTATAGTCAGCAAATTTTGTATTTCTCGTTCACAGTCATTAGAATTGTTCTTGTGATGTGTTAGGTTTCCTGCTTTATGTTGATTCTGGTCTAGTTTGCGCAAACTATTGTCTGTTCTGAGTTTACTATGCAAGTTTTACGGTATTAAATTTTTTTACGATGTAGTCTCGATATTCGTTCTTATGTGTCTTCTTCACCTGGTCACCTGGTGCCGTCAGCTTCTGCAGCTCTGGCGATATCCCTGATGTATCCTCTCCAGTTGATCCTCTCCCTAGTCGCCTCTCTTAGCTCCTCCAGTCTCATGCCAGACTTTTCCTGTACCTCATCCAACCATTTCTTCCTTGGCCTTCCACATCTTCTCCTTCCCTCACCGCATGCCGTCATCAGCTCCTTTTCCAAACCATTAGATCTCATCACATGGCCGAAGTAGCTCAGTTTCCTCCAAGTTGCTGTTTGCTGCAGTGTCTCCTCCCTCTCTATTCCGAGCTCCACGCGCACCGATTCGTTAGTTCTCTTCTCCGTCCATGAAATCCTTAGCATCTTTCTCCAAATCCACATCTCACATGCATTGATTTTCTTTTCCATATCCCGTGTCTTTGTCCATGTCTCGCATCCATATAGGACCACTGGGAAGATCAGTGCTTTTACCAGTCTTTTCTGTGTCTTCTTAGGTTGGTAATTAATAATAATAATAATAATAATAATAGAAAAAATATTTTAAAAAATAATCATACAAGAATTATGTATAGATAAAGCATTGATGACTTTAGTGTAACAAAGCAATGACTTTCACATCGTTCAAGTCAAACTGTGGACTTTAGAATTCAACAAGTTCTGCCGAAGAAGCAAACTTTAAGACCTATTCGACTTGATTCCTTGATTATAATAATAATCAACGATTGCCAATCAACTCATAATTTCATCATGCCTTACACACCTTATCTAGCGTTGAGCATGATTTTCCAATCAGTTTTCAATCCAGTTGCATTCCCATGTCATCGCCAAAATAATTCTCTTAGGCTCTTTGCATTTTTAGCGAAGTCTTTGTCCTTTTTGTTAGGGGTTTTTTTGTCTTTAGTTGGCTTCCTTTTTTCTCTGTTCTCTTGATTTTCTGCATTTTGACTTCTTATTTCATATGCTTTGTGCGGTAGACTGAATGAGTAATTACATAATTTAGCTTGCTGTCAAGGGTAGAATGGAAAATTGCACTCCATTATGTACTTCAAGTACAAGTGTACCAGAGGAGTTGGTACTATCTGATGAAGTTCATATACAAACAAACAAACTACGCACAAATGCTGTGGTTTTAGATTATACACACATACTACACACAAATACAGTGGTCTTATACACTATTATGCACATGTATGCTATACACAAATACAATGGTTTCGATGAGTTACAATGAGAAAGTGAATAGCTACTGTACAATAGTTGTAGTAAAAGCCTAAAGCAGAACTTTATATGTTCTCGTCAGTTAAGTCCGAGACGCAAGTCACACATTGTTCTTTTTATGCTAGATTTCCTTTATCGTAATTGAACACATAATTTTATCACCTTGAGACATTGGTCAATGTTCGACACTCACCTTGGTACATGTGGACTGTTAATGTGTTAGGACCTTCAGCATCAGCAGGTTGATCCCTCATGCACATTTATTGCTCATTGCCATCATTTACTGATGAGTTTCGTTGGGCAATGGTGCCTAATTAATGCAGACATTACTGCACTGTGCTCAGGACAATTATTGCTGTCACAGAAGTTCTGCTCAAGAGAAATCGATAGAGTACATAAACTGTGGTGGTTCTTTCCGATGAGTTGACTTGTCCCGCTTAAATGCATGGATGCAGATTCACATGGCATCTCTTGGCTGACAACAGAAAAGTCATCATTGAAAATGTGCAAGGTGGCATCAGACATGTGAAATCTATTTTCAACAAAAGAAATTTCCGAAATATAGTTTTAGGAGCTGTATAAATTTGACGTTGATCACAGTACAGGCTACTTCGTCGTTTCTAATATTTTGAAGGTTTTTGCCGTCTATCATTTTAGCATTCACGTTCTGATATTTTTTGCATCTTTCGTCTGTATGCGTTTCAAAATGCATTTCTATGTAACAATAAATGGTTTCTGTATGATATCTCTATTGTCTGTTGTACAACCTAACTCTCTCTGTGATCCTCATTATTGTCTAAAATGTCAACATTTTCAACGGTCGTTTGTTTATCTGTGGCTCATCTATTAACGTTTATTTCAATTTTATTGTCTTTGATGCTGTGTTGTCATTGTCATTTAATGATATTTCGTTTTGATTTATTGATTAATGATTATTTAATGCTGATTTTTATTACTCATCGTTTTTTGTGTCATTTGACTCGGTCATTGTGCTCGTCACTTTTGTGTCTTTGGTGGCATATTGTCTGTGCTGCCATGGTCTTTGTTTATCTCGGCTGCCATTGTGTTAGCATTAATGTCTTTGCAGGCAATGCCATTGCTTACCGTGTCTGTGCTGACATTATAATCTGTGCTGCTAATGTTTTTACATTGTGTATTGGCAACATTGTCTTTTCTTACATTGTCTTTGCTGATTTTGTCTTTCATGGCCTTGTCTTTGCTGGCAATGCCATTGCTGCCATTGTGTATGCTGACATTGTCTGTCGGCATTGTCCTTTTTATTTGGTCTTTGCTGCCTTAGTCCTAGTTTATTTTGCTTCTGTTTTCTTTGCTTTTTGTCTTTGCTGCCATTTTTTTGTTAGTGTGGTGGTGTAGTGTGTGGGGGAGCAGTGGTGTAGTAGGTATGTGTGTTGCCTTGCAGCCAGAGGATTGCAAGTTTGAATCCACTTCAAGCCGCCGTGTAGGGACCTTGGGCAAGTCCTTCACTTGCAATTTCTCAGCGCTTCGGCATGAAACTTCAATTCAGCACCCGCACTGTAGGCAGGAGTGCATCTGAGTAGAATTTTTGAAGGGGCGCTATAACAAGTGCACGTACATTCATGTTTTGTATCATTGTCTTTGCTGTCCATAGTGTTTACTGCATTGCTGTTTGTTTATCTTTGCTGCTCTTCTCTTTGCTAAGCTTTTCTGCTATTGTCGTTGTTTATCCTTAATGCCATTGTCTGCGTAATTTTGCCTATGCCATTGTCATTGCTGACGTCAGTTGCTGCTTGCAAATATTTTGCACTTTTATGTTGACTGCTGTGATTGAACCAATGATTGATTGATTGACAGAATACTGATTGATAACTGATTGATTGATTCATTCATTACCCACATGAGCATTATTTGGAAATTGGTGTGACTCTGTTTTAACAGTCATTTTGTATAATAATATAGTATTTAATAATAATAATTATTATTTTTATTAAACATTGTTAACGTGCTCAACAAGAACAGCCTGACAGGCGTAATATTTTAAGCAAGCCTGAAAAGTTTGATTTAGCAATGTTTGATGATCTATGTATACAAGGCCTTGAATGGACTCCCTGCTGCGCTCCTCCTGGTGCCTAAAGTTCACACCACTATGTTTCTTTTGAAATTAAAAAATGCCTTATTTAGCTGTGGTTGGACTGGGAGCGCTTCTGAGTAGATCATCTTGAAGGTGCGCCATATAAAAACTCAATAATAATAATATTTATTACGCAGTTTCTAGCACTTCTTCTGCTCAATTACTCGAGTTACCTCAGCTACAGCTCTGCTGTTGGACTTTCTAAGTGAGTTGCACGGTTTGTTTCAGCCATTTGACCAAAGCTGATTCAGTCAGTGGCCAACCACTGGCCATGTGTTCAGCTGTGTAATCTCAAACGCTGTACAGTCGATATTATTAATTCTTTAACGCGTACGATATAGTTTGTTATATCAGTTATAGTGTGGCTCTGCTCATTGCTGTTATGTTTTTTGTATTAAAAAATATGGATATGCACGATGCATTGGGCATGTTGCATCTATAGATGTAAGATTTCTGACGTGACATTCATTGATCACACAAGGCTCAAATCGAGCTGTTTTTCAGGATATTATTCAAGGACTGTGTATAACAGGACTGGAATCTCGTGAACATTTTGTGGCCGTCCATTTCACTCTCAGCGATAGATGTCGCCATCTCACGTGAAATTCCATTTCTAACGCTAAAGATTATGTTTTTAATCTGCAAAGGCAATTTTTACTTTGCAGACATAAAATTTTATTCGTCGATCTGGCTTCATAGATTTATTTAATTGAATGCTCTCATTTTGTAAACAAGATGTGAAATTTCTGGAACTCCGATTAATTATCATCCAAAATTTTGTAAAATGACGTTAAAGAAGAAGATTCCAGTCCTGTGTATGAACAGCGGTCCATGCAGGATATTGAACATTTCTTGACAAGTCAAGTCAAGGTTTTCCGTTTTTTGCAGTACTATATATAATAATTAGAACTTCTTTGCAATGCAGGTGTTAGTAGCTCGTGGATTTTTAGTTTCATGCAGGCGTTTAGTGTGGCATAACTTGTAAGAACTTTCAGTTTCAGAGGACTCTCGTGTTTATTTAAACTTGCATCATCTGTTGTACATATGTGTTTGTGTACTTCGTTTTATGGCATTGATATTTCGCAATTATTTCTTTACTTTAGTAACT
Source organism: Lumbricus rubellus (assembly GCA_945859605.1). NCBI lineage: Eukaryota > Metazoa > Annelida > Clitellata > Crassiclitellata > Lumbricidae > Lumbricus > Lumbricus rubellus. The sequence goes on from OX243816.1 coordinate 29,991,889, forward strand.
GTTTGTTCTGTTTGCTTTCTAAGTTTTGCACTTTTCTGACCATTTTTCGTTTTACTATCATATGCTGTGTAGTTTTTGTGCTGTATATAAAAGGGCTGTTGTGTTTGGGGCTCACAGTCTATGCTAAGCCATACACTTGGACTTGCGGGTTGTGGTTCTGTATTACTGCTTTAATAAAACGAATACTTTAACCTTAAAGTGTCTGAAGTTATAACTGACTGTTTGATGGTGTTGGATTGATGTGTAATTTTGTATGCTAATTATTCTAACACATAACAGTTTGTAACTCAAACTTCTGGCTGCATCTTTTCACACTATCCCAATGATGCAGTTCAGACAACCTTCTATGCTCTACCAAGCAAACAGACGATATCATAATTGTATTGTGTTGTATGTATAAATTTATAAAGCACCTCTCACAGTGTACTCAAATCAGAGGCATTTCCAATACAAAATAATAATAATAATAACAATAATAAAAAATTTAGTTTATTCAACAATCTGGTTGACAGACTGCAACCAGTTACAGTATACAGTTATGCAATTATCTTAATTAACATCAATCGTTACTAGTTTTACTAGTCTTTACTACTAACAGAACAGATGGCCTGCAATGCAACAGTGCCAATAGCAGCCTACAATGCCTGTCTATCCTACGCATGCTTCAGGAATCGAACTCTGCACCGCTGATCCCCATGCCAGTGTGCTATCCAATGAGCCCCACAGAGAAAAGAAAGTGTTTTTCAGACAGCATAAAGATGCACTTGGGTATAAGTTCATAGCAAAGTTCATGGTTGATGGTGGGGAGCTGGTTCAAGTGCAGGACCAATGAAGGCAATTATTTTAAGCTCATATTGTTAGCCATAGGAGTCCTTGCGCGACTAGAAGATCATGTGCTTTCGTGCAAGACTTGTTTTGTTAAAGCACATTATAAAAGTCTAATTGTATTGTATTGTATTATTGTATTGTAAGTGAGTGTAATGGACAAAGGATGAAGCTGAAGTCTAAGGCCGTAGCTAGGGGGGTGTTTTGGGTGTTTGAACACCCCCGAAATTGAAAATGTAAAAACTAGCATAACGCATTTACTAGCACATGATGTAAAAACCTTGAAATAAAACCATGAAAACACCCCCCCGAAATGAAAATGTAAAAAAAATAGAATGCATTCACTAGCACATAATGAAAATACCATGAAATCAGGCGAAAAATGGTAAGAAAGCCGTTTCCGACGACTAAAAATAGGTCGTCAGAAATTCTGACCCCTAAAAAGCGGTCTTCAGAAATTCTCCCCTCCCCAAGAAACACCCCCGAAATCAAATCCTGGCTACGGCCTTGCTGAAGTCAGAAGGTGGACAAGACCGTGAAGCTAGTTATCATGATATTTTTGCCAAACTATGACCAGTTCCTTGATTTCCTCTGAAATTTACCAGTTTGACCTTAAGAGAAATTGGATCATCTAATATTTAATGCCATGCTTCTTACCAAAGGTAGGCTTAGGCAGGCCCTATCAAGAAGAGAAATAAAATTAGCCGATTTCTACAATTACTTTCCAAGATCTCATTTTCCTCTGATTTTTTCTGTGTTTGATATTTTCTTAACCGTGAACTGACCTTGACTGACCTTGAGTTTGGTGTCAATATTATTTCTCGCAGATGAATCTCTCGTCGAGAATCAACAGAACAAGAAATGTTCATCGAAATCATCTTTCATTTTTTTTATATAATGTGTGAAAATTTGAATGGACCAAGTTCCAAACCTGATTCCCAATAATTTGAGGTTCTACAATCTACACAATGGATATATGGATGCAGCACAAGTGGAAGTTTTTAGCATGGGTCTGATGTTTGCTTAAAAATATATACTATACATAACATATATAATATATATTATATATATTTAAATATATATATTATATAATATATAATTCTTATTTAGTGTAAAGAATTTTGAGACCATTTCCAACCATCAATCAAATAGGTTTAATTATTTTTTCACTAAACGACAAATAAATTGAAATTGGTCTCATTTTATGACCCCCTCCCCAGCCACCATATATAATTATAATTGCCACTAAATTGCTTATAACGAATGTTGAACGGTCCGTTTTGTTTTCACATTTTCAGATCCGCGTGGCCAACGTGTTCCAGGAGCCCGCACCTGTGAACACCAAACTGCCTTATAGAGGCAAGCCGTCCTTCGCCTCTATGGTCGCTATGGCGACGCGCGCCGCAGCCGAGGCCGAGAAGGAGTCCGGCGCCGCTGCCGCAAGTACCGGAGCCACAGCCGCCAATGCTGCTGGAGGAGCGGGAGCAGGAGACGGCGGCGGAGGCGGCACCGCCGCGTCGGCCGCAGGCGCTGCAGGTCCAGGCGGCAACCACACGGCGACGACGCCGACCGCCAAGACGCTGCCTGCGTCGCAGTCCATGGACGGACGGGAGACGAACCTCTGAGCGCCGCCGCCACCGAGGTCGTTGGACCGCTGAGGAGGAGGAGGAGGACGATGAAGAGCGGAGGAGGAGCACAACGGCACAGACGGACGAATGACGACGCACAGACGGACGGACAAACAGACAGACACTGCATCATCGACACAGACAGGAGGAGACAGGCTGCTGCCGAGGACGCCATTGGAAGGCGCACTGGGGAGACAGATAGGTAGACTCTGCTGCTGCTGCCTGTCTGCCTGCCTGCCTGTTGACCTGCCTGTGTTGGCCTGCCTGCCTGCCTGCCCAACCCTTATTAACTTCCATTATTTTTAGTAATGTCTGTAACATTCATCTTGATAATAAGTGTATGTACTTTATATACATATTATGTCTACTGCATCTATAATTCTATATATAACATATACATACATATGTGCACAAACAGATATATATATATATATAATTATATATATATATATTTATGTATAGATATCAAATGCTATAAAACAGAATTTGATGATTATACTGATGATGATGATGCTTCATAATGTGGCTGCTGCAAATAATTGTGAATGTAATTTCATTTTTGGCAAAGTCAGTTGAAAACCGCAAAGCTACTATAGGTTTTGGTTGTCCTTTCGAACTGTTAAGGATATAATATATTTATTATATAGATATGTATGTATCTGTACATGTGTGTATATATATATATACACACACATATATATATATAGTCTGATTATAATACATATATAGAACAAGTATATGATATAGTACAGTACAACTATATACATTTAAGATAAACAATTTGACATGCTTGGTAAGCTTTCCTACTGGAATATTGGACTTAGCTAAATAAAAGTTATGGTATAGATATATATATATATATATGTATATCTGTATTTTGAGCAAATATTGGTGTAGGTGTGCACTGTTGCATCACACATGGTCAATTGGTCATGTAATTCTTCCATGTAGTACCCTTTCTTCTAAGTCAAAGACAATGGGTGCACGCACCATGGGCAATTGTCCTCAGGTGCCAACACTACATTCCAAAACGAGCTGTGTGTACAAACACTATGTGATTATGTGTGGTGTACACTTGCATGTGCATTGTGTCTATGGTAAATGTTGGTGTCACACTATTGCATTTGTGTACACTGTGTCTCTAGCTGGTGTACAAATCGGTTTGCATGATTTTAATCAATATTTGGTGGACTAGCTGGGTTACCGTAGTTACTATCTTTTGTAGTCATCGTCATGTGTTTTTCATGTTCCATAACTGTGTAGGGTGAGTGCGTTGTATTGGCTGTACAGATCTACCTGTTTGGTATGGTGACTTTTTAGTTTGTAGTAAGCTTTGGTGTAGGCGCATTTGATAACATATTAAACGATTGTAATAATTATTACAGGTCTTGCAAAAGCCTTTGTTTGCCAGTACATGGTGTACATTGGCTGCATTGTCTTAGTCACTGGATTTGGTACATGTCTCAAATGAAAATAAGAGATATATGTAGAACAATATTTACCCTAGTACAAATTAACTATATAATTTAAAATTTAAAAAACCATTTGGTGAGAAGGATCCTACAAATAAGCTAGTCGTAGACGGGAATCAACTGGAGAACGTTGAAAAGTTCACGTACCTCGGGAGCAACATGACATACGATCTAGACACGAAGAAGAGTCGGAGATCGCATCTCTCTGTATCTCTCTCTTCTCTGTCACTGTCTTTCTCTTTCTCCCTGTTTCGACTATTGGCTGATCTTTGGTTTCCTCCGTGAAAGATCAGACAAACATTCAGCGAAAATATCTAAAATGTAGCAGAGTGCGTCGTCAAAGGTGCGTTTGGTGCGTTGTTGACTTTGTTTGCAATTTTACAGAACATTCAGTGACCTTATACATACATATATATAAATATATATACATATATATGTGTATATATAATTTATATATATATATATATATATATGTATATATATATATATATGGCTTATGCTTGCTGTGTAGAAGTCGTGATGCTAATCTGACTAGAATACCTATAAAGAATCGTAGGAGGTAAATTATTTAAGTTATTTATGTTTAATTATGTTAATGGGCAATTAGTCAGCCAAAGACTTGATTTTGTTATTTTTGTGTAGTTGTTGTAGCTGTTTTGACAACGTAAGTTATTAGCTTAGACGTTTAGCTGCGAGTTGACTGAAATGTTTGCTGTGTTGGCACTTTGGCATATCTGTGTTGACAGTGTTGGCTCTAATTCCTCTTCTTGATGCTGCTTTTACTCAACTGCACCCTATTAACACGCTATCAACATTATCTGCTGTTGCACGACTAAAATCTTGTTTGACTATGTACATGGTGTGATGGCAAATTTGTGTTATAATATTATATTCTTTGCCATCTATTCAAGTACCATTTAATGCATTATTTTTCTCTGCTGCATTGACTCCAGTGGCGGATCTGTAATAGCTTGAATTTCAGGGCTTGTTTATTTGGAATAAGTTTGAAAATGTTGATTCATTCCATACAAGAATTAATTTTGGTTACAATGTATTAAAACACTGAAGCAATTCCTTTTGTAATGTTATGAATAGCTACGGTTTTCTGTTTTACCTTCACGGTAAATCTCGAGATGGATGGATAAATGTATGGTCATCCTTAAACTTCTCTGACTTGCGCTTTAACCACAGGATAGTTGTTTTTAATTACATTCATGGTGTTATAATCAACTGACCCATCTGACTTAAAATCCTGAGTTCATCTCAGAGCTCTGGATAAATGTTGTTTGTGTTTGTGCTATTTGAACAAGGTTTGCTTTTATGACTACTTCCAAGTAGATTAGATCCCTCATAGTTTTATAACTTCCGGCGTAAGATTTACTCACATTCTCATGTGAAAAAATTTGTCTTGTGTTTAAGGTTTTATGGGTTTTTTGTGCTGTGCAGTAGTTGTGGCCCTTTGACAATGATGTGGCCTTTCACCAGTGTGCCCCGAGTTTGAATTCTGGTGTTTCAGATTATGTTCATCAGTTTCTTGTTGTGTGATGCAATCTCAAAGAGGAGCAAGTTATCCTTACTTTTGTTAATTGTTATTGTATCTGTTCTTATTTGAAAGAAGATTCTTCAAATTCTAGTCTACAGTTGACAGAGATGAGTTGAGATGGCACAATCATCTTATGAACAATGACTTTGCTTGGAAGCTGAGATATTTAAGTTATAGAAATAATTCCTAATTCTAATCTGATTCAAAGGTTCACATTTCAATTCTAATTCTATTTCCATTCTTGAAATAATTTCTATTCCAGTTCTGAATTAATTTCAGTTCTAATTCGCCTGGTTAAATTAGACCCAATTCAGCTTTCTAATAACAATGTAATGCATAACTTGAGAGTAGTTTCCTACTTGTAATATCAAAACTCTATTTTACTTGTATTCCAATTATTTAAAATATGCTGTTTCATGTTTAATAAATTTAAACTATATTATCACAGAGCAATAATATTTGTTGCAAAAGTTATTACTAGGCTATTTCTTTTTTACTGCAGTGTATTTTAGTTCTTGTTCTATTCAAAATTATTCCAAATTTTCATTCTCATTCTTGTGAACAGAAATTTATAATATTCTTGTTCATATTTCAATAAATAAAATATCACTGCTTAGAAGCAATGTTTACTAATGCCTTGCCACAGAAGTTCTTGGATCATTATGAATTAGTTATACCTTACAGTTTGTTCAAGTCGTAATCATAGTCTCCAAACTTCTAAAGACTACTTAAAAGCCAAGCACAGAATGCCAGCTTATTCACGATCACTGCGTCAAGTCCGAGGGGTCGTCCAAAGGGTAGTTGAAAGGAGATCCGAGGCCAGTTTCCCAGAGGGTCACGGGACAGAATGGATGTTAGGTGGGTGTTTTTTAGGTAGAGATTTGGAAGGTGACAGAGGATTGTGTCGTTTCATTTGGCATGTGTCTATAAACCATGCTGGTTGAATAATACAATAAACAATGGAAAACGTCTGAAATTTTATGGTGCCCCTTTTGAGAATCGTACGAGGGATGCGGGGCAGCTGGAAACATTATCCATAAAAATGAAGAGTTCAAGTAAGTTTTTCAGTCTAAATTGAAAGAAAGTACTAGAACTACCAGTGCTAACACAGCAAGGTCGTTTGTTTACAATATACAATAAGCAACTCTGAATTACCATTGGCCAAGGACAAGGTGTGGAGCTAGCAGATTTCTTCAATGCAGTCACGAGTGGGCAGTAAGTGATCTGATAACTGATTGTATGCACACATCCACTGTGTGTTTTTATCGAATAGTTGTCCAGCGAGTTTCTTTTTTCTGAGTTACTGCTATGAATTTGATATTTTATGACATCTTCTATAGTCTGTGTTTTCTTAGTGTTTATGACATGATGTTGCTAACAGTGTATTTCCATTGTACTTAATGTTCCCTTCGAGTCGAATTTGCTTAATATTGTGCTTATGGGGCCAACTGTGATCCATACAGTCATACATTGAAACCTCAAATTGAATCTCTAGTCCTGGGACCATTACACTCTGTCCAGTTATTGCTGTAGCAGTCAAGTCTATAAGGTATGTATATCTACTGCACGGGTGAATCTTGGCCTTCCCATCTGGAAGGCAGAAGGAAAATAGAACCATTATCGATTGAAGTATACGTTGATTCTAACGCCTAGCACATGTCATGTCATGCCAACCACTGTATACAATGATGTCACTTGCCATGACAGCCAGCAGTAAAGGTTATTTTACAGAGTTAGCAGAGCTTTTTATATCCGGTTGTGGTGTTCTTTCTTTATCGGCAACTTCAACTTATTCTTTTAAGCAGAATTTGATCTTTGAGCCGTTTTTATTTGCTTGGAGCGATGCTTTTAACTGCTAGTCATGAGTGAGTAATGGCTATTTGTGAAATTTAATGGTCTTATTTTCGGTAGTTAAATTTCTGTATTTTAATTGATCGATCGTAAGTAAGTAGACAATAAAAATAGTTTTACAGAGCGGTTGTGAGGTCCATGTACAAATTTTGGACCAAATTCAAATTATTTTCTGTGTGCTTGGATGATCTTATGCATGTGATGAGAGTGCCTGACCAACATGGCAGTGCTATAGTACTGTAGCAGCTGATTGCTACAATTCCACAAAAACTGCTCAATTCTACCATTCCCCTTTAGCTGGTTATGTTGCATGCACCAAGCACTTCAAACTGCTACAAAATTTCATTGCAAAATACAACTATATTTTATGAAAAAATATTATATATTTTTAAGGCTGCTCTTCTCTGATTTCTAATAGAATTTCTAATGTGGCTGCCGGTAGACAATTATTTTAAAAAGTCGTAAACATTTGTAAAGTGCCAAAGCAAGTAAAACATTGTGCATGAAGAAAGCTTCATTGGCAATAAATTAGAGGAAATTGCTTATATTTACTATTGTGTTTAATGCTAGGCCACATGACAGTTAAACACAACATCAATATAATGGCATAATTATGACTAACAATGACTGGGCTTTACTAGTTCCTGTCAGATTGTTACTACTTGAGATTTTAATTGTCTGTCTAGTCATATTACACTGCGATTATCAATTCTAATTTATTATGTTCAGTTTGTACTTTTTATTTTTATATTAAATACATATAGATTTGCTGAATTTGTATGAACAACTGCTAATATAAAACTCTCTTCAAGCTAGCAATTAATATAAGAACTTTGATGATATATGTTTTAAAAACTTGTCTGTTACTGCCCACTTCTGTCATTTGCATGATAAACTATTACCTATTATTTGCCAGCTTTTACAGGCTTTGTGCATTTTAAACGTGCTATTAGCAATTATTATTATTCTGTACATTGAAATTATGCTATTAGCAATTATTATTCCATATAAAACAGGAATGTACACCAGTATGCTGCTAGTTATCCGTGTAAGTACCATGTTTCTGTTGTAAAGAAACTGAAGCGCTTTATTCTTGCTTTATTTTGGTATAGGTCTAACTTGGTGATGGTTAATTGGCAGCTGCAAATTTTCCAATACATCTTCTAGTTAACTGAAGCACATAATTATATTTTCAACAACTTTAGAAATTTGATGTTAAAATAAAAGCTTTATCAGATGGCTTGTGAATGACTTTAAGTGGTAAATATATTTTTTCTTGCAGCACCCAAAATAGGTATATACATTATACAGTTGCATATACGTATGAATGTGTAGCCTGTGGGAAGAAACTCTGTGTATTTACTAATTATGTATGATGTAGATTTTAGATTGTCACAAATATATAGGCTGTTATTTTTTAATATATGCCTGACACTTTTCTGTGTATACATAGAATTCTATACAATAAATGTATATAATTATATACAAATGTATATATATATATATGTATAATGTATGCATTAACGCATACATATATAAATATATGTCAAATATATATTTGTAATAGTACTCATTGAAGGTATAGTAGACAATGCATAAGGTATTTATTTCTCTCTGATGAAAAGACATATGTCAATCAATCAGAATTTATAAAACGCCCCTTCACGGTACCTACTCGCAGGCGCTCAATTATACAATGTATATACAAAGTGAAGTGAGTGCATTGCATTGTCCACTCTGTTGTTCCCATCGCTTTAAATGGTAATGGGAAGTAGTCAGCTAGATTAAAAAGCCCATGGATGAGACGCCAATGCAGAAAGTATCTACAATATGTGTGATGTGCATAACAAGAATTTACATCGATAACATTTCTGTGTATTCTTTGATTTTAGAGTTGCTATTCTTCCAGCGAAGATTCATAGAATTGTAATTTGAGTTAGAATGACTCCAAATACCTCTATAGAATTGCAAAAAATTCCAGTGATGTTCTGTTACCCGAAAACTTGCGCACAACATTCGTAGATTTTGTATGCTAGCATTCGGTGGGAAGATTAAGATTCTTGTTAGTACTGTAGGATGCTAAAAGGTATTTTCACCGCAAAAATTCAGCAATTGAAAAAAAACATGAGACAAAGCAGTTATGCAATATTTAGGCAAATCTTGCCGACTGTTAAAGGGAAAAAAGTGAGTTTGAAATATTTTTTACTTGGGTCAAATTAAATTCAATGTGACCTGTACATTGCGAATTCAATTGTTTCTTGAATTCTCTGCCCCATCAAATTGCATTGTCTGTTGAATCGTTTCCATTTTTGTCATTGTGTAATGTATATTCGGTGCGGTTTAGACGCAGTTTTCTGGATGTTGTTCTTACATTCTTCACTCTCACTCTGTCTGTCTCTATCGATGTCGTGCGAATAGAAGTGTTTCAATTTTTCCTGTACTGTTGTGAAACCATTTTGCCAATTTGGTACAATGCCTGCATTACTTGGTTTGTACAACTGCACAGAATAAATACGAAAAATGGTGAAAAAGCTTTTGAAATCATTACTTGTTTTGAAATGGCAATTTTTCTTGCCAACCTGGAAGTGTAATAATGCTATTACTTCATTGGAAATGTAATTGCATAGTGTTAACGTTTTCTGTAGTGCTTCCATCAAACTCATTTTGCAATGTAATGTCGATGTATCAAATGCATGGTGGGACTGATTGTACTGATTGTGACATGTGGAACCTAACTGGTTTAATAGACTGTGAACTTTTTAAGGCAGAGAGTATGAGTTCGATGTTGCAACAATGTCGGAAACAGTGAGAACTGAGAATGACACAGTGAAAAGAAAGTTGTTTCGAGACTGCTCGGAAAGGTGTGCTTGGGGCATAGGCGTACGGGAGTTTTCAGCAGTGGGGGGGGGGGGGCAAAGATTGAACTTCTGCCCGAAAAATACATCCGTCAAAAAGTTGATGACTTTTTTTTTAGTCGTTCGGGTTTTTTTGCCAGAAAAAACCACCAAACTTGCCCGAATTTGGGGGGGGGGCAATTGCCCCCCCCTGCACCCCGCCTCGTACGCCTATGGCTTGGGGTACCAGTTAACAACTGAAAACGTGTCAATGGAGAGAGCAGACTCGAAAGTGCAGGAGCAATGAAGACAAATGCTTGAGTTTTGGCCAAAGCGATCCTTGTAAAGACAAGTAGATTATGTCTGTCACATGAGCACAGTTACTAAACTAAGATGAGACTCATGAGAGAATGATCGGTAAGTAGACTACATGTTCAATGCTATCAGAAATATGCTGAATTTCACTAATTTTTCAATCTTCAATTATTGTTGGAAATAACTAAGGAATTTCAGTTACAATTTTTACACACCAAGTCCAGTAAATTATTATCTGCAATGAAACCCAGAAATTACTGATTGAACTCAATAACATTCAATAATACGTACGGTACCCAACAAAACTAAATTAAAGGTACGATATCCTACTTTAAAAAACCTAACCAAATATGAATTCCTGATGTTTAGAACTATAGTAATCACGCTGTAACAATGTTTAATGTTATCAAATTACCTTATTGTATATTAGTATAATTTCAGTCCTCTGGAAACAGCCGACTAATTGCTACCTAAATTGCAAGCAGTACATTAATTACTAGTGAACATTGATCATGCAGTAAACATTGCTATTTTACATTGTGTTACAGTGCTGAATAGATTTTCTTAGCTACCGAAATAAGCATCATGACCCAAGATAGAATAGACAGTAGGCTTGCATTTATGATTTATGCACCGTTTGCATTACAGAATAGCAGTTAGGCATAAGTAAATAAATTTCATATGTGCCTAACCTACATTCCTTTACTTAGCATCGTCCAAATGGTCTGATGGATTTCATCAACACCCTGTCGATGTAAAGTGCTTCAATCTGCCTATTATGCATGAGCAGCATGACGATACTTTCCATTTTATATTGTAGAACAATGTCTGCATAATTTTGTTCTAAAAAATGATATAACTGAACATTGTGAATCCAAATGCAAGTTAAACATGCATTGTAAGACCACGTTGTTCTAAAATCTAAATAATGGCAGGTAATAATGGGTTACGTCAAATGAGTAACTGTTGAATAGACCGTCACATAACTAATTTACAACTTGATCAAGATTCCGACACTTAATATCTTGCAAATTAAACTCAAATGAATTCTTTATCAGCCTCTATACCGGTATTTGATTCGTTCCAATCCGTCAATGGGGTAAACGCTCCTAGCTGTAGAACTTGAAAGATTTTACAATTAGGCTACAGTTAGATTGTAATTAAAAAACGAGACCCAGTAACCTGGATGCCTGCTTTCACGGAACCAGAACGATTGAGCATGAGGTCTGGTAATCAATAGGCCTAGGCAGTGTGGGAATTGTGGAAAAATAACTGGGGGAGGGGCATTGGACTATGATCCACTTGGAATTTGGGTGTGAAAACAGACTTTACTATGTGGCTCTAACAAAGACTGGGGGATGAAACCCGGATCCCCTGGTGATTCTCACCCTGGACCTAGACCTATACCTTCCGCTGAAAATCATTGTTTCACTGGCTTTCGGGCTAGTCGATTTTCGGCGGCGGCCTTGAAATTTGGTATCTGATATCCCTAGACCTGCATGTTTTATACATCACAGAGTCCTGTTACAATTAGACAGTGAACTGAGCTTTTCAGTTATAATTTTTCATCACATGCTTCCCATCCTGCGATTGGATAATTAGAGCAACGTGAGCTCCTATTTGTCAAACAATGAGGAATAATAACGCTTGCTGCAGTTAAGAAATTAGATCTGAGTGGGGTGGGGTGGGGTGAGGAGGGCAGATGCCCAGAGGTCCGGGCTAGGTAACTGTATAGAAAAGTTTATGATTTATGTTTTTCTGAATATAATATTGCAGAGAAATTAATTCGACCTACAGTCAGTTTAAACTTCTGCAAGTGAATCCTTGTTTACTGACATAGGCTACATAGCCTAAACAATGTCTGCATTCTAAGTATGCTAAGTACATTTTATGTAGGCTCTATGCATGTGCATCTGTTTATAGTCTAGACTTGTGTGTATGATAATTATGCATAATGCACCATAGCAGTTGTGATCAGACACGGAACCTGCTTCTTTACTTTATCGATAACTAATAAAGGCAACAATAGCGTACGCTATTCGAATTCACCTTTTTATCTTACAATTCTTATAATTGTTTCAAAAATGATCAAATATTATTAACTGATGGAGTCTGATGCAGTGCTGTAATTTAATGTAGGCCTAATGGCCTATATAATTCATAAGCCTACTGTATAGGCCTATGGTCTATTAAATTTGGCTTAACAGCCGATAGCTCTCCAGATCCGGCATCTCTAAAAGTTTGCTTTGTTACCGTACTCGTTTAGTAGTTTTAGTACCAAGGCTCGAAATATCTTAACTGGCTGCAGATTGATTGCAGTTGCGTATTCAACCGTTCCCAGTAGCCTAATGATCGATCAGCTTCGAATACACAATGTTATTTTTTTTCTGTGGGCGAAAGCAAAAATATTCAATGAATTATAACAATTATAATTGCAAAAATTATGCCTCTAAGTAGGCTACATATTAGTCTATTAGTCTAGTTGCCAAATTGTCAACTTCGAATTAGGCCTAACAAGATTAGGCCTACCAATTCATGCTATGATGAATCTTGAGTTGGTCTGCTGCCCGCGGGTTCAATCTTTAGTCTGGCTGCGCCACCGTTCATAGTCTTCCATCCTATTCTTGTTCTTCGATCTTCTAGCAGCGCGTGCATTGCTTCTTCCACGTCCAATAGGCCCTAGGGTAATAGCTAACTAGGCCTGCCGCCTACAGCATGGACACGCGGACCAAAAACAATTATAGGGACCCATAGGGCCTACTCTCGGTCCTATAAGAGTTCCGTGATAAAGGTGCTTGTTGAATCTCGTGGGCTTCTGGAACCAAACTAGAGTCGAAGCGAGAAAAAACTCGCGGGTTTTCTATTGTCTACAAGGAATTAGCTAAACCAAATTCGGAGGCTATAGGCCTTACTATAATTCATTTGAGGGGTTGAACCCGTAAAACCCTAGATACGCCCTTGGAATCATGAACTATATAGACTATAGTCAGACGGAGTTCGTCAGCAGGCTCGAACTCGTAATCGCAGAGCAAGGTCGCTGCCGAAATACCTACAGCTGGATGATCGTGTCGCACAACAACCCGATAATTTTATATATGCATTCTGTGCCTATCCTACTGCACGCTGTAGAGCCTACAGTTGTTGTTGGCGCCCGTGGGAGAGGAGGAGGATATCTCTGCCGATGACGACGTACCGCTCGCTGCTTAGTGGGGCATGCGACGAATCGGAGGAGGAGGCGCTATCTTGTTAAGCGGTCGCCGTAGAAAATTGACAGCGGTACTGTCAGTAATAAGCCTCATACAAAGACGAACGTACGTGCGTGCGTTCACTCGCTTCACGTAGACGAAGTAGTTTAGTGCTTTAATCTTTTCACTTTGTGTTATTCGTTGTTGGACAACCATTCGAATAAATTAAGTGCGAAAGTTAATTGTTTCATCAGCGAAGAGAAGCTGAAATTGAGCAGTTGTACTGTTGAGTTTGGAGTTAACGATTTGTCTGGCATAGGCTATTATATGCCAACTTACAGGTGAGGTTACCGGCGACTTGGCGTTGTACGATTGCACAGCCAGTAGGCTGTTTTTGACTAAGAAGATCTACTTTTTGAAACCGTAGAATGGCACGTGTAGGCTAATTTTATTTAAGCTTGGTAGCCAGAGCGAGAATTGCCGTGGGGGTTGTGGAGTTCAACCCCTCTGGTCTTTCTTAGTTTCTTAGAACCCCATAGTAGCCTATTGTCTTCATTGCACACCCCCAAATGCACATAAATGACCCTCAGTTATTTTTCTAAAATTCTCATGCTGTTGGTAGCCTTAAAATGGAACCTTAGAATGAACTGAATCTGTAGTTTCTTGGTCAGTGTTTAGTTGTTTACTTTAGGCTTATGTATTGTGGATACCTATGAAGTTATTCATTCATCATGCATTCATTTATTCGTATGGCCTACTGTATTTGTTGTATTTTATGTGGGGGTGAGGAGTTGGGAAGTCGAAAAAGGTTGAGATTTCTGATAAATTCTCTGAGCACTATCAATTGCTTGTGATAAAGTGTTGTTAATGCATGTTATGCATATGGCATTGATCTGCTTAGCCTAAGTCTTGCATTGTCGTTGGCAAGTGCATGGGCTACTGTAACAAGCCTGCAGATTCTGCCTCTCTTTTCATTTTTTTCTCTCTTTTATTTGTCGCTGTAATTGGGTGAATAAAGATTAATTAATATTATGATACCGCCACTTTGATCTTTTATCATTTGCAATAACTGCATGAGAGTACGTGCCAGAAATAAGTGATCAATGAAAACATTTGGCTTTATTCTTAGTTTTCCACTGCTCTTCTTTCTGTAGGCCTGCATTATTTGTGCATGATTAGTCCAGTAGTTCCACTTAGTTATGTGGAGGCAATACTACACTACATACAATCAGCTGAAATATTATTGGATATTGCCCCAGACACTTGTAGGCTAATCGGATGATTTGCTATAGTTCAAAACACTCCCAGTATTAGTAATGACCCTGGCCAAATTGTGGGAGGCACTTGTCTTGAGACTTGGGCCTCAGATTAAGATTTCTTACCTAGCTTGACTAACAATTGCACTACACAAATAATTGAGCCAAGAAAAAATAAAAAAATTAATAGTTTTGATGTGCACGATGAAACCTGACAACAAAAATTCCTAAACTTTCGGTACAATATTGGCTACAGCGGCCATTTTGTTTTTTGGGGGCGTTGTGTTCATGGAATGCAATCTAATAAATTGTGTATTACAGGTATTGAAGATTCATATACGCCTTTCAGTAAGCAATTAAAATTTATCAATCTAGTGGCTTTTGAGTTTGAAAGGTGCTATTTAAGTAGCCAGACATATGTATACTTGCCTGGTAGTTAGGAAAGTCTGTGTGGGTTTTGTGTATGGCTACAGAATGTCATGAGAATCTTATTTTAGGAATGGAATGCACAAGCTTCTTTTCATTGGTATCAATGGTATTTAGTTGAACCAAACTCTTCACAGGCTTAGAGACATTATCAGACATATGTGTGTTAGACTGTTAGGCAAACACACCGCTTTACCTTTCTGCTGGTTCTGTGTATGGGTTCCATGCTTGACTGGCTCCATTGTTGGAATCTGTGCTGTTCCAGCCTATGCGGCTGAACGAAGGCCAACTTGGATTTTCTCAAAGTTGAGTCATTGCTGTTTGCTAAGAGGACTTACAGTTTGATCGCCAAATCTTACTACATTTTTGTTCTGTCATTTGCCGAACTGGTTTGTTATTACATCTTACATTAATTTAAAGGGTCTTTTGACTTGCTTGGATGGAATGAAATCAATGGATTAGTCTAGGAAATACCTGATCATCAGTAGACTGTTAATGACTAAGTGTTATCTAATCAGGTTGTGGCCGTTGTGCTATCAGGTTGAGTGGAGTTGGGCCAAGAAGTTTGTGCGTTCCTTCAAATAGTAGTTTTTTGATGATTCCGTATAATTATATGAGCATCATGTGAGTATTATTCTTAGAATGTCACAGATTTACAGAAGTTTTGTTTTGTGTGATTGTACTTATATGCATGCAGATGTAAAATAACAATAGTGAAATGGTATACCGCTTGCATCACAACCTCTGTATAATGTAGTAATCATATGACTAGTGTGATGTTACAAAATTACTTATAATTCCACTTCGAATATTACAAAGAAGATTTTTGCGTAATATATATTATTCCACTTCCTGTTACGTGTATAATTATGCACAGTGTAATAACAAATTATTCAATGGATAAATAATAAACTCAGTCAGTTGTTCATATGGCTTTGTATAGAGCAAATAAACTGATGATTGAGAATGAGTAAGTTGTTTTGCAGGCTGAATTTTACACATTGTCATACAGATTGTACATACAATACAATACAATTAGTCATTTATACCGCGCTTTAACAAAAAAAAGTCTTGCACAGGAGCATGCTTCACTAATTGTAACTTGAACATTGCTCGATTTTATTCAACATTTACAATTATCTCTTCAGACGAAAAATGTTGAGGTGCTACTGAAATATTAGTAAATAAGTAAGTAGCCTTACTTATGGTAGATATTAATTACTCTTAATTGATTCGTTAGTTGTTTAGTTAGTTACGTCACCATTCCTTGATATGTAGTTTAAATTATAGAGGTGATTAATAATATTGATTAACAATATTGACAGATTATATAATTATTACAGTCAATGATTATACTCTGATTATTTGTTTCACTTCTTATTTCTTGGATTTATTATACAGAAAAAACGAAAAGAAAGATATTGTGTAATTTTGTGTACTGGAACAGCCTGGGTTGTTGATGACAATTATAATTTATTACCTTATATTACTAGAAAAAAGGTTTGATGCAAATGTAATATCAATGATTTTATTGTGGCCAGGCAAAATCCAACAACAAGTCATGTAGCCTAAATATAGTTGCTGTGGATACAAAAGAAATGACACTGCACTTGACCGAAGGGATAGAAGATCCAGCTAATCAGGAACTCTACAATATCAAAATTTAAGCAGACATTACGCAGTGGCAGGCAGTCTGGGAAAATATCTTGACTAACAAAATCATGATTAGTAATTCGTTTGGCAGACAATGAAGAGACTAATACAAGTGCACATATTTATAAATGGCAGGATAAAATAAAAATGACAAAAACCTTAACTTAGCGTTTTTCTTTGAGAACATTGTTTATTTTCACTAATGAGATGGAGCATAGTCTCTTTTAATTATGAAATGTTGGAGGGCAAACGCAAAAGCTATGAGGCTAGGCCCCTATATGCTAAGATTCCAATGTTTCTTGCCACCTTGGATGAAATGGGCTATTATTGACTTGCTCTTTCCAGTTTAAATGTTGGTCTATGCCAACTCCTAAAAACCTTTTTGAACCTACTTGAGAAACACATAATTATTTCAGAGTGTCCCAATAAATTCCATATTTTCCCCATGTGATCTAACCAGAATACCAGTGTATTTAATTTTTCTAAGTTTATCGTCATACTATTATCATGAAATCATTCTGCAATGAATGGTAGTTCTGTGTTAAATATTTATACATTATTATGCTGATTATTATAGAACTATATTTATTATATATATTTAACTGTATACTTAATGAACACTGGTGCTTTTATTTATTTATTTATTTATTTATTTAATTTGTTGTATGCATTAATTCACTGCTTTATACGTTAATTCATTGACTATGCAATATATTAATATATTAGCCTATATTGATTGCTGATCTTGTTATACAGTCAAAACTAACATGTAGATTAATTATTTACTAACTGACAAATGAAATGTAACGGCATTTCTTGCATTAATTTGCAGTCGGATAATAAGCATGGGAATATTCTGTTGACTATCTTTTGGCCTCTCTACATCAGTTGTGCAATTATTTGACTATTGGATTTAGCTTCGATTGGACTAACGAGCCTCTGCAAAATATTCTGCGTATTCTGTCCATCACTTTTATGCTGTGTTTGCTGAAACCACATGTTTGACATATGCTGTAAGCCAGCTTCCCTGGATAAATCTTTGCTTGACATTAGCATGGTTGTTTGCTTTTATTCGTAAGCTCTTTAGTTGCTGTGCAGAGGTCAGCAGTACTGTAACTCTACCCAATGGAACTTATAATTGAGTGGAAACTCCTCCACAATTTTTTAGATGAATGACAAAACATATAATCATTTATGACATATTTTTGCATACCTCTGGAGTCTGGATCCATTTTTCATATCTACTGTCAACCACTGTCTTGCGGATGACTCTTTTCCCACGAGCTTTGCTCATGCCGATACTTAATCACCGTCTTAAAAAATCTTCATCCATCTCTTACTTTGGTTTCATCTATAAATCTTGGAAAATTTATCTGCATCCCGCTTGAGTTGTCATCTAAATATCACAGACTGAATCTACCTTTCCAATGCACTATACATACCATATCTTTTGATATAATCTAACGTGAAACCAATCTGCACAAACTGCAAATGGATACAAAACTCTAACCAGAGAAATAGCAGAAACATTTAGGTCTATGTTGCTGTAGTTTTATGCTCTTTGCAACAGTTTCCCATTGAGTAACGAATTCAGTTTGGAATCATCGTGCAATTTACAAGACATTACATTTAAATCAGTCGAAATATTATCTAGCTAACTATATAGGATTAATGGTACTTGTCGGTTAATTCACCGCCACAGGTTTCGTCTGTCTACCTTGTCGGTTAGTTCACCGCCATAGTTTGCCGCATATTTACACACTGCGTATATTTACGCACTGGTTTTTAGTGATGTAGGCTAATGTAATGGTGACATGATTAACTTATAGCACGTGTTTATTTCTTGGACGCCGTCATGAATGCCATGAATTTCCTAAGAATTTCGGTTTTAGTTCACGATAAACAAAGCAGCGTTAATTTCTTGCAGCAGCATGGCATCCTACATGCTGCGAGACAGTGTGCTAAAAACCACCCAATGGTGGGCATACAATGCCATACATGTAGGCCTACATGTAGTTATAGTAAGCGGGTCCTTATGTTAATGAATGACTGCACTAACCCTATCTCTAACCCTAACCGACCCTCCCGATGATAAACCTGACCCTAACCGACCCTTACGATGCCTAACCTGATCCTAACCGACCCTCACGACCCCTAAACCTGAACACAACCAACATTATAGGGACCCGCTTACTCTAACTAAGCCCCAATGGTGCTATGTTTAAAGGATCGGCAAGACAGATGGAGAGCAACGCGTGTGGCGGTGAATTAATTTCTGCATGTAAAATTTCGTATATAGGGTTTCTGTGTGTGGCGGTGAATTAACCGACAAGTACCGGATTAATAGTAATTTTTTAGTTAATTACCCGGCAGTAAACCAGAACATGACGACTTTGATTATCACATGTTTAACTGCTTTACTGGAATGGTCCAATGAGAAATTAAGCTAACTGAAGTCTGATAACAATGGTAATTTTATAGTTAGCCAGAACTTCGAAGTATGTGGCATAATTAAGACATATTCAGCTGTCTCGTTGGAGTCATCCTGTGTAAAAACTGTGGGCACTAATACAACTCGGTCACATGACCAGACAAGGGAAGAAAAATCATAAATACTAGAAGCTTGGCCAGGGATGCTGCTTCAAACAGGATGCAGTCGTGAAGAGTTGACACGTGCCACATGCCATTGGGGGGTGGGGGTGGGAGAGGGGGATTGGGTAAAGCATCCTGAGTGGATCATTAAGTGCAAGTACTAATGCTAATGAACAGGGTCTGACTTAATTAGTGCAGTCTGTGATAGCAATAGATTTGCTGAACATACATAGACCTAACTCTCATTTAATATAATACTCCTCATCACCACCGATTGCATGCCCCCCCCCCTTCAAGAGGGTTTGTATTCCTTGGCACTGTATGTTGGCCATGTATGATGTCTTGGCTCTGCTGCCCATAATTATGTGTGTAACTGGTAGTTCAGAGTAGAAGCTCAGCTATCTCTGTCTGGGTCCATGTGTGCCTTGGTTATCTGCTCCAGCTCTTTAGCGACTGAAGTTATTTCCAGTGACCCAGGAAGTGCTTTAGGATGGTCCTGCCTCATGTGGCACCATGCGATTGCCAAAGACATCCGAAGAATTCTTGTTTGGTTCACCCTGAGACGGGGTCTGTACTCTGTATGGTGGTGCATCAGTACATTACTAATTTTGACTTATGTAGAATTGGGTGTGAGTTGCAGACCTTACTGTGGGTCCTAAAAAAAACTAGGGGAGTTGAATCCCCCAGCCACCTGGCAGTTCTCACCTTGCTCCAGTCTAGCTAAATCCTGTAGCCTCAGACCCTCTTGGTCAGCCTTTTCTCTTTCTATAGACCAGTTCCACAGGTGCCTGAAGCGCCTCTTTCTTTACCACTAAACTAAAGACACGGCCAGATTGGGAGTGCCTATATGATCTTGATTGGCACTATACAAATACCCGGTACTCAATTATGATTATAATTACCCTACAATCAAATGGTGCCAGAAGTTGTGTGTGTTTGTATATGGGTGTGTGGCGTGCGTGCGTGGGTGTGTGCGTGTGTGCGTTTTTGCGTGTGTGCGTGCACGTGTGTGTGTGTGTGTGTGCGTGTGAAGCAAAGTGAACAGCCAGGTGAGAGAGACACTTAGAGACAGAGAGAGACACTTAGAGACAGAGAGACACTTAGAGACAGAGAGAGACAGAGATCCAAATAGTGATGATGTCACCGGCTGACACAGGTTTTCTTGCAACAGCGTACATGCTGTTATTATGACGATAATTAAGGGACCCGGAAGCATTTGACGAACAGTTGTGACATCTATTGTGTCTGGATTCTATCAAATATAATATAATTACTAGTAGATGTTCTAGAACTTATCAAATGACCCTCATTTTCACCTGATCACCGAATTCACATCCTGACAAACACAGCCTCCTTTCAGCCATAATGTCGAATGATGAATGTCAGTGTCTTGTCGTCAGTGCCAATGAATTACGTTACAATGACATAATTGCAATGATTTTGTTAAAGAATGAATTTGGGTTTATTTTGGAGATTTGCATTTTGAAAGCAAGAGCAGAGAAGTATTATGACTTACTACAGAAATGAGTTGGCTGCATAAGATCGAAGGAATTTCAAGACTACAGACAAGTGGGGCACGATGGTGTAGTGGGTATGTTCGTCGCCTTGCAGCCGAAGGGTTGCAGGTTCGAATCCACCTCAAGTCGCCGCGTAATAACCTTGGGCAAGTCCTTTATTCGCGATTACTCAGCGCTTTGGCGTGAAACTCTGACTCAGTGTCCGCACTGTTGTCGGGAGCGCTTCTGAGAAGAAATCTTGAAGGGGCGCTCTAACAAGTGCAGTGAGTGCACATACAAACAAATAAGAAACAACGACACTGAGATTGAAATAACTCTGCTGGACAGACAAAGTCGTTCAGTGAAGACTCCGATGGTTTGGACATGTAGAGAGAATGTCAGTTGACCTAATCCCACAAAATGCGCTACGTGCAAGATTCGAAACAAAGGCACACCAACACAATGCTGGATCTATTAGGCTATCATTTATCTTATTATATAATGAAGAATTTTTTCTTTGGTCAATAGGCCCCAATAGCGGTATCACTCCCTTAGGTTAGCCTATTGCTCCCTACATTACACAGTAATGATTGTACACTAAGCTTTTCCATCGCAGTTGTTAACTGCAATTAATCACTTTGTGTACTATTAGGAATGCATAATTGTATGTTTCATATCTTGGGATCAATAAACAAGTTGAAGTTGAATAACATCACATGTACTAAAGCTATGGGGGGCAGTGTTCTTGATATATGACCAATTGACCATAAGATAATTTATTCGTAACCATTGTCGACAAATGGATGTGTCAATAGCTGATGATACGTGCTTTTCATCAGTTGGAAACAATTGTTTTGAAGTTTGGGCAGGTTTAAGATTTTAATGTTTCTTCTGAGATGTGTGTTATGATTCATAAGTTGGTGTACTGTTTCCAAATTTATGATGTTTCAAGTGCAATTACTGTCATTATGTAATTATGCTGTTACAATGTGCTCTGTTCTGCGTGACTGATGTTCATCATCATCGTCATCATCACAGTCATCTCGATGACAACAATAACGGCAACAACAACAACAACAGCGGCGGCATTGGCGGATGTTGCCGTACATAATGCGAGTTGATGATTTAATTAGGAAATTGATTATTGGTGCTACTGCTACTAATGATGATCTTTAAATGCATATTTATGTGTAGGGAATGCATGCACGTAGGCCTATATGTCGAATGTGGATTTATGTACATGTATATAAATCTATATTATATATATATATATATATATATAATTAGGCTATATATATAATATGTATTATAAAATGTATTTCAAGATGCTCAGGTGTCTATACACCACATTTTGCTATCACTTTTATACCACCAAATGATATTTATAATCATTCAAAGTTTTCTTCCTCAGAAATTTGCATTGGTTGTAAAATACTTACAAAAGTAAGTATTATAATTATTATGTCTAATGGACCCATCTGGGGCAGGAGTACTGAGGTCAAGGTTTCTTTCTCTCTTCACACTTCTGTATCTATTCCTGCTTGGTATCTAAATATCTAACTTATACGAATAGATTTAATCAAGTCGATGTGCTGCCATAGCTCTAGTTATAAATTCAAACTTTAAGTTAATAAATGATTCAAAGCTGGTAACGATAGAAAGTCTGAGTTCAAATATGATGCTTTATGTCAAGCTATACAATTTACACATTATTAAATCGTAATATGCATGCATATGTATTACCGGTGGTCTTGAAGAGTTTGCTGTATAGTATGTTAGTCATGTTGGGCGTAGTCATCATGACCCAATCGCTAATAGGTTTCTTTGCAGTGACTAAGCAACTTGTTGCATGTTGTGCCTTGTCTGGTGTTTGGCTCCTCGATAGCAATAGTCATAACCAGGACCGAGAGAGTGCCACCTGCCTATCTTTGATACAGTCTCTCCTTGATGATATATTGATGATATATTGAGTCCATTTGCGGATCTCCGAAAACTAGAGTCTGGCTTTTGTCAGTATATAATTGTGGCTTGCTTTCATGTGTATGGTAGTCGGAGACAGTTGATGATAATAAAATGTTATGATGGTTCTAGCCTTTTAAAGGGTTACACACATTGTGGTCTTGTTTGCTTCATCTCGAGAACCCGGTATAAGCGCGTAACCTCGGCTTCATCTGTAGGCCTATGCATGATTCTAGGTCGAGTGAAGGTTTGATCTAGATTAGTTGTACTTTCAGGCCTTTAACGCATGACTTTCTTGAATGTCAGGAGATTGAAGGACATTAGTGGGGAAATGTAGATTTATATGTTTTGTGACAGTTGTGATATGTTGGAATATCTACTTTTCGAAGTAGCATTCTCTTAGTGTGCTATTGTGACTTTCTGTTGGATATGGGTGAAATGACTATGAAAATGCACAATCCATTATCACTGCCATTGTCTTGTATGCCAAGGTAAACAGTGTCACAAGTGACTGATCATATAATTTAGTTCAGAAGTTTTTATGGATCCATCAGAGTAAGGATAACATTTATTTTGCATTCGTTGGAGAGACCATAACAAATACTGTTGGCATAAGAGCTTTGTAAATACTTGAAGTAAATTTTTGTTTATTTGTTTTTCCAGTGAATGTTGTGAAGTAAAGACAGAAATCTGCAAACAGAAGACAAAGCCTCAAGTGTTCATTATCAAGTGTTTGACTGATCAAAGTGATCAAAGAGGATTTTAATATTGTGAACATTTTTTGGAAACCAGTGATTTGCCCTGTGGATCTTCTGATCACAGTTTCGGATGTATTCATTATCGTAATTGAAAAGGTGTTGCCATGCTCCTTTCCAGGATGAAAGAGTGTTCACACTGTACAGGATTATCCTTATTCGTATTTTGGATCCATTACACGTTGTTAGGTTTTGCGTTACTTCAAGTCCTGCTTTTGTCAGCTGTTGAAAGTGTCGTAATTCCAGCCAACATTTCATCCAAACTCTTCAATATTGCAATCAATCCTTTGAATGGCGACGTTTATATTGGAGCATTGAATCGAATTTATCACTTGGATAGCAACTTCAACAATAAATCCGAAGCCATAACTGGTCCACGACTGGACAATCCGGATTGTTACAGTGGTTATAGTGATGATAAATGTGCTGATACAAAACCTGTGTATCGGGGTGTCACACTCACCGATAATTTCAATCAGATACTAGAAGTTGACCTGAACAACAACCAGCTCATCGCGTGTGGAACGGTTTATCATGGGGCCTGTGAGAGGCGAAATCTCTCGAACGTCAGTGCCTTTGTTGAAGGAAATGGAACAAGTTTTGTTACTGTCGGAAGCAATGATCCAAACTCTCCTATGATTGGGCTTGTCGCACCCGGTACATCAGGTGATGACATCTTGTACGTTGGGACTAGCAGCACAGGCAAATCACGACTAGAATATTTGTCAACACAGTGTAGAAGTGGCATTTGCAGTCTCTCCACAACGGGAGATAGTTTTTCCACAACTGAAGAGAAACCTTTTCGCATTTTGCGGACATCAAGCAATGGCCGGCAAGCTGCTGATTTAGATGATACCACTTATTCAAGCTATAATCGTTCATATGTTGCTGCTTTCAGTGTTAACAAATACAACTATTTTTTGATAAGAGCTTTGGAGGGCCAAGTATTATCCAAGATAATACAATTTTGTCAGGGTGACCAATATTACGCTTCCTATGTGGAGACTCGGATTGCGTGCAATACGTCTCAACTAGACTACAATCTGATACAGGACGGAGTCTTTGTTCAGCCTGGCTCGTATTGGGCGAATGACCTTGGAATGACTGCTAGCGACTACATCTTTTTGGGTGCTTTTTCATCTTCATCTTCATCTTCGTCATCTGGTGTTTGTGTTTATCGACTTGAAGACATTAGAAGCAATTTTAGATCAAATATTCAGCTGTGCGATAGGGGCATCGGTAACGTTTCAGCGGGTTTTAAGCCAAACAAACCGTGTACTGCTTTCCAGGTTAGAAAATGATTTTCATGATTTTAATCTTATATTGGTTAGATTTTTGTGTCTTCATATCTAGTGGCTTGTGACACTCACAAAAGTAATAAATAAATAAAGGGAGCGCCCCTGGGTAGATTTCTTGAAGTGGCACTTCCATGGAACGAATGAATGAATGAATAAAATGTTGCTGTCAAGCTGTTATATTTTTGTAACATATACTTCTCTGCAAATCATGGACAAATACGGTATATATCCTTACAGTTTATAATTGCCTATCTGACCTGTAACAACACTTTTGTAGATCTGACTTTATGACCTTTTGAGTTTACTTTCTGAATTTTTTCCCCTCAATCTTTGTTTACCAAAATGGTTTAGTTCCCTGAACTTCTGTCAATTGGTATGTTGCTTGTGACATTTCTAATTTACCTAGCATCGTTGGGTTCATACTAGCACTTAATCTTGGATTTATGCTTTTCTTTAGTTACCACAAAACTGAGCAGTGTTGATTGGCATGAGTCAATGAAATTTCTACATTGGTCTGAGTGTCACAGGTGTTCAAGTTTCCACATTTGTTTTCTACTACCTGTGATTAAGATCAAGTTGTGATTGCTCAGTGTATGTCCAGATTAGTATTAAACTTGAAAATAATTGGTTCATGCTATAGAAGTTTTTAAAAATGTTGTGTGCTGTTTCTGAGTTTCATCAGTTTCACATCACCCAATTATGTGAAACTGATGAGTTGAGGCATTCAGAGAGGCAGCTGTAGTGAGTGTTTCAAAATCTAACAGGGTAAGCCTTTACATAATGGCTGTTGCATTGTTTTGATTGCTGTTACCATTCTGAATTCATATACATTACAGTGTCAGTTTGTCTGAAGTTGTAAATATGAGATTCGTATAATTTTCTGTAATATTTTGTTTTTCATGTGTTCCCAACTCCCACTCAGAATCGCAATGTGACTGATGCAACCTGTGAGACTAACGTCAGGGAAAATTATCCATTAAGTGGTACCATCCCACTGCTTGCCAACTCACTGCTGAGTCTGAGCGGAGTAACTCTAACGGCAATCTCTGCGATCGCCATGAACAACTACACTGTTCTGTTTCTTGGAACGTCTCAGGGAAAACTCCTCAAGGTCAGTTGATATTGTTAGGAAAGAATCAACAAGATTTTGAGATGACCACTTTTCTTGCCAAGGTGCACGGCTTACAGTGTGGATGGACGTTCATGGATGGCGTCTATGCACTTATTGTAAGACATGAACACCATCCTGCCACTTATTGGCCAGCACAGCCTAAAAAGGTAAGGGGCGTCCAGGCACTTCTTTTGGAAAGGCAAGGGACGTCCAGGCACTTATTTTTCCACACTTTAAGCACTGCCAAGGTGTCGACTGTAAAATAAAAATGATATAAGATACAACCTTGTATCCTCTTTTTGCTCTGAAAGTCTGAACATCAAATAAGAATGATGACATATTTAATATTAAAACATGTCTTGCTGTTCTTGTATCACTTTTCCTTATGCTAGTAGGTCTAAGCATCCTTACCTTACCTTCTCTCTTGGTGAAATTCATAAATCATGCCTTATGAATACATGATATATGTAAATTACCTAATTAAGCTATCAATATTCTAGTTTTGCTGATACATGTACTACTGTTAATAATCTTTGGTTTTGCCTAATGTTGTGTGCTTGTTGTAAATGGACCAATAAATTATTGAACATAATATATAAAAATCTGTGTGTGGTAGTTATAAATTGTTGATGTCAATATTGATGATTGTGTCTTGATTTCTGACATAGCAGTAGTCATATGTCAAAGCAATACTCTGACACACAATCTGACACTGTGCATTTCAGTTTGTGATGATTGGTAACAACGGATTGCAGTACGACAGTATTTCATTCGACAACGATGTTTCACCTGTGAATAAAGATCTTGTCTTCAATAAAGAGATGACACACATATACGTGATGACCTCAATGAAGGTCGGCATTGTTTTACTTACGGGTAGATAGTATTACATTCTAGGGAAAGTTCTGCTGCTTTTTATGAATTCAGTATGCAGTTTATTGGAATAAGCTTCATACTGAATTCATAAAAAAGCAGCAGAACTTCCAATCAATTGGTGATTTCTTTTGTATTGAAAGTTCTGTTACTCTGTGGTTGCTGTGAAAATCCACTGCGCAAGATAAAGCTGCCATCTTATCCTGTTTAGTTTGTCACTTTCATGATTCATCCAAACATTCTCTAATCATTCTATAAGTTTGCATTTTAATTAAAATGCCATGCTTCTCTAATATTGGAGGCATTTTTCAGTCATGTCGATTTATCAGTCAATCAGAATTTATATAGCGCCCCTTCAAGATTGTCATCAACACTTTTACTCATACCCTTGAGTATCTGTATCTTTGTACCTGGGAAGAACATGACAAACATACACTTTATACGTATTCATACGTTCTGTGAGCGGCGCTATATAAATGTTCACTTACAATTACAATACATACAACATCTGTTCCTCCATTTTCTTACTTTTTCCCAGTATAAGTGTTTTATATGATTATGTGATAAAAAGCTGAAAACATAAATTCCTTTGCCTAACCTTTTGATATTTTTTACTTTGTGTAGCTGTACAAGGTACCATTGTCTGAGTGCAACAAGTACCAGACTTGCACCGATTGTCTATCCGCCAAAGATCCTTTCTGTGGATGGTGTACTCTGGAGGGAAGGTAAAAGGCTGTCAATCTGGCAAACTCTGATCTCTTGTTATGCCTGCATAATTGTGCCTAATTATGCTTGTGGATATGGCTGTCATTATTATTGTGCATGTGTGACGTGGCGGTCGAGTGAGTTTGCCTGGGATTATGAGGGTGGTGGACTTTTTCTGTTGGAACTGTGGGAAGGTCAGACTTTGGCAACCTGTCAGCAGCAGCAGATGTGTAGCCAAAGATACACAGGAAGTACTTGATCCAATGGTTTGAGATAAATCAGATATCAGACAAAACAAACTTCGTACCACATGATTTCTGTCATTGTTATCACCACCACCACCACCACCACCACCACCACCACCACTGCTGTCATAGCTGTTTATCGTCTCCATTATTTGCTGTCCCACCGTGTTCATAATTATAATTACACACTGTCATCTGCGTGTATGCGAACAAATTAAGGGTAGGGTATTTGCTTCCAACCTTGCCGTCATCACATTAACCTTAAAATTGCCTTTTAGACTGTCTCATGCTGTCTTTTGTTTCTGATGGGGGATGGTTCAATGTTGTCCATTTGCACTCTTTCGATCTTATGTAGATCTTCTTCTTCTTTAGTTCTCTGCCGTCAGGCAGGTTCATATGTCCATTGACGCCACGCTTATCTGTTCTGTGCATCCATCTTTAGCCCTCTGTAACCCTCCTTTGTCATCATCCAGTCTAGTAGCATTGTTCTTGGTCTTCCTCTTGACTTTTTCCCCTCCATTCTTCCCTCGATGATGTCTCTTACTATGGTGTCACTCCTCATGATGTGGCCAATCCAGTTTCTCTGCCACCTTCGTATTGTCTCCAGCATTGATCTTTCCTCTCCCACCATCTGCAGTATGTATGTTTAATATGTAGATATAACCTCTTAATTGAATTTTGTTAAATTTTTTCCTTGAAGTAGTGTGCAATAGTCTAGATAGCATTGAAAGTTCTATATTATTAGTCAGAAGATCAAGAGTTCAAACCCTGTGAAAGTACAATAATGTATCATTTGCTGCCTGTAATGAACCCAAATATATCGTGACTTTTATTGACTGTACAATGTTGATGGGAAGTTGAGGTGGTGTCCCCCACATGGTGAGTATAAGAAAAAGTTTGTGCCAATGACCAAGTCACTGGACAACCTCAACAACTTGAAAACTAGCCTATTAAATCAGAAATGAAGCCATTTTATGCTTTAGGAATCTGATGCAGCACATAGCACTCGATTGGCTGTGGTTTTGTCAGCATATATCACTTTTCAACAACACTGTGACCCGAGATGACAGACAGGTCTGCGACCCTTCACACGATGTATCAGACCATAACCTCGATCTTGACCAATTTTTTCATCCCCAGTTTTTGA
This sequence comes from Lumbricus rubellus, assembly GCA_945859605.1. Taxonomy (NCBI): domain Eukaryota; kingdom Metazoa; phylum Annelida; class Clitellata; order Crassiclitellata; family Lumbricidae; genus Lumbricus; species Lumbricus rubellus. The sequence goes on from OX243816.1 coordinate 30,021,058, forward strand.
GGTGCATATATTGTATGATCTGCGTTTGATGATATGTTGTTGTTTATCCCAAGTGGGGTTGTTCTTGTTGACCCTTTTTGGGTTCCCCCTTTGATGTCAACAGTAGAAAACTTTTTTAGGGTATCAACTTCTGTAATATATTTTGCTGTGATCTGAGGACTGTCCAGCGTGAGAATTGTGGAAAAATAACCGGGGGGGGGGGATTGGACCATGATCCACTTGGAATTGGGGTGGAAAAAACACACTTCACTACAGAGCTCTAAGGAAGACTGGGACCCCCTGGCAATTCTCACCCTGGGACCGTCTGTTGTGAGACCCCCTGGCAATTCTCACCCTGGGACTCTCTGTTAGGAGCTGGGACTGGGAGCACTTCCGAACAGTCCCAAACAGTAGTTCTGTGTACAAATTTCCATAATAAATGCAAGAAATGAATGCGTTTGCGCTTTTTATTTTCTGTTGTGTATGATTCAATAAATGACTTTAATGAGAAATTAAATTTTTCAAGAAGTTCTCGTTATATGCTCAGGTGTTCTACAAAGCCTGAATGTCAGACCAGCAGCCTCTCTGGTCGATGGATTCTACCGACTCCAATTGGAAACACTGCGGCATGTCCGAGTATAATACGCACAAGTCCATCACAAGCTGGTGGCAATTTTCCGACTGTGGTGAGTCAGGTTTTCATTTGTATTGAACTGTGTCTTTAAAATAATTTCTTTTGGGTTTTTTCCTAACCCAGTGTATCATAGGGTATCATTGTGATCTCTCCCTCTAAGTGAACATGCCAAAGGGGTCAAGGTGCAAACCCTATGCATTAGAGTGGGGGGAGCAGCGACCCAAGGCATTAGGAAGTAGGGCAGCAGATCTCACGGAAATAGACTGGTCACTGGGGGGAAAGTCAAACAGACACCACCATAGCGTAGCTGCTACCCACCATGCTACATACTTCTGGTGGGGGGGGGGGGGTAGGATCCAGTGCAGCACATTTAGCATGAGAAGTGTCCAGAACTGGGGATATGTACAATGAGGCGTAATGCAAGGCGCAGGGCATAAGACCTGTCTATGCAGTCCAACCACCCAGCTGGAATGTTTGTATCAGTTAGATTGTCATGGGTTTGGGCTGTAGAGTGGTTGAGACTTAAGAGGTGCTTGAAACACCCTATGCTAAGTGGGTGGATGCATACATGCATTCATAGATATAGCACCATTGAAGTTCCTCTCAAGTCAATTGAGCCTACTTTGATAAACACATTTGTCTAGGACTGACTCTATCATTTCGCTTGATCTCGGCCGGGAGCGCCTCTGAGTAGGTACCTTGAAGAGGCGCTATATAAATTACGATTGATTGATTGATTGATTGATTGATTGATTGATTGATTGATTGATTGATTAGAAAGTTTTATTTTTATATGGTATTTGATGTCAGTAAACTCAAACCCTGTGATACACATGTCTCATATCCAGAACGTTAAGCATCCTCTCTCTGATGCTTTACACATAATGACCTTGAAGAAGAGGGAGGGGGAGGGGCAGGGAAGGTAGATCAAAAGGAAGAGGAAGCTGAGGAGGAGAAAAGAAGTCTAATCACGTGGTCATAATTTGATACAATGTACCCTCATGAAATCCACAACTGCAAGCCTGTCTTGAATGTCAGCTGTGATATCAAAATACAAATAACAGAACAGTAGCTTAACTGTTCTCTTGTCTGATACAAAACTGATTATTTATTTATGATAGTCCTATGGTTGTTGTTGATGTCATGAGGATGATGCACATCCGGCTTCTGCAGTAATGGTCACCCGATGTCATGCTGCAGACTGGCTGGTTGAACTCCTTCACTCTTTTGTGGGGGGGGGGGGCAGTGGTGTAGGGGTGGTGTATGGGTATGTTCGATATCTGGAGCTGGAAGGTTGCGCGTTCAAATCCACCTCAAGCCGTGGCAAAGGGACCCTGAGCAAGTCCATCACACGCAATTTCTCATGCACTTTGGTGTGAAACTCTGATTCAGTGTCCGTGTTGTAGTCGGGAGCATCTCTGAGTAGTAATCTTGAAGGGGCAATATAACAAGTGCTCTTACCTTACATACATACATACCGTTTCAAGCAATGCATGTCCTAGCTTTCAAAGTTCTTGATATGTCTACCATGAGTAGAAAATCTGTGTCTAGTCCTATCAAATGCAATGAATTTATGAAAGAAGAATTTATTACTTTTGCGTTGTCTTGTTTTTCTTCTAGATCACTCTCTCTTTTTCGGGCTTGCCACCTCTTCAGAATGGAGAGTACTACAGTTGCTTATTTGGACCACAGGGCATTTCAGCAAGGGCAAACTACGCAACCAATCAGCTGACTTGTACATCTCCATCTGACTATGCCATCTCAACTGGTTCGTTTAATAATTCTATTTCAGTTGTTCCGACTGCTGATTAGTTTTGTAATTAAATATGCCGGTGTTATTGTAACACTAGTTTGAAGTTATTAGCTGAGCAGGGTTTAAAGTGGGTTGGAAGTTGGGAACACATGGGAATGGTGTTCCCACTGCTCTTGAAATGCTTTGCTTGTGTTCCTACTGTTCACACCATGCATGGAAACCTGGAAACACATGCATTCAATAAAACTCTTATTCAGTGTTCCACTGCTCACACATTCGGTGTTCCCACTGCTTACACAAACCACTTTGGCCATTGTAAATAGGTATTTATGCTGAAATATCAGTTGAATTGAAAGTATACACACCCATTTATTTATTTGTGTAGTGAATTAATTTTTAGTTTGGGATTTTTATTTAGAACTATCTTGTCTATCCTGTTCTATTTAGTTTTTGTCTGGTAAGGTGAATAAATATATTTTCAATTGCAGGCAATCTGTCCACTCAGCTGAATGTCCAGATCTCATCTCTTAGCATCAGTTTTATCAGCACACCATTTACGATATACAACTGCAGTTATTATGCTGTGTAAGTTCAGTTTAATGTTGACTTCTTTAAATATTTATGCAAATTTATGAAAACTTCTGAACTTCATATTGTACAGATTATATCTGAATATCATATTCACTCCATCATCTGTTCTAGTCTTGAATGATTTGATCTGGTTTCTTATCACATCAACTCATCTCATTCATGTTACCTCAGATTTTGCAGTAATTGATTAAATGATGGATAAATCTTCTGCGGCGGAACCTTCCGCCAGATAATGCCTTCCGAAACTGCTTATACGGCGGAAGGATCTGCGCATGCGCCAAATGTATACCGCGCGCATGCGAAGTACGCGAACTCCATCGCGCATGCGCAGCATTCGAACGCGCTGCGAAGTTATTGTTCTTAACATAACGAGTTGGAAAATGGCAGAATTATTATTCGTTGGACAAACGTTTGATACCTTGTCATTGCACGTCTTTTTCGTGAGGGTCGGTTAGGGCTCAGGTTAGGCATCGTGAGGGTCGGTTAGGGTTAGTGTTAGGGTTAGTTTAGCCATTAGAAACTCCGGCGGATTGATGGCAAAAGACACCGTGTATTTTTCTTCCGCCATACAATAACGATGGCGGAAACTTCCGCCGTATAAGCAGTTTCGGAAGGCATTATCTGGCGGAAGGTTCCGCCGCAGAAGCTTCACGCTTAAATGATTTGCTGATTGATTGATTCAAATAATTGAGCCAAATCTCTAACGATATCTCCTAAAAGAATCGATAAACACATTCAAGTGCTTAAAGTGTGCATCTGTTTGGGTGTATGGAATTTTATTCTGCTGTTTTCAAATTCTCATTCAAAGTGTCTGAATTGTTGGTTATTGTTAAAAATATTTTGCAATGATCAATTGCAAATATTGTTTCGACAATAATAATAATTTTCTTTATTGAACAATCCGGATGACAGACTAACCAGTTACAGTGTACAATTAGCCAATTGAAACAATTCACAAAGACACAAATCACAAATCTTAAACAGAACAGAGAGCCTGCAATGCACGACGCTAATAGCAGCTTTAAAAGCTTGTCTATCCTACTAGTGTCTGATGTGTCCATACATGTGTACTCAAATTTTTTTTAGTTAAACCCACTATCGCCCAGTACGTATGTAAGTGATCGTGCTTGAATATGTGTGTGTTTGTGTATGATTTAAGTATGTTTGTGGACAGTTTTAGAGTGCCAAAAATAAAATAAAAATTTATTTAGTTTTCTTCTAGGCTACTCTTTCTTTTTCTGGCTTGCAAGTACCTGATATTTACATTGCTTTTGCACAGATGTTCACAATGTGTTCGAGCCGAGTGGGGGTGTCACTGGTGCATCAACACCGGCCAGTGCCAACACAGCACCACATCTTGTACATTTCCTGTGAACACCAATACAGCAGAGGTAGCTGAGGAAAATTCAGTTTCTTATAAGATATGAAAATGTTTAAATTTTCTGGTATTCTGAAAGTCATTCAGAAGTTGCTTTAGTCGATACTTGGATTGATTGTTTAAGCCTATATTTAGTTTCTAAAAACAATAGAGCAATATGTAAAATTGTAAATCCTGCAATCAATAAATTAATACAATGCCCGGTCATTTATTTCAGGTTTGAATTTTCCTTTTTTGTGTATCTTTTTAGTGTTGCAATTTCATAATAAACCAATAATTATTTCATGATTCTACATTTATAAACAAATGCTACCAGGCATTCAGTATGTCCAGCTCTTTGTTGTGTCTGATTTTTTTTCGGGCTTGCATAGTCACCAGCAGTGGGCAGAGGACCAGACAACAGACGTAGAGCCTGCCCTATAAGGACACTTTGTGTGGCTTCAAGTGGTTATGCTCCATTATGCCTTTCCACTGCAAGTCCTGTTAAACTGAAGATTGCCAGATTCTTAACAAGGGCCTGCCAATGGAACAGTAGATTCAATGTTATCGCTAGAAATAGTGGAGTTATAATAAAATGTAATATGAAATAATTTTCAATTTTCTATTACATTGTAAAGCAGTGCATGGTGATGTTCAGTGGGAGTTGTGTGTGTATTTGAACAATGTGCAATTGTACCATGTAGGTGCATGTTTGTATTAAAGTGCTTAGCCACATGTAAGCTCGTAAATTTATGCATGTATGATATGCATCTGTAAGTATGTAAGTTGCTACATGTATCCATGCATATATTCTCATTAACATATTTAGTTAAACCCTATATCACCCAGTAGATATGTAAGTGATAGTGGTTGAATATTTGTGTATGTTTGTGTGTAATTTAAGTATGTACGTGGACAGTTATAGTGTGTCTGCAATAAACAGTATCTCAGGGTTTTGTTATATTAGAGTGTTTATCATTTGTTTCTCAGCAATGTCCAAGTGTGTCTCCTGCTGGTAGAGAAATACTCATACCATCTGGAAGTTCACAGAAACTGCTTGTTCAGGTTTCAAACCTTCAGAGTTTGCAGGTATTTTTCCTTTACAGATAATTCGTTGAGGTCATAAGTATATTTACGTCAGTGTATCTTCATAAAATGATTGACTGATGTGTTGCTGACTGTTCCAGGTGCAAGCCTACGTCTTGCTAGGAGGTGTTCCAGATTCATTCATTATATATGCATTTATATAGCGCCTTTTCAAGGGGGGGGGGGCTACTCAGAGATGCAAACAGATAGTGGAAGTGTTGCTGAGTTTAGTCTGTAAAGATTAATACTGACATATTGTCTTCTAACATAGTTTCTAGAAGTGTTGTACTGAGGTTAAACACTACAAAATTAAAAGTCGGCCTCTGTTCTGCTATTTTTATATAAAAGTCTTAGTATAAATTATTTTGACTATCGTGCAGCTCTGGTAAATAATATTAGCTAGCCTGCAAGATGCTAATAGCCGACAGCCTTTCCATGCAAATTGATTACCTTGTGGGCCTTCCATAAATGATGTAATGCAATTTTGGATGATTTTTCACCTCCCCTCGTAAGGGATGTCACACATTGTCACAAATGTGTGATCCCAACCCCCTATGCCTCTAGATGCATGACATAATTTATGGATGGTCTCTTTACAGAATGCTGGAGGAAGTAACTTTCAATGTAGAATGAACTCTACACCACCGAATTCGTTGCGTGCTTCCGTGTATAACAATACATTTGTGGAGTGTGATAGCTCTTTAGTGAGTAATTATTTAAAATGCTGTTTGTAGAGTTTTGTATGCTCAGAAAAGTGACACATTAGGACCCAATTCCTTTAAAATATGAGCTAACATAGCCAAAGTTTTATGCATTGTCTGTTGTATCGTTTAATTTAATAACTTTTGAAATTGTGTCATTTATATATTGCACCTTTGCAGCCTGTGGGTGCTGGGTAGTGTTCTCTTGAGATCATCTAAAAGTTGCCACTTTCAAGAATCTGGGGTGAAACCTAGTAATTGAGATAATAACTAGCTAAAAGACAGCTTGCCCTGTTTAATCATACAGTGAGAGGTGCTATATAAATTTATAGATACAATACAATACAATAGTTGTTACATTTTTTGATTGATCTAAGATATCTTATTTTTTTCAATTTTATTGTAGTGCATTACTCTCTCACGGTCTGTTTTATAATTGCCTACTATGATTCATGATTGTTTTGTAACTGAAAATTCTTACATTGTTCGTATTCGATGTTCCTGCCATGCAGTTGCAACAGTTCAATAAAGTTCATATTTACTCACTTATTACATTTATATGTAATTTTAATTTATTACCATCTTATGCATAAATTAATTTGATCACTTTTCTTGTTGCAGTACCAGTTCCCTGGCAACTTCATTTCGATGCGTTTGGAGATTTTATGGGGCAGCAATTTGTACCCAGTTGAAGGCAACTATGTAGTAACAGGTCGGACTCTAGTTTCATTTATGAGAATTATTATTATAGGAACGTATCAGCAAGGTATAGATTGAGAAGTAGAGCCAGTGAGGATAGGTAGACTTTATTAAATAACCTACAATTACAAATTTAGGATAGAATTTTTGGTTTCTGCTCATTTGACCAACGACCATGTTCATCTGTAACTACAATTACTTACACAGATTGTTGAAAATGCTGTTTCCTGATGATAAAATAATGTACAACTTTTAGTACAGTAATATTGTATGTTATAAAATATGTCATATGATATGTTCGTATAATTAACAACATTGTTATAAAATATTATGTAATATGATATGTTCGTATAATTAACAAAATTATATATCATAATGCATACATTGGATTTGGCCTAAATTGATGCTCGTGCAAAGTTGAAGATTCAAAGTTTAATATTGTTCATATTGTGCTTATGTGATTGAGTTGAGGTAGACCACCAGAGGGAGACCACCTCACTCAACTTATTTATTTACAGGTGGCAAAAATGCTAATGGGCTGCCTTTGGACGGAGAACTAACTCATCATCATCATCATCATTTTCATCGTCATTATCATCATCATCAAAATCATCATCATCGTCATCATCATCATCAAAATCATCATCATCAAAATCATCTTCATAATCGTGGTCAGTATCATCATCATATTATTGTATGAGTTATGGATTTAGCAGAGCTTAGTATGGATTACAAAAGATCAAATTCTGGATATAGGCCTACAGACTCTTCAGTCTAGACTCTAGAACGTAATGTGCAGTATTTTCATCGGTTAAAATTTTTGTTTTGGAGATTTAGAAATACAGATGGGATTTGGGGGAATAAAGTACCAAAGTTCTCACCACGATAACAATGATGATGGATCGAAGTTGAGGAAGACATATTTTGGAACGAAATTTTCGGAATTGCGACAAAGTAACTGAAGTATTTCGTTTGTTTTTCAGTGTTCAGTTGTTCAGCATTGGCTGACAGTGACTGCAGTATATGTCTGAGCCTTCCTTCGTATTCCAGCCTCTCCAAGTTCGGCTGTTTCTGGTGTGGCGGTATGTGCCGAACAACCTACTCAAATAATTCGTGCACAACTGCTGAGCAAACTTGTCCCTCTGCCAGCATAAGCGGGGTGAGCATTATCTGGCTTTTGTTTTTCTTCTTTTCAATGTTCTCTGTTCTGCATTTTCTTTTCTGTCCCCAACACTTATGCACGTATCAGAGCACTTGTATACTTGTAGAAGACCCTTTAAGCTGGTCACAAGGGCATGGTGGTATGGCTATCTAGAAATCACCGAACAAATGTCTATTAAGACAAGTAGAAATCTGACTCGCAGTGAGTTTTGTTGAAATTTTGATATAGTTTATTTTGTGAAGTTGTGTAGTTGAGTTGTGTGAACCATCAATGAAGGGTGCTGCTCACTTGTGGCTTTGTACACACTGGATATACAGGGTGGCTCAATAATATTATTTGACATGGAAATCAACAAATGACGTTAATTTTTCCGCGGAAATTCGAAAAAACGGAATTGAAAGTTTAAACAGCTGTAACTTTTGCAAACATGAAAATTTTAACGTGAAACTTTCAGGGATTGTTGGACATTCATTCCCTTACAAATTGGAAAATTTTCGTAGTAAAATGTCAATGGGTTGCAAAGATATTGCATTTTATCCGGTGGGGTATTTTTTTTTTGTTTTGTTTTTTTGTTGAGCCACCCTGTATATATATATATATTATATATTATGTATATATATATATATATAATTATGTATATTAAGAGCATGTCCTGGGCATGACGTTAAACTGCATCCATCCTCTGCCACAGGGAACCAACAACGTCCCTGTGCCGGTCCTAAGCCCGGACAAAATGAGGAAGGTTTGCCAGATGGGTGGCGATACGCTGGCAGTGAAAAACCAAGACGATTGTAATCCGCCAAATCCACGACACAAGTAACATAGCTACCCAGATGCTTCAAGGTGTCATGATGTGAAGCAGACATGCACAGGTCGGTCAAGACAGACTGATGGAGAGGGTCGGGGGAGAGAGCGTGGGACACAACGGGCATTGACCCATGTTGTCCTTCGTGCCTCTTTTTCACGATTCTTTTCAATCAGACAATTGGTTTAGATGCTCGAAGATGTTAATGGTATGGAGCAGACCTGCTGACCGGACCGGTTGAAGCTGGGCAACATGGCACGAGACAGACTCAGACAGAGAGTGGCATCGGACTCCTACGGGCATTGAGCCTAAGGATATTGATGATGATGATGATGATATTATGAGCACCTCTGAGTAGATTCCTTGAAAGGCCCCATATAAATTGCATAGATAGATAGATAGATTATAAAATATATTATATAATATACATAATTATATATATATATATATATATATATATACATAAAGGCAGAATATTAAGATTAGCAGAACTGGCGAACATTTCATGATTAATTCGGTGTTGTAATTTTTAACAGAGATATATGTGTTGGAACAGAGATATGCTGGTGCCATGATCATGACAAAATAGTAAATACCGGTAATTAATGTGTGCAAATATGTGTGTTGGTGGTGTACATTTAGTGCATACAGATTGCGTAGGATGAAGATACTACTGGTCATCAGTGTGTGGTTGGAAAGGACAGCCTGTTTCATGTGCAAAGGGCAATGTTTTTTATTACTGCAAACTTGAGTTAATGTTCCATAAAGGAAACTGTTTGGAAAACTAAAATGCTGTGAGTGCCTATGATAAAAAAGAAACCTGTAATACAAACAACAATGGAGTGAAAGCCAGTTGGTAAATGTAAAACAAGGTATTATACTTATATTATGCTTAGTTAGACAAAGGTCAGAGGAGAATGAGAGTGGCATACACTTTCATGTGTGTTGTATTCTAGTGTTAATGTGCCACATACAGACCATTATGCCCAGCTTTTATGATTAATGTTCAACTGAATGTAATTGTTTATTATTATGACCTGTTCTAATTATGTAATTATATATCTGTCATGTGTTCTAAGTATTGTAGCTGTTACTGCACTCTTAACTGTTATTGTTGCGCTTACTGGGAATCCTAACATTCAGTCTAGTAATACAAGTCACAAAACAATTACGAATTACTAACGATTCTTAATCAGGTCTTCAGTGCATCATGCATCATGGTGGTGCAGCATCAGCCACCAAAGCAAAACGGTGAATTAGGTGAATGGGAGGGAGATGTTTACTCCTGTAAGTTTAAACATGGACTCATATATATATATATATATATATATATATAAATATATATATATATATATATTAGACTGTTCAGAAAAAAATAATTTTGCATGAATGACACGCATAGGGTCTTAAAATGTGACATTTATGCACACAATTAACCTACCAAAATTCTACATCCATATCTCAATGGCAAATGACCCCTCAACAGGGTGTAACTTCTTCAAATAGTGCGAAGAAAAGCGATATTTGTGAAAAATTCTGTTATTCTTTAGAAAATAGTTCTCTGCTATTTCTCAGCTTTTCCACTCCATGTTACTGTTATTCCATGAATACTTATCTTACTTTATTTCCTTATATCATTTATTTATTGTTATAGTAGGCCTAGGCATTATCTATGATTTATATTCAATGCTGATTGATGACGCTATTTATTAGGTAACTTGGACAGAAGACATCACACATCAGGCAATGCCCAAAGTTGCCCCGGCCAAAAGGTAGTGGGTAGGCCTATCAATGTCAATGATCCTATTCTGTACACAACTTCTGTATGAGGCTCAGAGACCAGCTCCTCCATTGAGCAAGGCATTATGGATGAATTCTGCCCTGAGGCAACCCTTGTGCATTTTGATGGTAAGCTGCTGCCAGGTGATGAGAGTGCTAATGCTGATCGCATGGTGGTGGTTGTGTCTGGCTTAGGAATTGAAAAAAGCTTCTAACCATTCCAAACTGCCTGGCTCTGAAACTGCTTTCCTACTGTGGAATAAAATTGCTGAAATACTAAGAGATGAGCAAAGGGGTATCAGAATGGTTGGCTTGTTTGACACAATCAGTGGTAACACAGGAGTTCAGAGTGGCACAAAAGGTGTTGCTCAAAAGGTCTTTGACAAACACCTATTATTCTTGTTTGCAGACATAACAGGTCTGAATTAAATGCAGCATGCGGTTTCTGATTTACTCTTTATCTTCAATAGGCTTCGAATTGCAGTTTTCGCCAAGTTCAGACGTCAGTTACCTCTCACTGACAGTAACAAATTTGTTTCTTTTTGTAAGGAAACAAAAGGCTGTTCTCTGGATTACAGTGAGAAAGTATGGCTATAGAGCAGAACCATCAAGCTGTAGTTCAGCTTTATGTGAGGTGATCCATGTTGGTGATGTTGACAGCATCCAATTCAGTCTAAATGGTGCATATCAAAGGGCATTTAATAGTGCTTGAAGATACATCTTTTCCGATGAATGTCGCTCTGTATGTTGAGACATGGTTCACTGCACCCATCACCTTGGATGCTCTTTACAATAATTATATGAATGCTATACAACATGGAACAATTTCATAGCATTGAGAGCCAAACTTCAGATGTAGCCTTTCACAAAATGAAAAGGTTTCTCTGGTATATAGACTATTATGTCAGCGAAGAATTGGCAGGACTGTCATTTTTTCTGACATGGTCTTAGCTGACGAGAAGAAACAGTTTCCGCATTACACAAGCCACAGATGAAAACTGATTTAAGGATTGTTGATCCAAAAACCTTCAGGTCATTTCAGTATAAAACTTTATCAGAGTTCATGACACAGCAATCGATGCATCTATTTGCTACCCCAAAGTTGGTCAAGATTTTCTCTCTTATGATCTCAAAATATGCATTAGACGAGAAGGTTAGCGACAGTGACATTCCAAGAACACCGTTGCTGCATGCACTTTCTGTTATTAGGCCTAATGACTTTGGTGGGCATGCAGTAAAGTTAGCATCTAGGCCTAATTTTAACTTGGTCCTCACATATGATGAGCTGCAACGTCAGCTCATCTTCCAAGTGGCTGAACACCATCGATAGCCTACTGCTACGCGGCAGATTTTCACTCTTCAGTCACAGTTAGACATTATTTTGATATCGGAAAAATAAACGCAACTACCTTGTATTGTTTCACATTACTGCATGGAACACACTTTTATGTTTGACCATCTTCATTGGCTTCCCTTATTGCTCTGACTCAACTCAAGGTTTCTGGCACTAATTTACTTGCCTCATCCGAAACCAGTTTTCAGTTTTTTCCTCTGTCACTTCTCTTCGCCCGCTCCGCTCTTTTGACTGGCATGATCTCCTCATCCCACGAGCTGTAGGACCACCATTGTTAAAACTTGGGCCTTTGCTCTCAATGGCCTGCACTGTGGAACCAGTTTCCTCCTTCAACGCTTTCTCCTTATAAACTGGTGACCGAAGTGCCTCTTTTAATTGTCTTAAAGCCACTTGCTACTCTCTTGGTCTAATGCACTGGGAGCGCCTCTGATCGGTGTGCACTGTGAAAGGCGCTATATAAATGTATAGACATGATACAATACAATGACTTGTATGTTTACTATAGTCTGTAGCCTATTGTGTGGCAGTAAATGATACAATGCATGAAATTTGTGATTTTTTTAATTTTTAAGAAAAATCGCACTTTTGAAAACTTCACTAGCTTTGAGGGGTCACTTAACATGGTCCCAGAGTCATAAAATTTCACTGAGTGGTTCATGACACCAAATGTCACAAATCCAGAGGGTATGCGAGGTGATTAGTTGAAATTATTTTTTGACCATAGGAAAGCTGAACACTCTAATATATATATATATATATATATATATATATATATATATGAGTTATTATACAGGGGTTTAGTCTAATTTAAGAGCTTGCTATAGGCCAGAGATTGCTAATGGGAAAGCCTGAAAGCAATGTTTCCTGTTTTTTGTTTTCAGTTCATTTGATATTTCTTTTCTGCTTTTTGCTTTGTCACTGTGTTTGCTCTGCTATGCTTTATTTAAGGACAACATCCATTGGCATTGCATAATTTAATTTGTAATTTGGTTCCCTAGTAGCAGGACTTTGTTATCACTTTATTGCCTTTTTTGTGGTCGTGTTACAATATGTAAACTTATTTCTTCGATTATCCCGCAAAGTAAAATATTTTGATTGATTGAATATAAGGTTTAATTTTGCAAAAAGATGGATGTGAATTGGACCATTGTGAGATAGGTCTTTGTTGATCTTTGCTATTTTGTATGTTGAACTGCCAACTTCTGGGCTATTATGAACCTCTTCGGTCAGAATGTGTTTATCACATGTGCCTATGCATTAGCAGAACCTTTGTTCTGTTAAAATGAACAAGTTTTTCAATGCAAACCTACTTGTAATAAAGCTATTAACTGATAATTTTAAAACTATTGTCTCAACATTATCTTTCTGTCAGTGACTGTCAATATGATAATGAGCTTTGGTTTTATGTGCCATCAGCTTAATTGAGTTGTGTATTATAGTGGTATGATGTAAGTTCAAAATTAATGATTATCATGTAAATATAAAGAGAGCCGACTGTTATTCCATCTAAATACTATAATCTAAACCAATAATCTAAACCAATACTCTAAACCAATAATCTAAACCAAAAATCTAAACCAACATTCTAAACCAATAATCTAAACCACTGTAATTAATTCTAGACAATCTTAACACTGTTTCACTTCTTCAGAATCACATTATATCTTTTTAGTGCAATTTATTTATGTCTTATACTTACTTATTTCTCAGATCTATCCCAGTCGCGTTCCAATGGATGGTGGATCTTCAGTTACAATAAATGGAACTAACCTGGGTTCAAGTTTTTCGAAAGTTAGAGTGGATGTCAATGGCATTGAAGTTAGAGGCAATGCAAGTGAATATGAAACATCAAAGCGGTTAGTAAAGATTCTAAACTAAGCCTTTTCTTTAGGGCTGTTGATTTAATCGCGTTAACGCGTGCGATTAACGCGTTAAAAAATTGTGCGATTAAAATTTTTTACGCATTAATCGTACGCGTTAAATAGATCTGATTAAAATGGAGTCAGAGCCAGAAAACTCGTTTTAAACGGAATAGTAGAGGAATTTTAGTAGAAAAAAGATCAATCGACTCAATAAATTTTCACCAGTTAGAGACTTGGCATAGTTGTTAGGTACACCCCAGTGATGAAAATGCCAAAAGTCCCCATAAATCCGAGCTGTGCTAGAGCCGCCATCCTGGAAAATGGCGGCCGAAATTCGGTGTTTTGTCAAAAACTCCAGAAACATCACAGATACAAAGAAATACAAAACAGCAAAAGTGATCCTCATTGAAAGACAAAGAAGTTTGGTGTATAACATTTCTTTCTAGGAATACAAATAAAAATGTTACGTGGGATAAACTAGTAATTATAATTGTATTTCAATGCAATGTACTGATTTTTATGGCGGGAAAAACAAATGCTGTGCTGCGAATGATAATTTAAGATCAAATTTATATCAGTGTCTATGCTAGGCTTATGTAACTTAGTTTTTAGTCATTATATTATGATATCCGTGCATTATATTATGATATCCGTGCATTATAGTATGATATTCGTGCATTCTAATGATATCCGTGCATCATATTATGATCTCAGTGTATTATATTATGATATTCGTGGATTTTATAATGATGTCATTGCTCTACATTATGATATTAGTGCTTTAAAGACTGATATCCGTGCATTATATTATGATATCCGTGCATTATAGTATGATATCTGTGCATGCTAATATGATATCCGTGCATCATATTATGATCTCAATGTATTATATTATGATATTCGTGGATTTTATAATGATATCAGTGCATTATATTATGATATTCGTGCTTTATAGACTGATATCCGTGCATTATATTATGATATCCGTGCATTATAGTATGATATCCGTGCAATCTAATATGATATCCGTGCATTACATTATGATCTCAGTGTATTATATTATGATATTCGTGGATTTTATAATGATGTCATTGCTCTACATTATGATATTAGTGCTTTAAAGACTGATATCCGTGCATTATATTATGATATCCGTGCATTATAGTATGATATCTGTGCATGCTAATATGATATCCGTGCATCATATTATGATCTCAATGTATTATATTATGATATTCGTGGATTTTATAATGATATCAGTGCATTATATTATGATATTCGTGCTTTATAGACTGATATCCGTGCATTATATTATGATATCCGTGCATTATAGTATGATATCTGTGCATGCTAATATGATATCCGTGCATCATATTATGATCTCAATGTATTATATTACAATATTCGTGGATTTTATAATGATGTCAATGCACTACATTATGATATTCGTGCGTTATAGTATGATATCCATGCATCATATTATGATATCCGTATGATCTGTACTTACCACTTGATGCTATTAAAATCTGAGTTTTGGGATAACGATGTTTCAGTTGCATAATGGGCTTATATTGAATCTTGCACCGTCAATATATCAGAACCCCTATTCGTATTGCTAATTTCAAACGAAATGGGGGGACCACGTCCCATGGCAGTTTTAAATGGGGCCATGGCCGGATTGGCTCCCCCTGGATCCGCCCCTGCACGGCTCTGCGTCATCAAGGTTCCCTGCAGACTTGATAACTTCTTTACTGGCATACGTTTTGGTGAAATATTTTCAATTCATCTCTCAACTCCTCATGGGTGGAGTTTATCAGGGGCTAGAGGAGCTAAGCCCCTCCCCCCAAGAAGGCCCAGATTCAACTTTTTACCATGAAAAGTGTATCTTTTTCCGGGCTTAGCCCCCTCCTCGTGATTCTTAATAAGCTTTAGGCCCTTAATTTTCCCTTTAGTGTGCCGTGCTGAAGTTTTATCACATCCAGTCATTGCATGAGCAAAGGGTAGAAGTTCACAAGCCTCCCCCCCCCATAGTCACTTTCTTAATGTGTATGTTAAAGATGCTGGGAGCACCTTAGATTTCCCTGGCTTCAGAAACCAAAGTTCTTTAAAATCATTCGGGGCCATTGCAGTTGCAATTACTAGTAGATCCGTGTACTGGCCAACGATCACCGTTGAAATGTTATCTTTGACTTTATCTAGAGCAGCCACGGCGCTGCCACGTACAATTAAACAATATTCAGTCATTTTTTGGTCTTTTGATGGTGCAAGATTCAATATGAGCCCATATTCTACTTCAACATCGTTATCTCAAAACACAGATTTTAATTTAGCATCAAGTGGTAAGTATGGATCATACGGATGTCATAAAATAATGCACGAATATCATAATATGATGCATGGATATCATGCTATAACGCACGAGTATCATAATGTAATGCATCGACATCATTATAAAATCTACGAATATCGTAATATAATACACTGAGATCATAATATGATGCACGGATATCATATTAGAATGCACGAATATCATACTATAATGCACGGATATCATAATATAATGCACGGATATCATAATATAATGACTAAAAACTAAGTTACAAAAGCCTAGCATAGACGCTGATATAAATTTGATCTTAAATTATCATTCGCAGCACAGCATTTGTTTTTCCCGCCATAAAAATCAGTACATTGCATTGAAATACAATTATAATTACTAGTTTATCCCACGTAACATTTTTATTTGTATTCCTAGAAAGAAATGTTATACACCAAACTTCTTTGCCTTTTTATAAGGATCACTATTGCTGTTTTGTATTTCTTTGTATCTCTGATGGTTCTGGAGTTATTGACAAAACACCGAATTTCGGCCGCCATTTTCCAAGATGGCGGCTCGAGCACAGCTCGGATTTATGGGGACTTTTGGTATTTTCATCAGTGGGGTGTACCTAACAACTATGCCAAGTCTCTAACTGGTGAAAATTTATTGAGTCGATTTTCCTAAAATTCTTCCACTAGAAGGCTCTTACTTAAAACTAGTGATACATTCTTTGGCAAATATTACAAAAAGAATTTGAGTTTTATAGTAGCAATTTGTCGCTCAATCATCGCCTGCATGCAAACCAAAACATGCGTTAACGCTAGCGATGAGACGTCGACAACGGCCGCATCGCATCGGCCACTAAAGTTGTTTTCTCACCCCGTCAGACTAGGTTGGTTGAACTGAGATGGCAAGACCAATGGATACCGATTTCAACTGATAAATGTTTACAGAAGGACAACTGAGACGAGGTCTCTTTTGGCAAGAACCGCAACCTCTTGAGAAAAATTGTGACTAAGCTTAAATAATGCGGTCTAATAGTTAGACCTACTATTGTTAATTAACAAGAGCATCACTTGAACCGACCAATGTAAATAAACTGGTATGTCTAAACAATTGACTGAATAAATAATTAATTTTGATCGTCAGAATACGGTTGTCTAGTTTTCACATTTATGCCCCTATCATTTAATTAAAGGTGGCTCAAATGAAAAAATTAACGGATTTTGAGCAGTTGACTGATTTGAACAGTGTTTCAATTCTGGCTGTCATACAAAACTGTTCAATAAATTAAATGCAGAAATTCAATAGGCCTAAGCCAAACGTTATTGAATACGCTTGCAATATAAAAAATGCATTCAGTTATTAAAATTGTATGCTTCATGGGTCCTTATAAAATAGTAAGATTAATATATTTAAAGGAAATGTATTGCGATTAATTTGCAGTTAATTGCGATTAAAAAAATTAATCGCGCGATTAATTTCGATTAAAATTTTTAATCGAACAACAGCCCTACTTTTCTTATTTATTGTGATGATTGTGCTACATGTTTTTGCTAAGATGTTAGCAAGCACCCATGATAAGTTTTTATATGAGATAATATACATTCTATAATCTATATACAGATTATAATATTATTCATTCGTTTAATATAGCACTGTTTAAATATCTCAACGGTACTGAATATATAACTATCTATGGCAATGATCAGGATCAGGCTATGATGATATTTTAATTTAGATGATAATGATGCTAGGATGTCCAATTTGATTCATGGTTGATGTCTGAAATTTTTCCTTTAGGTATGTTTTCATTTCCAATGCTGTCAGTCAACCCGAGCAGGGTGTTGTCACAGTGACCATAAATAATGATGCCAGCCAAAGCATATCGAGAAATATCCTGTTCACGGTCAGTAACAAAAGAGTAACTATTTACTCCTAAAAGAAATTTGGTCAGAATAATAAGCTTAGTTAACTTGGTGCCTATCAGGAAGAGAAGGCTGACTTGGTTTGGACATGTAACATAAATGGAGGAGAAACGACTGCCAGCGACAGTGCTATGTGGACAAACAGAAGGGAAAAGAAGCAGAAGGAGACCACAAATGACATGGATGAAGAACGTGATGGAGGACCTAGAAATGAAGGGCTTGAACATACGAAGAGTGGTGGATAAGACAAGAGACAGAGCAACTTGGAGACGTTTTGTAAAGGCCTCATCGTCAGCATGCGCTTGACGGAGGAGAGATTGAACTTAGTGGCTACTATTGTGATATATTTGCCAAGCATAGTTAGCAGAGCAAGGTTCTTGTTTGATTGCCAGAAAGATTTACAAGCCATTTCCAAACAGATTATACACTTTTCTCTTATGTGTGGCGGCATTCCTCTAGCTTTGCACTTCAATATGAGGCATAACTTCTAAGCATGTGCTTCTTTGACCTTCTCTGTGCTTCTGATTTACCTTTTCCATTTCGCTTTTGTTTAACCTGTTTTATTTTGCATACATCTCCTATTTCTCTGCCATTTTTATTTCCATTAATTGCCTTTTCATGGATCTTTATAGTTGCCATTGTGTATATTTTGTCTTTTGCTTAACCTGAGTTTTTACCTTTAGCCTTACTTACCTCTCTTACCTCGTCATTAGCTTGTTTCTGTCTTGAAATTTCTAACAATGAGACTGTTATGGTATCTTGGTAATTGAGAATAATTGTTGCTGGTTCTTGATAGAATCCTCAGCTTCTTTCAATGCGACCACTGACGGGTCCAAAGGCGGGAGGAACCATGGTTACGATTAGTGGAAACGACCTAGATTCCGGTTCCAAAATCAGTGTGCGTTTTGGTGGAACGGATTGCCAAGTGATGAGGTTAATTTTTTTCAACTGAATGAAAACAGGAATATGGTAAGGTAAGGTAAGTATAATCACGTGGGACGCCGTGGTGTAGTGGTGACGTCGTTGCCTTGGAGCCAGAATGTTAGAGGTTCAAATCCACCTCGCCGCGTAAGGACTTTGGGCAAGTCCTTCACTCACAATTGCTCAGCGCATAGGCGTGAAACTCCGATGCAGTGTCCGCTCTGCAGTCGGGAGTGCCTCTGAGCAGAGAGAGCTTGAAGGGGCGCTATAACAAGTGCACATACAAACAAAAGATATTGTACCACTTTCAAAACAAACTCATTGAAGGCACTTTTGATCTATTGCCACAAACTCCCAGTCAATTAATGCTGGAGAAAGTGAATGCCTGCATAAGCATCATCACCATAGTCAACCTGACATTGCCATAGTCAACCCGACATTTCCATAGTCAACCCGACATTGCCATAGTCAACCCGACATTGCCATAGTCAACCCGACATTGCCATTGTCAACCTGACATTGCCATAGTCAACCTGACATTAGTCAACCTAACATTGCCATAGTCAACCTGACATTAGTCAACCTGACATTGCCATAGTCAACCTGACATTGCCATAGTCAACCTGACATTAGTCAACCTAACATTGCCATAGTCAACCTGACATTAGTCAACCTGACATTGCCATAGTCAACCTGACATTGCCATAGTCAACCTGACATTAGTCAACCTGACAATGCCATAGTCAACCTGACATTGCCATAGTCAACCTGACACTGCACCAAGTGACCTTTCTAGTGGAATGCTATTGTCAACAGAAGGGTATGATCAACATAATTACAGTCTGGATTTACATCGTGATGAGAGTTATTACATGATCCATTAACTGCATGTGGCCACTGAGATCTGGTGCATGGTTAAAGAAATTTGTTTGTAAAACTCGGCCAATGCAGAAGGAAGAAAGTTTAAGCAGAAGAGAGATGGACACAGTTCGAAGAGAATGAGAATTACAGACTGAAATGGAGGGGGAATGGTGCTGATATCAGATGGAATTGCTATAGTTGGTCTGTATGCAGGTTGCGGCACCCCATTTTCTGATAGCAAATCATGTTGACCCGTTTCTGCCATCAAATTCATCCTCAAAGCTGAGGACATTGAGGATTATACACTGTTGTTTGAGAAAATTATGACCCTTTATAAATCTCCTCTTTAATTCACGGCTAAGAAGGAAGGCATTTAATGTTTTTGTCAACTCTGTGGAGGAGTGCACATGACGATACCTTGAAGCTGAAGCGGCCTATCAAAGAAGATTTCAAACGACGGCTAAATTTCGCATTTTGGTTACATCTCCCCTTTTCAAATTTAGCTTGATGGTGAAGGTGCAGTGTAGGAGTTTAAATAAGTTCTTAAATTTTAACAATTTGTTAACTTCTTGCTGGTCCACTTACGTACATGTAAGTGGATAAAACGCTTCTAACATTGATGGCTGATGAATCTGCCATGCTGCAGCATTGCTGCTCAGTTGAACCGTCCGCCATCTCACCTTCAATGTACAAAGTTTATCCACTCTTTAATGCATTGAGTTGGAGTACGATTATGGTATTTCGAATATTGATGAATTTTAAATCTCTGCATTTTTTGAGAAAGCTGTTTTTGTTGTTATTTTAGTTTTGACAATACACGTATCATTTGTCAGACAGCATCATTGAATAATGCTTCCATGGAGGTCACGACCTCTGCTAGTATGCCAGTCTCATCTGCACTTGTGACTGGTAGTACTACTGTCACGTTTGACAGTGCCACACGAGTTCTCAACCAGGCATTCAACTTCGCTGACAATCCGTCTGCAGTGATGGTTACACCAGACGGAAGTTTTCGCAGGTCTGACTCTTTTGGACATCCGTACATCAGCACAATATGTCATTGTTTACTTTACCCATAAACATTTTGTGCCGAAACTTATTGTAGTGTGTAGCCATTGTTATAATGTGGACATATTTAACTTAGATGAACCTGTTGCATGGGTTAGACTTTTTGTCGTTCAAAATGTTCTATTGTGGTCGTTTGGTGGATTTATTCATGCAGCATGCTTTGTCTAAATCAAATGCTTTTATTGCTCTAGTTTCCTTGAAATGGCATGTACTGTGTTTGGGCACTGTAGACATCATTGTGTTCATCATCATCATCATCATCATCTTCATCATCATGGTCATCATCATCATCGTCATCACATTGTGCATAGTACTGTGTGATGCCAGTATGTAGGAAGTGTCTAATTTTTCTTCTGTTGTTTTTTAATGTGCCTCTGTTATCTTTATATTTGACAGTGGTGGATGCAGTATCACCGTTAAAGGTTCCAACCTTGACACCGCTTCTAGCAGTGCCATCCAAATTGGAGGCGTATCTGCAACCATTGTAGGTTTATTTTATTTCCGAGATTCAAATCGTTTGCTATTGTACACAATGAATGAATGAATAGTGTAATATACACGTACTTGGACATTTATATAGCAGAATTCAACGAGTAAACTCTTCTTTAGGTTCACTGCCTCTCGGCAGGTCCAGATGCCTAACGACGCCACTCTTCTCGATGTTGTGCTTTTTCTTTGAGTTTTCCATATCCATCCTGCATCATCCAGTCCAAGAACTTTTCCCTAGGTCTTCCTCTTCCACTCCATTTTCTAGAATAACTAGAACTAGAATACTATAATCATTATCAGTTGGCCAAGGAATGTGCATAGCAAAGTAGAAGAGACCCCAGTGGATCCAATGAGTGGATTCCCGACAAGTATACATTACAAGCTGGTCTCCCTGACATGGCTTTTGTGGGTGCTGAGAAATTCTCGAAGATTTACATTACATTACATTACATGTGAGGGCTTAATTTTTAGTGAAGAAG
This sequence comes from Lumbricus rubellus, assembly GCA_945859605.1. NCBI lineage: Eukaryota > Metazoa > Annelida > Clitellata > Crassiclitellata > Lumbricidae > Lumbricus > Lumbricus rubellus. The sequence goes on from OX243816.1 coordinate 30,042,886, forward strand.
CTTCCCCTCCCCCCCATAGGTTAGCCACATTTAAAATGCAGTAATGCACCATATAAGACTTTTCACCATTCTTTTCTTCAGACACGGATTCCATCTTCCTCTCAAAGGCCCTCGTATCTCCCAAAATGTTCCCTTCTTTCATGCTTTCTTCTCCTAATTATGTGTTATTAATTTTTTTATTTGTTGCTTTTCTGTTTGCTACATAGCTTTCCAACAGTTCTACGCAGCTCGTTTTTCTGTCGCCGGCGTTTAGCAACAACAGTTTGACGACACTGATGAATGCCACTGCAGAGTTAAGACTTGATGCTGTGACTTTGAATTTTAATTTCGTCATTTACCCAGATCCTTTTTTCAACAAGATGAACTCACAAGAAACATACAACTCTGGAAACACACTGCCTCTTACGGTAAAGGATTAAAGCGTTTTTGAGCGAACCAAGTATTCTCTAGTGAGAATTGTAAATACTGCATTTATTTTATTGATGCTTGAAAGTCCTGGCAGGCTGGCACCTAGATGGTGAGTGTTACGGTGTTTGTACGCCCAAATGGCAGCCCCCAAAGTCGGTTCTAGGGCAATTACCCCCTGGACAATTACCCCCCCGGACAATTACCCCCCCGACAATTACCCCCTGGACAATTACCCCCCAGGACAATTACCCCCGGACAACTACCCCTGTGCCAATTACCCCCCGGACAACTACCCCCCCCCCCCCGTACCAATTACCCCCCGGACAATTACCCCCCGTGCCACAGTGTGAGCTTGTTTCCTCACGCGTTAATCTCTTTACCAGTCTCTTTGTATTTGCCAGACGTTCAGTGCTGCCTAAGCCTATCCTAAATTAACTTTACTGTGGTATAGCCATCTTTCTTCACTATCTCACTCTACAAAACTTAGTTTCGAACGTTTTCTTTACGTGAAACAGAAGAAACAAGAATTTAGCAAAATGGTGCGTTTTGTTTGAGTTAGAAAATAGGAAGAACTCTATCGATAACATTAAAATATTTTATTATGCAGGGGTTTAAAACGTTGAAGTTTTCTTGAACCTTAACCTTTTTTACACGTTAGCTTAGAACCGTTTTTAGATTTGATTTTATTTAGTATTATTCTTGAACGTTTAACAATAACTTGCCTATCTTCTTGGAGTCGCTCTTAATCTTGCTTAGTAATTATGCTAACTAAAGTCATAACTCTATCAATAACATTAAATGTTACTGATATTAATATTATAGATATTAACATTAATACGGTATTAATGTTATTAATATTTAAATTTTAAATATTTAATTAGGCAGGCGTTTAACATGACATAGACTTAGCTTTTGGCACGGGGGGGTAATTATCCGGGGGGTAATAGGTACGGGGGTAATTGTCCAGGGGGTAATTGGCACAGGGGGTAGTTGTCCGGGGGGTAATTGTTCTGGGGGGTAATTGTCCAGGGGGTAATTGTCGTGGGGTAATTGTCCAGGGGGTAATTGTCCTGTGTCAATGCGCATACTGTTCTACATGTAAGTCTCTAAAATCCCACTGGTCATAAGCCTGTCACTTCATTCCTCTAACCACCTACAGCATGTTGGGTTGATAGCTTTGGGGTGTACAATAGACATTGTACCACTGTGCATTAAGCTGAACAGTGCTTTATCCTCAAGTGCATCAATGAGTTTGCACTTTAGTTATAAAGGAAATGTATTTATTATTCAGCCTGGAGACATTGCATCAGGCACACATTTAAAACAGGTAGAAGTAATGAAAAATTCAGATGTATTTGCAAACTTCAAAATATGTTAACACGTATGACTCACGTTTGCATTTGAACCACAGAAAATTGACAGTTCATTATTATAGTTCCATTATAGGCTTCGATAACTGACATTTTAAGATGACCATGCTGCGTATGATATTTATGATTCGTATCTTTATCATATGAATTACCGGTACATGCATGCTTCAGTTTGTCACTGTAAGAGTTTGGCTGCTTGTTCGGGCATTTGTTGTGATGTGTTTACAATTATTTGTGCTTCTTAGGGAATAGGATTGCGAAATCCATGTACAGAGCAAGAGATCGTTGTCAAAATTGGATCGCAGAATTGTCCGATAACGTCGAAGGACGATCGAAACGTGTTCTGTACTTTGCCTTCCAATTCCTCAGGAGAGGTGCCTGAAGTTACCGTAAGTACACGCGTCTGATGGAATAAATGGAGTCATTATTATACGATTGTAATTGATCATATTTTATTAAGTGCCGCTCAGCGATTCAGAGGCAATCATTGGGGATCCCGATCCAAGTCATTTCTATCACTAACTAGTAAAATTTCCTTCAGGAGTGCTGAATTGGATGTGGGAAAGGGGGGAGTACAGGGTGCTGGGAGATTACATGTGTTGTCGGATGTGTTTTTGTGCATGCAGTATTCACATTTCATTGGCAGGGGAGAGGTCATCATTTGGTTGCTCATCTGTCCCCTTGCATTGCGCCGATCTTTGTCGTAAAATTCATACATATCACTGTATAGTCATGATTATATATGCGGTAACATTACATAAACTTGATAAAATGAATAATTAATTTAATTGTTGGATTGTCTCAACTAACGACTCGTTTTTCCTCATTTGTCTCTCCATCTTTATAGGCATTTATTTTCTCCCCGAAGTTTTTCGTGCTGAGAGCGCTTCTGAGTAGTCAATCTGTGAGAGGCGCTATATAAATTTATAAATACAATACATACGTATATGATATATGCAGTGGCATCATAGAGACTAAATAAAATAAACAATTACTTATTGTGCAGCTGATTGTTAATTGCCTGTACGCATTGTGTTCTTGTGTTTAGGTGCTCATTGGTCGAAACCTGGTGTTTAATCTTGGTCAACTGAACCTGTTTTCACCGTCCTTGAAATGGGCAATTGCTGTAGGAGTCATCGGTGGAACATCTCTGATCATCATCGTCATCATCGTCATCATCTTTGTCGTTAAAAGGGTCGAGAGCAAACGTCGCATCAAGAAACTCAGCCAGCAGTTGGAGATTCTCGAGAAAAATGTCCGAACAGAATGTAGACTTGGTGAGAAAGAAAATAAAATGCTATAAGATTAGTAGTGTTAATGGCACATTCCAGATTTCTGGACCATGGACAATTTGGACATCCACCTTAACTTATCCTAAACCTAAATGAACTTAAAACAAAAATTTACTTATTAATATAACTTGAAATAAGTGACCAAGACCATTCATATGGATGAATTCACTGCAAACCATTTAGCATGGTTCCTTTTAAATACCTATCAAAGCACCACAAACATTGTTATAAAGCATTATGTTTTGCAGAAAATTTATGTTGAGTACCATATAATGGTGAATAAAAAATTCAAAATATATGACACAAATTATTATTATTAAATGACTAAATGGCTAAGTGCAGTGCTTTACATTTTTAGTATACTATGATCTGTATTTGATGTTGTAGCATTCCTTGCTCTTCAGACAGAGGTGTTGGACTTCAACAATGACTTGGATGTCATTGGAATACCATTCTGGGACTTCAAGATGTATGCATTTAGACTTCTTTTTCCTACAACCGCCAATCATCCAATCCTGTCTCCCAACCGAAACGTGAGTTATTTATATTCGTATTAGATGTTTTTAGTTTAATATATGTAAAAGCCTTAAATTTTCTATGCTCCTTTGTGATAAGAGAGACTAATATTTCTTTTTTGAATGGCTTTTTCGATTTTGTAGGCTATATTACAACTATGCATGAATGAAGTCATATTATAAAAAATATTCCTGCATTCTTCAGGTGTATCAGATTGGATATACCTGAAGAATATGCGATGTAATAGTTATAATAAATTGACATCTTTGCATATTGTCTGTTGGTTAGTTCTTATATCATTTGGAAGTGGTTTGACTTAATTCTTGTTTGATCTTCAGTGATGCTCTATGTTCTTTTAATTTTTTAATTTTTCCTATGAATTAATAAGTCGTTTTCTGTAACATTTATCGTGCAGCTAACTGAAGTTATTTGTATTTGTATTCTTTCAGAAGAAGAACAGTTTTGGTGGATTTGACGAGCAGATGCATCAATTCAATCAGTTGTTGAGCAGCAAGTTTTTTATTCTCACGTTCATTCAAGTTCTTGATAAACAACAGAAGGCTTTTGGTATACATGACAGGTGAGATAATTTATGTCATATATGATGAAGTGTGGGCTCTTTATGTGAGGTCCTGACGGGACAAACATGGTGGGCTTAATATTATTATTATTTATTATTTATTTATTTTTCCTGAACTGACAAACAAACACGATACAATTATGGCAGTAAACAATCTTTAACATAATTTGGTTAAGAAGGGGAGACCCAGAAGGGATGGAGAATCCCGCTAATAGGGCCACCCATTATTCATGTAAAGATATAAAAAAAAGAACATGACAGCACATTCAATTGCAGGAAAAATTGACAAATTGCAACTAATACAACAGAAAAACAACTCTTAACTAATGACTTAACTAATGACTTAACTAATGACTTAACTAAGGGCTTGGCGAAACCACTAAGCAGAAACCATTACTATTAAATATCAGGGTGTTTTAAGCAGATAAAGAAACAACATGTGAGCCAGGCTGTGCGTAAAAACGAATAACGCTGTCGATATCTAGTGCTACAAGTCTTCTCGTGTGGCATGTTAACCAGTACAGTATCTCAAGTTTTAGCTTTGGGAAACACGACACGAATTTAAATATTTATTTCTTCATTTAGATACCCTATCAGTTCAGCTGTCTAATTAATTGGTCTATCAGAGATCCTCTCTAATGATGTGTGACTTCTGAGACTGCTAACTCGTTAGGTTACCTATCTGTTACATGATTGGAGTGCCAGCATGTTCAACGTAAATTTAAGAAGGAATGAGTTTTCTGGTGAATAGAAGTGTATAGTAAAGTAAATAAGTAAGTAGTGTTTATATGCATCTGGGTGAGTATAGTTAAGTCTTAAGTTTTGTACTGCATGAATGAATAATAAGATTTACATGTCAGACTTCAGTACTTGAGATAGAGGCATGTGTTCGATTGCTAATTAATGGAAAATGGAAATGGACACATTGGACAGCCAAGGGTGGAGTTAAGTGAGTGAAGGATTTATCAAATCAATAGCTTTGAGTTGCCGCTTTAAAGATGGGATCGTTTGTGGAATTGACGTAGAGACCGTTGTGACTGATACTGTGAACACAAATAGTGCTCACTGCTGATGAAAAATACCAGACTAAGATACAAGCATTTTCCCTCAAATGTAGTGTAAAAGACACCTCAGAATTTCCACAGTTAAATCACCTTGCTGTTAAGCTATTAGATCCGTAGAGAATCGCCCACTTATTCATCTCAGCACTGAATATAAGTTAGTTTTTCTGTGTTATACTTTTTAGAACAAAGGTTGCTTCATTGCTCAGTGTGATCCTACTAAACAGGATGGAATTTGCTACAGAGTAAGCTGACTATGTGTCTCAGATATGCTATTTCGAAGCAGTTAAAGCAATTAATTGTTAATTAATTAAAAAAACTCTGTGTGTAATTAGCTTCTTATGTGGTAGGCCTACTCAATATAATTAATGATCTCAGTGACGTATTATATTGCCTTGGGCAGATTTTAGTTAATTTAAAGTTACTTATACAGGGTGCGCCAAAAAAAAAAAGACCCCCCCTAGGTTTTTTGCCAATATCTTGGCCAAAAATAAGAATATCGAAATGAAATTTTACAGTCTTGTAGACAATTCATATTTACACATGATGGCCAAATTTCATAAAAATATTTCAAACAGAACAAAAGTTTTTCCATTTTTAGGGAGGTCACCCACCGTTTTTTGACGATTCAAAAACGAAACGCAACAAAAACCAGGTTTTTTGCCAATATCTTCGCCAAAAGTAAGGATTTCAAAATGAAATTTTACAGGCCTAAAGTCAATTCATATTTACACATGATTGCCAGACTTCATCAGAATAGGTCATACACAACAAAAGTTATACCACTTTTAGTAAGACCACCCACCGTTTTTTGACGATTCAGAAACGAAACGCAACAAAAAGTAACAAAAACACGATTTTATTAAGTCTCATGATCTCATCTCAAATAACTTGTGTCAAATGAACTTGGTAGTGCTTCCCAACTTGTGTTCAATGTGCCCACCACCACTGCCAAAACTTATTTTGAGTCTCTATGGAGAGTTCTTGATGGACATGTTGATTATCTGACAGATTCCTCATTATTTCTTATTTTAAGAATTTGATTGTCATCTTGCTAAGTGACTTCTCAGTGACGTGCAGCTACGCTGGTACCCTGGGTTTTTTTAAAATAGTAATAATAATGATCATCTGTCAATATCAAGGCTATTTGATAATAATTATTTGATATGAGACTTAATAAAATCGTGTTTTTGCTGCGTTACGTCTTTGAATTGTCAAAAATTGGGGGGTGGCCTCACTAAAAGTGGTATAACTTTTGCTGTTTTGGAAATATTTTGATGAAATCTGACCATCATATGCAAATATGAATTGTCTTTAAGCCTGTAAAATTTCATTTTGATATTCTTACTTTTGGCCAAGATATTGGCCAGAATAATTAGATTGAATTTTTATTACTTTTTATTGCGTCGCGTTTTTGAATCGTCAAAAAACGGTGGGTGACCTCCCTAAAAGTGGCATAATTTTTGTTCTGTTTGAAATATTTTTATGAAATCTTGCCATCATGTGTAGATATGAATTGTCTTTAACTCTTTCCCGCCGGATCGGGTCGCGGGTGACCCGATAAACCCAATAGGTATCGGAACAATTCCGGCGGGAATGAGTTAAGACAGTAAAATTTCATCTCAAAATTCTTACTTTTGGTCAAGATATTGGCAAAAATCTTAGGGGGGGTCTTTTTTTTTGGCGCACCCTGTAGAGTACTAGTTGATTCTAACTGACTAATTCAGTAACCAGCTTGCCCACCCAATCCCTGCACTTGCTTATTCACTCATGTACTCAACCATTTATAATTTTTGTCTTCATAAGCTTATATCAATTGAATGACTTGACTTTGGCAGCAAAACCGAATGATCGATTTTAATAAATGTTTTGAATAATCTATGGTAAATCCTGATTGTCAGTTTTTTTATATCTGTTGTAGTATTGTCAAAGATCTTCTTGAAGACTTAATCAATCGATCGGTTGAAAGAAAAAATCCGAAGTTGATGCTTAGAAGGTAAAGCATGTACAGTGGTTTATCTTTGTTTTAATTGATTATATTTTGCTATGATATTTTATTTTATGTCATGCAGTGCAACTCTACATTTTGTTTCTTATAATTTTCATTTGGTTATACATTGTTCTGCTGTGTATTGTTTCTTTTTCATATGTTTTAATTGCGAGTTAAGTAATGTTTAATTTTTTAACGCAACGAATTGTTCTCTACCGCACTTTGCATTTTGAGCAAAGAAATAATCTAAACCAGTTGAGTCATTGAAATTAAATTTTTGTCTGATTGGCCAGTGTTATAAAGTCAAATATAGTTAATTATTGAGTACAGACTTCAAACCTAGATGAAGATTGAAACAATACGATGTGCACGAAATAAGAAATTTAGAAATCATTTGCCATTTTATTTTAGTTTGTCATTGTTTGTACTTTTGATCTAGCACTGAGACGTTAGTTGAGAAGCTGCTTGCCAACTGGTTGTCCCTCTCGATGTACGAGTACTTGCGCAACAACAATGCGGGTCAGACGCTCTTCATGCTCTTCAAGGCGTTGAAGCATCAGACGGAGAAAGGAGCGGTTGATGCCGTGACAGCTGAAGCAAAGAACACACTATCAGAGGACAGACTGCTACGGGAGAAGGTTGAACCTACAACACTTGTAAGTCAATGTTCAATCTTTAGCTTTAGTCAGAAACTAATCCACTTTTCTTAACAGTGTTGCAGTGTGATTTTTAATGCGTGAAACATGTCTGCAGGTCTTTCTGTGAGTTTCTTAAGTCATGGCAAGCGTTTAACCCATTTATCGTGTAAAAAAATTTTATTAGTAAAAATTGGACGAGTTAACTCGGGGATTACAGTAAAGGGGTTAATTAGCATGAATAACATTTCTTGGCTTTTCTTTACTAAGAAACTATTGCAGCAGAGCGAGAGCCGAGACAAGATAGGTCGCTTGATCAGTGAATGATTGGCAGTGGCTTCTTTCCCTAGACTACGATAATTGTCGGTCAACTGTGCCAGACATTTGATGACAGGCAATTTCAAGTCAATCACAACCACCATAACCATGTTCTTCAGTTGATTCTGAGAACCAGATCATTATAACCTTGGAGTGAGAACACATAACTTCATGTTGCCTATATATTAAAGATCACTGTAACTATATATCATGAACTCTCTATGAGCATGTCTATTAACATTTATCAACATATATGATCCCTGGTCTGTGACTTTATCAAAATGTCCTGAAGAATGCTGCCTGTTTAACTTGCATTTATGCCTACTTATAATAATAATAACAATGACAATTTCTATGGCGCCGTAACACAGCCATGCCGTTACAAGGCGCCTAAACAACGAAAAACTAGCAGAGATCGGCACTATCCGCTTAGCAGCCACAAGCAGCGCTCCTTCCCCCTTAATTAGCAAAAATAAGCAAACTAATTGATTGATTAAGATTGGCATGATTTATATTGATTGTATTTACCATAATATTTTTATCCAACACGCATGAGGCATGGGATATGGAGAGTTTTGTACTATATTACTTCTATTGAACGACACTGTCTAACATCATCATGTTTGATGTATTTACTTTAACAGACAATAACAGTTCATGAAGGGTACAACTGCATCCCTTGTAAGATGCTGTCCTGTGACACAGTGTCTCAGGCTAAGGAAAAAGCACTGGATGCCGTTTTCCGGAACCGTCCATACTCCAGCAGACCTTCCATATTCGACATCAACCTCGGTAAGTTCAGAATTCATATGCCTTAAAAGATTCAGTGATTAAGCAAGATTCATAATCATAATTGTAGCTGTAATCTCCGAACTTCTAAAACGTCACTAGGACGCCAAAGCGCAGGGCACAAGCGTATTCATGAGTGCCGTGTCGAGTCAGAGGGTTGTACAAGGTTAATTCGAAGGAGGCCAGAGTCCAGTTTCCTGAAGGTGAGAGGGTTAGAGTTGATGTTAGGTAGGTCGAATATTGGAAGGTGAAGGATCAGGTGAGTTGGGGTAAGAGTTCTAATAGAGGTGAGACTTTAGTTTTTAGTGAAAGTCCAAGAGATGATGGATAGAGGAGAAGGTAGAAGATGATTTTGGTTGATTGTTGATGATGATGGTGGAGCCGAAAAAGTGCGGAATTCTGAAGGCAGACTTCCCAGGGTACTGAGGGTAGTACAAACTAAGTAAATGGAGCAGTGTTGTTTTTCTCTTTCCTGCTTTTTGCTTTGCTTGCCATTTAACATTAGTCACTGGAGTAGCCCTATTGATGACTTTAATGAACTTTGATGAAGAACTTTAACAGACACCTTATCTCATCTAATTAAGAAAGTAGGAAAAATAAGTCATTTTTATTAGTACAAGTGAACATTTAAAAATCTTGCAAATTCAAGAAATAGGATTCTGCTTGCACTTTCTTAAACCAGCATCCATTGTCTGATATCCACAATTTTGTTTGCTTTGCAGGATGGAGAACAGGAATTGACACTGTCGTCTTGATAGCCGACGAAGATGACTCGACGAAAGTTGATCATGGCTGGAAACAGATCAACACGTTGGGTTATTATAAAATTCCAGATGGCGCCAGTCTCGTGATTTTGCGCAAACCACAACAGGAAGACACGATCGAGAAAGTTGATGGTAACGAAAATAATGTTGTATCTTGATCAGTTCTTTGTCATTGGATTCGGCCTCCTTCTATTTCATTCTGTGCATTTTATGTTTTTTTTGTATGTGCACTTGTTGCAGCGCCCCTTCAAGCTCTCTTGAAGGCACCCTTGTAATGGCATGGCTGTGTTACGGCACCATAGAAATTGTCATTGTTATTATTATTATTATTATTATCTCTACTCAGAGGCACTCCTGACTGCAGCGTGGACACTGCATCAGAGTTATAGCGCCCCACAATGTTATCTCTTGTTCTCTTTATTTGCTCGAATTTGTCTGCTCTGAGTGTTGACGTTGAAATATTTATCATATTGGTCTCTTTTGTTCTTGAAAATTTTAAGTCTACAGTGGTGGTTGTTATCATTTAGATTTAAGACTTTGCTATGTTTTTTGTTTTTGGTTATTGCATTCTAAGTTTTTAATAATATTATAGTGAAATATATTAGTGGGTGTGCTTATAAAGAGTACGTGAAAGGAAGTTATGGTGATCTGGAAGTTATGTGGTCTCACTCAAAAGTTATATTTGTTGCTGCAGAGGGGAGGGAGCGATGTCTGGAGGACTGTATTAGGGCCATCGTTAATGGCTAGAAAAAGTCTGTCATCATTGTATGTATGGTGTTTTTAAGAATGATGTGAAGGTACCATGGCATGATTTTCTGTTTAACATGAATCTATTCAATTTTATGAATAATTAAATGTTGTGTGCTTTATTGCAGAGTATTTATCACAGAACTTTGGCTACTCCATCAAATCACCCACAGATAACGACAAAATCTGGCACTTGGTAAGATTGTTTTTAAGCCAATCGAATAAAGTAACTGTTGAAATTGCTGATTAGAAATCTAGACTGTAGGTGTAATGAAACTTTAATGTTACAACACTTGCATTCATCTTTCAAGTTTGATCGGATATGACAAAAACTTTGTTTGATTTTATCCTGCAGAGATCTGACTCGTGAACTAAATGTATGTTTTTTTAAATGCAAGTCCCTTTTGTTTTAATATATTACACACCAATGTGCTTAATGCTCTATGCTCCAATTTTTTGCAGTGCTAGTAACATTCCAACTTACGGAGTCATTTTTCAGGTCTCATGTACAATATCATTTGAGTAATAATATTTTGTATATAGGATCTAGTAAAGTTGAAGACCTCCTGTCATCATCCTATTTACTCAGTCTTTTTCAATTTAATTTTAAACCTTATTTGCTCAAATGTGTTTATTAATATCCATGTTTGCTATCAGTATAAATTCATTATTTTAATGATTCATCTGCTTGATGCGGCTTTATTGATATTTTCATTTTCAACTCTCATGCGATCACTCATTTCTTTATTTAGTATTTTTCATTTTAGTGTGTCTGCTTTCTGATTTTAAAATGATTAAATAATGCAGTCACTAATTGAATGGTTGTCTGCAGGTTAAACATGGAGACAACCATAAAGGTTCAAAGGTGATATCAGAGATTTTTCTCACACGACTGCTGACAACAAAGGTATCGGAAACATTGCTGCAACTTATTTCAACATACATGATGTATAATTGTTCTTTAATTTAGATTCTGACATGAAAGATAGGCTAAGTAGTGATGTAGTAAGTAGGTAAGTATTTGCTAACATATGTGTCCGTCACTCGAAATAGGAATCTTGGGTATGGGTAGATGATGACATGATCTGTAGTCTGTAATCTGCAATGTATATTCCTACAATGAATTCTTTCCTCTCACTCTAAATAATTGCGGACGAAATTCCACCCCCAAAAAACCTTGGATGACAAAGGGTTTCCTCAAATCCTGTAGAAAAAAATCTGCGCTATATCTGAAGTTTATAAAAAACCCAAACGATAGCAATAAGCTTAAATTTGTTTCTTATAGAAACAAATTTAAATCATTGAGAATTCAGGCCGAAAAAAATTATTATGCTTCAGAATTTTGTAAATATAGCAACAACTTGAAGAAAACCTGGAACCTCTTGCGTACTCTTATGGGGACTAACGATAATGTAAATAACAATGCCTTATCCTTAACAGTCGACGGAGTGAAGGTTTCTGATCCCGAGACTGTAGCAAACAATTTTAATACTTATTTCACGGAGATAGCCCAGTCACTTGCAGCCAAACTTCCCACTGCTACGAGTTCCTTTGAAAAATTCATGCCTTCGTCACTTATCGAATCTTTTGGACTTAGTGAAACCTCCCCAGAGGAAATTATTCGACTTGGGCAATCCATAAATTGTTCACATGGCAGAGGAGTTGATGACATTGATCCAAGCATTGCACTTCTAACCCTACCCTCTATTGCTCACTTATTATCTGATATAATAAACTGTTCTTTTAACAGTGGGGTTTTTCCACAATCATTAAAAACTGCAAAAGTGGTTCCAGTTTATAAAAAGGGGGTTAAAGACGAATTAACAAATTACAGACCTATTTCAGTACTTCCATTTTTCTCAAAATTTTTTGAAAAAGCCATGTTTGAACGTCTTAATAATTTTTTTTCTAAAGGAAATGTCCTCTTCCCTTCGCAACATGGATTCCAATCTGGACACTCTACCTATATGCCATTGATGAGTATGCAAGACAAAATTTCCAATGCAATCGAAAATAAGCAGTATGCAATAGGTATTTTTTTCGACCTGGCAAAGGCCTTCGATACTGTTAATCATGACATCCTATTAAAGAAATTAAGCACTTATGGAATCCGGGGTACCCAGTTAAATTGGTTTTCAAGTTATTTTACAAATCGATCCCAGTTGGTTTCCTGCAATGGTGCTCTGTCTAATTTACGGCAAATTAACTTTGGAGTTCCCCAGGGGTCTATTCTCGGTCCTTTATTATTTCTTATTTATGTGAATGATCTCCCAAATGCATCTCCTTTATTGTACTTTATACTCTTCGCTGATGACACCAATGTATTTTACTCCAACTCATCTCTTGAAACCCTATTTAATGATGTTAACTTTGAATTGAAAAATGTAGCCGAATGGTTCCAAGCAAATAAACTGTCATTAAATCTTGATAAAACCAATTATATAATCTTTAAATCACATAGAAAGAGTTATGATGCAGGAAACCTGGGGGTGTGCATTGATGGGGTTCCACTAACTCAGGTAATATCAACCAAATTTCTAGGAGTATATATAGATCAGCACCTAACCTGGAAAGACCACATAAAAATTGTATCTAATAAAATTGCTAAAAACCTTGGAATATTATCCCGTACCTCCCAGTTAGTACCTCCTCAAATTCGACTCACCTTGTATTATTCACTCATTTACCCATACCTCACTTACTGTAACATAATATGGGCCTCCACCTATAAATCTAGTCTTCTGAATTTAATGAAGCTCCAAAAGCGAGCTATTAGATATATAGGAAATCTGCCCTATGGGACCACGACTGAATCTAAATTCCGGGAATATAGCCTTCTAAATGTTTATCAAATTAGGCAGGTGCAGTTAGGCGAATTTATGTTCAGATATTTTCATGACCTATTACCTTCCGTGTTTAAGAATTTCTTCCTCCATACTACTAAGGTGCACTCTTATCATACTAGACACGCTGACTCTTACCATTTGCCTCACGCCCGCACCAATATCCGACGCTTCTCTGTTAAATACAGTGGGGCTCAAACATGGAATAAGATTCCCCTCTCCATCAGACAGCTACCTAGCCTTCGAATCTTTAAGTCAAAATTGCGTGCCCTGATTCTTGACAATAAATAATAATTTATTCTGGTGCATTATGACTATTATTGATTCTCATTACAGAGTGAACAAATCGTCAAACTTTTAAATATCTTCTCCTACTCTGAATAAATTATATCTAAATCCTTACTACCCATGCAGCATCCAGTGTTGTTGAAAGTATCGGGCAAATGTACTTAAGTAAAAGTAAAAGTAAAGTGGATTTTAATTACTTAAGTAAAAGTAAAAGTACTCATCACAAATTGTACTTAAGTAAAAGTAAAAAGTATCCCCTTCCAATAATACTTTTAAAGTAAAAAGTAAAAGTACTGAGCCTTTCTATAACTCAATTGATTATTAACCTTCAAAAATACTAAATTCTCGAAATGGTTATCATTGAGTCTAGTATTTGCCCCTACGCACGCCTCTGATTCATTTTAGCACAATGCACAGCTGAAGAGTCGTTCTGCTGCAGAAATCGCAGTGCATCCAGCGTGCACCACCATCGAAAATCTATTTTTAGGCATGCAAATTTGAATAAGCTGTCTTAGCTTAGCGAAACGAAATGTTAATTAACGCTTTGAAGTAACGAACATTGTAACGGGTGTCGCATGAATTGTAACGAAGTAAAAGTACTGAAATATGGGTAAAATTTTACTTCGTTGAAAGTAAAAGTATTTTATTTTTTCGATACTTCGTTACATGTGAAAGTACTCAAACTTTTACTTAAGTACAGTAACGCGTTACTTTTACTTCGTTACTGTACAACACTGGCAGCATCCCGACCATCCAGCGACCTCTGTGCCTTAACTTCATCTAGATCTACTAGAGGCCCTATGATCATCGAATTAATGTGTATTTGTGCTATTAGTTAAGTTAGTTAAGGTGTTTGCTGTTTGTTTTCTTAAATTAGTTTTTTTTTCACTTATACTTTATGTTAGGACCACGGTACGGCAACCTATTGGCCATCATCATCTTGGTATAGTCGCCCAGGGGACTCACCTAGCGGGGTTGTAAGACCCCTTCCGAGTCCCCTGTGCAACCAAATAGAAACCTTTGGCATCGTTATTTAAGTAATGTTTTATTATACTTATTAACCTTGTGTTTATGATGCTTTATTTGATTTGTTCCTGTTGTTTTTGGTTGCCAAATAAATGATTTGTTTTTTTGGTTGCCAAATAAATGATTTGATTTGATTTGATAATCTATTTTTAAAAAATTGTGAAACAGTAAAATTTGTACACTATACAATTGGGAATAAAGAATGTATGACTTAGTTTCCATGCCATTGATTCTGACTTAACGAATTGTCTGAAAGTCTTATCATTGCTGCTACCATCAACATCAGGTGCTTACAATGTCAAAGTCCATTACGTCATTTGTCGATGGTAGCTACAATAAAACTGCTATCATAGTTAGTCAGAATTTCAATGTGTCTTCCCTATAATACGATGTCAAAATATGCTTCGACTCCAAATTCGACACATAATATTCATTCATTAATTCGATATCGATATTTGTTATTATTTTACCAGAAATTGATTGTTGGTCATTCTTGAACATATCACAAGCACAGAGTGTATGAACGAATGAATGAGTTTAAAGTGATGTTGAGACAGGTAATTGATAATTTATATAGCACCATTTCTTGGAAGCTGCTGGCAATGATTAATTAATTATCATTGTGTGTTTCAGATGATCATCGAGCCGTATGTGAGCGAGCTGTTCACGGCCATTTTCAAAGTGGACGATTCTTTGCCACCTGTCGTCAAATACCTGTTCGACTTTCTCGATAGAGCCGCTCAGACACGTGGCATCACTGATGGCGATGTGGTTCACTCGTGGAAGAGTAACAGGTGGGTGATGAGCGTCTACATCATTTTCCTCTTAAATGTGGTCAAATTTACGGCCGAAATGAATAATCAATACCTTCGATTTCTTTGAGAATTTGCATAATGTCCTACAGTGTCTCTGTCGTTGTAGGAGATATGCAAGGTTTAAATGAATTGAAGTGATACTGTAAACATAGAGAAAGAGCAGAAAAAGGAGATTATTTAATCAAGTCCGCTAAGTTATGTATGGGAATTCTTTTCTGCGGTGATTCAGCTCTGCCTTTTAAACTGAGCATACCATAGAATTCTGCACAGGAGGGTAATTAGTTAGTTTGTTTGTATGTGCACTTTTTATAGCACCCCTTCAAGATTTCTACTCAGAGGCACTCCCGACTGAAGCGTGGACACTTCATCAGAGTTTCACGCCAAAGGGCTGAGCAATTGTGAGTGAATGACTTGCCCAAGGTCCTTACGCAGCAACTTGAGGTGGATTCGAACCTGCAACCCTCCGGCTGCAAGGCAGCGAACACACCACCGCGCCCCAAACAATTAGTGTAATGTAGGAAGCAATAAGTAAGTAATACGAATGATAATTCTTGCAGTAATTAATTAGTAAGTGCAAGCCGTGCCTCCAATTGGCAGGCTTAACCTTCTCAGTGATGGGCTCGATGACCTTCCTGTGGGGCTTGTCCTCTTTCCAAGGACCTTCTTTTCTCACCTAAGTACCGTTACCTTAAGCTGTGCTGGAGATGGGAGCACCTCTGAGTAGTTTCTTGAATGGTGCTACACATATATAAATGTCCGATTTAAATGAATGAGCACGTAGTAATAAAAACTGTTAAGTAACAGCAGTTTTCATTTTCTGTTGTAGTTTGCTGTTGCGGTTCTGGGTGAACGTGCTCACGAATCCGAGTTTTGTGTTTGACGTTTGTAAGTCGGACGTTGTGTCGTCGTGTCTGTCGGTTGTTGCGCAGGCGTTCATGGACAGCTGTTCAATGCAAGAACTCAACATAGGACAGGTCAGACAGCGGTTCAATCACATTGGCGGTTCAATCACATTTGCGGTTCAATCACATATGGGTGATATTGTTAATAATTGCAGTGTTGATGATCATATAACATCTGGTGAGAATGACATTGAATGATATTTTACAGTATAGTGTCGTGGCAGTAATAAATTGTGACCATAGTGATGTTAATGAATAACGAGACAACAATGCTTGTTAATTGTTTCCAGGATTCTCCATCCACAAAGCTCCTCTTTGCCAAGGACATTCCAAAGTACCGCACACTAGCTAGGCAGTTCTTTGCCAACATTCGAAATCTACCTGCTGTCTCTGATGCTGATATGGATACAAAGATGATGGAAATGTCCACAGTATGTATTAAACAAGGGCTATTGCAAGATCTTTATTTGTTTATTCCTTCAATATTATCTTATTGGTGAACTGAATTTTTTTATGGTAGGTTTGATCAGGAAAACAAATTTGTTTTTTCTATCTGGCTTATCATAAATTTGATCAGAATATCGTTAGTTTAATCTTGCACGTGCCATCTGCTTATCGCACGCTGGAATTATCAGTTCCTATTAACAAATGATAAGCTCATTACAGTCTCTGTTTGGCTTATCATAAAGTAGTTCTTCTATTCGGTGTACAGCTGCTGTGTTCTGCTTTGTTTTGCAGCGAAATCGAACGGATTTCAACTTGGAGGTGGCGCTTCGTGATCTCTATTTCTATGCCGACAAGTTTCAGTACGAGGTGAGTAATTCATCGTGATATGATTGGTATACATGTAACTTCACAAAATAAAACTATGGTACTTAAACAAATATGCTGCTCACTTATCTTACTTACTTACTTGCAATACTAAGCGTGCTGTCGATCCTGTAACAGTTTGTTTCTGTGAAAATTTCAATTTCTTGCTGCCATGATGGCTATTTCGGATAATTTCATATTGAGAATATTTCATATGATGTTGCTTTTGTGTAATTCTGCATTTGGCATTTTTTAATCTGTTTCCAAGGCACACAGCTTGTAGTTTGAGGTGAGATTTATAAAGAGATGAGTGTTGCTTCTATCACACTGGTGGACAATAGCTTATATCTGCCTGATATTCATTCACAGAAATTATTTTCGCCGTCTCTGTAATTCTCTGTTTCTGGCACCTATAATTCGGCTGGTTCCAAAGACATAAATTTTCTAGATGATGAAGAAATGAGTTTGTGATTTTATTTGGCTCCTGAAATTTTCAACAATTTAATGAGTGTTTCGTACGTTGCAAACTGGAATCTTGCCTCTTCCACACTGCTAACGAATTGCAATATTTCTCTTTTTTAAGTTTATAAAATGCATGCATAAACTAGCAATTTTTAGTTGCATTGCATCATAATATGCTGAAAAATTATTTCAGCATGAGCACTGAGAGTAACAAAACTTTTATGATGTGAGTGCACTTTACTTATTTATTTAATTTGTGCACTGTGCCATGCCACACCGCACATTATTCTTTCCATTTCTTTTACAGCTTATGGTTGCCCTTGGAAACAACGCGTCGTGCAAACGAATGCATCTGCTAGAAAAATTCGAGGACGTACAGCAACAAAGGAAAGGCGAAGAGGAATAACTGGGAGTCAGTCTCGTTTTTGTATATCTGTGATCAAGAAGCTGTTTGCGAAATACATTTGCTCAGGAAGATCATTTCGCGTTATCTGCGATGCTCATCAGAAACCATGTGATTAGAAATAGAAGCTCAAACAGACCAACATCTTCAGCAAATCATGACTCAAATCAACTCGTTTTATAGGATAACTGTGTTCGTAAGATTAGTTCTCGAGTTGTTTGCGCTGATACTCGACGACACCAATTTTTATGTTTGTTGACTGGTTGCGTTGAGACACATTTTGTCTGATGTCAGCGATCACCGAATGCATTTTCTCAGTTGTCGTATATGCCAGTGACTTCTACACTGCCTAAATAAATTGTTATACTGCTTATTATATTTATGTGAAATTGAACAGTGTACACAGTCTCAAGACAATTTGACATCTCTTGAAATAATCAAATTGGTCGTTCAAATTGATGTGCCTTCAAACGTATATTAACTTGCAATATTCAGTTTGGTTCAAAATTACTTGACTTGAAACGTATATGCTAGTTCATGTTAACCAGACTTTAAATAAATTAGGGTATATGTATATTCTTGTTGAAATTGAAATGCTGAGCATATATGGGTTGGTTCCATTTTAACTTGACGTGACCTCACAAATATATATGCTGCTTCAGATCGAAGTGACTAGAAATATAAATGTTGCTATGAGTTGGTTGAATAGTGCTGTAGAGCAACGTTGTGTCACAGCCACAAGCCACCTATACAGAATTGTTGTTTTGTATATTTTAACCAATAACTGACCTATACATTCAGTGCACAGTGTAATTTGTCTGATGCCACGGGTTGTATGTCTGTATTTTTCATGCAGATTACATAGAACATGTTGGATTAGAATATCATTAGATTGGCGTTGATTAAAGTGTGACTTGCTAAATCCCAATACAAATGTTGAAGTGCTAGGTAACATGGACACATGGATGTTTCTTTGATCCAGAATCGAAGTTTTGCCACTTTCAAAAGAACCGACAAGAAGAGTTTCTTATAATTATGTGTATTCCATCATGTGTTCGAGAAAACATTCTTTCCAATCATTATTTTGTAATTATTGTAAGATCTGTGGGGGTTTTTAGTCTGAAGAGCTCCATTAGCGAAGCATTGTACATGTGTGATATGAACTTAGGATTATGCTACTGTAGTCATCTTTTAGCTAAGGATTGCAATGTGAGGGCATCATATCTCAAGCCGATGAGCTATAGAAGGTCCATTATAGACAATGCAGTTTTGGTCCTGTGAATTTAGGACAAATGTCCCAATGTTATAACAACTCAAGGGTATTGTTTTGTAAAGATGACTTTGGTTTAGTACATGAATTAAACGTTAGCCTGGGTGTTAAATTTGAGACCCATGCGCATCATATGTACTGTTTGTTATGAAGTGTTAAGCTTTGTTTATCACAAAAAAATTAATGATATTATGCTCTGTAATTTCAATCGAGTAGTCACACTGTTTGGCATGCTTAGCGCTTGGGTTCAAACAACAATATTGTACATAATTGCCTGCATGGTGAACAGGTGTGACATTCCCCAGCTATGTGGTTGTAAATGCTGTACTGTGGTGCTAAACCTTGTGATCTGTGGATAACATACATCTTTGCTACATCTTTCCATCAATAATAATCTCAATTGTCATGGATTAAATGTGTAGTGAATATTTCGCTCGGGTTATGTTGATCCTTTCGATTTGTGTTTGTTGCGATCCCTCATCGGAGCGTTATGATCTTGTAAAACTGTTGCTGTTTCCAAGATCACTGAAATCTATACGAGACATTTAATGATCTGCTGTTGATCGATAGACTGCACTCTTTTCTGGGACTTTTCAGCTACTGAAAATAGTTTACTTAATTAAAATTTAATTAGAAAATTATTTAGACCTATTTCTAAAATGATATAATTTAAGTTTAAATAAATAATTTGATAAATAAATTTAATTTAAGTTTAGTTATATTATTTCATTTCCACTCTTAATATATTTTAGAATCAGAGGCTGAGGTTTAACCCTTAAGAAGCCTTCCACAATTCTTCTGAATTTGTTCAGTTCTGGAACCTTCTGTTTTCTGGAACCTTTTGTGTAGAAAAAGCAGTGTTTATACACATGTAGTATAAAGAGCACAATTCACACCATAGTCACACTGTACAATTCAGAGTAGCAACACTGTCTCATTATTTGACAACTGACCAGTTTTTAAAATCCTGCAGTATATTTTGCCTTTTAATGTGATCTTGCGAAAAAAAATTCTTGATTTGCTATTTTCTGTTAATTGTTTTAGATAGTCCATATTTTATAAAGTGTAAAGGTTTGATCTGCAAATATTGTTTCATAAATGCAGTTTGTTATTGTAAATTATGTACAGTTTTGTAAATTTTCTGTAAAAATGTGTAAAAACTTTGGCTTATTTAGCTTGCAGTATTGATGCATAGGGTTTATGTATAAGTAGAAATTTGTTGGCTATTCCTACCTGTGTCGAACAATCAAGAAACTGACTTGTAATGCTTTCATTGTACATATGGTCCAAGCATAATGTGGATTTAACTTACTTTCAATGTATATTAAAATCTAGAAGATGTTTGTTTTGAAAATTGTGTTTTGTTGACAATAATTGTGGCAATGAGTGCAGCATATTTTGTCTTTAAATTAATGCAATCATTTAAAAAAATTTACTCTGGTCTCCGTTTCTCAGGGCCGTCATTCGCTGTGCTCCGCTGCCTGACGGTGCTCGTGGTGACTACCTTGCCCCTTTTCTTATGCCACTACAATGCAGCGAAGAGCATTCTCGGTGGTAGGTCCAGCTATCTGGAATGGCCTCCCTGCAGTTTCCGCTCACTTCCCCGTGATTCTGTTGGCTCTTTCTTTCACCTTCTCAAGATTTTTCTTTTTGACTAGGTCAGGGTTGGGAATGCCTCTGAGTAGAGATCTTGAAGAGGCACTATATAAATTTGTGTGATTGATTAATTGATTGATTGAGTAAACATATTGATACACAAATAGTGACTAAAATTTTCAACTGTATATATATACAGGGTGAGAATTGCCGGGGGGTTGGGGGGGTTCAACCCCCCCAGTCTTTCTTAGAGCCCCATGTTAAAGTATGTTTTTCGTACCCCAATTTTAAGTTTATCATAGGCCAGCCCCTCCCAGTTATTTTTCCACAATTCTCATACTGTATATATATACGAGGGTTGATCAATAAGTAATGAGAAAAATATATTAGACAGCTGTTTTTTGCAGAATTTTTATTTTTATTTATTAACTTACTTATTTAGCAGAGTTTTGATTGTTAAATGGTCACGTGGGCCATTACTGTGGTTGCTAGGCAACCGCCGGAAGCCGTCTACCCAGCGGCTGTTGTAAATAATGGATAAAAACGAGAAACGTGCGGTTATTAAATATTCGCATTTAAAAGGATTTACTCAAAATGAGATTGCAACGGACATGAAGAAGGTTTTAAGGGACAATGCCCCTTCACAGGCTACAGTCTATCGGTGGGTAGCTGAATTTAATCGCGGTAGGCAATCAACTGAAGACGAGCACCGTTCTGGCCACCCTATTGAGACCTGTGCCAACGAAAACGTCCAGTTCGTCCAGGATCTGATACAGAAAGATCGGCGGGTTAATATTAGAAATGTAGCAGATTGTTTGAAGTTGTCGTACGGCACAAACCATCATATTATTACAGACATTTTGGGGTACTACAAGGTCTGTGCTCGATGGGTTCCACGAATGTTAACCCATGAAAACAAGCAAGTCCGACTAACAACTTCTCGTGAAAATCTCGACCTTTTTAGAGAAGACCAGGCAAAGTTTCTACGCAGATATGTCACTATGGACGAGACTTGGGCTCACCACTTTGATCCCGAGACAAAACTTCAGAGTATGGAGTGGAAGCATGTCGATTCCCCGACACCGGTCAAATTCCGCAAAATTGCATCAGCGGGTAAAGTTATGGCATCCGTATTTTGGGACAGTGAAGGTATTTTGATGATTGACTACTTGGAGCGTGGAAAGACTATCACGGGTGTCTACTATGCACAGTTAATCCGAAAACTTCGCATGGCTATTAAGGAAAAACGTCGAGGGAAGTTGCGTCAAGGTATCGTGTTTCATCAGGACAATGCTCCAGCTCACACCTCGTCTGTTGCAATGACTGCAATTCGCGAGTGCGGCTTCAAACAGCTACAAAACCTACCCTATTCTCCAGACCTGGCACCATCTGACTTCCATCTGTTTCGTTATCTGAAAAATTCGCTTCGCGGACAGAAATTTGACACTGATGAAAGTGTTATGCATGCCATAAATGACTGGTTTTAGGGGGTGGATAAAACTTTCTTCCTGGAGGGTGTAAAATCACTTGAACATCGCTGGGGAAAATGTGTTGAACTTCAAGGAGATTATGTTGAAAAACTATAAAACAATTTTGGTCCAGATTTGCTGTCTAATATATTTTTCTCATTACTTATTGATCAACCCTCGTATATGGTGTGTAGGGAAAACCAGAGGATTCGTATACACTGAGCATCCTATCATTGTAGTCTGTCATGGACACTGGACAGTTTGATATTTCCCACAGTTGTTCGAGTCGCCGTGAATTGATCATTATGTTGGCCACATGTGAATATAACGTGGGTGATGCTAATTATCACATATCACATTTCACATGTAACCTACGTGTTTCATGTGGTGGATTTTTTAAAATCACTCATTAAGCATAATTAGGCTTTATATAATAATGCCATTTGTAGCTTAGATCTAACAATGTTGCAAGGGTTAGGTTTATCGACAATCAAGCTAGACTACGCTTTTTATGCTTGAGCATGAGCATAATAAATTTTTTTTTATCAATGGATCCTACTCTTCACGACCTTAGACGATCATAATGCTTTTTATTTTTTGGACCGCTATAATTATTGTTCTGTGTAGACAACACTTCTGACTGGCAGATCATAATTTCTCATGTGGTCTAGACTTTACCAAAGGCTTCGCACCACTACCACCACTAAATAATGAATATTATTGTCCTTTAAATAATACCTTCATTGTATTCACTCTCTTTGATTTGGGTAGAGGACTAAGCTGGAGTCGAAATCTCGAACTGAATTTCAGCCCTGGCTTCACTGACAGTACTGTACATGCAGTAGGCATAATATAGCCTACTAACCACTAGGCTATATAGGCTTAGTATGACATTATGCTATGAAGTATAATATATAAATACATTTAGGCCTATATGTAATTGATATAATAATATTATATTCATTTGGCCTGCATGAGATTTTTCATCACTTTAAGGGTCTGGGCCCTCGATATTGGTGGGGCACGGTGGTGTAGTGGTGGAGTCGTTGCCTTGGAGCCGCAATGTTCGAGGTTCGAATCCACCTCGCCGCGTAAGGACCTTGCAATGGGCAAGTCCTTCACTCACAATAATTGTTCAGCGCTTCGGCGTGAAACTCCGATGCAGTGTCCACTCTCCATTCGGGAGCGCCTCTGAGTAGTGAGAGCTTGAAAGGGCGCTATATAACAAATGCACATACAAACAAACAAACAAATATTATCGATATCGTTAATGACGATATCTCTTATATACGTAGGCCTATGTCACCATAAACCAGCACACGAAGTTTAGACGGTATAACCGACGAGGAGCTGCGCAGACATTGTAGGGGAAGCCGGGATAATCTCGACCACAGGATAACTGGCCCAGGCTTCCTCTACACCAGACTGAATCCTATAGCGTTTGATGCGAACGAGGAAGATTGAGCAAAGAGACCGA
This sequence comes from Lumbricus rubellus, assembly GCA_945859605.1. Taxonomy (NCBI): domain Eukaryota; kingdom Metazoa; phylum Annelida; class Clitellata; order Crassiclitellata; family Lumbricidae; genus Lumbricus; species Lumbricus rubellus. Next base: position 30,066,717 of record OX243816.1, read on the forward strand.
TGAGACTAAAAACCAAATAGCATGAGCTCATCTGTAGTCACTCTGACACAGGTAGTATGCAAAGATAGGCAGTTTAGTCAATCAAAGTTTTTAGTTTTTAAACAGATTATAGTCTCTTGAATAAGTAGCCCAATGCACAGTAGGTTCAATACAATACTAAAAAATACGAGGATCCAGACGATCACATACAAAGTTTTTTACTCATGGAATGATAGTGACAGGACTACAAATGATAGAAAGAGACATAGAGACTGAGCGACTGAGACAGATGCAGACAAAGAGAGAGGAACACGGATCGCGTGTTTAGGCCCTGTTCAGGAAATTCTCACAAACTTTTTAATTTGTTCTATAGGCCTATGCCATGCTAATTGTCGAATTCTCTCTTCTTATTCATCTAAAATTCTAATTGTGTAGGCCCTATGGTCTATATAGATTGATGCTGTGCATCTATAGACCAGTGTCTTTCAAATGCTACAGTCAACCGCTGTAGTCATAATATACGGTAATTCAGCACTGCATTTCTCTATCTTATCTACTACAGCAGACCTACCGTTGTCTGGACCTCGTCTTCAGGAGGTGAGTTTGCACCTAAACCCTTTGTGGATAGCGGTCTGGTTCATCTAGGTCTAAAATTTATTTATTATTATATAGGCCTAGGCCTACTTAGTCTCTCGTAATCGGCGTAGGTCTATTATTGTGACCTAAAGATGGAATGGAGTGCAACCTTTTTCGACGACTTTTTTGCAGCTGGAATTGTCGTCGGAAAAGAATTGCGGAAACACCGGAGATTGGAGAGAAAACGCTCCATCTGAAAGTATAGTGGTCATAGAAGAAGGACGAAGATGGTGGCAGTGATGGTGGTGGTGGTAGTGGTGGTGGTTGTGGTGGTGGTGATGAGGAAGATGAAGAATGAAGATGATGATGATGATGATGATGATGATGATGATGATGATGATGATGATGATGATGATGATGATGATGATGACGACGATGATGACGATGACGATGACGATGACGATGACGATGACGATGACGATGACGATGACGATGACGATGACGAGGACGAGGACGAGGACGAGGACGAGGACGATGACGATGACGATGACGATGACGATGACGATGACGATGACGATGACGAGGACGAGGACGAGGACGAGGACGAGGACGAGGACGAGGACGAGGGCGATGGCGATGGCGATGGCGATGGCGATGGCGATGGCGATGGCGATGGCGATGGCGATGGCGAGGGCGATGGCGATGGCGATGGCGATGGCGATGGCGATGGCGATGGCGATGGCGATGGCGATGGCGATGGCGAGGGCGAGGGCGAGGGCGAGGGCGAGGGCGAGGGCGAGGGCGAGGGCGAGGGCGAGGGCGAGGGCGAGGGCGAGGGCGAGGACGAGGACGAGGACGAGGACGACGACGACGACGACGACGACGACGACGACGACGACGACGACGACGACGACGATGACGATGATGACGACGACGACGATGATGACGACGATGACGATAACGATAACGACGACGACGACTACGGTGATGATGATGATGGTGATGATTTTGATGATGAGCTGACTCAAATACATCGGTGACGATTACGACTATTGTTATAGCTGGAGGCTATAATTCTTCTTTAGCTAGCTAGCCTAAACGTCAGCACTATTTTGTCATCCCGTTTCGAACCATAATATGGCTACCCTAAATTAAAATACCTATTATATTTTAAATGACAGAGACATTGAACCGTGGAAACTGCTGGAAACTGGTGATCAGTCCGCAACCATGATACTGGTCACTGCTCTGCTCGTTTCCTTATCAGTGTTGATGTCATCCGAAAGAGGATATGGGGCATCAATGGCTACCAGAGAAGAACAGGAGGTAAGAATTAAATTATTTTCATAGAGGAAAATATTTCTAAGGAAACATTTTCGCTTGTACATTTCTCACAAATTAAGGATCTGAAGACTTCTAATATCTTGCCAGACGTGCCACAATTCGGTTAAATTCTTTGGAACCTTCAGTTAGGTCTGCTCTAACATAACGTACGGGACGTAATGCTGGTGTTTCCATAGGCCTATTAGGCTATTAAGAAAATACACAATTATAATTAGGCCTATACTCACAAGAATAGGCCTACGTAGAATCCGAGGTTATCTTCCCTCAATGATTTCAAGCAGTGCGTCCGTTTATTCGACGTTTGTACTAATTTATCATTATGCTACCGTGGTATGGAAAAATTCAAGAAAATATTCTAAATAGTAAAATCTTCACTTAAAATCTAGGCCTTCATTTGGGCCTAAGTAAATTAAGTATCATCTTGCACGACACACTGCAGAGCGCGTCTGAGATTCGACTTTACAGAACTTTTCCAAATGTCTTGACAATAATTATTTTGTATTTTCGTAAAACGTTTGCGATCACAATATTTTCTTACCTGAAAGGACTTGATCCGACCCAGTCTATTCCAATCTGATCCGATCTCTGTTCTTTTCTAATTGAAATTGCAATTGTAATAGGCCTACGTACGACATTGAAATTTATAAAGCGCCACAAAAAGCGCCCGCACATAGGGGCAAGAGGGGCACTTGCCCACCCCGGGAAATTTATGCCTATTTTTAAAACTATGCCTTGGTTTAAAATATTATTTTGACTAAAACGCTAATTGATACCAATGCAGGGGCGGACCCAAGGGGGAAATCCGGCCATGCCCCTTTAGAGATTTGCACAGAACGTTAGCAATTGAGGCTTAAGTTCGCGTAGGCCTATTCGGAAAAGGTAAGCAGGCAGAAAAAGTAGCATATGACTTTAAAGGTCATCAGATTTCAAATACCGTAACAGGATTTGAGACGGTTTTTTATGCATTTTGAAAGAAAAGCTAAAAAACTCAAAAAAAAGCCATAAGATTTTTGGGAAAAGACCAAAGACATATAACTTCCAAACTTTCTGCATCCGCCCTTGTACCAATGATACGAAAAGTTAAATTGAGAAATTAGAGGCGCTATAAGTAGGCTAGCTAGGCTATATGAAAGGGCATCAATCGGTAGCCCAATCGTTTCAGCTGAAACCGGGCATGAAAGCACGGTTCATCTGCAAACCCCCGTCTAAACTCGATCTTTAATTCTAATCCGTCAGAAACGCCATTATTACGGTAGGCCTATAATTGGAGTTTCTCTCACACATGATTTTTCAGGCGTACCTAACGAAATACGGTTACATGGGATACGATCCTCGATTGGTCCACATCAAGGATTCCAACGAAAAGTTTAAAATGGCGGTGAAGAAATTCCAGTGGATGAGCAGAATGAACGAAACAGGTGAAGAAACATCAACCTTTTTTCACATCGCTCAGTCCATACTCAACGCAGATTCTAGACTGATTGCCCGTCTTCACAGGCACCTCTGGATCTTAGTTTATGTTTGATGCACTTTACTGGCTTCCTCTCCACATGCAGTTTAAGAATATTAAGATCCTCACTCAGATTCTCAAGGTTCAGCGGACTGTTGCCCAAAATATCTTCGGCCCCATTCAGCTTTCTCGTACCGTTCACTTCGGCCATCTGTTGGACTTGAGCTCTTGGCTCCTCGCTCCAGAAATTATATTTGTAGGCCTACTTGTGCAGACTGTAAACTTCAACATGCTTGTTATTTGGAATCAATAAACGAATTGTATTCAAACATAGATTACACACATACACACATACATGCATTGCATACATACTGTCATACACACATACATACATACATACATACATACATACATACATACATACATACATACATACATACATACATACATACATACATACATACATACATAAACTACACACATATATACGAACCTACGTACATACATACATACATGCATGCGTACATACGTGCATACATACATACATGCGATACATACATACAACATACATACATACATACATACATACATACATACATACATACATACATACATACATACATACATACACACACAAACACATACATACATACATACATACATACATACATACATACATACATACATACATACATACATACATACATACATACATACATACATACATACATACATACATACATACATACATACATACATACATACATACATACATACATACATACATAGGCCTACATACATACATACATTTGTACATACATACATACATACGGTACATACATGTACATACATACGGTACATACATATGCAATACACACAGACGCGTAAGTACATCTAAAGCCTTGTCTGATAAATGCACGATTAACTTGTTTTTGTGATATAGGAATTGTTGATGACGAAACGATGAAGATGATGGAGATGCCGAGATGTGGAAATCCAGATATGGTCGGAATGTCAATGGTTGCAAGGAGAAGACGAAGATATGCAGCAATCGGTCAATGTTTCAAATTTTATTAGGCCTATAATAAAATAATTATGAATAATTATAATAATAGTGAGAATTGTCTGGTTCTGATGCAACAGTGAGGATAAAGAAAAGGTTTGGCTCAATCACTTCTCATAAATAATATGAGTTACAGAGTATAATTTAAATATAGGCTATGCAGTCACTGTGTGAGCCAACGGCGCCGCCAGGATTTTTTTCTGTACGCACAACTTGCACAAAATAATATAAAGCGAACAGCGATCGATACGAGCTTATATATATATACATATGTAGGCCTATGTATATATACCGTATATGCCTACTGGCGATTATGATGTATCGACCATAGGCGCCGAGTTGACCCGAAGAGTAGGGGTGCTTAAAAGAATGTGAAAATATGCGCGCGCCAGCGCGCGAAAATTTTTTTGACCCTTTTTTATAGGAGACTTATTGAAATCACCACTGTTCACATAGGCGGAGACTTGGTCCTGGTTTTAAAGGACGAACTCGCGGCCAAAGTATGATCGCCGAGCAGGGAAGGGGTTTGGGAACGGGATGTGCTCCTCCCCCTTTTTCGATTTTTTTATTGTCACACTGCGATGGTAGAACCCAGGGATACCGCTCCAAAATTTAAGAAAAGCCAAGATGTGGTCTTAAAAAAAGCCAAGAAAAGCCAAGTTAATAATTATGTAATAAAATGTCACATATTTCATTTCAACAGAAGCTATTTTGTCCGATAAATTGTGATGTTTATGAAATTATGCATAGGCACCTAATTAATCCTGAAATCAATGCATGTTAAATTGTTAATAATTAATAATTAATTATTTATATTTATATAAATAACCTAATAATAATAATTTATATAAATAATGTATATTTATATAACCAATTATTGGTTCCGTAACTTCCGTTCTCTGATTTTTTAACATAGGCCTACTAACAAGATTTTGGAACATAGTGTGCTAGTTTTATCCAAAGGTATTAGAGTCTTTTTAGACTCTAAAGACTCCATTATCTTTGATTTGTTTTTATCAAGTTATTTGCGATTTGCGCGGAATCTCGCGAAATTGCACGTGACGTCACAAATAACTAATATGCAGAGAGGAAACAGTTAAGAGAATAATAAAGTCGGATAAAATTTAAAACTAGTCAGTAGATGGAGCCATAGTTATATTACTGCCAAGATTATTGTTATTTAGTGAATTATTGCTTAAATTATTGTTATTTTAGTGGATTATTGCTAAGATTATGGTTATTTAGCGGGCAGAAAAAAAGCCAAGTAAAAAAGCCAAGGTCCTTTGAAAAAAAGCCAATATCCCAAGATACGTTGGAAAAAGCCAAGATCTTGGGAAAAAAGCCAAGGAGCGGTATCACTGGTAGAACCTTAGGCTATCATTTTGACGTCATGACATCCTTGTCAAAATTTCCTGTTATCTCATTGCATTATAGACATGATTTAAAACTTCAATAAAATAATGTTCTTCCTAATTTAAATTTTTTGATCATTCTGTGATTTCTTAGTGCAATAAATGCTATGATTAGGGTAGTCCCAAAATCACGGTCAAAAAGTGAAAAAATCACGGCCTACTTTTGCAAAAATCCAAAAATTCACGGCACCGTGATTCACGGTGCCGCGAATTTTTTCAGTCACAATTTCTGTATGAAGTCGATTTTTATTTGGAAATTTAGCATAAACAAGTATTTTGGAATGAATATTCACTTGTCAGCGACGTAATTCACTCCCCAAACCGAAATTCATACATTAATTTAATGGTTCCGCACAGAAAATCTATATGAATTTAATGGTTCCGCGCTGTTTTGGTCGTGGGCGCCATTTTGACGTGTTTTTATAAAAAAAAGTGCTGAAAATGTGAAAAATCACGGAAAATCACGGGAAAAGGCAAAATTCACGGAAATCACGGCAAACGGCGAAATTCACGGTTTCCGTGATTTCCGTGAATTCGTGATTTTGGGGCTACCCTAGCTATGATTGATGAAAATCTAGTGTCCAGGGTAATCTGAAACTGGTTTCAGGTTACGGGGGGGGGGGGGTGATGTTTAGGAGGGGTAATTTGGTACCTTTACACCGGCATGTTGCTATGCTATTGTCGCCTTGAAGCCGGAAGGTTCGAGGTTCGAATCCACCTCGCCGTGTAAGGACCATCACTCACAATTACTCAGCGCTTCGGCCGGAGTAGAGAGGTTGAACTTTGAAGGGGTGCTATAACAAGTGCACATACAAACACATACAAACAAAAGACGTCATTAAATTTTCTTTGAAAAGTTTTAACGGTTTTACATCCAGGATCCATAGACCTCTAGGGCCTAGGTGGCCTTGATTACGATACAGAACAAGCTTATACACTAAGTCTTATAGTTAGGACGTTTCAAGAAAGTTGCAATAGTTTTTTGACTTGCTCGCTTCATTTTTAATCAATGCTTTCCCGGAACACGAAGATATACCCGAAGACGCTGACTGCGAAGATGGTTCTCTATTAGAGTGTGTGTAAGTAAGTAAGTAAGTATATTCTATAGAATTATAGAATTTCAATAGATTCAAAAGGTTTTCATCGCTTATAATATTTCACGCTTTAATTCTTTAATTTACAATTCTTAAAATTTTTTTTGCCTTTCCGCGCTGTACGCACTTGCGTAAGTGCGTACGCCTAACGGCGCCCCTGGTGTGAGCGACATAAAATACGATAGATTCTTAAATAATAATGAGGCCTATAATATTAATTATTATTATTATAATAACCAAGTAAAGCAGATCAGCAGACACAAACTGCAACGAGACATGTTTAAGACGACATGTAGAAAAAGAAAGCGATATCGGTAGGAACTCCCTGAAAATGAAATGGAATACAATTAAGCTTATTAGCGTTAAAGACGTCAACGTATTGTTGTCATATTAAGATGTCATTCAACTTCGCAATAAAATTAAAGCGTCCGAC
>OX243816.1:30079067-30392511 GCA_945859605.1 Lumbricus rubellus
CAATGACGGCGATTATGACGATGACTTTGTTGATGGTGAAGATGATTGTGTTATTTAATCTGGTTTAGTCAAATCTTTTGAAAGGCATTGAATCAATCATCACAAATGGAGGAGGAGGAGGAAGAAGAAGATGATGAAGAAGGAAAAGAAGAGGAGCGGAGGAGGAAGAAGAAGATGATGAAGAAGAAGAAGATGAAGAAGAGGAGGAGGAGAGGAGGAGAAAGAAGAAGAAGAAGAAAAGAAGAAGAAGAAGAAGAAGAAGAAGAAGAAGAAGAAAAGAAGAAGAAGAAGAAGAAGAAGAAGAAGAAGAAGAGGAGGAGGAGGAGGAGGAGGAGGAAAAGGAAGAATAGGTTCATGATTATGATAAGGCTGATGGTAATGTTGTAACCTTCGTGCCTTTGTGATGCAGGTGCCGATTACTACATGGGTCATCGTCGTCGTTTTCTGTCACGTGCGAGATCAATCAACGCTGATTGGCCAGGTCTTCCAGATGATATCGACACGGCCGTCTACCTGGATGGTTCTATCGTATTTTTCAAGGTACATGTATACTATGTACATGTATAGGGGCTACCATTGTGCTACGCCGAGAGTAGGCTAAGCGCATACATGAGTGCTTACTTACATAGGCCTACCTAAATGAATGTCTAAAAAGTAGGCCTATATTATTTATAGCATACAATTATGTCAAGCACTTTTTTTAAACTTTCCTCTTTGACTTTGCTTAGGTCGGGATGGCCTCTGAATAGTTGTCCTGAAGGCGCGCCCTATAAAGTACTCAGTTGGATAGATGCATTGCATGCATACAGTGCATGCATCTATAGGACCATTCATTGTCTTGTATTCAAACATTTTAAAAGTGCCTTAATTCGTGTACAAGGCGAATCGTTTTTGACGGCGCTTCCACTGCGCATAGCATGCAGAAGAAAAAGATATGTGTTGCGAAAAGGCAATGAGGAGGAGGAGGAGGAAGAAGAAGAGGAGGAAGTGAAGAAGCTATAGAATCTGAGTGCGAGTTGGTGCAGACAGCGTATTCCAAAAAGAATGGTCAACTGAGGTAAAGGACCAGGAATGAGTCAAAGCTGTTATGGTATACGGGGAACTAACATGTATAGGCCTACATGAATGGACAAGAGAATGCAGTATAGAAGAGGATGTAATACGTTGGGATGACAGACAAGTAGGCCTATCATATACAGATAAAAATCTCTCTTATCTTATTTTATTCCAAGGGCAACCAATGCTGGCGCTACAACATTTCTCGTCAGCCGATTGGCCGCAACCCGCAGGACATCTCCACCGTATTTGCTGGACTTCCGAGTAACATTAGCGCTGCATTTGTCTGGAGCGGAAACGGAAAACTCTACTTCATCAAGGGTAATCAAGTCTTCTAATACACATGAGCAACAGATTAGTCATCCAAAGATTGTAAGACATATCCACTAATGGTTCGACCATACGTTAACTCTATACCATTATGGTACTGGCTACATTATAGGCCTAATAGTGAGGAGGTTAAGGTCCAAAAACGCAGTGCATTGTGCATCTTGTGGATAAAAGCAACAAATTTTATAATACTTCATGTGAGACACCGTTCTAATTCTACAGGAGTAGGCTACTCAAACTTGTGCTAAAACAACTGCGCATTATCCAATTTATCCGACTATACTAAGTCTTATCGAATTAGGCCTATGCGATAACCTACCTTGAACGCCATATTGTAGTTGCGCACTTAATCACTAAACTCTCGTCTTGAAACTCTTTTTGTTCCAAAGCATTTCTGCGAATCTTATTGTTGTTTCACCTTATCTAGTTAATTTGGTTTTTTTATGAGAGCGTTGTAGGCCTATTCCACGTTAGCCAATCCTTTTAAGTTGTCGCTAAGCCCATCAAGATAGTAAATCGCGAAATTCAAGTTCCACAAACAGCTTTAAGCCTATATATATATATATATATATATATATATATATATATATATATATATATATATATATAGTAAAAGGGGAAATGGGACGATTTCGATGAAGCGAGGTGAGGGGATTTCACAGCTATAAAGGCAGATATAAGTTGACAGAGGATTGCAATCTTGAGTCAAGTCCTGCAGTCAAGATACCGGTACTGAAGTCTTGGTTGATGCTGATTACCTTCTTAAACTTTTTCTGTGTTCCTGTTCATTCTGTTCCTTCTATTTTTCTTCTCTCTTCAGAAGTATGTCTTTCCATCTTGATTCTTGACCATGATAGAACTGATAGCTATATATAGGTCTAAACACTGCAATCGCGTCAAAAACATTTACCTCAGTCAAAAGTTTACATATGAAATCTTCTACCACATGCAGGCGAACAATATTATCGAATGTCAAGACTTCCACAGTTCGACTTCTCCTATAAAGCAGACTCTGAATATCCTCAACCTCTACACCTCTGGCCAGGACTTCCGACAAAGATAGACGCAGCCTTCAACTACACGAACGGCAGAACCTACTTCTTTTCCGGATCCAACTACTATCGTTTCAATGACGTCAATTTTAAGGTAAAATTTTGTGAACTGCAGGTATCAACTTAGTTGTAACAATTCAGAAATTAAGATAAGCTCCCAGATGCTAAAAATTTCTATATCAAGTAAGTACCTTTTTTTGTAGGCCATAAGCGGCATAAAAGCATGTGTGCAAGTAGAGTGAGAAGTACTATTTTGAGAACATCACCAGCGGCTAAATAACGTCATCGCCCTTTAGCACTCGCACTCAATGAACTCGGTCAAAGGTCAATCGGGAGGAGAGGGGAGAAGATAAGAGAAGTCGGGAGGGGCGGGAGTGGAGGGGAAGGAGAGTTGGTCAGGAAAACAGAGTAGAGGAGGAAGGAGGTCGGTAGGAAGGGGAGAGGCGGTATAGGAGGTAATAAGAGGGTAAGATAGGAGAGAGTAGGGCGGAGGTAAGAATGACTTTAATGGAGTCGTGCCTTAGGCCTACTTGCAGCATACGCCTTAACTATATTTAGTTATTATTAGGACTTAATTAATTAGTGAAAACTCACGCCTCAGAAAAACCTGAGCAAAGCCGGGCGAAAAACACGAGTTGTCACACAATATTGAATTACGCATTGAATTGTATTTCTACGAATTTATATATTATAATTATTTTAATATTTCTAATTCCAGTTCTGATCATTTCTGGTTGTCTGTGCTTCCTTCAGGTTGATGCGGGTTATCCGCTACCTACGGCAACTCACTGGTTGGGATGTTCCTACAGCAAAGCGTCCGACCTAAGAGAAGATTATATGGAGAAGGAATGGATGGCAGGCGGTGACCAATTCGTGACGGGTGGCAGAGATCCATCCACGCCGAGTGGCGTTGGCCTACCAACTTACTCAGCGCTTCTTTCTACCATCGCAATGTTGGCTTCGTGTCTGTTGTTGCCCTGAGTCGATTGAGGCGTTGTCTTTTGTCCTCCTTAGGGCATCTGGTGTATTATGTTGTGCACTTTGAAATCTTCTGAAAAAGATATAGCATTTAAATCATTCATGTACTATGTAAACTTATATGTATACTTTACAAAATGTTGTGTAGATTTATTAACCCAACACTGGGCAAATGGCATCTCTCTGCAGATGATGTCCAGGATTTCGTACATGGTCCATTGTCTATTCAACTCTCCGAGGTCCGTTCTATCGATTGTCTTATTTCTGAACCTGTTGCTTATCGACTTCGCCCAAATGCTGCAAAGACTCAATAATTATCTGGCTTGGGACTGGGCGTCAGCAAGCTAAACTTTACTTGGAAAAATTTTAATATTCTTCCTTTGCTGACTCAGAAATCCCAAATATAGGCTACATGTGCTTCTATCCTCCGTAACCAGTGCGTTACACGGTTGCTCCCCCTACGTTCACATATGCGGCACATAATTATCTAACACAAGATTACTCCACCAGTAGAAAAAGGTTATCCAACCTGACTCATTCGATCCTGCTTCCTTGAAATGAGGCAGCGCAGAGCTATCAGAAGATTGGTCTCTCCTTATGCCATTACTACTATAGTTCATGCGTTTTTCTGTCCTCGCTTATGCAGCCATAACTGATCAGTTCTTATAATGGCCTCCCGAAACAGCGTGTTTCCCGTTAAGCTAGTCTTTACTCTTTAGACTTAGAGCTTCTGCGAGGCACGTAGCCCGATGTCTTCGCTTTGCGCATATCTCTGCACAGCAGTGCACATGATGCTTGAAGTCTAGCATTAGCTATGTGCATATTACTGCACGTATCAACTGCGGTTCAAGTTCCGCTTCCTGGTCTCGAAACCGACCTACTGGCTAATGCCCCCAAATATCTCTGATACTATGTACGAAAGCTGCATCCTCATCTTGCTCATTTCGCTTTTCTGGACGTCTATCTTGATCTTTCCCAGGACAACCCTTGCCCGACATCGGGCGTTTGCTTTGGCTTGTCCTGATATGACAAGGGACTAAACTATTGACTGGTTTTTCTCATAGGCTAAGTATCTAATTCTAAATGCGTTTCTTTATTCCGGGAATATCGTGCTGAGAGCGCATTTGAATATAAATATGAATATACGCTTACAATACGATATATGTAGGCCTAACTGATGACTTTTTTTATTTAATAGACATGCTTGAATTAATCATTGATAACTTGATCTTTAGTTATAGTTTCTATAATGCAGAATGAATACTACTGCCAAACTGTCAGCATGACCTTAATTAGTTCTGCTCCTTATTTATAGGCTCTTCCCAGCGGCTCAGTTTTCGTTGTTTCCACGGGATGGACAGTTGGACACTGTTCTCCGATGGCGCTGCTACTGATAATACCGTAATCCAACTAGGACTAGATGCATACCCATCGCTTAATAATTTATTTAGTACTAATTCCAGGTTGTCTTGGCCAGCTGTATGCAAAATTAAAACAACTATATTTTATACAATTACAACATTATTGAATACAAATGCAAACGAATCCAATGACTGAATTAGCAAGATAGTTTCAAAAGACTCGGACACACCGACAACAATAGTTTCTCGAATTTAAGAACTTGATTGATACTCGTTAAGGCATAGTCATCATCATCATCAATTCATCATCATCCTCATCCTCATCATCATCATCATCATCATCATCATCTTCATCATCATCCTCATCATCATCGTCGTCGTCGTCGTCGTCGTCGTCATCATCATCATCGTCGTCGTCGTCGTCGTCATCATCATCATCATCATCATCATCATCATCTGGATAGCTTCCAGCCCCGGCATAGATTGGCGATGTCACCAGAGCATCGCCCTATACATGTACCTGCCTCAGACTGTCAGACAGATCTGTTGTCGGACCTCGGTTATCTGAGGAAGTCGTCCCCTACGCTCTGTGGAAAAGGATTCCTTTGGTTCCCTTCGCTTGCTCTGCAACTATGAACAATCATGCATTTTCTGTGGTAGCCCTGTGCTCTTGAACGGCATCATCCATTCAGAGCTGCACGTACAGCCGTACACCATGTGACTCCATCTGAATCTTTTCACAGCCAAATCTAAAGCTGCTCTTTTTTGGACGCGTTGGAGCTGGAAGTAGCCTACCTCTTAGTATTTAGGGCCTACTGAAGGGTGGCTATATAAATTTTAGACTTATGAATGCATTAATAAATTAAAAAGCTATAAGGTAACTGTGGGGAATAAGGCCCACCTAAGGAATTTTGCTTAATAACTATTACTGGTATGCATCTGTAGCTTTGCAAAACAGCTATATGAGGAGTGTGTGGATGCAGTTACATAATGAATTAATTATTTTGATAAAATAAATTGTCGTATAAGAGAAAAATTTTTTTTATTAAAGGTCATGATGTGGGCCTTATTACCCAACACGTCGGGTAATAAGGCCCATCTAACAAACTATTTTATTTTGTTGTCTAAACGTCTGCTTTACAATTCAAACATCATATTTGAGCTCGTATCTAGACTAACCAAACATATGAAATGGATGGATAGATATCACTTAATTATAATTGCCTGAAATAAAGAAGTGTGATGAAAACGTACAACCAACCCGACCCACCCCACCCCATTTCACTCCACCCCACCAAATCCCACCTACCCCACCCCTCGCATCTATTCACAAGCAAATATAGCCAAAAATGTGTTAAAACAGCTTCAAGAACTCCCATCCAATACTAAATCATGAACAATTAAATATGTACCACAGTACCGGAGTTGTGGGTAATAAGGCCCATTGGCCTGAAGATAGGGCCTTATTACCCACAAAAAGGTGGGCCTTGTTACCCTCAACTTCACACCATGGATTCCAAGACCAAAATCTGGGTAATTCCTAAGTGCAGACTCTATTTTTCAGCCTATATCGTCTTTCTAATATCCTCTCTTAGCGAATATTATTATAGCAACATGCATGAACTACCCGGATTGAGGATTAATTAATAAAGTAATAAAATAAAAAATGGATAATTGCGAAATAATTGATCGCGCAAATATTATCATCTGCATAAATCAAACATGTCACCAAAAAGAAAACTCATCGGTAACTAGAGTAGTTCACAGATGAAACTCGGTCAACAAAATTAAATTATAGCGACACCTGACGAATACATTCGGAGATATTCCTTGTTTTATCTGGTGGGCCTTATTTCCACCCGGGCCTTATTACCCAGAGGTACCTTATGCCTGTGGATGTGAGAGCGTCAAAGTAACACACATAAAGAAACACAATCATTTGGAATTGTCTTGCGCAGATGTTAGTGGAAATGTTGGCAACGATGTCAAAAATGGACTAGCTTGGTGAAAAACTCGAAGATCTTGGCTTTTACGCAGGGCTGAAAGTGGTTTGGAAAATTTGCCGAGTATGACTTTGGCGGAAAGCACGCCTTTCACCCGAAAATTTTCTGACGACGTTTTCTTTTAGTAATTTGCCTAAAGTTATCCAAATCCTGCAATTTTTACCTAGTTTTGGTACCTGGCAACCTTTTGCGACCCTGCTGAGACCCGGCAACAGCAGGTCTCGAAAATGTATGCCGGCTCACCTTCAGCCCTGCTTTTAATAATAATAATAATAATCTTTTCTTTATTGAAACGCCTGCAAGACGCACTGCGCTTTACATTTACAAGTTATGCAGTAATCTTAATTAAACTTAACTACCAACTGAGCAGACAGCTTTGCATTTACAATGGCGCTAATAGCAGCCTACAAATCAAATCCGCCCATCGGGGGCTCGAACTCACTACCTCTTGCACTCTATGCCAGCGTGTTATCCATTGCACTACCGGGCCCGCTTTTACGCGGGTTTAATAAATAATCTATTCTGAATACGCCACATGCGAATTTATGTGGATGATGCTATGCATATCAGTTTACGTGTATTAAAAACTCGTGCATTTGGTGGTTTAGCAAAAATTCAATTAGATCTATAGCCAGAGACTATAGCCAGAGACACTGTGAGGTCTTAATTTATAAGCTAACTATGAATATCAGCATTGAAAAATGAGCAATTTTATTGAGAGACCGCTTAAAATGCTACACTTACGGTGAGGAAAATCAAAGTTTTAAACAATGAAGATGAAACATTTATTTAAGTGTTTCAGCAATGAAATTATGAGATATTTTGTTGAGATGACTGCTCAAAATGAGACTTAAACAAATGTAAGCAGTGGGAGGGGACACCAAACCACGACTAACAGCACTGAAATGTTTTCCAGTGTGGAGAAAAAATAAATCCCCAAGCCTCATTCCTCTTCGCGCCTCGGCGATCGTCCTTTGGCCGCTCTTCCCCTTCCCCCAAAGCCTGGGGAAAGTCTGCGCCTATGAGTATGTAAGCGGTGATATGGTTGAGTAACGAGAATTTGCGGTTATCAGAGAAGAACAGACAAGAACTGAGGCGCTTTCCGTCATGCCTTATTGCCTACGTAAGCAAAGTTTCGTTTGAGGATTGAGGCTATGAATTCGATACTAACTTTGCTGTGCTCAATTTGCTTTTACGAGACCAGGCCCTGTCTTTTTTGAGAGTATATAGATGACGATCTCTGCGTTTGTATGTATTAGGCTACGGTCATTTCTATATAGCCATTGAATTTGATTCTTTGGTAAACGGACTACGACCGCCTTCGGACTGCTCTTTTGGACAACCCTTCTGACGTGGCACAGCGCTCGTGAATAAGTTGGTGCCCTGCGCTTGGCTTTGGAGTGGCGCTCTAAAATTGGGAGATTACGATTAAGGTCAGTTGTACTTGTACTTCTTCCTGTTCTAAACCAACTTTGTGTGTATATAATTATATAGAATTATAGATCTAGATATTAGGCGTGTGCCCTGTACGTGTTTGGGTGCGGCTGTAATATATAGGCCTAATAAGCGTGTGCCGTGTAGCCTACGTGCATGTGTGTGTGTGTGTGCGCGCGCGCGCGCGCGTGTGTGTGTGTGTGTGTGGCTGTTTGTGCATGCTTGTGTAGGCCTATGTGTGTACCAGGGAGAAAAAACAGAGACAGACAACGAGGGAGAGGAGGAGCAGGAGGAGCAGGAGGAGCAGGAAGAAGGAAGTCAAAAGGAACTCTATCCAGGAAGGTGTCTCAAATTTGTCACTCGATCTGCATGCAACGCTCTCCATTAATGAAAAAATATGCAGGCTTAGCAATTTTCAGCCAATATCGGATTCTTGGAAATTTGCTAATCTTTTGCATGCATGCCTCATTTGAAAGTCAAATACATGTATGTATCCTGTAGTGTAGGCCTATGACTTATGGCCCTGGCGAAGCTTGCGCCCGCATCAGCCGCTCCTTTATAGATAGCCTCCACACGACCCTGTCCTGAGCTGTCCTCGTCGCCTCTCCCACGGTTAATCCCATCGTCAGACAGTCCTCCTCCACCATATCCATTCAACGTTTCCTGGGCCTGCCTATTCTCCTCTTCCCCTGCACATACCCCCAGGGGCGGATCCAGGGGGGGGCAATTCGGCCATGGCCCCTCCCATTGAAAACTGCCATGGGACGTGGCCTCCCATTTGGTCTGAAATTAGCAATACGAATATGGGCGTAATGGATATTGGCCCCCCCCCCTATTCGGAAAATTGTATGGAACGTGGCCCCCCTGTTCGGTTTTCAAGTTGAGGACTAAAAAAATATCATCAACTTTTTTGTTGGATGAAATGGTATGATTTCCCGAAAATTTTGGCAGATGACTAAAAAAAGGTCGTCAACTTTTTTGGCGGATGAAATGGTATGATTTTCCCGAAAATTTTGGCAGATGACTAAAAAAGGTCGTCAACTTTTTTCGCGGATCAAATGGTATGATTTTCCCGAAAATTTTGGCAGATGACTAAAAAACTTTTTTCCAAATTTTTCCCCTTTTCCCCATCATCTAAGATTTTGGCCCCCCCCTTGAAACAGTTCTGGATCCGCCACTGCATACCCCTGTAGTGCCACTTTTGGGTATCTCCCGCTCTGCATTCTGATGACATGCCCGAAGTATCGCATTCTTCTTATCTGTATCCTGTCCACAATGTCTCGTTGTATTCTCAGTCTGCTGCGTATTTTCGTGTTCCTTGTCCTTTCCCTCCTTGTGACCCCTTCTATCCTTCGCAGACACGTCATTTCAAATACCCCCAGTCGCCTTTTCTGTGCCTCCTTCAGCGTCCACGTCTCTGAGTTGTATAACAGTACGCTCAGCACCAACGTGTAGGCCTATATGCCACATCAATGTGGTTTGTTTTAAAATAGTGCTCTTACATGTAGCTCAAATAAATTTTGGGAACAACGTTAAGTGTCGTATCTTAGGTGACTCTCCCCACCAGTGCCGTATTGACAGGAAATCAACTGCGTAAATTTATGCTTGAGAACCCGCTGCTGCCTTGGGCCCCACAAGCCCTATAGGGCCGGGCCTGCTTAGCCCTTTTGCAACTGAAATTAATAAGCATCCGCTTTCTATGCCTATAAATATATAATAATATAATAGCACATAACAGTCCGCCAAAGTATAAGCTTATTATTTTGCATAACATGATTATTCCAAGCGTTCATTAACAGTTCAGCATTACGGTTATTTCTATATTGCCACTGAACCGTAGTTTGAAGGATCTCGTTTTTAGAAGGTGAGTTAACTTTGTAGGCCTAGTCTAAATCACAGATATAAAAAAAACGATGGAAACGGAATAAAAAAAACGGGGAAACGTCTTTTTTTGAAAAAAAAATAAGAAACGAAAAAAACAACACAAAAACGGAAATGGAAAATAATTTGACTTTATTTCATCTTAAACTGCGATCGCCATGATCAACCTTCTCCACGTATTAGGCCTACGATCTGTGGCGGACCTACCCGTCTCGTCACAAGCGGCACAAGCCCCCTCGCCGCCGGCGCATCGCCCGACGCACGAGGGGTCGCGAGCTGGGCCTCTCGACTCGGGCCTCGCTCCCTTGCTTCAAATTGATCGGAGCCGCCCGAGTCGCTCTCACGCCGGTGTACGCTCTCCGTGTAACGGGCCGCCAAGGCGCCGTCACTCCCTTCACTATCCGGCCAAGACGGCTCTGAAACGGTCGCTCGTGAGAGGGTATAGAGCTCGGAGGCGTTGGAGTCCGACTCTGCCCCGTCCGCGGCCACCGGGTGGGTAGCAACCTGAGCGCCAGGATGGCCGCCTGTGCTCAAATCAGGGTTCGCTCCTCTCCGGGCAGTCGACCCTCGCTTGGAGCTCCCCTTCACGGCCACGGGCTTCTTCGTTCGTTTGCCCGACCGTTCAGACCTCCGTCGTATCATATTGCACGCCACAGCTCGTGTACTGGTGCCACCGACGGGCATCACTGAAGACTGTCTTTCCTCCGCAGGCCAAAACGCCCGAAACCACGGCCATTCGAGGGGTCCGAGCCCCAAGCCGCGCCAAAACGACATTATCAACTTCGAAACCAGGGAATGGAAAACACGGACAATATACTAGGTCGCTGCGTCGATTCGCAAACGGCAACCTAACCAGCTGGTACCAGGATCAATTTTACAACGCCCAGTACGACCAGGTCGCTGTGTCGATCGATCGGCGGCCGGAGATCCGGACGACCGCCGTCAATTTGTTTTACCGAGATCGACGCTAGACGGTCGTTCAAAGAAAGGACGGACCGCTAGCTCTCTCTCCGATCACTAACTTTTACGCCCGCAGGCAATGCACTGAGTGCGGCTTCACGCCGACTCCGAGGGTGTCCACAAATTCCCTCCTTCAACTCCTGTCTTCTTGCCCGTAACCAACCCGCTTCACGCGGCCGAACTGTCGCCACCGAGAGGGGCCTTCAAATTCGCTCTCCCTCTTCGTTCACTGACTCGCTTGCCCGTAGGCGTTGACCGTATGCGGCTTCGCGCCGACTTCGAACTTTGCCCGGAGAACACTCTGACGCGCGCTCGACGTCGCTCAGAACAGCATCGGTCGACCCCAGGCGCTTAAAAGGCCGGGGACCTAGCAATGCAATTGAGCTAACGCCTAGGGCACTTAGGGTAACGTAATTAGAGACTGGTAACTGACATTAATAGACGTGACCGTTAACTACCCCGATCGGTTGGCTGCGACCGATACGTCCGTCGCCGGCCTTGTAGCTGAGGCGGCCCGGCGACGAACCTTACAGGGCCTGTGACAATATTTTCCCTCTCTCGCTCCCTGCTCGTTAAGGGGAGGAAAGATGCGGCTCGGAACAGGTAACACGGCAGCGCCGACCGCTCGTTGATACGACACTCCGTTCGAAAGTTATCACCTCGCCAAGTTCTCAGCCCGTCAAGACCCGGGCGCGCGCGGCGTGAAGGCTGCAGGCACCCAATCAAGCCGCCGGCGACAAACCGGGCGCGGCGATCGATCAGATTCTCGCTGCGGCACGTAACCACGGGGAAAGACCGGGTGGCCTCCCTTCTAACGTGAATATCTCGAAAACCGTTCTACGGGCACTCAACGTGTCTGTAGGATGAATCAAGCAGCGGTCCTCGCTGCGTAGTTTGACACTAGCCGCTCGTCGATCGGACGAAAACCGACCGAGATATCGTCAATCAAAGTTAACACACACAACTACCAAGGCAGATGGCTACCTTAAGAAAGTCACAGTTACTCCCGCCTGTTTCGCGGAGGCAACTTCTATCGAACCAACACTGACAATTTCAACGGTCACTGCACCGACCTCTCGCCGCGAGCAGGAAAGGCAGAATTCACCGACCACTCCGTCAACCACGTGCAGAAAACTTCACCACGCGCGTCGTGCGCTGAAATGGACTCAACCCTTAACTCTCGAACACGCCGGTATGGCTAGCGATCACTCGACACGGCCCTACTACCGGCCGAACGACAGACCAAAGTGTAAAGGAAAGATAATATAATAGTCAAAGAATCGTTTTGTTATGTGGCGGAAATGCCACAAGACGAATTTTCGAATATGAAACATAAGCTGGTAACTGACAATACATGGGCGGCCAAAGTAGGGTCGCGGGATTCCTTATAGCGACGGAGCTATGGCCGATACAAATTCGCGGTATATGCGGATCGACTAGTAAATCGTTTCGCTACAAATTTGCCGTGAGGCACTAAGCGGTCAAAATTCACGGTGAAAAGTTTCACCTACGGAAGACCGATTCGTGTTTTATAGCCAAAGTATAGTGTGCAGACAGCAACTTTTGACTTTGGGCGCATATAAAATTTGCGCGGATAATGGTATCGAATTTCTGAATACACCATTCGAAAGATAAATTATCGGGCTGTCGAATTGCCGTTGAGAGCTAAGCGATAACTGTATCCGTTCGAAAGATATGAATTTTATTCGAATTACGGTCGAATTTACGTGCATTGGCAAATGACTGGATATAGAGAGCTACATCTATAAAAATCGTTAAAACATCCGTGGAATAGAGCCTGCCACACGCTGCTCTGCTTAAGAGTCGGATACGTGTAGCAAGACAACACTCTGTGTATGATTCTGCATTTATCACGATATATACGGCGCGCTGACGACCACTCAATACCCTGGTATTCGACGTCGTTTACCGGCCTAACGTATCCAGTGGCGTATCGATAGCTGCTAACCCGGCTGATCTGCGTCATAGCTGTTTCGGTTAAGAGTTCGAGGGCAAATTGATACCGGTTCGATTATCCGCGGTCCCCGACCGTCGGAAGACCCGTGTTCCGTGGTGCATGCTAAAATATCGGTAGGGCAAGGGTTTGGGCTCCCTCCCTGCTCGAGTAGCTGCCGTGAGTGTTGTGAAGGCGACCCTGCGGCGCCTGGTGTCCGCGGACGTTACCAATAAAACGTTCTGTGACTTACGAATATCTTTTCTTGCACCTATTGGTCTGTTGTTCGGCCGAGTAGAAGGGCCGCGTCGAGTGATCGCTAGCCATACCGGCGTGTTCGAGCATTAAGGGTTGATTCCATTTCAGCGCACGACGCGCGTGGTGAGTTTTCTGCACGGTGTTGAGAGTTCGTTCAGTGTCAACTTTGATCGTCGATATCTCGGTCGGTTTTCGTCCGATCGACGAGCGGCTAGTGTCAAACTACGCAGCGAGGACCGCTGCTTGATCCACCTCACGGTACCGTTGAGTGCCCGTAGAACGGTTTTCGAGATATTTACGTTAGAAGGGAGGCCACCCGGTCTTTCCCCGCGGTTACGCGCCGCAGCGAAAATCTGATCGATCGCCGCGCCCGGTTTGTCGCCGGCGGCTTGGTTGTTGTGAATCTTGTCAGTGTGTTACCTGGGCGTTTTCTGCCTTGAAATCCATCGTGTGTGTGCCTTTGTGAGTGTTGGTTTCTTCAGGTGAGGCTCGATTGTGTGCCCGCAGCCTTCACGCCGCGCGCGCCCGGGTCTTGACGGGCTGAGAACTTGGCGAGGTGATATCTTTTGAACGGAGTGAGCGATCGACTAAAGCTTTTCACTGCCGTGTTCCTTGTATCGTGCCGCGTCTTTCCTGCCTTGGTCGAGCAGGGGAGCGAGAGAGGGAAATATTGTCACAGGCCCTGTAAGGTTCGTTGTCGGCCTGGTACCTGAGGCGGACCGGCAACGAACGTATCGGTCGCAGCCAACCGATCCGTCGGGGTAGTTAACGGTCCCTTTAGTGTCAGTTACCAGCCTCTAATTACGTTACCCTAAGTGCCCCAGGCGTTAGCTCAATTGCATTGCTAGGTCCCCGGCCTTTTAAGCGCCTGGGGTCGACCGATGCTGTTCTGAGCGACGTCGAGCGCGCGTCAGAGTGTTTCCGGGCAAAAGTTCGAAGCGGCGCGAAGCCGCATACGGTCAACGCCTACGGGCGAGCGAGCCAGTGAGCGAAGAGGGAGAGCGAATTTGAAGGCCCCTCTCGGTGGCGACAGTTCGACCGCGTGAAGCGGGTTGGTTACGGGCGTGAAGACAAGAGTTGAAGGAGGGAATTTCTGGACACCCTCGGAGTCGGCGGTTTGGCCGCACACAGTGCATTGTCTACGGGCGTAAGAGACAGTGATCCATCGGAGAGCAAGCGGTCCGTCTTTTCTTTGAAGGCCGTCTTCGCCTCTGTACGTGAAACAAATTGACGGCGGTCGTCCGGATCTCCGGCCGCCGATCGATCGACACAGCGACCTGGTCGTACTGGGCGTTGTAAAATTGATCCTGGTACCAGCTGGTTAGGTTGCCGTTTGCGAATCGACGCAGCGACCTAGTATATTGTCCGTGTTTTCCATTCCCTGGTTTCGAAGTTGATAATGGCGTTTTGGCGCGGCTTGGGGCTCGGACCCCTCGAATGGCCGTGGTTTCGGGCGTTTTGGCCTGCGGAGGAAAGACAGTCTTCAGTGATGCCCGTCGGTGGCACCAGTACACGAGCTGTGGCGTGTAATATGATACGACGGAGGTCTGAACGGTCGGGCAAACGAACGAAGAAGCCCGTGGCCGTGAAGGGGAGCTCCAAGCGAGGGTCGACTGCCCGGAGAGGAGCGAACCCTGATTTGAGCACAGGCGGCCATCCTGGCGCTCAGGTTGCTACCCACCCGGTGGCCGCGGACGGGGCAGAATCGGACTCCAACGCCTCCGAGCTCTATACCCTCTCACGAGCGACCGTTTCAGAGCCGTCTTGGCCGGATAGTGAAGGGAGTGACGGCGCCTTGGCGGCCCGTTACACGGAGAGCGTACACCGGCGAGAGAGCGACTCGGGCGGCTCCGATCAATTTGAAGTAAGGGAGCGCGGCCCGAGTCGAGAGGCCCAGCTCGCGACCCCTCGTGCGTCGGCCGATGCGCCGGCGGCGAGGGGGCTTGTGCCGCTTGTGACGAGACGGGTAGGTCCGCCACAAAGTGGTACCAGAAGTGGGGTTCATTTTGACTCGCTTCTGGTTGCCGCAGGACAAGCTGCGGCGGGTGAAGTTGAATCGGATGGAGAGCGGGTGGCGCGAACGAAGATGTCTTGTCCGCCAAGACCCGATTTGGGAGCCGTAGCAGCAGATACGGTCTCCAGGAATTTGGCTCGTCCTGATGTTCGTTTTGGTGAATATTCCGGTGCTCGTCCCAAAGTCTCGCAGCAGGTTTCGCCTGATGATTTTGGTGCAGTCGGTCCAATCGCTTCTGCTGCTGTCGATGTTCGGGATCCTCGTTCTTCGGCGACGGTGGGAGTCGAGAATTGGCTTCGTTCTGTTCCGGAATCTCAAGAGACTGGTGATGGACGCCAGGCAAGACGCATGCGATCTGGTTCCCCAGTTGCTTCAGACGACGCACGGTTACTTGTTAATTTCAGTGAACGAAGCTCAGCAGGTTTAGCAGCCGCTGACAGACCAAGTGTGAGACAGGTAGACAGTCAAAGCTACCGTCCACAGTGTCCAGAGCGACGGGAAAGTTTAGTGAATGCTGAAAGAGGGTCAGCAGAATCAAGGTCGTCGCGGAGAGACGACGCATCCGATGTTCGGGCCGAGGTGTCGTACCTGCGCGAGAGCATGGCGCGGATGACACAGCGGTTCGAAGAATTGACAGTGCCTGTCGTTCGGGAAAGAGAAGCGCCTTGGGCTCAGGCGTCCCGTTCGATGTCGTATCCAGAGTTCCGTTCAGACCCGCGTGAGACAGTACCGATGGAGGTGATGCCATCGAGGTTACGGGGACCGCCAGAGGTCCGGAGACTAGTGACACGTGAAGCTAGGGCAGGAGACCCTAGGGAAACAGGCTATCGAGACAGGCCTGAACGGGTTCATCGGTCTACTGTCCCGATCGACAGCTGGGCGCCTGATGATACCGAGTATCGTGACTTACCGACAGTGACTCCACGGGGAACGAGTTCAAAACGGAGGTTGTTATCGTCGGATGACGCGTCAACAGAGGCGGACATCAACTATCGGCGTACAACTCCGGATAAGCAAAGTGTTAGTCGTCAGGCGCATAAGAAGGGCGAAAGGCCCCGAAAACTACGGTTTTCAGATGAGGCGGGTGTCTACCGCAAGCCGATGACTTCCTCCACGAAGCATCGTGCCGACAAGGAACGTGAGCGAGAGGTGCAGAACGAGCGTCGGCCGGGAAGGGCCAGAAGAGCGGAAAATGAGACGTCCAGTGACGAGGACGCGTCTCCGGCAAAAGTGCGAACGGAACGGAAATCTATACTGCACGTGGGCAGTAGGCACGATAAACGACCTGTAGTTTCCAGCACAGTCGATGAAGGTGAGACTAGCGACGACGACGACCGTCCCAGGAGACGCCGTCACCGCGCGGGTTCGCAACGTCGGTCTGTGGATAGGGAGACGAGAGGTCGGAGTCCAGCTGACCGTGGTATCCGTATCAAGCTTGAGAAGTACGACGGCAAGACGGCCATCGCTGCTTTTCTAGCGAAGTTCGAAGTCTGCGCCCGGTGCAACAATTGGAGCGACCGAGAGAAGGCCGACCAATTAATGTGTGCCTTGACGGGGCCAGCTTCGCAGTTGCTATGGGACATGGGTGCCCAGGGCGACGTTACTTGGCAGGCGTTGGTTGATAAATTGAAAGCAAGGTACGGTTCGGAAGAACAGACGAGCCTGTACAGGGTAAAGTTACGTGCATACCGACAGACGAATAACGAACCGTTGAGCAGTGTGGTTCAAGAGGTCAGGCGACTAATGGTTTTAGCGTATCCTGGGCCGTCGAGCGAGCTCGTTGAGACTATTGCTTGTGACGCGTTTCTGGACGCGCTGTCCAATCAGGAACTAGCGCAGAAGGTGCGGGAGCGAGAGCCCGTCAGCCTGGAATCGGCGTACAAGCATGCAGTGAGACTCGAGGCCTACGGCCGCTCGTCTACGACTGGAGGAGACGGCGACCGAAGGCAAGGGCGAGTAAAAGCTGCGAAGGAGGATCGGACGGTGCAGCCGTCTAACGATCAGCAGAATAATCGCATAGACGATTTAGAAAGTGCAATTCGGAGGTTGACAAAAGAAGTAAGCCGCTTGGTAACGAGACCCAAGGACGACTTCACTTCGGATAAACCGTTTGAGAACTGGAGGAATCCGGGAAGAGCACCGGACGGACCGTGGAGGAATGAAGCTCCAGCTTTTCAGCGACGTGAGTTTCCGCCACGATTCCGAAACGCAGAAATTGAATGCTTTCGATGTCGACAAAAAGGGCATTCTCAAAAGTTCTGTACGCAACCGTTACCAGAGCAACGAGACAACGGGAAAGTTAGTGAAACGGCCAAGAATGAGCCGGCGCCGGAGAAGGCGCAGAACAGGCTGGTGAAAGGAAGCCGCATGGCTTATGTCGTGGCTCGCGTAGACGGAGTACGCAGGAACTGTCTACTGGACTCAGGGAGCGAAATGTCTCTGGTCCCACGACGCTTTATGGTTAAATCGGTAATGACGCCTTCGCAGCAACGACTGTTGGCGGCGAATGGTAGTGAAATTCGAGTGGATGGCGAGTCCACGTTACAGCTGTGCATCGGGAAACAGTCGTATCCGTTGCATTGCTTGGTAACAGATCAGGTGAATGAGGTTATCCTGGGTCTATCGTGGCTTGAGGCGAATCAGGCACGATGGGACTTTGCAGGAAGGAACGTGTACCTGGGTGATAGACAGATTCCGTTACGTGAAGCGGCTTCTGAAACGATGTGCCGCAGGATCATTGTGCAAGAAGACATCGTGGTTCCAGCACGGTGTGAGGTCGACGTTCCAGCATCTGTTGTATACCCGCATCTGCGGGTGGACACGGACGTGTGGACGACGACGCCGGTTGAAGTAACGAACGGGTTGGTGATTGGACGAACGTTGGTCTCGGGAAAGGAGCCAACGGTGTGGGTACGGATGTTAAATGTTAGCGATAAAGACTTGACAGTTCAGGGCAAAACAGAGTGTCGATTGGAGCGGGTGGAGCTCCTGAACGTTACGAGTGCAACAGCACATGAAAACAGTGTACGAGCGCCTACGTCTATGGTTCGTATGACCGCCAGTCAGCCAGACGACGTAGTAGCGGAATCAGTGTTAAAACGCCTGTGGGAGGAAGTGCCTGGAGCAGTCTCCCCAGACGAAAAGGAACGACTTCGAGAGCTCATCATGGCTTATCGAACGACGTTTTCGCTCAGTGAACTAGACCTTGGTTTTACATCTGTGATTCAGCATGAGATCGACACGCAACAGGAGCGACCGGTTCGTCAGCCGCTGAGACGGCAACCGTTAATGATGATTCCGGAGATCGATCGGCAGGTGGAAGACATGTTGTCTCAGGGGATCATCGAGCCCTCCATGTCGGAGTGGGCTTCGAACGTGGTTATGGTGAAGAAGAAGGACGGTAGCATGCGTTTCTGCATTGACTACCGCCAGCTGAATTTGAAGACACGGAAGGATGCTCATCCTTTGCCGTTGATACGGGAAAGTTTAGATACCCTCGGTGGCGCGCGATGGTATAGCACGTTTGATCTCCGGGCGGGTTATCACCAGATGGCTTTGCATCCGCGAGACAAACACAAGACCGGTTTCATAACGAGGAAGGGAAGCTTTCAATTCAAGGTGTTGCCCTTCGGATTGTGCAATAGTCCCGCTTCGTTTTGTCGGCTGATGAATTTGGTTCTAACGGGCTTGAATTACGATATTTGTCTAGTCTACCTTGACGACATTATCGTGTTTTCTCGTGATATTGAAACTCATATGAGACGACTCGAGATGGTGTTCAAACGACTCCAGGAGTACAACCTGAAGCTGAAACCATCGAAGTGCCACCTGATGCAGCGCGAGGTACTTTTTCTTGGGCATATCCTGAGCGAGCAAGGTGTCGCCACGGACCCGAGCAAGATTACGGCTGTGGAGGGTTGGACTGTTCCTAAGAATCTCCGTGAGGTTCGATCGTTTATTGGTCTCTGTTCGTATTATCGGCGTTTCATTCTTGACTTTGCGGTTGTAGCCCAGCCACTTCATTTTCTTACGCGGAAGAACGTCCCGTTCCGATGGACTGAGGAATGTCAGGCGGCTTTCGTGGAATTGAAGAAGAGACTGGTGTCTGCTCCGATCTTGTCATTGCCAGAAGACGAGGGTCAGTATATCCTAGATACCGACGCCTCGGCCTTCGCGATTGGTGCGGTGTTGTCCCAGGTGCAGGATGGCGAGGAGAGGGTAATCTGTTACGCGAGCCGATTGTTATCTACGGCCGAACGGAATTACAATGTGACACGACGCGAATTGCTAGCTGTGATATATTTCCTGAAGGAGTTTCGACAGTATCTCCTAGGAAAACGGTTTCGGTTACGTACAGACCATTCAGCGCTGCAATGGCTACGGAAGACTCCGGAACCCATTGGTCAGCAGGCACGTTGGCTTGAAACGATGGAGGAGTTCGACTTCGAAATCGTTCATCGAGCGGGTACACAGCACGGTAACGCGGACGCCATGTCGCGTGGACCGATGGGAGAGCCAGTGGAAGAGACAGAGGAGAATGATGAGACATCCGAGAACACGGCTTGGATTTGTCCAGTTGAGGCAATGAGACCCGCCGCTACGTACGAGAATATAGCCGGCCAGGAGACGGGCTGGACCAGAGAAATGTTACGCAGAGAACAGTTGTCCGACATCAGGGTTGGTCCGGTCTTGCGGTGGAAAGAACTGGGTCGCCAACCTAACGAAGATGAAGCGGTGCGACTGAGCGCTGAGACAAAGACAATACTGAGTCATTGGGATCTGTTAGAGGTTCGACAGGGCGTCCTCTTCAGGCGATATATCCACGGGGATTCCGGAGAGACGGAGCTGTATCAGCTGGTTGTTCCGATCCAGTTACGAAAAGAGATGTTCAAAGTCATACACGGTGGCTTTGGCGGTGGACACTTCGGGCTGCGGAAGAGCCTAGAAAAGGTGAAACGTCGTGCTTATTGGCCGAGTTGGAAAGACGACGTACGGCGTTGGTGCCAGAGTTGTGATAACTGTGCTCGGTACCGGCGGGAAAAGCCACCGAGACAGGGCCTCCTACAGTGTCCCGTCGTTGGTGAGCCGATGGAGAGGTTCGGTATAGACATTACCGGCCCTCATCCAGTTTCGAACAGAGGGTACAAGTACATACTGACGGCTATTGATTACTTCTCTCGTTGGGCTGAAGCTCTGCCCATGAAGAATCAAGAAGCAGTCACGGTTGCAAGGACGTTAATGGTGCACGTGTTCTCGCGCTTCGGAATGCCGCGCCAGATTCTTACGGATCAGGGCGCGTGTTTCGAGTCGGCTTTGTTCCAGCAGCTGTGCAAGCTCACAGAGGTAGACAAAGTCCGAACGACGGCGTACCATCCTTCTGGGAATGGTATGATCGAACGGTTCCATAGAACGTTGAATGCCATGATCGGCAAGGTTGTGTCAGTGAAACAGAAAGATTGGGATTTGCATATCCCGTACGTGATGTCTGCGTACCGTGCGACGGAGCACGAGGCGACGCAGCGGACGCCGAATTTCCTGTTCCTCGGTCGTGAGAACCATACGCCGTTAGATTTGATTCTCGCGCAGCTGACAGACTGCGATCGACCGCCAGCAGTAGAAGTTGAGGAATACGTCAAGAAGCAGCAGGCGGAGATGGAAGCTGCTTACCAACTGGTGCGAGAGCAGTTGGGTCGCGTCGCTGAACGCAGGAAAAAGGCGTACGATCTTAGGGTGAAGCCCAATAAGTTCGTCGCTGGAGACTGGGTGTACTATTACTACCCCAGGTTACGGTGCGGAAGGAAGATCAAATGGACTCGTGTCTACACCGGTCCCTTCCTTGTGATTCAAGTCTTGAGCACGGTCCTGTATCGTATACAGAGGAGTGTCCGTTCGCACGCGATGGTAGTCCACGTAGATAAACTCAAGAAGTTTTACGGTGAGACCCCGCGTAGCTGGGTGTCGGGAGAGGACATAGAGCCTACTACAGAGGCCGGGCCTTTCCCAGGTGACACAGAGTTGGTGGGATCCAGTGCAATCCCCGCGGAGTCCCCCGCGCCTGTTGTGGACAGCGTCGGAAGACCCAGCCGACGCTTGCATCGACGCCCTCGTCGAGTGCAGCAGCCCTAGTGGCTAACGTTAAAAGACAACGCTTAATTGCGTTGATTAGAGAAACGTCGATGGTGCACGACGTAGAGAATGATTTTAGTTCGCTTTATGATACACTACAGTTATTTTTGCCATGTGTCCAACAAGTCGGGACGGCACAAGGATTGCGG
This sequence comes from Lumbricus rubellus, assembly GCA_945859605.1. Lineage (NCBI taxonomy): Eukaryota > Metazoa > Annelida > Clitellata > Crassiclitellata > Lumbricidae > Lumbricus > Lumbricus rubellus. The sequence continues at coordinate 30,100,624 of OX243816.1, forward strand.
GGTTAGAGTCCGCTTGATTGCGGTTGGTTTGAGACACGTCGTTTGACAGTATTTTACGTTTCCTTTTGATGAATCCGTTTCTGTTCAAGGCTCCAAATCTGGTTCCTTCTTCTCCGCGAGACGACACACACGGTAGTCACAAAGTGGACCAGTTGGTCTACCAGTAAAGTGGTGCCTGTGGGGTCTCGCGCAACGCGTAATGGCGTTTGTTTGATAAAGACTTGGTGCAGTCTATTTATTCTATTTCGATCTGCTGACCGTGTTGTCTACGGTGGGACTGTCCGAGCAATTGCCGGATGACTCAAGGTCTGAGTCGCTCTTTCGTTTTGACACTGGTTTCTTTTGAGGACAACGGTAGTGTGATGAGTTGGGTGATCATCGCAGGTTCTGGAACTCGTTTGGTGACTTTTCTCGCCACCAGTCCCCTAGCAATCGAGTTAGGTGGAGCTTGGCGGAGAAACAGAGGGGCTTATGAGGTTGGTAGTCTCGTGGCGTTGAGACGAGATACTAAGCAGATGGTATTTGGTTCGTGGAGTTACTCGCACCTGAGCGAGTCGTTGTCGCCGTAGGCAACGGGTCAGGTAGGAAGCCGAGGCTCCTTCAGTTCGGAATAACTCACACCTGTCAGGCTGACGTTGTCGGTAAGAGGATTTGCTTCGGAGTTTGTGTGAACATGGTTTGCGGTCTTTGATCAGCACCTAAAGCGCGTCTCCGGGTCTTGTCTCTCGTGTTGTTACCCAACGATCGGGCGAGGTCGGAAGTTGAGGTTCCTGTTGTCTGTGTTCTATGCGCTGTAATTGCCAAAGCCAGCGTGATTCGTTAGCGCTCGGCCTGTGCTTGGTAGCGGAACGGTGTCTGGGGACGCGATCGGTAAGTCGTCCAAGTGTTGATGGACCATTCTGCATCCGTGATGTTGCTCGGATACTCGCACTCTAATTGAAGCCAAGTTGGCGTGTTTCTGTCACGGTTGATTGTCTCAGTTCCTGAAGCCGGTGTATTGCACCGATGAACGGTTCGTGTTGGAGAGGTGGCGATTTACGGAGATTGGACCGATTAATTCGGTGGACTTTTCGGAGAATGGTCGGAAGACCGTGTTTACGTTCCTTTTGATGACCCAGTTCGTATACGAGACGCCGCTGTAGCGTTTCACGGTGCAAAAAGGGCCTCGGGACTAGCAACGTTTATTTTGTGGCGGTAAATCACCCCACTCGTGTCGGAGAAAAGACTCCATTTCTGGTCTAGCGACTCTAGCGCTAGGTAGCTGTTTTTATTTTTGAATCAGGATACCCCACTTCTGACTGGTTAGCTTTTAGCGAGCGGAGACTCGCGCGACGACTCGTTTTGGTTAATCGTGACGGAAGTACCCCACTTCTGACTGTGTTTGATTTCTGTGAGCGGAGACTCACGCGTAGACTTTTTGTTTCGGTTGGCAAGTACCCCGCTTCTGGACCGTAGGCTCCCAGTTCGACGGGTTTAATTGACGGTTACTCTACTGCTGGACCGATAGCTCCCGTAGCGGAAGACCTCGCTTCTGGACGTCGGGACTGTTGACTGTGACCGTGTGTTGATAGAGAATTCCCCACTTCTGGTCTTGAATTTCCAAAGGATAGACCGCTGATGGTGAATGGATGGTAATACCTCACTTCTGGCCTGGAATTTCCGAAGGATAGGCCCTGCGACAAGTAAATTGTATTTTCTGTTGCAGATGGTGATGGAACAATGGTGCAACGTGGATGGATCGAGAGACGAGGAGATTCAGCACGCGGCTGGATGTGAAATGCTTTGCGTGGCAGACGGAGACGGAAGCCGCCGACAGGCTCCGTGGATATACGAGGAGGATTCCCGTCATAGTCCCAATCGAGGGACTCGCTGAAACGATGGCGCTGGAGACGGAGGAATCAAGGCCTGAAACGAGGGCTATACGAGCAACGAATGAAAGAGCTACGACTACAAGGAAAAGGGCTTCGAATGTACGGAAGAAAAGAAGATTATGTGAATTTGTGATAACTGACATTTGCATTGCTGTTTCTGTTGAAATGTAAACGTGTTCGTGTTGCTTTCTTGATCGGGAGATAACGTGTTAGTGTTATCTCCCAAGATTCCAGGTAGGTAGGCGTTAGAGGGGGGTCCCTCTAGGCTTACCCACACGTACGCATCTTGCCAACGGATGCTCCGCATCAAGGTAAGGTGGGAGGAGTGTGGCGGAAATGCCACAAGACGAATTTTCGAATATGAAACATAAGCTGGTAACTGACAATACATGGGCGGCCAAAGTAGGGTCGCGGGATTCCTTATAGCGACGGAGCTATGGCCGATACAAATTCGCGGTATATGCGGATCGACTAGTAAATCGTTTCGCTACAAATTTGCCGTGAGGCACTAAGCGGTCAAAATTCACGGTGAAAAGTTTCACCTACGGAAGACCGATTCGTGTTTTATAGCCAAAGTATAGTGTGCAGACAGCAACTTTTGACTTTGGGCGCATATAAAATTTGCGCGGATAATGGTATCGAATTTCTGAATACACCATTCGAAAGATAAATTATCGGGCTGTCGAATTGCCGTTGAGAGCTAAGCGATAACTGTATCCGTTCGAAAGATATGAATTTTATTCGAATTACGGTCGAATTTACGTGCATTGGCAAATGACTGGATATAGAGAGCTACATCTATAAAAATCGTTAAAACATCCGTGGAATAGAGCCTGCCACACGCTGCTCTGCTTAAGAGTCGGATACGTGTAGCAAGACAACACTCTGTGTATGATTCTGCATTTATCACGATATATACGGCGCGCTGACGACCACTCAATACCCTGGTATTCGACGTCGTTTACCGGCCTAACGTATCCAGTGGCGTATCGATAGCTGCTAACCCGGCTGATCTGCGTCATAGCTGTTTCGGTTAAGAGTTCGAGGGCAAATTGATACCGGTTCGATTATCCGCGGTCCCCGACCGTCGGAAGACCCGTGTTCCGTGGTGCATGCTAAAATATCGGTAGGGCAAGGGTTTGGGCTCCCTCCCTGCTCGAGTAGCTGCCGTGAGTGTTGTGAAGGCGACCCTGCGGCGCCTGGTGTCCGCGGACGTTACCAATAAAACGTTCTGTGACTTACGAATATCTTTTCTTGCACCTATTGGTCTGTTGTTCGGCCGAGTAGAAGGGCCGCGTCGAGTGATCGCTAGCCATACCGGCGTGTTCGAGCATTAAGGGTTGATTCCATTTCAGCGCACGACGCGCGTGGTGAGTTTTCTGCACGGTGTTGAGAGTTCGTTCAGTGTCAACTTTGATCGTCGATATCTCGGTCGGTTTTCGTCCGATCGACGAGCGGCTAGTGTCAAACTACGCAGCGAGGACCGCTGCTTGATCCACCTCACGGTACCGTTGAGTGCCCGTAGAACGGTTTTCGAGATATTTACGTTAGAAGGGAGGCCACCCGGTCTTTCCCCGCGGTTACGCGCCGCAGCGAAAATCTGATCGATCGCCGCGCCCGGTTTGTCGCCGGCGGCTTGGTTGTTGTGAATCTTGTCAGTGTGTTACCTGGGCGTTTTCTGCCTTGAAATCCATCGTGTGTGTGCCTTTGTGAGTGTTGGTTTCTTCAGGTGAGGCTCGATTGTGTGCCCGCAGCCTTCACGCCGCGCGCGCCCGGGTCTTGACGGGCTGAGAACTTGGCGAGGTGATATCTTTTGAACGGAGTGAGCGATCGACTAAAGCTTTTCACTGCCGTGTTCCTTGTATCGTGCCGCGTCTTTCCTGCCTTGGTCGAGCAGGGGAGCGAGAGAGGGAAATATTGTCACAGGCCCTGTAAGGTTCGTTGTCGGCCTGGTACCTGAGGCGGACCGGCAACGAACGTATCGGTCGCAGCCAACCGATCCGTCGGGGTAGTTAACGGTCCCTTTAGTGTCAGTTACCAGCCTCTAATTACGTTACCCTAAGTGCCCCAGGCGTTAGCTCAATTGCATTGCTAGGTCCCCGGCCTTTTAAGCGCCTGGGGTCGACCGATGCTGTTCTGAGCGACGTCGAGCGCGCGTCAGAGTGTTTCCGGGCAAAAGTTCGAAGCGGCGCGAAGCCGCATACGGTCAACGCCTACGGGCGAGCGAGCCAGTGAGCGAAGAGGGAGAGCGAATTTGAAGGCCCCTCTCGGTGGCGACAGTTCGACCGCGTGAAGCGGGTTGGTTACGGGCGTGAAGACAAGAGTTGAAGGAGGGAATTTCTGGACACCCTCGGAGTCGGCGGTTTGGCCGCACACAGTGCATTGTCTACGGGCGTAAGAGACAGTGATCCATCGGAGAGCAAGCGGTCCGTCTTTTCTTTGAAGGCCGTCTTCGCCTCTGTACGTGAAACAAATTGACGGCGGTCGTCCGGATCTCCGGCCGCCGATCGATCGACACAGCGACCTGGTCGTACTGGGCGTTGTAAAATTGATCCTGGTACCAGCTGGTTAGGTTGCCGTTTGCGAATCGACGCAGCGACCTAGTATATTGTCCGTGTTTTCCATTCCCTGGTTTCGAAGTTGATAATGGCGTTTTGGCGCGGCTTGGGGCTCGGACCCCTCGAATGGCCGTGGTTTCGGGCGTTTTGGCCTGCGGAGGAAAGACAGTCTTCAGTGATGCCCGTCGGTGGCACCAGTACACGAGCTGTGGCGTGTAATATGATACGACGGAGGTCTGAACGGTCGGGCAAACGAACGAAGAAGCCCGTGGCCGTGAAGGGGAGCTCCAAGCGAGGGTCGACTGCCCGGAGAGGAGCGAACCCTGATTTGAGCACAGGCGGCCATCCTGGCGCTCAGGTTGCTACCCACCCGGTGGCCGCGGACGGGGCAGAATCGGACTCCAACGCCTCCGAGCTCTATACCCTCTCACGAGCGACCGTTTCAGAGCCGTCTTGGCCGGATAGTGAAGGGAGTGACGGCGCCTTGGCGGCCCGTTACACGGAGAGCGTACACCGGCGAGAGAGCGACTCGGGCGGCTCCGATCAATTTGAAGTAAGGGAGCGCGGCCCGAGTCGAGAGGCCCAGCTCGCGACCCCTCGTGCGTCGGCCGATGCGCCGGCGGCGAGGGGGCTTGTGCCGCTTGTGACGAGACGGGTAGGTCCGCCACAGTTATGCATGTATATCTATAAAGAGGCTCGGCGGCCGACAGAGTATGGCCGACCGCCTACACGACGGGGTCACTCTGTATTGTATCTTATGTTTTACGTGCTCTCGCAGACCGAAGGCGCTGCGACGTCGCCTACCACAGACCTGTGCTAGCGCGCGCGCTCGGGGGCGGGTGCCGAAGCCGTCCGACCGAGGCGCGAGTGCGAAACCAACGATGTTTCAATTGAACTACAAATTTGATCTCCGAAACTGAACGATTACTGGCAAAGTTTGTCACAAGAGGAAAAAGACTCACACGGCGCTCCGAGAGCGAGCGCTCCCTCAGACCCGGCGCTGAGGCGTCGCCAACAAAGCTTTCAACGAGGCGGGTAGCACCTTCTTTCTGAAACCACGAATGAAAATTATCAGTTGACTGTCGACAGTGAAGTCAACGGCTGAGAATCCGTTCGGAGCGATCAATCGTCAGATGAGTACAGAATTGTTTACTCCCCGAGGGCAGCCCGAGTGCGGCCGCTGCTCCCCGTCCTCGGACCACTGGCGCCGAGGCGTCGCCCACCGAAGACCCGATCGGTCGTGAACCACCGAGGCAGTTCTACCTGTTGACTCTTCCAGTCGAAGCTATCCACCTTCTGCTGGAGGGGATTCAGAATACAGACGACAACGAGCGTGCTCTGAAAACGAGCGATCGGAAACACGGTATCAATTCACGTACGAGCCCTACCCGCGGCGTCCGTGGCCGTGCGGTGCCGAAGCGCAGCGACCGGGACGTCCGACGAGTGAACGATGAGTTAGCGCGGATATATGTATGTATATTAAGATTTCAACGGCCGAAGCCGGTCACCAAGTAACTGTCACACACGTCTGATCGAGCAGGGAGGGAGCCCAAACCCTTGCCCTACTGATATTTTAACATGCACCACGGAACGCGGGTCTTCCGACGGTCGGGGACCGCGGATATCGAACCGGTATCAATTTGCCCTCGAACTCTTAACCGAAACAGCTATGACGCAGAAGAGCCGGGTTAGCAGCTATCTATACGCCACCGGATACGTTTGGCCGTCAACGACGTCGAATACCAGGGTATTGAGTGGTCGTCAGCGCACCGTATATGTATCTAGAAATGCAGAATCATCCACAGAGTGTTGTCTTGCTACACCTCTAGACGTATAAAGCACAGCAGCGTGTGGCAGGCTCTATTCCACGGATGTTTTAACGATTTTTATAGATGTAGCTCTCTATATCCAGTCATTCGCCAATGCACGTAAATTCGACCGTAATTCGAATAAAATTCATATCTTTCGATCGGATACAGTTATCGCTTAGCTCTCAACGGCAATTCGGCAGCCCGATAATTTATCTTTCGACCGGTGTATTCAGAAATTCGATACCATTATCCGCGCAAATTTTATATGCGCCCAAAGTCAAAAGTTGCTGCTTGCACACTATACTTTGGCTATAAAACACGAATCGGTCTTCCGTAGGTGAAACTTTTCAACGTGAATTTTGACCGCTTAGTGCCTCACGGCAAATTTGTAGCGAAACGATTTACCGGACGACTCGCATATACCGCGAATTTCTATCGGCCATAGCTCCCGCGCTATAAGGAATCCCGCGACCCTACTTTGGCCGCCCATGTATTGTCAGTTACCAGCTTATGTTTCATATTCGAAAATTCGTCTTGTGGCATTTCCGCCACACTCCTCCCACCTTACCTTGATGCGGAGCATCCGTTGGCAAGATGCGTACGTGGGTAAGCCTAGAGGGACCCCCCTCTAACGCCTACCTACCTGGAATCTTGGGAGATAACACTATCACGTTATCTCCCGATCAAGAAAGCAACACGAACACGTTTACATTTCAACAGAAACAGCAATGCAAATGTCAGTTAACACAAATTCACATAATCTTCTTTTCTTCTGCGTACATTCGAAGCCCTTTTCTCGTAGTCGTAGCTCTTTCATCCAACGCTCGTATAGCCCTCGTTTCAGGCCTTGATTCCTCCGTCTCCAGCGCCTCGTTGCAGCGAGTCCACCGGTTGGGACTAAGACGGGAATCCATCTCGTATATCCACGGAGCCTGTCGGCGGTCTCCGTCTCCTTCTACGACCAAAGCATTCCACATCCAGCGGCATGCTGAATCTCCACGTCTCTCGAACCACCAACGTTGTACCATTGTTCCATCACCATCTGCAACAGAAAATACAATTTACTTGTCGCAGGGCCTATCCTTCGGAAATTTTAGGCCAGAAGTGGGGAACTCGAAACAAAACTGTCACAGTCAACAGTCCCGACGTCCAGAGCGAAGTCTTCCGCTATGGGAACTATCGGTCCAGCAGTAGAGTAACCGTCAATTAAACCACGTCGAACTGGGAGCCTACAGTCCAGAAGTGGGGTAACCGACACATAAAAACTATCTAAGAATACCGTCTCAGACAGAAGTAGGTACCTGTCAACCGAAACAAAAGGTCTACGTGCGAGTCTCCGCTCGCTGAAAGCTAACCAGTCAGAAGTGGGGTATCCTTAATTCGAAAATAGAAACAGCTTCTTAGCGCTAGAGTCGCTAGACCAGAAGTGGAGTTCTTCTCTCCAACACGAGTGGGGTGATTTACCGCCACAAAATAAACGTTGCTAGTCCCGAGGCCCTTTGTTGCACCATGAAACGCTACAGCGGCGTCTCATTATACGAAATGGATTATCAAAAGGAACGTAAACATGGTCTTCCGACCACTCTCCGAAAAGTCCACCGAATTAATCGGTCCCATCTCCGTAGTTCATCACCTCTCCAACACGAACCGTTCATCGGTGCAACACACCGGCTTCAGGAACTGAGACAGTCCACCGTGACAGAAACACGCCAACTTGGCTTCGATTAGAGTGCGAGTATCCGAGCAACATCACGGATGCAGAATGGCCCAACAACAACTGGACGACTTACCGATCGCGTCCCCAGACACCGTTCCGCTACCTAGCACGGGCCGAGCGATATACGAATCTCGCTGGCTTTGGCATTTACAGCGCATAGAACACAGACAACAGGAACCTCAACTTCCGACCTCGCCCGATCGCTGGGTAACTACACGAGAGACAAGACCCGGAGACGCGCTTTAGGTGCTGATCAAAGACCGCAAACCATGTTCACACAAACTCCGAAGCAAATCCTCTTACCGACAACGTCAGCCTGACAGGTGTGAGTTATTCCGAACTGAAGGAGCCTCGGCTTCCTACCTGACCCGTTGCCTACGGCGACAACGACTCGCTCAGGTGCGAGTAACTCCACGAACCAAATACCATCTGCTTGGTAGCTCGTCTCAACGCCACGAGCCTACCAACCTCAAAAGCCCCTCTGTCTCTCCGCCAAGCTCCACCTAACTCGATTGCTAGGGGACTGGTGGCGAGAAAAGTCACCAAACGAGTCCCGGAACCTGCGATGATCACCCAGCTCAACGCACTACCGTTGTCCTCAAAAGAAACCAAGTGTCAAAACGAAAAAGCGACTCAGACCTTGAGTCATCCGGCCAATGCTCGGACAGTCCCACCGTAGACAACACGGTCAGCAGATCGAAATAGAATGAAAGACTGCACCGAGTCTTTATCGAATAAACGCCATTACGCGTTGCGCGAGACCCCACAGGCACCACTTTATGGTAGGCTTACGGCCCTCCGTGTGTCGTCCCGCGGAGAGAAAAAGGTACCAAATTTGGAGCCTTGAACAGAAACAGATTCATCAAAAGGAAACGTAAAAGTACTGTCAATCGACGTGTCTCAAACTCACCGCAATCAAGCGGAGACTAACCCCGCAATCCTTGTGCCGTCCCGACTTGTTGGACACATGGCAAACATAACTGTAGTGTATCATCATAAAGCGAACTAAAATCATTCTCTACGCCGTGCACCATCGACGTGTCTTTAACCCGCGCAATTAAGCGCAGTCTTTTAACGTTAGCCACTAAGGCCACTGCACTCGACGAGGGCGTCGATGCAAGCGTCGGCTGGGTCTTCCGACGCTATCCACAACAGGCGCGGGGGACTCCGCGGGGATTGCACTGGATCCCACCAATTCTGTGTCATCAGGGAAAGGTCCGGCCTCCATAGTAGGCTCTACGTCCTCTCCCGACACCCAGCTACGCGGGGTCTCACCGTAAAACTTCTTGAGTTTATCTACGTGGACTACCATCGCGTGCGAACGGACACTCCTCTGTATACGATACAGGACCGAGCTCAAGACTTGAATCACAAGGAAGGGACCGGTATACACTCGAGTCCACTTAATCTTTCTTCCGCACCGTAACCTGGGGTAGTAGTAGTACACCCAGTCTCCAGCGACGAACTTATTGGGCTTCACCCTAAGATCGTACGCCTTTTTCCTGCGTTCAGCGACGCGACCCAACTGCTCTCGCACCAGTTGGTAAGCAGCTTCCATCTCCGCCTGCTGCTTCTTGACGTATTCCTCAACTTCTACTGCCGGCGGTCGATCGCAGTCTGTCAGCTGCGCGAGAATCAAATCTAACGGCGTATGGTTCTCACGACCGAGGAACAGGAAATTCGGCGTCCGCTGCGTCGCCTCGTGCTCCGTCGCACGGTACGCAGCCATCACGTACGGGATATGCAAATCCCAATCTTTCTGTTTCACTGACACAACCTTGCCGATCATTGCGTTCAACGTTCTATGGAACCTTTCAATCATACCGTTCCCAGACGGATGGTACGCCGTCGTTCGGACTTTGTCTACCTCTGTGAGCTTGCACAGCTGCTGGAACAAAGCCGACTCGAAACACGCGCCCTGATCCGTAAGAATCTGGCGCGGCATTCCGAAGCGCGAGAACACGTGCACCATTAACGTCCTTGCAACCGTGACTGCTTCTTGATTCTTCATGGGCAGAGCTTCAGCCCAACGAGAGAAGTAATCAATAGCCGTCAGTATGTACTTGTACCCTCTGTTCGAAACTGGATGAGGGCCGGTAATGTCTATACCGAACCTCTCCATCGGCTCACCAACGACGGGACACTGTAGGAGGCCCTGTCTCGGTGGCTTTTCCCGCCGGTACCGAGCACAGTTATCACAACTCTGGCACCAACGCCGTACGTCGTCTTTCCAACTCGGCCAATAAGCACGACGTTTCACCTTTTCTAGGCTCTTCCGCAGCCCGAAGTGTCCACCGCCAAAGCCACCGTGTATGACTTTGAACATCTCTTTTCGTAACTGGATCGGAACAACCAGCTGATACAGCTCCGTCTCTCCGGAATCCCCGTGGATATATCGCCTGAAGAGGACGCCCTGTCGAACCTCTAACAGATCCCAATGACTCAGTATTGTCTTTGTCTCAGCGCTCAGTCGCACCGCTTCATCTTCGTTAGGTTGGCGACCCAGTTCTTTCCACCGCAAGACCGGACCAACCCTGATGTCGGACAACTGTTCTCTGCGTAACATTTCTCTGGTCCAGCCCGTCTCCTGGCCGGCTATATTCTCGTACGTAGCGGCGGGTCTCATTGCCTCAACTGGACAAATCCAAGCCGTGTTCTCGGATGTCTCATCATTCTCCTCTGTCTCTTCCACTGGCTCTCCCATCGGTCCACGCGACATGGCGTCCGCGTTACCGTGCTGTGTACCCGCTCGATGAACGATTTCGAAGTCGAACTCCTCCATCGTTTCAAGCCAACGTGCCTGCTGACCAATGGGTTCCGGAGTCTTCCGTAGCCATTGCAGCGCTGAATGGTCTGTACGTAACCGAAACCGTTTTCCTAGGAGATACTGTCGAAACTCCTTCAGGAAATATATCACAGCTAGCAACTCGCGTCGTGTCACATTGTAATTCCGTTCGGCCGTAGATAACAATCGGCTCGCGTAACAGATTACCCTCTCCTCGCCATCCTGCACCTGGGACAACACCGCACCAATCGCGAAGGCCGAGGCGTCGGTATCTAGGATTTACTGACCCTCGTCTTCTGGCAACGACAAAATCGGAGCAGACACCAGTCTCTTCTTCAATTCCACGAAAGCCGCCTGACATTCCTCAGTCCATCGGAACGGGACGTTCTTCCGCGTCAGAAAATGAAGAGGTTGGGCCACAACCGCAAAGTCGAGTATGAAACGCCGATAATACGAACAGAGACCAATAAACGATCGAACCTCACGGAGATTCTTAGGAACAGTCCAACCCTCCACAGCCGTAATCTTGCTCGGGTCCGTTGCGACACCTTGTTCGCTCAGGATATGCCCAAGAAAAAGTACCTCGCGCTGCATCAGGTGGCACTTCGATGGTTTCAGCTTCAGGTTGTACTCCTGGAGTCGTTTGAACACCATCTCGAGTCGTCTCATATGAGTTTCAATATCACGAGAAAACACGATAATGTCGTCAAGGTAGACTAGACAAATATCGTAATTCAAGCCCGTTAGAACCAAATTCATCAGCCGACAAAACGAAGCGGGACTATTGCACAATCCGAAGGGCAACACCTTGAATTGAAAGCTTCCCCTCCTCGTTATGAAACCGGTCTTGTGTTTGTCTCGCGGATGCAAAGCCATCTGGTGATAACCCGCCCGCAGATCAAACGTAGAGTACCAACGGGCACCGCCGAGGGTATCTAAACTTTCCCGTATCAACGGCAAAGGATGAGCATCCTTCCGTGTCTTCAAATTCAGCTGGCGGTAGTCAATGCAGAAACGCATGCTACCGTCCTTCTTCTTCACCATAACCACGTTCGAAGCCCACTCCGACATGGAGGGCTCGATGATCCCTTGGGACAACATGTCTTCCACCTGCCGATCGATCTCCGGTATCATCATTAACGGTTGCCGTCTCAGCGGCTGACGAACCGGTCGCTCCTGTTGCGTGTCGATCTCGTGCTGAATCACAGACGTAAAACCAAGGTCCAATTCACTGAGCGAGAACGTCGTTCGATAAGCCATAATGAGCTCTCGAAGCCGTTCCTTTTCGTCTGGGGAGACTGCTCCAGGCACTTCCTCCCACAGGCGTTTTAACACTGACTCCGCTACTACGTCGTCTGGCTGACTGGCGGTCATGCGAACCATAGACGTAGGCGCTCGCACTCTGTTCTCATGTGCTGTTGCACTCGTAACGTTCAGGAGCTCCACCCGCTCCAATCGACACTCTGTTTTGCCCTGAACTGTCAAGTCTTTATCGCTGACATTCAACATCCGTACCCACACCGTTGGCTCCTTTCCCGAGACCAACGTTCGTCCAATCACCAACCCTTTCATCACTTCAACTGGCGTCGTCGTCCACACGTCCGTGTCCACTCGCAGATGCGGGTATACAACAGATGCTGGAACGTCGACCTCACACCGTGCTGGAACCGTGATATCATCTTGTACAATGATCCTGCGGCACATCGTTTCGGAAGCCGCTTCACGTAACGGAATCTGTCTATCACCCAAGTATACGTTCCTTCCTGCAAAGTCCCATCGTGCTTGGTTGGTCTCAAGCCACGATAGACCCAGGATAACCTCGTTCACCTGATCTGTTACCAAGCAATGCAACGGATACGACTGTTTCCCAATGCAGAGCTGTAACGTGGACTCGCCATCCACCCGAATTTCGCTACCGTTCGCCGCCAACAGTCGTTGCTGCGAAGGCGTCATTACCGATTTAACCATAAAGCGTCGTGGGACCAGAGACATTTCGCTCCCTGAGTCCAGTAAACAGTTTCGGCGTACTCCGTCTACGCGAGCCACGACATAAGCCATGCGGCTTCCCTTCACCAAACGGTTCTGCGCCTTCTCCGGCGCCGGCTCATTCTTGGCCGTTTCACTAACTTTCCCGTTGTCTCGTTGCTCTGGTAACGGTTGCGTACAGAATCTTTGAGGATGCCCCTTTTGTCGACATCGAAAGCATTCCATCTCTGCGTTTCGGAATCGTGGCGGAAACTCACGTCGCTGAAAAGCTGGAGCTTCGTCCCTCCACGGTCCGTCCGGTGCTCTTCCCGGATTCCTCCAGTTCTCAAACGGTTTACCCGAAGTGAAGTCGTCCTTGGGTCTCGTTACCAAGCGGCTTACTTCTTTTGTCAAATTCCGAATTGCACTCTCTAAATCGTCCATGCGATTATTCTGCTGATCGTTAGACGGCTGCACCGTCCGATCCTCCTTCGCAGCTTTTACTCGCCCTTGCCTTCGGTCGCCGTCTCCACCAGACGTAGACGATCGGCCGTAGGCCTCGAGTCTTACTGCGTGCTTGTACGCCGATTCCAGGCTGACGGGCTCTCGTTCCCGCACCTTCTGCGCTAGTTCCTGATTGGACAGCGCGTCTAGAAACGCGTCACAAGCAATCGTCTCAACGAGCTCGCTCGACGGCCCAGGATACGCTAATACCATAAGTCGCCTGACCTCTTGAACCACACTGCTCAACGGTTCGTTATTCGTTTGTCGGTATGCACGTAACTTTACCCTGTACAGGCTCGTCTGTTCTTCTGAACCGTACCTTGCTTTCAATTTATCAACCAACGCCTGCCAAGTAACGTCGCCCTGGGCACCCATGTCCCATAGCAACTGCGAAGCTGGCCCCGTCAAGGCACACATCAATTGGTCGGCCTTCTCTCGGTCGCTCCAATTGTTGCACCGGGCGCAGACTTCAAACTTCGCTAGAAAAGCAGCGATGGCTGTCTTGCCGTCGTACTTCTCAAGCTTGATACGAATACCACGGTCAGCTGGACTTCGACCTCTCGTCTCCCGTTCAACAGACCGACGTTGTGAACCCGCGCGGTGACGGCGTCTCCTGGGACGGTCGTCGTCGTCGCTAGTCTCACCTTCATCGACTGTGCTGGAAACTACAGGCCGTTTCTCATGCCTTCCGCTCACATGTAGGATCGATTTCCGTTCCGTTCGCACTTTTGCCGGAGACGCGTCCTCTTCACTGGACGTCTCCTTTTCCTCTCTTCTGGCCCTTCCCGGCCGACGCTCCTTTTGCGTCTCTCGTTCCCTTTCCTTGTCGGCACGATGCTTCGTGGAGGAAGTCATCGGCTTGCGGTAGACACCCGCCTCATCCGAAAACCGTAGTTTTCTGGGCCGTTCGCCCCGCTTATGCGCCTGACGACTAACACTTTGCTTATCCGGAGTTGTACGCCGATAGTTGATGTCCGCCTCTGTTGACGCGTCATCCGACGATAACAACCTCCGCTTGGAACTCGTTCCCCGTGGAGCCACTGTCGGTAAGTCACGATACACGGTATCATCAGGCGTCCAACTGTCGATCGGGACAGTAGACCGATGAACCCGTTCAGGCCTGTCTCGATAGCCTGTTTCCCTAGGGTCTCCTGCCCTAGCATCACGTGTCACTAGTCTCCGGACCTCTGGCGGTCCCCGTAACCTCGATGGCATCACCTCCATCGGTACTGTCTCACGCGGGTCATCACGAAACTCTGGATACGATACTGTTCTCGCCACCTGAACCCAAGGCGCGTCTCTTTCTCTTGCAACAGGAACCGTTAACTCTTCGAACCGCTGTGTCATCCACGCCATGCTGTCGCGCAGGTATGACACCTCGGCCCGAACATCGGCCACGTCGTCTCTCCGCGACGACCTCGACTCTGCTGACCCTCTTTCAGCATTCGCTACACTGTCCCTACGTTCCGGACACTGTGGACGGTAGCTTTGACTGTCTACCTGTCTCACACTTGGTCTTTCAGCGGCTGCTAAACCTGCTGAACTTCGTTCACCGAAATTAACAAGTAACCGAGCGTCTTCTGAAGCAACTGGGGAACCAGATCGTAAACGTCTTGCCTGGCGTCCATCACCAGTCTCTTGAGACTCCGGGACAGAACGAAGCCAATTCTCAACTCCCACCGTCGCCGAAGAACGAGGATCCCGAACATCGACAGCAGCGGAAGCGATTGGACCGACTGCACCAAAATCATCAGGTGAAACCTGCTGCGAAACTTTGGGACGAGCACCGGAATATTCACCAAAACGAACATCAGGACGAGCCAAATTCCTGGAGACCGCATCTGCTGCTACGGCTCCCAAATCGGGTCTTGGCGGACAAGACATCTTCGTTCGCGCCACCCGCTCTCCATCCGATTCAACTTCACCTGCCGCAGCTTGTCCTGCGGCAACCAGAAGCGAGTCAAAATGGACCCCACTTCTGGTACCACTTTGGGGCGGACCTACCCGTCTCGTCACAAGCGGCACAAGCCCCCTCGCCGCCGGCGCATCGCCCGACGCACGAGGGGTCGCGAGCTGGGCCTCTCGACTCGGGCCTCGCTCCCTTGCTTCAAATTGATCGGAGCCGCCCGAGTCGCTCTCACGCCGGTGTACGCTCTCCGTGTAACGGGCCGCCAAGGCGCCGTCACTCCCTTCACTATCCGGCCAAGACGGCTCTGAAACGGTCGCTCGTGAGAGGGTATAGAGCTCGGAGGCGTTGGAGTCCGACTCTGCCCCGTCCGCGGCCACCGGGTGGGTAGCAACCTGAGCGCCAGGATGGCCGCCTGTGCTCAAATCAGGGTTCGCTCCTCTCCGGGCAGTCGACCCTCGCTTGGAGCTCCCCTTCACGGCCACGGGCTTCTTCGTTCGTTTGCCCGACCGTTCAGACCTCCGTCGTATCATATTGCACGCCACAGCTCGTGTACTGGTGCCACCGACGGGCATCACTGAAGACTGTCTTTCCTCCGCAGGCCAAAACGCCCGAAACCACGGCCATTCGAGGGGTCCGAGCCCCAAGCCGCGCCAAAACGACATTATCAACTTCGAAACCAGGGAATGGAAAACACGGACAATATACTAGGTCGCTGCGTCGATTCGCAAACGGCAACCTAACCAGCTGGTACCAGGATCAATTTTACAACGCCCAGTACGACCAGGTCGCTGTGTCGATCGATCGGCGGCCGGAGATCCGGACGACCGCCGTCAATTTGTTTTACCGAGATCGACGCTAGACGGTCGTTCAAAGAAAGGACGGACCGCTAGCTCTCTCTCCGATCACTAACTTTTACGCCCGCAGGCAATGCACTGAGTGCGGCTTCACGCCGACTCCGAGGGTGTCCACAAATTCCCTCCTTCAACTCCTGTCTTCTTGCCCGTAACCAACCCGCTTCACGCGGCCGAACTGTCGCCACCGAGAGGGGCCTTCAAATTCGCTCTCCCTCTTCGTTCACTGACTCGCTTGCCCGTAGGCGTTGACCGTATGCGGCTTCGCGCCGACTTCGAACTTTGCCCGGAGAACACTCTGACGCGCGCTCGACGTCGCTCAGAACAGCATCGGTCGACCCCAGGCGCTTAAAAGGCCGGGGACCTAGCAATGCAATTGAGCTAACGCCTAGGGCACTTAGGGTAACGTAATTAGAGACTGGTAACTGACATTAATAGACGTGACCGTTAACTACCCCGATCGGTTGGCTGCGACCGATACGTCCGTCGCCGGCCTTGTAGCTGAGGCGGCCCGGCGACGAACCTTACAGGGCCTGTGACAATATTTTCCCTCTCTCGCTCCCTGCTCGTTAAGGGGAGGAAAGATGCGGCTCGGAACAGGTAACACGGCAGCGCCGACCGCTCGTTGATACGACACTCCGTTCGAAAGTTATCACCTCGCCAAGTTCTCAGCCCGTCAAGACCCGGGCGCGCGCGGCGTGAAGGCTGCAGGCACCCAATCAAGCCGCCGGCGACAAACCGGGCGCGGCGATCGATCAGATTCTCGCTGCGGCACGTAACCACGGGGAAAGACCGGGTGGCCTCCCTTCTAACGTGAATATCTCGAAAACCGTTCTACGGGCACTCAACGTGTCTGTAGGATGAATCAAGCAGCGGTCCTCGCTGCGTAGTTTGACACTAGCCGCTCGTCGATCGGACGAAAACCGACCGAGATATCGTCAATCAAAGTTAACACACACAACTACCAAGGCAGATGGCTACCTTAAGAAAGTCACAGTTACTCCCGCCTGTTTCGCGGAGGCAACTTCTATCGAACCAACACTGACAATTTCAACGGTCACTGCACCGACCTCTCGCCGCGAGCAGGAAAGGCAGAATTCACCGACCACTCCGTCAACCACGTGCAGAAAACTTCACCACGCGCGTCGTGCGCTGAAATGGACTCAACCCTTAACTCTCGAACACGCCGGTATGGCTAGCGATCACTCGACACGGCCCTACTACCGGCCGAACGACAGACCAAAGTGTAAAGGAAAGATAATATAATAGTCAAAGAATCGTTTTGTTATGCATGTATATCTATAAAGAGGCTCGGCGGCCGACAGAGTATGGCCGACCGCCTACACGACGGGGTCACTCTGTATTGTATCTTATGTTTTACGTGCTCTCGCAGACCGAAGGCGCTGCGACGTCGCCTACCACAGACCTGTGCTAGCGCGCGCGCTCGGGGGCGGGTGCCGAAGCCGTCCGACCGAGGCGCGAGTGCGAAACCAACGATGTTTCAATTGAACTACAAATTTGATCTCCGAAACTGAACGATTACTGGCAAAGTTTGTCACAAGAGGAAAAAGACTCACACGGCGCTCCGAGAGCGAGCGCTCCCTCAGACCCGGCGCTGAGGCGTCGCCAACAAAGCTTTCAACGAGGCGGGTAGCACCTTCTTTCTGAAACCACGAATGAAAATTATCAGTTGACTGTCGACAGTGAAGTCAACGGCTGAGAATCCGTTCGGAGCGATCAATCGTCAGATGAGTACAGAATTGTTTACTCCCCGAGGGCAGCCCGAGTGCGGCCGCTGCTCCCCGTCCTCGGACCACTGGCGCCGAGGCGTCGCCCACCGAAGACCCGATCGGTCGTGAACCACCGAGGCAGTTCTACCTGTTGACTCTTCCAGTCGAAGCTATCCACCTTCTGCTGGAGGGGATTCAGAATACAGACGACAACGAGCGTGCTCTGAAAACGAGCGATCGGAAACACGGTATCAATTCACGTACGAGCCCTACCCGCGGCGTCCGTGGCCGTGCGGTGCCGAAGCGCAGCGACCGGGACGTCCGACGAGTGAACGATGAGTTAGCGCGGATATATGTATGTATATTAAGATTTCAACGGCCGAAGCCGGTCACCAAGTAACTGTCACACACGTCTGATCGAGCAGGGAGGGAGCCCAAACCCTTGCCCTACTGATATTTTAACATGCACCACGGAACGCGGGTCTTCCGACGGTCGGGGACCGCGGATATCGAACCGGTATCAATTTGCCCTCGAACTCTTAACCGAAACAGCTATGACGCAGAAGAGCCGGGTTAGCAGCTATCTATACGCCACCGGATACGTTTGGCCGTCAACGACGTCGAATACCAGGGTATTGAGTGGTCGTCAGCGCACCGTATATGTATCTAGAAATGCAGAATCATCCACAGAGTGTTGTCTTGCTACACCTCTAGACGTATAAAGCACAGCAGCGTGTGGCAGGCTCTATTCCACGGATGTTTTAACGATTTTTATAGATGTAGCTCTCTATATCCAGTCATTCGCCAATGCACGTAAATTCGACCGTAATTCGAATAAAATTCATATCTTTCGATCGGATACAGTTATCGCTTAGCTCTCAACGGCAATTCGGCAGCCCGATAATTTATCTTTCGACCGGTGTATTCAGAAATTCGATACCATTATCCGCGCAAATTTTATATGCGCCCAAAGTCAAAAGTTGCTGCTTGCACACTATACTTTGGCTATAAAACACGAATCGGTCTTCCGTAGGTGAAACTTTTCAACGTGAATTTTGACCGCTTAGTGCCTCACGGCAAATTTGTAGCGAAACGATTTACCGGACGACTCGCATATACCGCGAATTTCTATCGGCCATAGCTCCCGCGCTATAAGGAATCCCGCGACCCTACTTTGGCCGCCCATGTATTGTCAGTTACCAGCTTATGTTTCATATTCGAAAATTCGTCTTGTGGCATTTCCGCCACAGATCTTCCGTCGCGTCTCTCAGTTCCTCCAAGTTCATCTTCGTTCTCTCGTGTATTTCTTCCATCCACCTCCTTCTTGGGCGTACTCTCCTCCTTCCTCCCTCTCCTCTCCGCATACTTCCAAACAATTTTCTTAGTAGACCAAAATTCATTATATGTGACAATGATCTACAGTAGATAATTATTTTTCTTATAACTGGTTTAATAAGAAATTGAGAAAACTAAAGGTAGCCTATATTGAAATCTTTTCAAATTTAAATTCTTAACAGAAGTCCGCATAAATTCATGCTGATTGACATAACCCAATTAAAATCTAATAAGATGTAGAGGTTATGGATGTGTAGGCATACTAATTAAATCATTTAGTGTTACAGTAGGCTACTTAAAATTGTTGTTTAAATAGTAAGAAGTTTATGTCAAAACAACTCTGATTGAATCTCATTTCTTGTAGGGGCCTACTACATGAAGGTTATCTCTTAAATGATGATGTCAAATAATAATACAATGACATCAGTTAGATGAATCCTTGAGAGTTGACGGAAAACGTAAGGAATACCAGGAAAATAGCCTAAATAAAAACAAGGAAAATAATAGCAGACAGTAAATAAATAAAGTTACATGAAAAATAAAAAACGATGCAAAAATAAAAACCAAAAAACAACTTTTTTGGAGAGAATAAAAAATGAAAAACGTTTTTTACAAGTACTATGGTCAACATCTTTCTTCGCGTTAGAATTAGATAGGGCCTAGAGGTCAATTCAGCATTACGTTTATAGCTTGTCTCCCAGCCAAACATCTAACTGAAAGAGAGAAAGAGAGCAGCAAATTTCTTCAAAATTAAGTTTACGATTGTCTCTGCAATGGAAAAAAAGAGGCTGAAATGATGATGATGATGATGATGATGATGATGATGATGATGATGATGATGATGATGATGATGATGATGATGATGATAACGATCGACTTGTAACGTCGTGAGTACGGGTTCGAGTCTTCTCAAAACGGATTAATAACATATAATAGGGACTTTGAAAAAGATCGTAAACGCACTATTTACCCGAATGCACCCATTATGCACGTTCAATGTGCACTTATGAACTTAAAAGGAGGACAAGGTTAGAATCCACCTCACTCAAACCGCCGTGTGCGGGTCTTGAACAAGTCCTTCACTTGAAGAAATGAAAGTGATGATCACTCTGGTGGCTATGAAATATATTCCGCTTTGGTTGAACCCCAACATTGATTTTGTATTGATATTCATTTGTTACTTTGAATCTTGGTCAGCTTTAGTATAGGCCTACCTTAGATTTCAAGTTTGAATTTCAAGTGGTAGGGGGATTGAACCGTGGACAAGGTGGCAATCATTCAGCAACTATGATGCCATCCACTCTTCTGATCGTAACCTTAGCAGTGTTGACGTCAGCTGGAGGAGGACATGCGTCATCCTTTTCAACTAGAGAGGAACAGGAGGTAAGAATTTTATGGAGGAATTGTTTCAGCTCGTCTGTAGTGCAGTAGAGCTCTTCGTTTTTTATATAACTTAATTACGGTTGACACTAAAGTCGGTGTTCCCTGTAATTATTTTGCTCACTTAAAACTTCTGTCACCTTCAATTTGTTAGTATTAATTATAGACTCTCTCTTAGCTGTGGGGCCTGCTGCTCTCACGATTCCTCTATGCGACATTAGGCTATCTGTTGGGACTGCTTCTTACTTGATATCTTTAAAAATTCATATAGGCTTACTTTATACTTCAGAAAAATACTAAAAGCAGAATAAAACGACACGAAAAATAAAAAGCGAAAAACGACATTTTGTTTGGAACGAATAAAAACGAAAAAACCTATTAAATAACTATGGTTTCAGCGCATGCCAGCTTCTCAATATCCATGCATCCTGTTAGTCAGATAAGTCGTATACAATTAATAGCCTACTACAATCAACGATCTAGAAAAGTTTTATCCGAAAATATAGGCCTCCATTCCTGATGACTGGACTGAAGCCGATAGACCTGCTCATAAAGTTATTTGAACAGTTTTATCAGTAGACAACAGGTCACCCAACCAATTAGGACTACTGTTCTGAAGCTGATAAATAGGCATGTTGATCAAGCTTTAACAGCAATATACTACGCCAAAACCAAAACCAAATCCAAACCAAATCCAAGTCAGTCCAATCACCTCACTAGTAAGCTACGGTACCGGGTAAGATCTTAAGCATTTCATATAGAATTTGTAAATTATCTGCCGTATTCCCAGTAGGGGCCTACTTGCTGCCTCAATTAGTGACTGGTGTAGTTAGAGAATAAGTTTGACATCAATGGTGAGTTAACAGGAGTCACAGGACTAATGAACGCGAAGTTAGAGTGTTCACCAATCACCATGCATGGTCTTGTAGCATGTCGGCAACAAATTCGTCGATTTATTTCTTTTAGATATCTTTAGAGGTGTTATACTCCAAATGAATCGGTCGAATAACTCTTATATTAGTAGTTTTGTATATAGCCAGCCAGCAGTTTGCTAGTTTCCATAGTTTGATTTATATAGGCATAGGCTAATTCCGTTCAAATGAAATTGTAGTCAAACACGCGATTCTCTGGAGAAACCAGACTGCGGCTAGTTCTGTGATTCTTGCAGCGCCAGAGTTAGGTCTATGTCACATGCTTGTTTTCAGGCATATCTTAAGAAATACGCCTACATGGGATCTTCCAGTCCTGATCCTCGATTCACTAAAATCACAGATCCCACCGCAATGTTCAAAATGGCGGTCATGAAATTCCAGAAGATGGCTGGAGTCAACGAAACAGGTAAGTATAGGCTAAATGTTTTGGTTCTATTGGCCCTTTGCTGTGGAATGACCTTCCTGCTGTAACTCATACTGAGATCTTATCTGGATCTGGGGCCCCAGATAAGATCTCAGTATGAGTTACGGTACAGCAGTATGCGAGGCGCCCTCGGAACTATGTGTTACGGGCCATAGAAATCGGCATTGTTATTATTATTATTATTGCTATTATTATGTGCCTGACTGGCACATGTTAGACACCTGCTTACACATAACAACATGCACACATGCATTCACACATGCACTAGTGACTAGCCAATCAAGAGACAGTATCTGAGAACGATGATGCTTCAGGTCCTTAATTTTCCTGATGTAGGAATTGTCGATGCTGAAACGGTGAAGATGATGGAGATGCCGAGATGCGGACAACCGGATGAGGTCGGAATGTCAATGGTTACAAAGAGAAGAAGACGACGAAGATACGCAGCACAAGGTCTGCACTTTGTAAACATTATTTTCTTATATCTATTTCAATTGGTTTATTCTTCAGAAAAATACAGACAATTATAGTAAAATTTACAACATGTAAACGCAGCCACTAATCCTATTATAGTTCATAATTATGATGATATGCATAGATTGAATATTCGCGACTTTAGGTTTTAATATTCGTAGCCTAAATATTCGTGAATATTAAGATTTTTTAATATTCGTAAATATTCGTAAATATTCGTTAACGAATTAAGGTGAACGATCGAAACCGCAATGTTACTCGGTATTAAGCAATATGTCTCTATGACATTCACTCGCATCCAGGGCACGGTTGAACTAAAATATGCATTGCGCTATGCTGAGATCAGGATACATTTTGCTTGTAATCTGGCACTATTTTTTTCTGCGTTGGCATTTATATTTACTCATCCTGCTACACTGATATAAAACTACTTTATCAATATACAGTTACTATTAAGCTTATAGGCATAATAGGCAGTTAAAGTTTATTTATAATTTAACCTACTATTGCTGCTACTAGTCTTTCCAACTGCCATCGGTGAGGCAGTTCGGGGGGCAGAAGTCAGACAAAGTGACTTACATTAAGTATTGAATGTGATATGAATGCCGCATGGCCACATTGACCAGACTCAGCAGAGACCTTGAAGGTTTTTTTTACAATAAAATCTATTAAAGTTATTGTCACTTACTGGTATAGGTCTATGCGTAGACTAACTGAATTTTGTACAATTCATTAAGTAAAAGCTAAACATTTTCATAAATAACAAAATAAGAATTAAGATTTAAGAATTTCTTGAAACAACAAGAATAAGTAATTTTTTGAATATTATGAATATTAAGTTGGCAGTTTTAATATTCGTTAATATTCGTGAATATTTGAAAATCTTAATATTCATAATATTCGAATACTCAATCTATGATGATGTGGTTATTTCTGCGTCAGTAACAAACTGTTGACGTTCAGGGTCAAAGCGCGAAGACGGTCAATCTTTATTTTTGGAATTAACTCGAATGATGATGATGATGACACCGACGATGACAATGACGACGACAATGACGACGACGGCGATGGCAATGATGATGATGATGATGATGATGATGATGATGATGATGATGATGATGATGATGATGATGATGATGATGATGATGATGATGGGAGCGCCTCTGAGTAGTTTCTTGAAGGGGCGCTATATAAATGCTCTGAATGAATGAATGAATGAATGATGATGATGATGATGATGATGATGATGATGATGATGATGATGATGACGACGATGATGACAACATTCATATTAATAGCAGGCTAATTACGGCAACAACACTAGGAATAATAAAGACAAATTTCCTGCTGCTAATGGCAATTTTTCTTAGACCCCGATGGATCGCTGATACATTGGGTCGTAAAAGTCATAATAATAATGATAATAATAATAATGATGATGATAATAATAATAATAATTATTATTATTAAGCTTATAATTAGTAATGATAATAATAATAAATTTTGATTCTTGTAGGCTATAACTTTTGGCTACTGAGGGTTCATGTCGTACTCGGGCATAAAATAATTAATTAACAATTATGGCATAATCATAATATTTAAAGTTTTAAACTAATCCGGATTAAGGCCTACTGCCCTGTCGCCAAATACTAAACCTAGAATCACCGACTGACGTTGGTTGCTATTAGGCTACTGTTTCTTTAGATAATATTCATCACCGTCACACACGCCTACATAGGCCTACTTACGGACAGCATTAATAAGACAATCAGTATAGTTTGGAATTACAAAAGAACTTTATGGAGATAAAATGTCTTGGGTATTGATCAATTTTTGTCCACAGGAAGCAGATGGCGAAATACTAGACTGACTTACCGCATCAACAATTACACTTCCGATCTGCCGCAGAGTGTTGTAGACTCGGAAATAGAAACGGCTTTCCAGGTTTCGTAGTCGCCTACACGCATGAATTCAGCAATAGAGCGTTGACATTTATATAGGCCTAGTGTAGAATAGATGTCATGATATTCAAGTCGAATTAAATATTTTTAAACATAGGCCTACGGAAAGGTCCTGGAAAGTACGACATCGATTAAAGCTCGTGACTTTGTTTAGTGTCAAATAAACGACTTTGGCAAGATCGATACAAATTCGGGTGCTTGATTTGAATAGCGAGGAAGAGCAGAGAAACCCGCCTATAAGAGCTCATTAAGTCACGAGCCGTGACTTAACTTACAGAGGTTTGGTTACAGAGTCTAACGTCGAATTCCTTAAGATTTAAGATACAAGACAGTTCTATGAACATAAACCTCTAAAAGATATGACTAAATTGAAGAATAGCCTATTATATCACAGCAGAAATTGTTAAAAACAGAAAATAATTGGCTACGTGTTCTGTTTCATAGCGCTGGCGTGACGTCTCACCTTTGACCTTCACCAAGGTTTGGAACAGAAGAACAAAAGTCGACATAGATATATATTTCGACAACCAAGACGGGATTGGTAAGACGCTGGCTTATGCCTACTTCCCGCAGTATGGCGGGGATGCACACTTTGACGACGACGATCGGTGGACTTCAAGAAGCTCTTCTGGTACTAATTATATTTTTCCACATCAACAGTTTTTTTTATGTATCTAGACTTCTGTGAGCATGGCTGTTTAATTTTTCTTGCATGTATGTTTTCTACACGTCTCCTTGTTAGCGGGCTGAGATAATTATATACCTTCCCGAATTGATCGATTGCACAAGGAGTGGCAGCAAGACGTCCACGAGCTCCTGGAGCAGAAAGGTCGGTAGAGGGTCCAGTTCACATGACGTGGGAAGAGAAGCAAGAATGAGGCGACGCACTTGCTCACTGGTGACTTCGTCCAGATCTGGCAGGCATCAGGCGGTGGGATGGTGGTGAGGACGTCGAGGATCTTGGTGGTGTATGCCGCCAGGAAGTCGTCTGCAGTAAATTCCGTTGAAGAGCGACCACCACGGTCACGGCGACCACCGAGAAGAGCGTTGAGCGTTGCCCACAGGCGCTTAGAATATGCTCCAATCTTCATTCAAATAATTATACAACTAATGTTCGACGGTGTTTCTGTATAACTGCGTATTAAATTGTCTGTCCAATTATTCATCAGGTACCAACTTGCTTTGGGTGGCAATTCACGAGTTTGGCCATTCATTGGGACTGTCTCACTCTGAAGTCAAGGATGCCGTAATGTATCCATTTTACATGGGCTATAGACCTAATGCACGACTTCACTCCGACGACATCGCTGGCATTCAGTATGTCTATCGTAAGTACAGAATAGTCAATGAATAATAATTAGTTGCCTTAAAATTGACACCTCCAACGTTTTCCTTAAATTGCAAATCTATCAAATTTGAAATTTATGAAAAAGATATTAAAAACTCGCATAAACTCCCATGAAGTAAATTTATCGGATCCTAAAGGGTTAAGGTTGTTGTTACACCAATTCCGACATCTGGCTGCGATTTGACTATGAGCCTGGGCAATTGCAATCGCCCTTTCAATCGACGTTTAGCCTAATAGGAAATATCAGACACACGACATTCCTTGAGAAGCACTGCTAATTTGACAGTTCGAATATGAATGATGGAAATGGACAGGATAGAAACCATGTAGTTGAACAGAAGTAGGCCTAGTATTTGTACAAATATTAACAGTAGGCCTAAGTTGAACACATTATAATATTATAATAATATGATAGTATCATAATTATATTATAATAGTAAATAATAACATAATAATTATATTGTAGTAAATAAGACCATGGTAGGGCAGGTATGTTGTAGCAGTTTATGCAACGCAATAATGTAAGCAGCAACTAAAAACTACTATAACTTTGTCAAACTTTTATGGGGAAAAATTACACTTCTGGGGAATTTTCTCCGCTAGAGATGTTTGGCTTAAGCAGTGCAGAATAACTGTATTCTCATACTAATTATAGTCATAGATTGAATATTCGTGACTTTAGGTTTTAATATTCGTAAATATTCGTGAATATTAAGATTTTTTAATATTCGTAAATATTCGTAAATATTCGTTAACGAATTAAGGTGAACGATCGAAACCGCAATGTTACTCGGTATTAAGCAGTTTAAGCTTCTGTATGTCTCTATGACATTCACTCGCATCCAGGGCACGGTTGAATTAAAATATTCATTGCGCTTAATATGCTGAGATCAGGATACATTTTGCTTGTAATCTGGCACTATTATTTTCTGCGTTGGCATTTATATTTAGCCTACTCATCCTGCTACACTGATATAAAAACTACTTTATCAATATACAGTTAGGCTACTATTAAGCTTATAGGCATAATAGGCAGTTAAAGTTTATTTATAATTTAGCCTGCTATTGCTGCTACTATAGTCTTTCCAACTGCCATCGGTGAGGCAGTTCGGGGGGCAGAAGTCAGACAAAGCGACTTACATTAAGTATTGAATGTGATATGAATGCCGCATGGCCACATTGACCAGACTCAGCAGAGACCTTGAAGGTTTTTTTACAATAAAATCTATTAAAGTTATTGTCACTTAGCCTACTGGTATAGGTCTATGCGTAGACTAACTCAATTTTGTACAATTCATTAAGTAAAAGTTAAACATTTTCATAAATAACAAAATAAGAATTAAGAATTTCTTGAAAGAACAAGAATAAATAATTTTTTGAATATTATGAATATTAAGTTGGCAGTTTTAAAATTCGTTAATATTCGTGAATATTTGAAAATCTTAATATTCATAATATTCGAATACTCAATCTATGATTTATAGTTAAAACAATTCTTAACTAGGTTCTAATAGAATAGCACACAGAGTACAGTCTGTTTGGTCCTACGAAAAACTGTAAAATTAGCGCTTTTTATGAACAATGCATTTTAATACAATTACAAAACATAGAAATAAATGAACTTCTTTGATTGTGTAATCTGAAAGACTGAAAGAGCGAAAGAGGACCCAAGAGAAGAAGAGGATTTTTGGATAATGATTACACTCTGACACGAAATAGCAGAAGGCCACAATTGACGCGGGATCGATTCCCGCAATTCTCTCGTATTATAACTTGCAATCGTATTTCGTCCATGTCAGTTTGAATTTATAAATATTTTTTTACCTGGTCCCTCGGGATTTAAGAAAAATTGCAATTAAGAGCAGGAAATTTGTCTGAAGATACAGGCCTCATTTTGGGGTTTGTATTATTATTATTCACAGTGGTGCGAGGTGGTGTAGTTAGTAGGCTATATTGAAGTCGAAGGGTTGAAGTTTTGAATCCACTTCAACCCGTCTCGGAGGGACCTTGGGCAAGTCCTTCACTCGGAAGAACTTGCCCAACTCAGTGAGCGCGCAGGAGTGGTACCGGTAGTGTGTCCGGAGCAGAAGCCAAGAAGGTGGGAAGGGTCAGAGACGACACCCGATGTATAGGGCCTATAGGCCTGTAATGTTTTAACACTTCGTTTATTACTTAACGATAAAGCAAGTCCTTCTTCATCCCAGTTCGTACATAGAGTAATCCTCCTTTTCTGACGCTAGCGCCACCTATTGTTCACTATCAGTTATACAGCGCCTTTATAATTATCCTTAAACACTACAACCTTCCCCTCTTCAAATAAAGTCTTAACAAACTGAAAGTTAGCTAGGCTGGTGCAGAACGTCAACAGAACTGAGGTCACTGCCATTTTTAAAATGAACAACAATGCATTTGGGATCATTAAAATTAACACAACTGATCTTGGGAAATCAACAGAACAGTGCGGAGAGTTCGACAGAACTGAAGCACCATTGTGTCCTTGACCTGTGGCGTTACCATTGCAGCCAAGATGGCCGACGCCGGTTCACTCTTTGGGGATAGCGCCTCGGGAGTTGTTCAGGTGTGTCTGCAGAGTTTGGAACAGGTGGAGGATCATGTCTCTGCGTCTGTTCGACTGGTAGAGGTTGAAATTCGTCCTGAGGTTGCAGTTCGTCTTGCCCGAGATGTGGTGTGCCCTTTCGACTGTGTGGTGCTGGTGATCTTTGACCCTGCTTAGGCATGATTTCCTCTTCCAGCTCATCGATTACTTCCGGCCGTGTTGGGTTCGTGGATGGGGCCGACATTGGACTGTTGAATTTTTTGAAGAAAGATGCATTCCTGGTCATTTGCTTGCCTTTTCTTTCTCCTGTTATCATTGATCCTTTTATTGCAATCACTGTGAATGGATCGGGGTCAAATGGTGGCATGGTCTTGCTCTTTGTATGTTGTCGGACCAGAACTGAGTCTCCAACCGTTAGGTCTTTAACTCTTGCCCTCCTTCTGTGATCAGCATAGCGTTTCATCTTATCCTTAGATTTTTCATCTCTCTCTACGAGACCGAATTTATCCTCTGCAGTTGTATTATCACTCTCAGGAAATCGTGTTCGAAAAGAATTGGAGAAGATAATATCCGCAGGCGCTTTCTGGAGTGTGGAGTGGGGAGTAGCACGATAGTTTCGTAAGAATTTCTGTAATTCTGACCTCCAATCGAGCCCCATGGTATGGGCGATGCGCATAGTTTTGCCAATGTTTCTCATGAACCGCTCACATTCTCCGTTCGCTTGTGGATAACATGGTGTTATCCGTCTATGATGGAATCCCATGTACAAAGAGAATTCTTTGAATGCCCGGCTCTGGAAAGGCGCCCCATTGTCAGTCCTCAGTATCGCGGGAGTGCCGAACGTGGAAAAAACTCTCTCAAAGATTGGTATAACACTGTCTGCCGAGACATTGCTCGCCAACTCGACCACTGGAAATCTTGAATAATCGTCGATGATGACAAGTAAGTGACCCCCTGATGGCATTGGTCCGTAAAAATCGGCTGACAGCTCGGTCCACACTCTCGATGGCAGAGGCGACATCTTCAGTGGCTCGGGTCGCTTGGTGTCTGTCACAATCTGACAGGCTGTGCAATTGCCGATGTGTTTCTCCACTAGCACGTCGATTCCTGGAAACCAAACTTTCGTTCTTAGGAATGCCTTTGTTTTCACAATTCCTTGGTGGCCTTCATGAGCTGTTTGTATTGCTTGTACTCGAAGTGTTGTCGGTAGTACAATTCTTGATCCTCTTAGTACCAGATCATCACCTGGAGATAGGGACAACTCATCTCTCAAGATGTAAAATGGTCGAACATCGTCAGTTATTTTATTACCTGATGGCCATTTTCCGTTGCTTATATAGTTGATCACCTTAACCAACGCTTCGTCCAGTTGTGTTTCCCTTTGAATATCATCTCTCGTCATCGCTTTAGGTAGTGTCATAGTGATTATCAGGTTTATTTCCGCTTCCATGTCTGCTTCTATCACTTCCACGTCTCCAATTTCCTTCTTCGGGTGTCGAGACAGATAATCGGCTGGGTTGTCGTTTGTCGAGATAGCTTCGACCTGAAAACTGTATGGGAGCAACCGCATGCTCCATCTTTCCAATCGGATTGGCAGTTTCTTTCCAGGATGGCTAAGAATCTGTTCTAATGGCTTGTTGTCAATGATCAGTCTGAAAGGTGCACCACAAAGGTACACCCGGAAGTGTTCACATCCATACACAACTCCGAGCATTTCCTTTTCTAGCTGTGAATATCTTTTCTCAGTGTCTGTCAAAACTCTACTTGCAAAAGCAATTATTTTTCTTGTGCCATCAAGAGAGATCTGTGACAGAACCGCTCCAAGACCATCTGGTCCAGCATCGGTGATCAAAGCTGTTGACAAACGTGGATCGAAATAGGCCAGCGTTGTGCTTTCAGCAATCAGGTCCTTGATGTTCTGGAACGCATGTTGCTGTTCTTCCAACCAACTCCATTCCTCGTCAGCATGCAGCAGCTGTCGCAGCGGTGCCAGAACGTTTGAAATGTTCTTGACATATCGAGCACAATACGTCACCATACCCAAGAAGCTCCGTAGTTCTGATATGTTGGTGGGTGGCTTCATTTGCTGAAGGACCTTGACCTTGGACGGATCCACTGATACGCCTTCTTTGGAGAAAATATGTCCAAAAAACTGATTGTGTCCTTGTTGAATTCACACTTTGATGCATTCAAAGTTAGGCCGCCTTTATGCAATCTGTTCAAGACCTCATTTAGTGCACGATCATGTTCCTCCTGTGATCTCCCAAATACCAGAATATCATCACTTATGTTCAATGATCCTTTTATGCCCCCAATGAGTTGTCTGATGATGTTCTGGAAGCATTCACTGGCCGATGAGATTCCAAAATTGAGGCGCTTGTAACGGAACAGACCTTGGTGTGTGGCAAACGTAGTGATGTATCGAGATTCAGGGCTTAGCTCGACCTGGTGGTAGCCCGAACGAAGATCCAGCTTGCTAAAAACCTTTGACCCATTTACAGCAAAAATTAGGTCATCAATGCCTGGCATAGGATGACGTTCGCGCTTCACAGCCCGATTGGCCCATCTCATGTCAACGCAAAGTCGAACCTCATCCGGGCTCTTGGGCTTCAGCGCCACTACAACTGGTGAAATCCAAGGTGTGGGTCCACTTGCTGGTTCAATGATGCCCTCGTTGAGCAGTTTCTCCAGTTCAGCTTCAACTTTAGCTCTCATATGAAATGGTATTGGACGAGCTTTTTGGGCTACAGGCGTTATCTCGTTGTTAATGTGAAGTTTAATCTGGTAATCTTTCAGTTTACCAATTCCATTGAAAAGCTGTGGGAAACGAGCAATGATAGACTGTATATTCGGTTCAGGGCTGAGGGTCAGACGATTCGTGGAGAACTGTATAAGTCCCAGCTTCAGCGCAGTGTCACACGATAGCAATGAACCATGATGGCCGTCTGCGACATAGAATACTGTCTTCACCCCTGTCCCACTGCTTCGTACTTCTGCCTCGAAACAACCCCGCAGCGGTAGAGCCTCCTTCGTTCCATACGAATATATTTTCATTTGTGTATTTTGTAGATTTGGCCTCGGCTTCATCTTGTTCAGCTCTAAAGTGTCCAACACGTTGACTGCGGCTCCCGAGTCAATTATTACGGATATTGGACATCCGTTCACTAGCAGTGTCGCATGCGGAAAACCACGGAGTTTGTCACTAACCACAAAAACAAAATTGTCTACACTGCTCGGTTTCTCATCAATGTTCACCTCGCGTTTTGCGTATATGGCATGAAGGCGGTGAGGTGCTTCTTCTGTGCGTGAGGGAAATGCTCTTTCATTCAAACCGTATTCTGATTTTTGTCTACAGCACCTCGAGAAGTGATTTTTTTTCGAGCACCGATAACATGTCTTTTGAAAAGCGGGGCAAGACTGTTTTCCTGCATCATGAGGATACGTCCCTCCACAATTGAAACATTTTTGTTCATTTGGTTGTCTTTGTAGACCCAGTCTACCTTTTTTGCTTGAACCGTTTCCCAGGTTTAGCGCATTGAGAGCATAGTCATTGGGGCTTGTTGTCTTAGATTCGATTTCGGTTGCTTGGCGTTCTGCCAAATCCATCGTTCGAGCCAAGTCTAAGAGCTCAGGCAGAGTAATTGTTGGATTTCTTAAAGCGCGACGTCTCAAGGTGTTTGAAGTGCATGACTGAATTATTTGTGCTAAGATTTCTTTGTCAGCGTCTGCAAATTCACAATGTTTTGCAAGAGTTCGTAAACGTACCTGATACTGGTCGAGGGACTCTCCTGGTTCTTGCTTCGTCGACCGGAAGACGTAGGTTTCGAACTGGATGTTTTTCTTCGGCTTGAAATGCAGCGTCAGGGCATCTTTAGCAGCTTTAAATACATTCGTCTCATCGTTTGCCGGCGTCATGGAGAGCGTTTCAGCGATTTCATACACTCTAGACCCAGCCAGATGAAGAAGAAGTGCTTTTTGTCTGACGCTGTCGTCGATCGACATGGCGGTCAGCATGTTTTCGAAACGAGACAACCATTTTTCCCACCTTGGACCAACGGAGGTTGGTTCGCCGTCTACGTCAAACTCAGGAAAGGACGGAAGAAACGTGGCCATAGTTCATTCGCGTGTTCGAATAATCCTCGTCGCCAAATGTAATGTTTTAACACTTCGTTTATTACTTAACGATAAAGCAAGTCCTTCTTCATCCCAGTTCGTACATAGAGTAATCCTCCTTTTCTGACGCTAGCGCCACCTATTGTTCACTATCAGTTATACAGCGCATTTATAATTATCCTTAAACACTACATAGGCCTATCAAGTCTACCAGCTTTGATGGGGAGAGAAGCTCTCATCAAAGAAGCTTATAGGGGCTGTAGCCACTGAAATTCAGACAGAGACATGTTAAAAGGATGGAACCAATTAAGACCTTTCCGTAAAAGATAGTCATAATCATCCATGTGGGAATGGCCAAAACATGGAAAGCAACGTAGAATGGGCACTATGCAGGAGTTTGGGTGAGCTAAGACTGCTTCTCGGGATTACCAAGACATCATGTCTAGAAACCAACATCAATCTTTCAAGAGTTAGTGACAGTTCAGCAATACGTTATTCTAGAGT
This sequence comes from Lumbricus rubellus, assembly GCA_945859605.1. Lineage (NCBI taxonomy): Eukaryota > Metazoa > Annelida > Clitellata > Crassiclitellata > Lumbricidae > Lumbricus > Lumbricus rubellus. The sequence goes on from OX243816.1 coordinate 30,133,353, forward strand.
GGACTTCAGTGCTTTTCTGTTTGCTAGTTAGGCTATGCCTTTTCAGAATTCGCGCTTTTGATTTTCACCCTTTAAAGCATGAGTCCCTTTTGATTTTCACCCTTTCAAACATGAACTTTAATGACCATGCACATTGCACTCTAGGCCTACTGATTGCGCCATTTTGATTATGACCCCTTTGATCGGATGCCATTAGGTTAATTGCACCATTGGAAACTTACTGATTAACTGTTTTTCAATGGCACTTTTAGGTAGCATGATGTCACGGGCCCAGACGACTAGACGCGTCACATCCACGATACCTCGTACCTCGTTAACCACCCGAAGATCCCTTCCCAGTTCCACAACACGTATGCCACCCTCTGGTCACGCCATCTGTCGAAATTCGACGGTTGACGCTATTTTCGCCGTCGATGAAGATGTCTACGTTTTCAAAGGTCAGTGTTGAGCGAATGTCGTATAAAAAAACATCGCAGCGATAATCTTATTCAAAGACGATAATGCGGTATAATCTGATCTGATCGACTTGTTTGATCTGTCTAACGTATAGTAAGGTCTAATAATTCAGTCTGTTCAAAAACCTTAGTCTGTTCTGCTCATTCCATTCACGGTTGCACCTTACCGTAGTAGGCTTGACAACGCGAAACCTACTCAATTAGCGAGCAACCGAAGGTAGAAAATCTTAATTGTTGTCCTTTCTCCAATTATGACGATGATGACAAAAGCAACAGAAATGGCAAGGATTAGGCTAAACAGCAGTAATAGACGATTTAGACATAATGACAGCGTGATGAAGGCGTGAATGATGATGATGATGATAACGATGAAGATAATTATAATGTTGGTGATGATGAAGGTGATGATGATGATAACGACGATGTGATGACGATGATGATGGCGTCGTAAAAGGATAGAAGGGCTGTGATGAGGATTATACTGATGATGATTATAATGTACATTTCGTACTTACGTGATGCAGGTGCCGAATACTACATGGGTCATCGTGTTCGCTTTCTCTCACCTGCGAGACCAATTAGCGCTGATTGGCCAGGTCTACCTGCCAACATCGACGCGGCCGTGTACCTGGGTGGTTCCATCGTATTCTTCAAGGTAGGCTATAATTAGGACACTCTTCATATAAAAAGGAAGAATATCTATTCGATCTCTTTGTTCGCTGGAAATATAAATGTGGACGTTACTATATCGTTGTCATCATCTTTGATTGGAATGACCATGTTAATGATGCATTGAAAAGCCAATAGGCCTAATATGGCATTGAGTGAGTTCACAAGAATTGATTAACTAATTTATTCCGTTTGTACTCTGGTCGGTACAAAGAGGGAATGTGCAAGAAACAAAATCTAAAATTTATCTACAGTAAATAATGTTTAATAGTGAAAATTAGCATTTTGCTCTGTTCAAGGCTGCTACTCGGGGTTAATGCAAGATCGGGGCCTTGAGCAGTAAACGACAAGCAAAGATCACTTCAGTATTATATAGGGAGTCTACCCGTCCGCTTATTTCCAATTTGTACACGGTGGCTGCAACCGCAGGGTTTTCAGCCAATTACGTGTCATGATAGGGGAATACAATGTGGAAGAGGCGAATACCATAAGGGGGAGAAGGTAGTTGGTGTTAGCAGTTATTGGTGAAGCTGTAGGCTATTAGCTTTGGTGAAGCTGTAGGCTATTAGCTTCACCAACAACTGCTAAAGAACGAACGCAAAAATCTTAATGACGACACTAACCCTAACACTAACCCTAACCGACCCTCACGATGCAAAAATCTTAAGAATCTAATGACGACACTAACCCTAACACTAACCCTAACCGACCCTCACGATGCGAAACGTTTCCCTATACGCGAACGACACCTAGATCTTCTATGTTATAGCCATGCTTAAATTTAACGATAAAAAGCGCTAAGGTGAAACATAATTACCTGTGCAAAATGTTCCTCCATACGTAGGGTCATTTGTAAGAAAGTTTAAACGTTTTACATTGAAACTCGTCAGAGCCTGCCGACACACACGTGTTGTTTACAGTTTACGAAGGGATGGGCCAGACATTGTACTTGACAACCTCCTCCCCCTACGGTCTTCGCCTCTTCCACATTGTATTCCTCTATGTGATTGGCTGGTTGCAGCTCGAATGTACAAATTGGAAATAAGCTACCCGTCCCATCATAATTACTTAATTCCTCAACACGCTCCGAATTTAATATCAACAGTTAATCTGTGGCTGAGACCATAGTACTGCTGGGCCCTGGTACTGACCGCTGCCATCAACGGTTTCAAACCTTTGATGAGTTGAATCATTATTTGTCACTGAATAGAATAGAATATTTGTTTTAATGGGCCAAATGCAAACCGCATTTTGGCTTACGCAAAGGTTTTCAAAATATACTAATTTTTGCCTCAGAAAATGTAGCCTACTAGCTGTCTAAGGAGTTAAGATTGCGCCATCTTTCTGAGTTTATTGCATGTTGTATTCAAATCAAATCAATCAAATCAATCAAATCAAATACCATTTATTAAGGCAACAACCGTTGCACATTGATCAAAACAAAACAAAACAGAATAATAGCATTAACATTAATGATTAACATAACAGAAAGAATAAACAGCGTATCATAAGAATAAACAGTACATTATAAAGCAGAGGATCGCATACGGTTGAGCACTTAAAGGGGAACCTCAAAGGGACAAGTCCCGCTATCAGAGGAACCCCAGTATCAGTCGTTGGTGGAATGGCAGATCAGACATTGTAAACAGATTCAATACATAATATAGCTTAACTAATTATCTCAGTGCAAACATATGGGTACTGCTAGTCAGTTAAGAAAGAAAAAGAAAAACAAACTTGAGATTTCCAAACTGAAGTGATCATATTAGCAAACAAAGGTCAGAACAGCTGTGGCAAAAGGGAAACACTGTATGATACTCTGCAGGTCAGATCATGCACCAGAATACTTTAAAAGAAAGATCTCAGGCTAATACAGTTCAATGATCATTCTTCAGTTAGATATAACTTAAGAGCTCTCTTAAACCTGCTCAAAGTTGGAAGGGAGGTTATATCTAGTGGTAAGGAGTTCCATGTGATTGGGCCCTGGCATTTAATGGAAACTAGCTTCGGATTGATTCTAGCAAAATCAGGTCGGTAATCAGCTGCATGTCTAGTGTAATGTTGATGCACAGAGGACGCCATTTTAAAATAATTATTAAAACAAGGTGGTAACAAATTATTGTGGTACCGATACATAAAGAGGCCAATTTGGAGCCTATTGATGCCCAATATAGTTAATATACGGTTAATTTTGAAGGTGTCCTTGGTACTAAGTCTCCAATGTATATGGTAGACAGTTCTTATGGCCAATTTCTGAAGTACAACCAAGCATTGGAGAGTTTGAGAATAGTTAACACCCCAAGAGATATTACAGTATGAAAAATACGGATAGACAAGCGTATAATAGAGGTTAGTGAGGATATTCGAAGGCAAGTTATGGCGTATTCTTCGTAGTATACCTATGTTCTTAGCTACTTTTTGGCAATCTGTGAAATATGTTCTTTCCAATTCAAATGAGAATCAATAATAGTGCCTAAAAACTTGGTTGAGGTCACCTGGTTGTATATTGTATATGAGCATTTATAAAGCGCCTCTAACAGTACTAGCTATTCAGAACCGAACTCAACGAACCGTTGAGGAGCGTCGGCAGTTGATCCACAAATCAGTTGATAATTAATATTTTACTCTTCAAATCCGGAAATATTAAGGGGCGATTTTAGCAGGGGGAAGACGGGAAGATTCTATTTCAATCGGGGAGACTTCGTTCTGATGAAGAGTCTTCTCGGGGAGACTTTTATCAGCCAGGAGAGACACTAGGCTATTTCGGGGAGACTTTAAATCGCAATAGGCCTTCCGGTTCAGTTTACTCTTTTCAAACTATGTCAAAAACTGTTTTCTAGGGCTTATAACGCATGTTAGCTGGTTTGTAAGGCGCTCTTTTAGGGACATGGCGGTATTACGGCGCCATATAAATTGGTTTGATTATGATTATCGTTTTCATTAAGGGTTATCAAATCTGGCGCTACAACAGTTCTCGTCGTCCGATAGGCAGCAACCCGCAGTACATCTTCTCCGTATTTGTTGGACTTCATAGTTATAACATCGACGCTGCGTTCGTATGGAGCGGAGACGGAATGCTCTATTTGATCTCAGGTAGGCGAATCTTTGATGTACGACTAACTGACTATGGTTATGCAAAAGCTACCAGTATCAACCAACACTCCGCCACCAGTCGTTAGGCTATAATGCAAGTAATTATTAATTAAATTATGCCTAGTGTCTACTCTAATTTATAATGGCGCCCTTCACGGCTGTCTACTCAGGAGAGCACCAAAACAAAGAATACGGCCGAATAAGCAGTCCTTAGCTCAGACAAGACAAGGATAGAGAAAACTATTTGTGTCAGTCGAAGTTTTGGCTGGAGGTCATTTCAATTCACAGGGTCAGTCATAATAATAGGCAGGCTACAAGTAGGGACTCCGTCTGCGTACCTGATCAGAGAGCAGCGGCAATGATTCCTGGTGGTAGGGACTAGGGAGGCAAAGTTCCCCCCCAAGTTTGAGGTAATCAAACCTCTGCCAGTCACCTCTAGACCAGCGCATGACCACGGTGGGTGAAAGTGCTGCGGTAAGGGATGCCAGTGGAGGGCATAGCATGTATTCCAAAAAGAGCCCTGCGCCGGCCGCGCCGCGCCGCCGCCGCCGACAATTCGTGGTCGCCGCCGCCGCCGACTTTTTTGGGTCGGCGCGCCGGCGTCGCCGCCGCCGAAAATTTGTCGGCGCGCCGCCGATGCCACGCTGATTCGTCTATTTCTTTTTGCTGAATTTTTCAAACTCTTGCATGATTTCGCTAAAAACATTGTTGCGTCAGAGCAAAGCAGATTCCTTTTTATGCGTACTTCGATTTTTCCTAGCGATTTTGTGTCAATGTTATGAAACCTATGATGTTACCTCCTCGTTTTGACTTTTGGAACAATGCGCTTAACGTTTCAACTTTTGTTCATCTTGTGATTTGATTTCAATTGCGCAGCAACAACGGTAAAATGTACTGTATGTATGTATGTATGTATGTATGTATGTATGTATGTATGTATGTATGTATGTATGTATGTATGTATGTATGTATGTATGTATGTATGTATGTATGTATGTATGTATGTATGTATGTATGTATCTATGTATGTATGTATGTATGTATGTATGTATGCATGTATGTATGTATGTATGTATGTATGTATGTATGTATGTATGTATGTATGTATGTATGTATGTAAGTATGTATGTATGCATGCATGCATGTATGCCTGTATGTATGTATATATGCATATGTGTTTGTACTCATGTATGTATGTATGTATGTTTATGTATGTAATTATGTATGCATGTATATATGCATATGTGTTTGTACTCAAGTATGTATGTATGTATGTATGTTTATGTATGTAATTATGGTAGCACGACATTCAATCCCGCGACACTTAATACCGCGACAGTTAATGCCGGACACTTAGTCCCGGCGACATTTAATCCCGCGTCATTTAATCCCGCGACAGTTAATTCCTGCGACATTTAATCCCTGCGACAGTTAATCCCGCGACATTTTATACCGAGACACTTAATACCTGTACACACGTGAGTACGAATATTTGTACGACTACTGTTGTCCACATAGCCAACTGTAAGTAGGGGTTTGACTATTGTTGTCCACATAGCTCTTTTAAACAGAAAGTGTTAGTGAATATTGCTGTGACTATTGTTTTTATCGAATTGTACAGTTTTGATAATTTTTATTAGTGAATATTGCTGTGACTATTGTTTTTATCAAATTGTACAGTTTTGATAATTTTTATTAGTGAATATTGCGGTGACTATAATTGTTTTTATCGAATTGTACAGTTTTATAATATATTATTGCAAAGGCTGAACTCTTTTTTAAACACAAAGTGAATATTGCTGTGAATATGCCTATTTATAGAATTTAACTTCTTTTGTAAACGTTGTTTTACTTTCCCGGTATTAAGTGTCGCGGGATTAAATGTCGCCGGGATTAAGTGTCGCGGGATTAAATCGGCGCGGGATTAAGTGTCGCGGGATTAAATGGTCGCGGGATTAAGTGTCGCGGGATTAAATGGTCGCGGGATTAAGTGTCGCGGGATCAAATGTCCGGTACTAACTGTCGCGGTATTAAGTGTCGCGGGATTAAGTGTCATGGAACCGTAATTATGTATGAATATATGCGTGTATGTATGTATGTATGTGTGTGTATGTACCTACGTATGTATGTATGTATGTATGTTACGTATGTATGTATGTATGTATGTATGTATGTATGTATGTATGTATGTATGTATGTATGTATGTATGTATGTATGCATGTATGTATGTATGTATGTATGTATGTATGTATGTATGTATGTATGTATGTATAATATGTATGCATGTATGAGTGTATGTACGTATGCGTACTTGTATGCAGCAATCAATCAATCTGCATGCGTACCGTTATACAATTTCAGCGGATCGCGTCAAGAAAATTGGCCTCTTTGGCAGATCAAAGAAATTAAGTGTAAAGAAGTTATTAAAAATCCCAAAGTATTTCTGGAGTATCATAAGGCAGGCCAAGAGTAAAATAGGCAGGTAGCACCACCACTGCGCAAGCAGTTCTTTAACTTCTACTAGTAGGTTAGTTATGTAAGCTGGAGGCCTGAATTTGAAAACTTCAAGTTGTTTTTAATCCAGTCTTTGTATAATTTTTCTATATGAATGTCTGTTCGGAGAATAATTGTTTCTCAGGGATTTTGATTAAAGACCAGATAACTGCCAAAACAATGACTGAACGCGCAAAATTTTTTATTATACGTTCCTTGTATAACAACTTTTGAGATAAGTATGCGACGCTTGAACATTAACCCCTCGACGCCGCGCCGAGCCGCCGACGCCGACACTTCGAGGGCGCCGCCGCCGCCGATTTTTGTTGGTCGGCGCGCCGCCGCCGCCGACCAAAAATGACCGGCGCGCCGCCGCCAACACTCTCAAGTCGGCGCATGGCTCTGATTCCAAAATCCGACCGAACTTTGGAATGCAAACCACTTGGCGGGCGAACCCTGCTGAAGGGCAAAAACCCGGCAGGCTGGAAGCCGATCATATGCGGCGTTACAGGATTGAAAACAAGAAGCGAGTTCGAAAATAATATTTCTATAGCCTATCTGTTTGTTTTTTGTTTGTATGTGCACTTGTTATAGCGCCCCTTCAAGCTCTCTCTACTCAGAGGCGCTCCCGAATGCAGAGCGGACACTGCATCGGAGTTTCACGCCGAAGCGCTGAGCAATTGTGAGTGAAGGACTTGCCCAAGGTCCCTACGCGGTTGAGGGTGGATTCGAACCTCGAACCAAGGCTTCAAGGCAATGACGCCACCACTACACCACCGCGCCCCACAATCTTTATGTACCCATGTGCGTGTGCCACTTGGGTTTGTCATTAAGTGAATATTATATTCATTGAGAAAAGCCAATGCTCTACAAATCTTCGAATTTGAACCCGGTGAATTATCAAGTGTGGCGAGTTGTGCTGGAGAAATAGGCCTAACACATTTCGCGACAAACCCAAGAGTGATAAGAGTATTGATGGCCACATTGAAGTTTATATGGGAAGATTTAGCTATAGAACACATCAACAAGGTCATAAATAGGCTAACTTTACAAAAAGACACAGAACAAGTGTGGCCACTGGTGGTGGACACATTGAGCAACAGTTGGGAAGCGATATCAAGTTTATCTTATAGGCTAACAATTGTTTGAGATGCGACTTAATAAATCGTTTGCATTTTCACTTTTTGTTGCATTATGTTTTTAGTCGCCAAAATTCGGTAAGAGGCTTCACTAAAAGTGATGTAACATTTGCCTCGTTTGCACTTATTTGGTTAAATTTGACTTTTGTACGTAAATATAAACTGACTTTAAGCCTGTAAAACGTGATTTAATTTTGGATTGATTAGACACGGCTGCCAAGATCATTTAATTGGGCCTTGTTAGAAATCCACCGAAGACCTAACAGTTGAAGATATTCAGGCAGCCTCTGACGTAGCCTTACAGTATGCACGCAATCTGATCGACCAGAATGATGTATTCCAACTGTAATCTAACGGGTGATTTGTACAACTTTAAGATTGTAAACTTGTATCTTCTGACTGTGTAGGCTACATGTTCTTCTTACCCTTCCTCTTCCTGCTTCTTTCTCTTCTCCGTGGTGAACTTCAAGTCTGTCTACCTTCACAAATATGGCAATGAACTCATGCATGATAGTTAACGGTGACGTAGGCCTATTCAAATCCACTTACCATAACTGAAGATTTCTTACCACAGGGGATAAATATTATCGAATGACCAAAAGTCGATGGGTAAGCGATATGTATCAAGTGGACGCTGTTTATCCGCAACCTCTACGCCTCTGGAAAGGACTTCCGTCAAAGATAGACGCAGCCTTCAACTACACGAACGGCAGAACCTATTTCTTTTCCGGATCCAGCTTTTATCGTTTCAATGACGTTAGCTTCAAGGTAACAATTTCACTAATTATAGGTACCACTAGCTCTGTAAATGGTAATGTCCAGAAGTTAGTTCTTATTTACTAGGCCACGATGAGGTTAGGCTGCATGAGGGGCTTTAAAAGAGCGTATGGGCCACTGAATGCTGCGTATACACGTACGGGCATACATACATATTACATCTACAGATACATAATTATTTGCATACACGCATGCATGCATGCATGCATGCATGAATACATACATACATACATACAATTCATACATGCATGCATGCATGCATACATACATACATACATACATACATACATACATACATACATACATACATACATACATACATACATACATACATACATACATACATACATGCATGCATGCATGCATGCATGCATGCATGCATGCATGCATGCATACATGCATACATGTATGCAATACTTCTGAAGCTAAAGCTATAAGGCATAGGCTAATCACTACTTACTCTGATAAACAATGAGAGTGCAGAAATTAAGAGTTAAATTGAGAGTTCTGAAATAAGCCATTGATGAAAGGAGATCGGCTCAATGTCAATTGTTCTGATTTCATTGAGAAGAGTTAACGGCTCCCAAATACACGGGTTTTAACAGGATTATTAAGTGTGGAGAGTTACCCGGTATGTTGGAGAAATAACACAATCTGCAACCAAAACCAAGAGCGATAAGAGAATTGACGGTCGCAGTGGAGCTGATATGGGAAGATTTAACTCTGGACCATATCAACAAGGCTATCAAGAACCTTACAAAGATACTCAGAGCAAATGTGATACCAGCGCTTGAAACCCGTCGTTTGTGGGTTCCCAGATATTGCGCTAGATGCCGAAATAGGCAAGAGGGGACAAGAATGCAGTCTATTCTTCAATTCAGCATATGACTGTGAATTCGCCCTGAGTTTTGAAGTTGTGAACCGATTTTGATGCCGTTTGCATTATCTGATTCAGAATATATGCCTCTAATGCCCAGAAAATTGCAGAATAATAACTTAGTGGATTCAGTAGACTTGGATGACACGAATTTCAGTAACTTTTTTTTTGATTTTCTCACTATACTCGTAAACTAATGAAAGAATCAAACAAGCACAACTTCAGTTAGGAAAAAGATATATTTTTTGTCCTGTTAAAAGCATTTTAGAGCATGGTCATTGTAGCATATGACTAAATCAAAAGGTGAAAAATCGACAAATGACGGGTTTTGACCCCTGTGTCACAAATGTCCACAGTCACTGGTGGTCGGCACATTGAGCACAAGTTGTTAAGCACTATGAAGTTCATTTGATAACAATTCTTTGAGATGTGACTTAATGAAATCGCTTTTTTATAACTTATTGTTGCGTTATGTTTCTGAAATTTCAAAAAACAGTGGGCGGTCTCACTAAAAGTAACATAACTTTTACCCTGTTTGAAATATTTTAGTGAAAGTTGATCAGTGTATGTAGATATGAATTGCATTTAAGCATGTAAAATGTCAATTATTTTTTTTACTTTTGACGAAGATATTGACAAAAACTTTAAGGTATGCTTTTTATGGCCCACCCTGTAGGCTACTGCATTCATTCATTCATTCATTCATTCATTCATTTCAATAATTTATATAGCGCCTCTTCAAGAAATCCACTCAGAAGCGCTCCCAGTCCAACCACGGTGAAACAAAAAAGTTTTAAGGAGCTTGTAGAACACTGACGAGTCGACCATAGGCAGCAAGCGCATCTGCAACGGGAGACTATTCCAGACAGAAGGACCTACAACTGAGAAAGCACGACGCTGACAGGTTGATGTTTCAACACGCGGAACCAAAAGCTTACCGCTAGAGGCAGAGCGAAGGGCTCTGCGAAAAAGAACAACAGATATTGGACAGCAGAGTTCACACAGGTAAGTCGGGGCACAGCCAAGAAGACAACGCCAAACCAGTGAAGCAATTCTGTATTCGATGCGCTGTGAGATAGGGAGCCAGTGTAGAGTATCACGAATGTAAGATGAAACGGAGGCATATTAATTTTGGGGATTCGACCAATTAGCCGGGCTGCAGACCGAAGAACACGGTCAAGTCGGGATATCAATATCACCTCTCTGCTCCCAACAGATTGAATAACGCAATTGTGGTTACAATTTTTGAATTTTATTCCATTATTCATGGCTAATCGTGAAAATGTCTGGTTATTTGCGATTGTTTAAGGTTGATTCTGGGTACCCGAAGTCAACGGCGACTTACTGGTTGGGATGTTCCAACAGATTATAATCTGATGTAAAATGGATGGCAGGCGGAGACCAATTTATGGCGGATGATGAAGACCAGTCCACATCGAGTTGTGTTGGACTACCAACCTATTCGGCGTTTCTTTCTACCATCGCAGTTTTGGCTTTGTATCTGGCATAGGCCAATCTCTGATTCGATCGAGGCTGTCTGCAACAGCCCTGGCCCCAGGGATCTACAGTGTAGGCCTACAAGTCTATTTCAAGGGGTAGTTTGAAATCGTCGAAGAAAATAAATTGCTTTTAACTTTGTAATTTTATACGCAAGATTAAGCAACCAGTAATTTTATTATTTAGCCTAGTGGAAGTGAGAATTTTTTTAAATAAAATAATTATAATAATCTGTCAGGTAATCTGTAGGCTATTTAGAGGAATCGTTACTCTTGAAAATATTGTGTACTACGTATTTCACTTCTAAACATAGATGTCGCTTCACTTAAAAGTTTGTTTCTTTCATATGCAATATGGTGTTTTATATCTTCATTTATCAATTTTTTACCTTTCAAAAGCAGTTCGGCTATTCGTCAATAGGCCTATACCTTCACAAATATTAAAATATTAGCCTATTGAATGCATTTGCTGTGTAAACAAGATGTTAAAATTTCTTAATCCCGATTATCGTAAAAAAACCTACCCGACTACGTTAGATGAGGAGGTTTCAGGGCCGATATGCACAAGAGGGTATAACTCATACTCTTTAGCTTAAACGTGGCCTATGCGAGAGCAGTGGGTAATTTCCGTATGCATGGCCTGCGATTAGCGAATTACGATAGGTATAACGTTATTCGAACTCGGAGGCAGGTATAAGCCTGCTACTCCGAAGGTGAACAATAGACAGCCGACTTTAGCTGGACGCGTGAACAATAGGCAGCCGTCGATATTTCCCTGTGGACCGTCTATAGAACTTGATCTGTTCACCCCACGCTGGCAACGACCGCATATAAATATCTTTCACGCATGCGCGCTCAGCTCTAACCTATTGAATGGGGGGGAGAGCAAGCGTCATGCATCGTCGGGTGCAAGGAATGTGTAGATTAGTTATTCTCTTCCAATTCAATCTTTATGCATACGGATACATTCCAACGGCTACGCCTGGATGAGTTACGTCTGGAGGAAGGTCTACCTTTAGCCTACGGCCCTACGCTATTCCTACTTATATGCATTTCGGCCCAGTAGCCTACTGTTTGCAATCCGATGTAAAAGACTTGATGAAGGAGGAATTAATGGCAGGCGGTGACCAATTCGTTACGGGTGGCGGAGACCAATCCACGGCGGGTCACATTGGACACCTATTCGGTGTATTTTTCTATGATAGCAGTAGCAGTAGGCCTAGGCCTATTGGTCCTATGTCTGTTATTGACCTGAATCGATTGAGGCTTTGTCAGCTGGTCTTCTTTATTCTATTGCGTACTTTGAAATCGTCTGAAAAATGGAAAACATTACAATCTTTTATATACTATGTAAAGTTGTAAATTTGTATGTATAGGTTACTTTACAAAATGTTATGTACACGGTGTCCCAATTGAACTGAGCCCCTTTTTTGGCGATATATCTGTTAATTCTAAATGAAACTCTGTGAAATTTCAGGGAAGGTAAGAGGGATAAATTATAAATGTTTCCTGAAAATTTTATCCAATTCTGCGAATAGAGCCCGAAGTTATGCACATTCAAATTTGGACAAAGGAAATTGTAAGTTTCCAACATGTAAAAGATAGGAAATTATTGCTTGCAACTGCACGTCTTACTTTATAAATTAATAAATATTTCCGTCATATTTCCGTCATTTCCATGTTAGGGGACAATAATAAAAATGGTTTTCAGCAAAGATGATTTGGGTTTAATAAACAATTTAATAGAAGAAAAACATTACGTTGCAAAAGGTTTTTAAAGGAATTTCTAAAAGAAACTGGCGGCACTGGCCCATCGCAGCCTTATGAAACTCGCATACGCGTGACGTTCATCAGTGATCACTTCAAACAGCGAAATGTGGAAGAATGGAATAGTTTTGATTAAAGAGATTGTTGACAATGCAATCAATGAATGGCGAAATCGCCTTAGAGCATGCATTCGAGCTAATGGACGACATTTTGAACATCACTTTTGAAGAACAGCGCTAACACTAATTTCCTATCTTTTACATGTTGGAAACTTACAATTTTAGTTGCCCAAATTTGAACGTGCATAACTTTGGACTTTGTTCGTAGAATTGGATAGAATTTTCAGGAAACATTGATACTTTATCCCTCTTACATGCTGTGAAATTTTATAGAGTTGCATTTAGAATTGACAAGTACATGTATATCGCCAAAACAAAAAGGGGCTCACTTCAATTGGGACACCGTGTAGATTTATTAACCCAACAGTAGCCTACACTGGGCAAATGGCCACCATCTCTCTGCAGATGATATCCAGGCTATCGTAGCGTATACATGGTCCATCATCTATTCAACTCTCCGAGGTCCGTTCTATTGATCGTCTTGTTTCTGATCTAGGCCTACATAGGGCCTACTCAATAACTAACTGGCAACAGCTACGTAAACTTCACCTTCTATTACTGGCTGTGAAATCCTGTAATTACATATGTACATTCTTCTGGTGTCCGTTAGCAGAGCGTCACACTTGACTCCTCCCATACGTTCATGCGGCACATAATTGTATCTAATTCTAACCTGACTCATTCCTGCTTCTTTCAAATGAGGCTGTTCGGAGCCATCAGAAGATTGGTCCTTCACTCTGTCTTCACTAATAGTTAATGCGTAGGCTACTGCGCTGCTAGGCTATAACTCAGTATGGGCTCCTCCAAACAAAGTGCTCCCCTTCAACCAATCTTAAAAACTTGAGCGGGTTTCATAGCCCGACGCTTTCGCTTTGTGCATATATCTTGTTTGTAGTCATAAATTCGACGAAAGACATTGCATGCTGTATTCAATTTGCTTTTTCAAGTACAGTATATCTGTTGACGATTAGATGATCAGTACGTAGTGCTTCTTTCGGTTCTAAACCAGCTTTGTGTAGTCATAGGCGTACGAGGCGGGGGTGCAGGGGGCATTTGCCCCCAACTTTTGGGCAAGTCCGGTTTTTCGGGCAAACACAGACCCGAACGACTAAAAAAAGGTCGTCAACTTTTTTCACGGATATATTTTTCGGGCAGAAGTTCAATCTTTGCCCCCCCCCCCCACTGCTGAAATCTCCCGTACGCCTATGTGTGTAGTTATGAACTTCTAGCATTGGATATCACGAAGCGGATATATTATTAATCTGTTTCGCTCGATTAACGACCAATGAATCAGGATAAAATTATTTTATATCAAGAGCTTGTGTAGTGAAGACTTTTGACACAGAAACAACGATAATTAATAATTATGTTTAATGGATATTAGTCAGTCGCGGCAGTAGCATCGTAAAACAATAATGGAATGGAAAGACAAAATCGAGACAAATAAGACATGCAACATTATTGGCTTAATAGTACTTGTTCCGGCAGCAGGACCCACATGCATGAGAGGGTACAACAACTCTTACTCCTCGCTTAAATCTGGCCTTTGCGGGAATAGCAGGCGAATTCCGTATGCATGGGTCGAGATTAGTGAGTTACGCTAGGCGTACCGTTATTCCGAGTCTGAGGTACGAGAATGGGCGAAGTTTATCAGGAGCTAGGGGGCTAAGCCCTCCCAATGACCAAAAAAACCCGGGAAAATGGTACATGTTCACGAAATTTGACCAAAGAACTAAAATGCACCGTTCGTTCTGGACTATGTCTCCGCCTCAAAGCCAAAGTTAGTTTTAACCAACCCCCCAACTTAAACCAAATTCCGCCCATGGGTAGGAGTAAGCTGGCTACACCCAGCACGACTACCATATGTGTTCGTGCAGTGCCGGTTGATATAAGTATGCTGCTGGCCTATAGGCTAATTAGTCACGTTCGTGTTTTTGTGTGCGACTGCTTGCGTGTGTTTGTGTGTGTTTGCGTGTGTTTGCGTGTGTTTGTGTGTGTTTGTGTGTGCGTGTACCAGAGAGAGAAATGCAAACACACAGAGAGGCAATGAGGAAGAGGAGAAGGAGGATGAGTAAGCCAAACGCAACTCAATCCAGGAAGTTGTCCTAAATTTGTTACTTGATCTGCATGTAACACTAGCTGTACCGATATTAGTAAAAATGTGATATTCTAATTGTAATTATTCAAGCACGCCCACAATTAGGCTAGCCATAAACAAAACAAAAGCCCCAATTTCTATTGGAACCAAAAGTAAAACAGTATAATTAACAGATGTAACATTTAAAAAGTGCATTGTTGGCTCAAAGGGAGAGTCCTAAAATGGCATAGCCTATAATTATAAGCCCCCGCTAACAATGGTCACCCTAGAATCGACATTAAATTAGCGTAAATAGTGAAAAGATGGCAGGCCTGATATAACTGAAATACACAAATAAAAGTTTCTACACAACAAAAGCTCAATTTTTTAAACTACTGTGCACATGGGGCACAAATTTATTGAAGCTGTGAAAAAGGATAATTACGTAGTAGAGTTTTAAATGAAAAGGAACTGTTATCATTTCTGATTTGGAGTGGGAGACTATTCCAAATTTCGGGACCAGAATATTTTATGGAAAATTTCCGTGAGGTAGCAAGAATGGAAAATCCCCTCTTAAGTTGGCAGCAGAACTCACGTCTCATCCATTTCAATATAACATATAGGCCTATATTTTTATGTGCTTATGTATACATGGGCTACTAACCAATGATGACACTGTGCAAATTAGGAATGTACCGAATAGGTGATTTTCACTATTCGGTCGAATACTAATAACTGGACCAACTACTCGGCTGAATACGAATACGAATAGCGTACAAAATAGGTCGACCGACACCATTCAAAAAATTTCAAATATAATCAAGAGTTTCAGTTCAGTAAATTTAATGCATAAACTAAAAGTAAACAGTTCATCATCATCAGTCCTTTGCGTGCAGTTCTGCACATCGGGCAATGCAGCTCCTCCATTCCTCCCTGTCTACCGCCAGTTGAATCACAGTTTCAGTAAACAGTTAATTACAAGTAATTCTGCATCCTTCAGCCAGTCTGTGTAAACTGTGAATGGAAATAATTTAATTAAACTTAGAAATTGTCAACCACAGCATATAATTATGTTAAGTTAATTAAAGAGTTACTTCAGTCCACTCGCTATAGCACCCGCTTATAATTATGAAGAAACATACGTCACATGACCACTTTGTATTCCGTCATTCCGCTACTATTCGGCCGAATACCGAATGGCTATTTGACCCACTATTCTGCCCGAAGCAAATGCAAACCGAATGTTTGTCACAGCTCCAGTGTAAATAGCCTACACTTTATAGTGTAGCCCACGCCTTTTTACAACTGAAACTAATCAATATCCGCTCTCTAAGCCTATACAATTATAATTACACAATTTATAGTCCACCAACGTAGGCCTATGCTTATTTAAGCCTGAAATGACAATGCCTAGCGTTCAGCTTCAGTTCAGCATTACGATAATTTCAATATAGCCTACCACTGAATTGTAATTTTAAGAACCTCGTCTTTAACAGGTATGTCTTTCGTATAAATCTTGTTTTGGGTTAGGACTATATTGTACATGTAGGCTAACTGTAATTAAGTGTGTAGTTAGTCTCCTCGCCAAACAATCTGTGCATCTATTCTAACCGAAGCAGAAATTGAATTTTCGATATTACTGGTGCTGAAATGACGATGATGATAATAATGACGATGATTTTAATAATGATGACGATGATGATGATGATGATGATGATGATGATGATGATGATTACGACGTCGACAACGATGACGACGATGATGATTATGATGATGATGATGATGTTTAAGAGTGATAATAATAATATTGATGACAACGACGTCAACTGTTCGAACGATCGACTTGTAGCGGGGTGAGTATGCGTTAGAGTCTTCTCCATACGGATTAGCTTAGCCTATACAACAGCGGCTCTCAACCTGTGGTCGCGACCCACACGGGGGTGCGCCTGACGATTTGCCAGGGGCTGGCTGCAGCCTTCAGAAATTTGTAGAAGACGTTGGCCCTATCTAAATAGCAATGTCAGGCTTGTCAGCGTTATCTACTATGCTATAGAGAATCCAAATAAATTTTTACCTTTTCTTTTGGTATAATTCATTCAATAGATTGCGGGGGCTGATTTAATTTCAGCCATTTTCGTTCTCAACAGTATACGCTAACTATTATAGGGGTCTAACACTTTTACCATTCTTCTAAAAAAGCAATAGACTATCTGGCGTGCTAAAAGAATCTATGCTGTCAGCTAGTGATGCCCATAAATGGGTGGAGAATTGGACAATGGTAAAAAATACAGGGGTAGGCCTATGTTATCAATTTTTTGATCCGAAAAAATAATAGCCTCGAAGCCATTTATCCATTGTTATAACTTCAGCGGCGATTAGTATTTTAGTTACAGATGAAAATATTTAAAGTAAACTACGAAGTGGGATGACGAATGAAAATCTTCAGACCAAAACAAGAAGCGGGATGCTTTTTTGATATTTTTTATGCAATAAATGCGATGATTGATGCAATTTACAGTGCGCATGGGCAATGTTTAGGATGGGGTAATTTGAAACCTTTAGGTACACCGGTTCTGCGCGCAGCAGTAGGTCTAAATCTGATTAGCCATTTTTCGATTCCCATCTCCGATTATACTTTGGAACACCTACGCCCTACGGAATTATAGCCTAAATAGGACTACCTCGGATAATCCTAGGTTACCTAGGGTTAAAAAAATTTCAATAATAATAACGATAATAATTAATAATAATAAGTCTAAATGATGATCTAATGTAAATTTGATATCTGAATTTGAAATGGCAGTGGCATTGCCGTGGTAGTCAATCCACAACCATGATGTCATCAGTCACTGCTCTGCTCGTTTCCTTATCAGTGTTGACTTCAGCCAGAGCAAGTTATGCGTCATCATTCGCTACCAAAGCAGAACAGGAGGTAAGAATTTCACGGAGTAAGAATTTTTTGCTCGTCGATAGAATACAAGAGATTCGACAGCGAATATAAATTTTAACTTCTTCTAGCATCTTGCCAGCAAAAACATTTTTAGTAATCTACACAAACTGTGCAGTTCCAAATGGATTTGTTCAGTTGTAGAAGCACTTCCGCCAGAGGGGGCTACGGGGGGGGGCTGAGCCCCCCAAATAAGGTTTAATATTATCATAACATAAATGGTGAATCTGCAAGTCGTAAGTAGGCCTACATGTATATGTCGCCAAGAGTCAAAAATAGGCCTAACAATTCAAATAATTTTATTTAGTCTACATGTACGAGGGTTGATCAATAAGTAATGAGAAAAATATATTAGACGGCTGTTTTTTGCAGAATTTTTTTTTTTTTTACTAGCTTACTTATTTAGCAGAGTTTTTATTGTTAAATGGTCACGTGGGTCGTTACTGTGGTTGCTAGGCAACCGCCGGAAGCCGTCTACCCAGCGGCTGTTGTAAATAATGGGAAAAAACGAGAAACGTGCGGTTATTAAATATTTGCATTTAAAAGTATTGACTCAAAATGAGATTGCAACGGACATGAAGAAGGTTTTAAGGGACAATGCCCCTTCACAGGCTACAGTCTATCGGTGGGTAGCTGAATTTAATCGCGGTAGGCAATCAACTGAAGACGAGCACCGTTCTGGCCGCCTTATTGAGACCTGTACCAACGAAAACGTCCAATTCGTCCTGGATCTGATACTGAAAGATCGGCGGGTTAATATTAGAAATGTAGCAGATTGTTTGAAGTTGTCGTACGGCACAACCCATCATATTATTACAGACACTTTGGGGTACAACAAGGTCTGTGCTGAGTGTGGTCGATAGTTCCACGAATGTTAACACATGAAAACAAGCAAGTCCGACTAACAACTTCTCGTGAAAATCTCGACCTTTTTAGATAAGACCAGGCAAAGTTTCTACGCAGATATGTCACTATGGATGAGACTTGGGCTCACCACTTTGATTCCGAGACAAAACTGCAGAGTATGGAGTGGAAGCACGTCGATTCCCCGACACCGGTCAAATTTCGCAAAATTGCATCAACGGGTAAAGTTATGGCATCCGTATTTTGGGACAGTGAAGGTATTTTGATGATTGACTACTTGGAGCGTGGAAAGACTATCACGGGTGTCTACTATGCCCAGTTAATCCGAAAAATTCGCGTGGCTATTGAGGAAAAACGTCGAGGGAAGTTGCGTCAAGGTATCGTGTTTCATCAGGACAATGCTCCAACTCACACCTCGTCTGTTGCAATGACTGCAATTCGCGAGTGCGGCTTCGAACTGCTACAACACCCACCCTATTCTCCAGACCTGGCATCGTCTGACTTCCATCTGTTTCGTTATCTGGAAAATTCGCTTCGCGGACAGAAATTTGACACTGATGAAAGTGTTATCCATGCCATAAATGACTGGTTTCAGGGGCTGGATAAAACTTTCTTCCTGGAGGGTGTAAAAGCACTTGAACATCGCTGGAAAAAATTTGTTGAACTTCAGGGAGATTATGTTGAAAAACTATATAAAAAAATTGGTCCAAATTTCCTGTCTAATATATTTTTCTCATTACTTATTGATCAACCCTCGTATGTTCAGCCATAGGCTACCGTATCTAGACCAAGCTAGATATTAGGCTATACCGAGGCCAACAAGGAAGTAGATGGTTGAGCAGAATTTAATGTCGCAATGGTCAGAGTTTTAGTTGCATGCAAATACGGTGAATCACTGATTAACAGAGGAAGCTAATCTTCAAGACCCGACTGTCACGTATCACCGTCGTGCACGTGGACCGATTATGCCGCCGCTCCTTCACCTCTCATCGTGCTGATCATCATGCTGACACACCTTCGGTTGCTGGCGCCCTCTGGTGTTTCCTGAAGGTAGCTAGAGAGGCGTCAGCGACAGTCAGTCGAGTGACCACCGCCGACCTGTCTAGTCGAACTGTACTTTGGTGTCTGGAGGGAGAGAAGGGACCCGGATGAAGAACTGTGTCTGGAAGAACTGCGACGACATTAAACTTCTTGAAAGATGTTAATTTAGATGCCTACAGAAAGGCTATTTGTGTTGAATAATAATAAGAGTTTATTCTGAAAGAAGTGTTATCTTTAAGAAGTGTAAAAGAACCTGGTTGCATCGACGCAGTAGAAGGGTCGATGTCACATTTGGCGCAGCCGACATATAAGTATGTGGGTTTTGTTATGTGGGCTTTGAGGGAAATTCCCAATGAAACCAGTGGGGTAGCACCATGGTTACTCGCATTCGGACAATTGCCTCGTGGACCTTTAGCAGTGCTAAAAGAAACGTGGTGTGGGGAACGCGAGTTTCCACTAGACTTAGGGAAAACACCTTTTGAATACCTGAAAGATTTGCATGCACGAATGGAAATTGCAAAACTTTATGCTGAGTCGCATACCAAAAGAGAACAAACACGTTCTACTAATCGATACAATTTACGAAGCCGAGACAAACATTTTGTGGTGAATGATAGAGTATTGATTTTGCAACCGGATTCGACAGTGAGTCGGATGCACAGTAAATGGAAGGGTCCAGCCACTGTGGTTAAGGTCAAATCACCATACAGTTATGTTGTGGAGTTCGATGACAAACAATATCGACTTCATGCGAATCAATTGAGACAATTTCATGTAAAGACTGTTCATGTCGATATTAATTCAACAGCCTTGACCCGACCTTGTGTGATAATTCAGCGACCACTTACTGTGGATACCTGTGCTATTATTTTTGATAGAGACCATGACTTTGGTAACATTGAGACGTTCGATGGGGGTGAGTCATTGGCCACTAATGTAAACAATGATTTGTTTACACTACCCAGCAGACGGATTGATCCGATGAAGCTGATGCATTTATCGCCAGATCAGAAGTGTGATCTTTTCACAGTTTTAGATGAATTCCCAGATGTGTTCACTGATAAACCAGGGTTTTGTGATGCAGTCATACATAACATTCCTGTGTCTAGTGAATTTAAGCCAAAACGGTTACGTGCATATCGAGTACCCGAACGACTCAAACCGGAGGTCGAAAAACAAATTCATGATTTGTTAGCGTGTGGATTTATTAAGCCGTCAAAAAGCCCGATGGCTAGTCCTTTGGTATGCGTACTCAAGGGTAAGGATGGGAAAGGGGGGGTACGTTTGGCGGTGGATTATCGTTTTCTGAACAAATTCACGATTTCGGATGCTTACCCTATGCCTGACATGTCCGATGTCATTCAGCATATTGGGAGGGCCACATACATAAGTACTTTCGATGCATGTAGTGGTTATTGGCAGACAGCCATCAAAGCTTCTGACCAATGGTTATCCGCATTTGTCTGTGATGCAGGGTTATTCGAATGGACGAGGACCCCTTTTGGGATGAAATCGAGTGGTCATACGTTTGTACGGGCTGTGCAGCATATTTTGCAACCCATTCGAAAGTTTACTGACTCTTACATTGATGATATGGCAGTGTTTTCGACTAATTGGGTTTTGCATTTAAACCACCTTCGTCAATTTTTGCAACGTGTTCGTGAGAGTGGTTTAACTTTGAAGCTTCGCAAATGTAGTTTTGCTTTACCTGAGGTTCGGTTTTGTGGGGAATTGGTTGGGTCAGGGACTAGGAGGGCAGATCCTGATAGGGTGACTGCGGTCAATGAACTCAAGGTACCGGTCACAAAGACACAAGTGCGGCAAATTCTGGGTTTTTTCGGATATTTCCGTGACCATATACCAAACTATGCTGCCGTTGCTTTACCTCTTACCAACTTAACGGGTAAACGGGTGCCTAACAGAATACCTTGGGGTATTGATGAGCAGAAGGCGTTTGAAAATTTGAAGGTGGCATTATGTAGCGCCACTGTTAACCGCTTGCATGTAATGGATTTGACACATCCCTTCCACTTATATGTGGATGCGAGTGAACACACTGTGGCGGGGGTTCTTACTCAATGGGACAGCGAGGGTTCCATACTCCCGGTTGCTTTTGCAAGCCAGAAGTTGGACGAGACGCAGAAGCGATGGGCTACTGTTGAGAAAGAAGCATACGCAGCTTTGTCTATGCTTCGAATGGATGCAAAATGGCCATAGAAGAAAACTGTTCTTATATCAA
Source organism: Lumbricus rubellus (assembly GCA_945859605.1). Classification (NCBI taxonomy): domain Eukaryota; kingdom Metazoa; phylum Annelida; class Clitellata; order Crassiclitellata; family Lumbricidae; genus Lumbricus; species Lumbricus rubellus. Next base: position 30,155,407 of record OX243816.1, read on the forward strand.
TCAATCAATCAATCAATTTTTTTATTGAGCCAAAAGAGCACACAAGATGTAAATCAACATATCAAAATAAAACATGAACGCTAATATCATATCCATTGTCAGAGGCGTAGCGGCCGCCCTCCGTACCCTCCGACCGACGGGGACCCCCGGCAAGGAAGGGGCCCCTAAAAGTGCCAAAAAGTGAATGAAATGACTAAAAATAAATTTTTTAAAGGCCATCAAATTTTTTGGACGGCGAATATTAAATTTTCCTGAGATTTTGGCCAAAAAAGTCATCTTTTTCAGACGGCGAATATAAAATTTTCCCGAGATTTTGGCCAAAAAAGTCATCAACTTTTTCGGACGGTTAATTGATGAAATTTTCCCGACTAAAAAAAGGTCGTCAGAAATTTCGGACATTATGCTCGGAGGGGGCCACGTTCGTTCTTGCTACGGCCCTGTCCATTATGCTGTTGAGTTACCATGAGCAAGTAGGGCTCGTACATACACTGTATAAATAGGCTTCAGTTTAATGATAATTATTTCACCTATTGCAATAGCCTAATCTGAAAGTCCATGGAAGATTAAATGTCCATTCTTGCGAATCTTCACTGCATGTCGTCGACAGAGTTTTTCATCCTCGAGCTGCCTTAGGCTATTTTCGAGTCGTTTAATTAGCCTCAACCAGGATTTTATTTCGGGGGTGTTTCTTCGAGCGCCGACATTTTTTCCCGGCCAAAAAGTTGATGACCTTTTTTAGTCATTCGATAAAAGTTTCGTTCCTTTCATTTGGGAATGGGGGGTACTTTCATGGTTTTATTTCATGGTTTTTACATCATGTGCTAGTAAATGCGTTATATTATTTTTTACATTTCTCATTTCGGGGGGTGTTCAAACACCCAAAACACACAACACACCCTAGCTACGGCCTTGGCCTCAACTTCCGAGTTGTAGTCGTCCACATTTTCTCTAGCATCTGGTTGAGAGAAACTCCGAAACCTGTCCCCATTTTGTTTAATTAGATTATCGAAGCGCAGAGTTGATTGGGCAAATAAACGCGAAACTAGAATTGGCCTACTCGACACGCGATCGTTGTTTTGCCACTCTTGACTCTTGTAGAACATACATGTAGGTAGGCTATACGGTCTTTGTCGGCAAACAAGTTCGTCCAGATTTTTCGTCATCTTTTTAGGTCCAGTAGGCCTAATCCAAGTAAACCGTCGCATAACTTTTATATCGGCACTCTTGTGCAATTATCAATGTCTGGCTTGTACGGTATATCTATTAGTTATATAGTTTCCAGCGTTTAATCTAATTCTGTTCATGTGAAATCATAGTCAAAATAATGTAATTAATCGGAGAATCCCGGTTGAAATCCCATATAGGTAGCCTAGATCTAATTAACTTTCTGACCTGGCCTTGTATTGCTGGGGTACGCCAACATTCGATTTTCTTATTTGTGGGTGCAACAAAAATTGAAATTTGATAACCGCTGTCCTAGAGAATATGCTAGAAACATAATTATTATTGTTGATAAGCGACGAGCACATTGTAAAAATTATTATAGTAAAAAAATTATGGCCAGCTGCGCGGGGCACTGAAAGAGCGGGACCCAAGGCGACTGATTAGGTGCAGATTATTTTATGTGACATGTTTACTTTTCAGGCATACCTCAAGAAATACGCTTACATGGGATCGTCCAGTCCTGATCCTCGACTCGCCGAAATCACGGATCCCGCCGAAAAGTTTAAGATGGCGGTTATGAAATTCCAGATGATGGCTGGAATTAACGAAACTGGTGAGTAAATGTTTTGGTCGCTTAGTATTTTGCGCGAGGTAACGGGCTATATAATTTCCAGCGTAGACATTGCTAGAGCAGATAAGTAGGCATGTATGTATGTATGTATGTGTGTGTATACATGTATGTATGTATGTATGTATGTATGTATGTATGTATGTATGTATGTATGTATGTATGTATGTATGTATGTATGTATGTATGTATGTATGTATGTATGTGTGTATGCATGTATGTATGTATGTATGTATGTATGTATGTATGTATGTATGTATGTATGTATGTATGTATGTATGTATGTATGTATGTATGTATGTATGTATGTATGTATGCATGCATGCATGTATGTATGTATGTATGTATGTATGTATGCATGTATGTATGTATGTATGTATGTATGTATGTATGTATGTATGTATGTATGTATGTATGTATGTATGTATGTATGTATGGGTGTATGTATGTATGTATGTATGTATGTATGTATGTATGTATGTATGTATGTATGTATGTATGCGTGTATGTATGTATGTATGTATGTATGTATGTATGTATGTATGTATGTATGTTGGTATGCATATGTAATTATGTATGTATGCATGCATGTATTTGTATGTATGTATGTATGCACAGCGTCGCACACATGGCAATACATACATAGCACCATATAATGTACATACATGAATGCATACATACCTATAGGCATACATAGGTGATTACACACTGTATAATAAAAAGCATTATATATTTTCTATATCATTGTGTTCAAGCATAGCCTACTAGTGTAGGTTATATACATTGTTTTTATACATGTCCAAATATGCACATGAGCTCACGCAAGTATTCAAGAGACAGTATCGGCGCTTGATACATTCTCGATATCGTTTCCTTGCTTGATGCAGGAATTGTTGATGCTGAAACGGTGAAGATGATGGAGATGCCGAGATGCGGACAGCCGGATGAGGTTGGAATGTCAATGGTTACAAAGAGAAGAAGACGACGAAGATACGCAGCACAAGGTCTTTTGTCGTCACAGTTGCTATTGGTAACAAATGGAAGGCTCTAGGGGGTCACATGACACACAAAAATTAGAGCTATCTAATATAAATTATAATTATCACTGTGGATTTTAAGCCTTTTTGTACGCCAAGAAGCAGAAGCTACGGGAGTATGGTTCATGCATCCAAACACTCATATGTTTCTAGGGAGTAGGGAAATCGAAATTCTGGAACAAGATCATAGGCCTAATCGGCAAGAAGACTGTTAAAATTAAAGCGACAAACCACGCATTGTAGTGGTGTGATTACCCTATTCCCTTGACCGTGGATCTATACATAAAATATGCGAATGACGCTAAATGTTGCTGCCAAATGGTACTTGTGCTTCTTTTGCCATTCATCGCTGTCACACACGCGTGCCTACTGCATGCAGGACAACATTTCTAATACTGTCAAAATATTTTGGAAGTATATAAAAGACCTGTATAGAAATGAAAGAATTTTGTGCAGGACTTTTTTAGCGTGCAGTTGTACACAAAATGTGCAGTTGTAGAAGCACTTCTGTACAGTTAAAATTAGCAAAAAGGCCATTGTCCTCCGATTGGAAGTTATTTAGGCCTACCATGGAGGGTGGGAAAGGAAAGAAGGAGTTGTGCAGTTATAAAAATTTCTTAAAACAGCCCTGGTTTTGTGTAAAAACTGCTTTGATTTTGCCGACAGGAAGCAGATGGTCGTCAACTGGATTGACTTACCGCATCAACAACTACACCACTGATCTGTCGCAGAGTGTCATAGACTCGGAAATAGAAACAGCTTTCCAGGTGCCATAGTTTTTTCCAGATGCAAAACAGTTATGGGCTCGCGTGCATTCTATTCCTCTGCAAGGAGTGGAATCAGCTTCCGCTCTCTCTTCGAAGCTCTATATTTCACTTCCTTCCTATAAAAAGCGCCTTAAAACCCACTACTTCTCCTTGGCTTTTAAGCACATGGATATCTGACTGCATCTTCCTTTGGCGGCTGACTATCCGCGCCTCAGATTCACTTTTCGGTGTGACCTTGCTCGCGTTATAAATTTATTTAATAATAATAATAATAATAATAATAATAATAATAATAATAATAATATATATTTAAGATTTTCAGCAATAGAGCGTTGACATTTAATTATCTTGGGCGTTAGCGTAGAGTGTACAAATGTAGGCCTACTACGGAGACGCATATCATGACATTTAAATCGAATGAAATCTTTTAGAAAGGTAAGAAAATTATGAAATCGATTAGCATTAGGCCTAGTCACTTAAGTTTAATGGCCACATAAACGACTTTAGAAAAGATCAAATACGGCGCTAGAATTAAATAGCTATGGAAAAAGCAACGAAAGCCGCCTGGTATGGAAACAGATACTACACGCTCATCGCTGCTACCAAAAAGAAAATTACTCATCACTCATTCACTCCAGCTGCTCCAACCCTCGACATCTCTGGAGAGCTGTTAACTCTCTCCTTCATCGCAAATCTCTCCCGTCCCACTGCCATGCTCCATTCCATCCCCCTCTATGGCTGATGCATTCTGTTCATTCTTCTCGGACAAAATCTCCTCCCTTCATCTCACATTGCAGTCCCTTCTTGATTCACAATCCTCCAACACCGATGTACCTCCATTCCCTAATCCTACTCCTCCTGTCTCTCAGTCATCGCTTCCAATTCTCGACCCGCCTCTGGTGTCACTCCTGTTAAATTCTTTTCGCAACAAACAGTGTGAATTAGATCCCATCCCCCGCTGCTCTCCTTAAAGACTGCGCCTCAGTCCTCATTCCTATAATCACTAAAATTATCAATCTTTCACTCTCTAAGTACTGTCAATTTTCCAATGATCTTCAAGCAGTCTCTCGTCACTCCTCTTCTGAAAAAGGCAAATCTTGACAAAGAAAACCTTTCAAATTACCGACCCATCTCTAACCTTTCTTTTCTCTCTAAATTAACCGAACAAATTGTCGTTTTAAGGCAAAACGATTACCTCTCTTCAAACTCACTCCTCAACCCCACCAATCTGGCAGCCGACCCGGACCTGCTTTGGACTACTGCAGTAACTCTTACGAACACCCTTTTGACTCAACGCAGCGCTCGTGAATAAGCTGGTGCTCCGCGCTTGGCTTTCGAGTGGCGCTATAGAAGTTTGGAGATTACGATTACGATTACAATATAAAAGAAATGACGAAATGGAAGAATATTCTGGGAAACAGTAGTTTAGAAAAGAAAATATTGGCTATACTTATTCTGTTTCATAGCGCTGGCGTGACGTTTCACCGTTGACCTTCACCAAGGTTAGGGACAGAAGAACAACAGTCGATATAGATATATATTTCGACAACCAAGACGGTATAGGCAATACGCTAGCCTACGCCTACTTTCCGCAATATGGCGGGGATGCACATTTTGACGACGATGATCGGTGGACTTCAAACACCAACATTGGTATACATGCCTATTTACTTTTTTTAATCATACCAGCAATATTTAGGTATCTACTCGTCTATTTGAAAATTTATTGCAATGATAAAATGCTGGATTATACCGGATTTAAATGAATGATAATTAGTTAATTCATTTGTTGATTGTTGATAGGCTAATACAAGTAGGCCTAAGACTTAAGTAGTAGGCCTAGGTAGGCTTAACTAATTTTGAATATTATGTTACAAGCGTCATTCGAATAATCTATATATATATAGAAATGAAACTTTCCAACCGTATGTAAGGAGTGTTCTCGATAACTGATTTAAATGAATGATAATTGTTTTGAAAATTTTACAACACCTTCCATTCCAATAGAACTGTGTTGTATTATGCTTTTTCCCGAAAAAACGCAATCTTTTCCACAAAAAGTGAACTTTGCAATCCGTTCGACCGCCATTTGCAAATTCAACAAGACCGCACGTTGCCAGATTTCAGAAACGCCTTGACAGTGACAGCGACCAAACGAAACATAAATGAGGTCGCGTGCCGTGACGTCATAAGCGAATGCGGCCTTTCACCGCTATCAGGAAGGGACGGTGTGAGGGAGGAAAGGAGCGGAGGGAGCGGGACGAAGGAGAGGGGAGGCGTAGAGGGAGGGGAGGGGAGGGGAAGGGAGGAAAGGGGAGGGGAGGGGAGGGGAGGGAGGAGAGGGGAGGGGAGGGGAGGGGAGGGGAGGGGAGGGGAGGGGAGGGGGAGGGGAGGGGAGGGGAGGGGAGGGGAGGGGAGGAGAGGGCAGGGAGGGGAGGGAAGGGGAGGGGAGGGGAGGGGAGGGGAGGGGAGGGGAGGGGAGGGGAGGGGAGGGGAGGGGAGGGGAGGGGAGGGGAGGGGAGGGGGAGGGGAGGGGAGGGGAGGGGAGGGGAGGGGGAGGGGAGGGGAGGGGAGGGGAGGGGAGGGGAGGGGAGGGGAGGGGAGGGGAGGGGAGGGGAGGGGAGGGGAGGGGAGGGGAGGAAAGGGGAGGAGAGGAAAGGGGAGGGGAGGGGAGGGGAGGGAGGGGAGGGGAGGGGAGGGGAGGGGAGGGGAGGGGAGGGGAGGGGAGGGGAGGGGAGGGGAGGGGAGGGGAGGGGAGGGGAGGGGAGGGGAGGGGAGGGGAGGGGAGGGGAGGGGAGGGGAGGGGAGGGGAGGGGAGGGGAGGGGAGGGGAGGGGAGGGGAGGGGAGGGGAGGGGAGGGGAGGGGAGGGGAGGGGAGGGGGAGGGGAGGGGAGGGGAGGGGAGGGGAGGGGAGGGGAGGGGAGGGGAGGGGAGGGGAGGGGAGGGGAGGGGAGGGGAGGGGAGGAGAGGGCAGGGAGGGGAGGGAAGGGGAGGGGAGGGGAGGGGAGGGGAGGGGAGGGGAGGGGAGGGGAGGGGAGGGGAGGGGAGGGGAGGGGAGGGGAGGGGAGGGGAGGGGAGGGGAGGGGAGGGGAGGGGAGGGGAGGGGAGGGGAGGGGAGGGGAGGGGAGGGGAGGGGAGGGGAGGGGAGGGGAGGGGAGGGGAGGAAAGGGGAGGGGAGGGGAGGGGAGGGGAGGGGAGGGGAGGGGAGGGGAGGGGAGGGGAGGGGAGGGGAGGGGAGGGGAGGGGAGGGGAGGGGAGGGGAGGGGAGGGGAGGGGAGGGGAGGGGAGGGGAGGGGAGGGGAGGGGAGGGGAGGGGAGGGGAGGGGAGGGGAGGGGAGGGGAGGGGAGGGGAGGGGAGGGGAGGGGAGGGGAGGGGAGGGGAGGGGAGGGGAGGGGAGGGGAGAAGAGGGGAGGGGAGGGGAGGGGAGGGGAGGGGAGGGGAGGGGAGGGAAGAGGAGGGGAGGGGAGAGTCTTTTCTGCCACAGCAACGCGTGGCCGGGTACAGCTAGTTATAAATAAATGTTGGCGATTATAGGGCCTACATGACACGTACAATGTACATTCATTTGATTGTCTGTCCGATTATTCATCAGGTACCAACTTGCTTTGCGTGGCAATTCACGAGTTTGGCCATTCATTGGGACTGTCTCACTCTGAAGACAAGGACGCCGTAATGTATCCATTTTACAGGGGCTACAGACCTAACGTTCAACTCCACACGGACGACATCGCTGGCATCCAGTACATTTACGGTAAGTACAAACTGTAGCCACTGAAATAGCTATCCTAAAATGTATACCTCCAGCGAAGGAAATAATTATGATACTCTCAGGCTCTAGGAAACTCTCCGAAGAGTAGGCCTAGTGTTGTTCTGGAGTTAACGGTCATCGTCACCGGTCGATTGTGCAAAGGTAGATCGGAAAGAGGAGGATCCAGATTTGACGAGGGCCTATGCCAACAGAAGCCATTACCTTCGACATAAATTTGTTTGGCATATTACAGCACTTTAGAGATCGGAACGAAACAGCAGTAAAGCGTTGTGTGCTATCAGAAAGACGTTAAAAGAAGTGTGCTGTCTCCTGCGGGTCTGCTGACACCATGGTCAACCGCCGCCCTTGTTCTGATAAGAACTCCTGGCCCTGGGCTTGATGGGACCCAGGGTCTAAAGTACCACTGGAATGAAATTGTAAGTGGAATGAAATTATTATTATTAGTAGTAGTTAATTGTGCCCTTTGAGGGTCTTTTATTATTTCCTGAGGGGGGTGCTCGGTAGTACAGTGGTTAGCGCGCTGAACTGTCAACCAAGAGGTCATGGGTTCAATTCCCCGCCGGGGCAGAAATTTGTAACGAGATTTTTGTTCCACCTAGACGACTCAGCTATGATGAGTACACTGGATAAACTGGGGGGGGGGGGGGTGCTTCATGACCTAGTTTCGGTATCATCAGTGATACCAAGCTGCGAATGTACAGTTTAACTTGTTATTACAGAGTGTTCATAGAGAAGTAATGATTGCACAAGAGCTGTAGTAGAAACAATTTGCTAATAGTAGTAGTAAATTCACAATGACATCAAGTCTTCCATTGAAGAAACAGTCAGCTAATAAATCAGTTAAACTTTGTCGATGCATTCCATGCATTCCACACATTCCATGGTGGCGTTGATGTCTACTGACTACGTAGGCTAGTTGCACGTGTTACCATATATAAGCCTACTGTATAATCGATATGCAGCGACTTCGTGTTTGTCTGTGTATTTGCCCGTGTTAGTCGATGCATTCCACACATTCCATGGTGGCGTTGATGTCCACGGACTGTGTAGGCTAGTTGCACGTGTTACCATACATAAGCCTACTGTATAATCGATATGCAGCGACTTCGTGTTTGTCTGTGTATTTGCCCGTGTTAGTCGATGCATTCCACACATTCCATGGTGGCGTTGATGTCCACGGACTGTGTAGGCTAGTTGCACGTGTTACCATACATAAGCCTACTGTATAATCGATAAGCAGCGACTTCGTGTTAGTCGATGCATTCCACACATTCCATGGTGGCGTTGATGTCCCCCCGACCAAAAAGTTGATGACCAAAAAGTCCCCAGAAAAGTCTATATATATATATATATATATATATATTATATATCATTTTTCTAACTTTTTTTCTAACTTTTTTTTCTAACTTTTTTTTCTGACTTTTTTTCTAACTTTTTTTCCTAACTTTTTTTCTAACTTTTTTTTCTAACTTTTTTTCTAACTTTTTTTTCTAACTTTTTTTCTAACTTTTTTTCTAACTTTTTTTTCTAACTTTTTTTCCAACTTTTTTTTCTAACTTTTTTTTCTAACTTTTTTTTCTAACTTTTTTCTAACTTTTTTTAAATTTTTTTTTTAAATTTTTTTTTTCAAATTTTTTTTTTTTTTTGTCATCAGAAAATTATTACCCGTCAAAAAAGTTAACGACCTTTTTTTAGTCAGCGTGCTTCATGACCTAGTTTCGGTATCATCAGTGATACCAAGCTGCGAATGTACAGTTTAACTTGTTAATAAAGCGTGTTCATAGAGAAATAATGATTGCACAAGGGCTGTAGTAGAAAAAATTTGCTAATAGTAGTAGTAAATTCACAATGATATCAAATCCTTATTGTCAATCCATGAATTAAAGGTCTCGTCATACCCCAACCATTTAACCAAAGACCGATTTCCACGTTTCCTAATAATCTTTTCTATTTTAAATGTATCTTGCGTTGTCGATTGTAACTCAGCTTCATAAAATGTCCCTTGTATTTGTTCTCCATTATAATCTGATATTTTATAGGTTATAGGGTCTGTGTATTGAATGTGTGTTATAGTAAAAATTTCCTGTGTCCACCTTTGAGTGAAACCTTTCTCGAATGTCTTTTTCTTCTTAGAAATTCTTACTTTATCTCCGACTGAAAATTTAGGTTTACTAGTTTCAGGTACAGCGTCGCCATATAAATTCATCCACACAACCCACTCGTTTGCTTTGATGCTCGCTTTAACAGGAGTCATTTTAATGGAAGAATGTCTTGTGTTGTTGTATAAATTAACCATATTATCTAAAACATCGATATATCTCTGAGTTGAATTTGCTGTAAAATACTTAAACATTTTCTCTTTTACTGTTCTATTAAATCTTTCTACGATACAAGATTTCTCTTCATTCTCAGTTGAGTACAACTGCATACCTAGTGATTTTACCTGTTTATTATAGAATTCTGTTCCCTTATCGACCCAAAGTTTTTCACCCCTTCTTTTACTCGTATTAAATATTTTAACGAAAGCATCTGCCACAGATTTCCCAGTTTTATCTTTTATCGGAACAACCCATCCATATTTGGAAAATATATCGATGACGCTTAACAAATATTTCACACCAGAATTAAATTTAGCATAAGCCTGCATGTCAATCAAGTCAGCCGCCCAAACTTTGTCCACTCCCTGCACATAAACAACTCGCTTCCTGAACTTCCTGACTATAGGTTTATGCAATTCGTCAGCAAGATGGTCTGTCCATCTCAGAGTTTTTTTTTCAACCCCATTCCAAAATGGGTTTTCGTTGATAAAATTGGTTTAACTATAGATCTTTCAACTCGTTCGCGGAAAGAAGGATTAGGTATATTATATAATTCATCTATCATAGCTCTGTCAGCGACGTTTCTCCCTGCTGTATCAGTATGTTTAGCATAGGCTAGGTCATGACGATAGGCTGCTTGATCAACCCTATCTACTGGTTTGCTCCAATCTTTTGGCGTCCCGTCAGGATTCAATCGCAAATCCAGTCGAGTTCCTGGACCCGTGAAAGAATGTCCTGGAAGATGCATTTCACCCGGGTACTTTGCCCATGGAAGTTTAATATTAGAAGTAGCAGAATTGAGAGCTGATACCAAATCACCACCTTGTACAGTAGTAGACATTTTAGTAAACTGAGTTTGTCTAGCGCCACAATCAACGCATACACATCTAAGCATAGATCTACCATTCTTACTAACGACTCGTTGAATATCTCTACACTCAGTTTTTCGTTTACATTTTACGCATTACGAGCTGTGCTCCATTTTAATATAATATAATTAAAATGGAAGTCCAAGACCTATCGTGGAATGAAGAATCAAGTAAACGCTTTAACAGTCCTCTCCTACCAAGAAGCATCAGAGGTTTGATCGTCGGTAAGTCTCAATGCGGCAAGACAATATTACTACTTAATTTATTACTGAGACCTGGTTGGTTAGACTACGATAACCTGCAGATCTTCGGCAAAAGTCTTTTTCAAGCAGAATACAAGATCCTTAAGAAAGCATTCGAAGAGAAATTACCAAAGGAAGCAATTATAAGACTTTTTGATAATCGCGATGAGATAATGAAATTAAATGTATCACCGACTGCTGTTGTCGAGGAGATGTCTAAAAACATGGAAAAGAAATCGGATATAGAATGCAAGTTCTTTGAAACCTCTGAAGATGTTCCAGATCCACGAGACTTAAGTCGAGATAAGAAGAATCTCATGATTTTTGATGATTTACAGTTAGAGCGACAAAATAAATGCGAATCCTATTATATAAGAGGTAGGCATAGTAATGTAGACTGCTTTTACCTAGCACAAAATTATTTCAAGCTGCCCAGACAAACTATCAGGGAGAATACCAACTTTATATGTCTATTCCCTCAAGACCTCAAAAATATTAATCATATATACAGCGATCATATAGGCGTAGATGATATGACTATTGAAGAATTTCGAAAACTATGCAAAACTGCGTGGGATGAAACGCATGGTTTTGTGGTTATAGACCTTACTAGTAAAACAAATAAGGGCAGGTACAGATCTGGATTAGATACATTTTACATTAAATAAAAGCAATAATAAAATGATAACAAAATTTAAGATTTTATATTCTAGGTTTAAAAATAGCTATCTAAAATGGAAACCCTTCTTGACGAGATTTTATCTAATACTGAAACGATTGCACGCAACACAGAGGCTAAAGAATCCTTTTGCATTTTGTTGAGCGAAAGGAGCACACGAATTCGAACGAAATTTAATCCACTAATCGAACTGGATAAAAGTAAAAAATATGAAATGGCCCTTGTTAATCTTGAAACGTACTACAGTTTTCCTAATATAGACGAAACAAATAATAAATTCGTATATTCGTCAGATAACGGTGTAACGTGGAAAGATTTAGACATTCCAACCGGTTGCTATGAAATCGATGACTTAAACGAATACATACAGAGAATTTTAAAGGAAGAAGGTCATGGTCAATGTATAAAGTTGCGACCAAATAACAATACTTTGAAGGCTGTTTTGGAAATTGATGAGAACTATAAAATTGATTTTAGAGTACCAAATTCAATTAGCACCGTTCTAGGATTTCAGAGTCGTGTATACTCCGAAGGATATAACGAATCCGAGCACATAGTCGAAGTAAACAGCGTGAATAGTTTACGAGTTACGAGTGATATAATAGGATCATCGTATGCTAACGGAACTACGGAGAACATAATTTATTCTTTCTTTCCATCGGTCGGGCCTGGTTACAAGATAATCGAATCTCCTCACAATCTCGTATATCTTCCAATAACGCTATACTCTATTTCATCGATGGAAACAAAACTAATAGACCAAAATGGAAAACTAATTAATTTAAGAGGTGAGGAATTGTCGATACGATTTCACATAAGAGAGGTTTAATTTAAAGTTTATATTTAATATAAGATGAGCGCTTACGCTAAGGTCAAAGTTAATATTTCTGAAGGGCAAAAAGAGAAGATTAAACGAGCTGCTCAAGTAGGAACTGGAGTGAGTATAAGACTTTCTCATGGAGACATAACTGGTGAGCATGTATTAGCTCTAAACCAGAGGCAAATCAACAAGTTAACTAAAGCGTATCAGAATGGAACTGGAGTGACAATTAAAATGGGTAAAAAGCAATTAGAAGACAATGCGAGAGTCGAAGGCGGGTTTATTGGTGCTATTCTACCGTTCTTAGCAACCGCTGGAAAGTTTCTACTGTCTAGTGTTCTCCCGAGTTTAGCCACAGGAGCCTTAACAGGATTGGGTTCTGCAGCTGGTTCCAAAATTGTCGATAAAATTAGTGGATCTTCGATCTCACATCCGATAAGTGGATCTTCGATAAGTGGATCTGGCGTGCTCTACGTTAAGAAAGGAGGAATATGCTGTAAGATACGACCTGCTGGGGAAGGTCTTTTTCTATCTCCGTGGAAAAAGGGTACTTCAATAACGGGTTCTGGTTTGTTTATGAAAAGAGGAGCAGGATATATCAGCGGTGAAGGTCTTATACTTGGTCCCAATTCACCATTTAAAAATATTCCTATTCTTGGAATGTTACTTTAAACAATCTCTTATATAAATGTCTGGATACGGTCACCCAATACACAAATTTATCACCAAACGAAAGCCTCGTGTGAGTACGATAATTTGGATGCCTAAAGTGGTCACTCATGCTCCTGCAAGACAACGAGCAGGCGACAGATATGAGATTTTTGCTCAGCAAGCGATAACGATTGAACCAAAGACAAATATTACAGTAGAAGTAGGCCTTGGAGTCCGAATGACCAGTGGAATGTGTCTAGTCTCTCTTAGACAGAAGTTGAAACAACTCAGACTGAGTCTTCAAGATGGTACTGTCCTAGAGGACGCAGAGGATATAATAATTACAATACAAAACAACTCCGATTCACCAGTTACTATAAACGAAAAAGACTCCATATGTTATGTTAATTACTACGATGCATAAATTGTACGTTTTATGTTTACGTTTTACGTTTACGTTTTACGTTACGTTTTAAACATTATAATAAAAAATGTCGCTACTGAAAATTAGCGATCCTGCAAAAAGAGATTTTATTATCGAAGAGTTTCTAAAAACGAAAAAAAATATTAAACAAAACTTTCTCTCTGAGAGAATAGACGATCTTGGACTTCAACGAGAATTAACGAAAATCTACAAACCAATAGTCGACTCTCAATCAGCAATTTCGAAAGAACAAAACGCTTTGCTGTCGACAATAAAAGATAATTCTGCAGCAACATCACTCGCTCTAAAATCACTTCCAGATTCGTTGAAAACCATTCAATTTCCTCAGTATCCGTCTATAGAGGCGTACGATGACGATGACCCAGTAGAAGACATTAGAAGGTTAGAATTAGGAAATATTGCAGTTGAATACCTTAAAAAATATGCTTCTGATAAAAGACTTGTGGATACAACATTCGGATTAAGATCAAGAGATGGAAAATTCTACATCGGTGACAGCGAAGCCTCAATCCAAGGAAATGATATTACAGTTGGAACCACAACTTATCAAGGAACTCCAGGATTATGGGAATTGTTAACGTTAGCTAGTCCAAACAGTTCAATTTATGATAATCGTGATCTCGAAGAATACGCCGAGATTCTAATTAAAACGAATGCCATGAGTCAGCCAAATAAACCAAACAAACCTAAATCGTCTAGAAGTGTAAAATATGCAAAGATAATAAAACCCATATGGGACGATTACATAAAGTTAAGAGGTAAAACAGGAAGCGGAATAATTACCATTCCTTCAGATCCAAATGAATTAGTAAAACAATTAGAGTTGCGAATATATAGCTACAAAGCGGGAAATACGGGTGTAAGAAATGAAATTGTAGGTATGACGGATGAGTTACTAAGACAAGGCGTGATAACCAAAGATGAATATAAAAAATTGATGATCTAATTTAAAAATTGATGATATAGAAATGCTGGTCGTTGCGAGAAGAAGTTATAAAAAAGTACACGTTGTCGGTGGAGCAGGAATATTCGATTCCATTGCAGGATTTCTCAAGAGACTACTGACATCGAATGCAGCCAAACAAATTGCGAGCACAGCTGTCAAAGAGATTGGCGGTGTTGCTAAGGATAAGGCGATCGACGTTGGAAAACGATTACTCAATAAGATACTCCCACCAACCACCGCTCAGCAGCCTATAACTCAGGAAACTAAAGTCATTCTAGCTAGATTACTAGGATCGAATCCGCAAATGACGGGAGGAGCTATTAGAATTCAGGATCTCGTAAAACGCTTAAACGGAGGTGGTTTGAAAATGGCTTAAGTTTAAATTTATTTTGCTTAAGTTTATTTTCTTATTTAGGTGTAAAAATTTATTTTCTTATTTAAAAATATATGTATAATAAAATGCAATCCGATATTCTAAGATTCACAGAGCAACCATTGATCGATGAAGGTATCGAGCGATACGAATGGCACGAGTACGAACCTGTAGCGAGAACTAACCTTAACAGTTCTGGTGAAATAAGAATAAATATTGAATTACAAGACTTATACAGTCACCCAGCAGAGTCATATCTACAATTCGAAGGAAGACTAATTAAAACCGATGACACCGCATACGTTAATGCCGATTTAGTCGCTCTTACGAATAATGGGCTTATGTATCTATTCAGTCAAATATCCTATCAGTTATCTAATCAAGAAATCGAAACGCTATTTCATCCGGGTCAAGCTACAACGATGCTCGGTTTACTTACGTATCCAAACGATTTTCAGCTGACTCAAGGCTTAAATCAGCTGTGGTATAAAGACACTGGGGCGACTGCTGTTATTGCGGACAACCCCGGATTTGCCACTAGACAAAGCTTTCTCATTCGCAAACCAAACACTAAAGGAATGTTCAGCTTTATTGTTCCGTTGAAGCATATTTTCGGGTTTTGCGATGATTACGACAAGATTATTTACGGCTTCAAACAGACGCTGACTTTAGTTCGTAAAGCGGACGATGATGCCATATTCCGAGATAACGCTGCAGCTGCTGGAAAAGTTGCGATAAACAAAATTTCATGGTTTATTCCACACGTTATTCCTTCCGATATGGAACGAATGCAGTTGTATAAGACGATTGAATCGAAATTAACGTTGCCAGTTGCGTATAGAGCTCGTCAATGCGACACGATAACAGTTCCTCAGTCGACAAGTTTCAGCTGGCGTCTGAGCGTTAAAACATCACCGGAGAAACCTAGATATATCATCGTAGGATTTCAGACGGACCGTAGCGGTAATCAGGAAAGTAATCCGTCGCTATTTAATCACTGCGACCTTAAGAACATATATGTGATGATGAATCAAGAAAGATATCCAGCTGTCGACCATAACCTATCGTTTCCTAATCAACAATTCTCCAGAGCGTACAGAGACGCGTCCTCCTTTAGTCAAAAGTTTTATGGTATGGATAAGTTGATTACGCAAGGAAATATAACACCTATAGATTATAAAGAATTATACCCGTTGTTCGTGTTCGATGTAAGCAAACAATCCGAGCGTTTGAAATCGTCAGTCGTTGATATACAGATTAAGGCTCTTTTCAATGCAGCAGTGCCAGCCGACACCGAAGCGTATGCTGTCGTAATTTCAGATAGGTTGCTGCAGTTCCAATCGGATGGTCAGAAAATGAGTGTTGTGTATGGAAAATTGATTTAAAGAATACTTATATATTATGAAGCTACCGTCAACTGGGGTAACTTTGACATGCGGGGTAACTTTGACACCCCCGGGGTAACTTTGATAATTGTTATGGAAACTTTGGAAACGGGACCAGAACAGCTACACATTGACTGTTTCAGAGCACATGAGTGGTTGAAAATGTTTACAGCAGACATACATACATACTGTACACATACATACATACATGCATACATACATACATATTAACATACGTACATATACATATATACATACATGCACACATACATACACACATACATACGGAGTTACACACATATTATGACATATATGCATGCAATACATACATATATACATACTACATACATACATACATACATACATACATACATACATACATACATACATACATACAATACATGCATACATACATTCATACATACTGATCTCAGTAAAGTGACAAAACACTACTTGGAACAAGCAAGGTACTGCCGGTACTGGTACCAGTACCAGCAAAATGACGTAAAGGTCAAGAGGTAGAACCATCCTCCGATTCTGAAAGTGGTGGATCAGTATCATACCAAGATAGTAGTACAGGTACTACCGGTACTTCGTATGACTCGGCAGGGGGTGACAATGAATCACCAGTGGTCGCCATAAAGTCCCAATAGCCTATGGACCTGACCAATGGACTGTTGTGAAGTATGAAGGAAAGAAAGGTTATCTCAACTACATTGTGAAAATTCTTGATGCAAAACCAAGAAGAAAACTTCTCAAAGTGCAATTTGTGAAGAAACAACCCGGAAGCAATTATTTCAAATTTACTGACATAAAAGCTGATATTGACCCTGCAGTTCCATATAATGCATTGTTGAAAAACTACAGGAACCTACAGAAAACAACAGACAGCAATTCCAGTTCAAAAATGTCACCAGTAAAGTTATGAATTAAAAGAAACTGATAAAAAACCTTTGAAATACGTTGTCTTTTTGACAATGGAAAAGAAATTTTTTGGATACCCTCTCAATGGTCAGTTATCCAGTTATGGACTTTTTTGGATCCCCAGATGGTTGGGGATACGTGTTTCTTTTTTAAAACTAAAGAAAATTATCAAAGTAGCCCCTATTAGGTCCTTATTTGATAACACATTGAAAAGTAAAAAAGTATCAAAGTAACCCCACCCCCTGGGGTTACAATGATAACTCTTTGGGCTTTTAAAAAATATACCAGGTATACTTTTTTCTTTAAAAAGTGAGTTTCATCGTAATCACAAGACATCATTTGGTACATTGAAGCAAAAAAAACAGAAAAATATTTTTTTAAAGTTCCATTTATGGGACCAAATATGCAAAAAACTATCAAAGTTACCCCAGTTGACGGTACCAGAGCTTAGAATGTTGGCCAAGCATAACAATGTTACAGGCACTTCACATCTCAACAAACCTCAAATGATAGCTGTATTGATTGAAAAGAATATTCTTCCGTCGGACTACAAGTGTGTGTCATATCGACATGACACGTTGGGTAGTATCAGGAAACAACCGAGAAGAGTAGATATTATAGATCGAGAGACTGGCGTTGTTACCTCGTATCCATCGATGTATAAAGCTGCTAAGGCGTATGGTCAGAGTGCTGGCATCATAGCTTATCATAACGGAAATGTCTGGAGAGATAGATACGAAATTAAAGTGTATGAGAGATAGATACATGTATGAAATTGAAGTGGATCTTCGATCTCACAGATAAGTGTTCGAATATGGATATTAATATTTTTGCGTGGTAAAAATAAAATGGATTTAAAGAAAAGTAGTTTAAGAAACATGAACCATGTTGAACACTTGCTCGACTCGCCGGTTCCTGACATTAAAGTTCGTACGCTTACTCCCACACCTGGTAAGTACAAACCAGTAGCGCCTAAGAGAAAATACAAAAATAGGGTTAGATCCAAATTAAATGAATTTGCGGATTGGTTACTTAGTTACGTGCCTGAACAAGACAATAAAGTCGTTAACGAAAAACTAGAATCGTTGAAGTCAACTGTTTCCAGGATATTCGATAAAACTAAAATTCGGGAAACAGCGTCAGCTATTAAAGGATTCACCAAGCAATATAGAATAGATGGAATTAATGGAATGGACGCCTCTTCGTTTCTTGATTTCGTCAGACCGCAGGTAGTAAATCTGTTATCGAGTAATCGCCAAACAAAGGTTAATCTAGTTCTTGCTTGTACTATGGAACGAGTAGATATGAAATCGGGAATAGTTAATTCTGAGGATATACCATTCGTTTCCAGGGCAGAAGTTATTTTAGAAGCAACCGACTTGAATGAAATATACAGCAGAAAGAAAGACAAAATCATGGAGTCTATTGCTAGTTTTCAGATGCAAGGAAGTAATTGGAGATTTAAAGCTGTTGTAAAATTAGATATAAATACGGTAAAATATACCCCCTTAAGAGGTAGTTCTTACATTCCACTTCCCAGCTTCTTAGCTAATAAAAAGGCTATTATAAATATGAAAAACCACGACGAAGAATGCTTCAAATGGTGTACCGTATCACTAGAGCTTTGAATCCGGTGGATGACCATCCGGAAAAAATAACAAAAGCTTTGAAAGAACAGTCTAAAAAACTTAATTGGAGTGGCATTGAGTTTCCAGTTGCTGCTGATGCTAATGTGATAGGTAGGTTCGAGAGAAATAATAATATTAATGTTAATGTATTCGGTTATGAAAAACATGTCTATCCTCTTTATCTGTCTAACTGTGAAAGCGATATTTGTGTAGATCTATTGCTTATTTCCAACGGAGAAAGGAAACATTATTGCTGGATAAAGAACTTTAACCGATTGATGACGTTCCGAACAGCAAATTCGCATTATTCAGCGCACTATTGTAAAAGGTGTATGAATGGTTTCACAACGACAGAAGCGCTTAACAACCATAATGAGTACTGCAAACACCATAACGCACAAAAAATAGAAATGCCAGAAAAAGGAACTATGTTAAGTTTTAAAAATTATAACAATTCTATGAGGGTTCCGTTTATAGTCTACGCAGATTTTGAGTCTTTTGTAAAACCGATCGATACATGCCAACCAAATCCAGAGTTGTCGTACACTAATAAATATCAAAAGCATATTCCTAGCTCCTTTTGTTACCACATAAAATGTTTCGACGATAGTGTATATTCTCAAGATCCTGTGACGTTTACGGCTGAAAGCGAAGATAATGATGTTGGTCAAATATTTGTAGATAAACTAGAAGAGAATATAAAACAAATATATAATCAATTTAAATTCCCTAAAAAGATGAAATTTACAGAAGAGGACAAGAAGTCTTTTGATACAGCTACTACATGTCATATCTGTGAAAAAACGTTGGGCGAAGACCGAGTGAGAGATCACTGTCATCTTAGCGGTAAATTTAGAGGGGCTGCTCATAACATTTGTAATGTAAACTATAAAGTCCCCAAGTTTTTCCCTGTAGTGTTTCATAATCTTTCCGGGTACGATTGTCATCTGTTCATTAAGAAACTGAGAGGTAATAATGGAGAGAAAATTAATTGCATACCTAATAACGAGGAAAAGTATATATCTTTTAGCAGAGAGGTCGTTGTTGATAAGTTTGTAAATAAAGAGGGAAAAGAGATTACCGTCAAGCGCGAATTGCGCTTTATCGACAGTTTTAAATTTATGGCTTCTAGTCTTGATGCTTTATCGAGGAACCTAAGCAAAGACCAGTGTAAAAATATTGGGAAACGATATACTGGAAAGAAGCTCGATCTTTTGCTGAGAAAAGGCATATATCCTTATGACTACGTCGATTCATTTACTACCTTTAATGAAACCGAACTACCACCAAAATCCGCATTCTATTCTAAGCTAAATGATTCGAATATTAGCGATGAAGACTACGAGCATGCAAAAACGGTATGGAAGGAATTTGGATGCAAAACATTCAGAGAATATCACGATTTATACAACGTTTCGGATGTTCTGTTACTTGCCGATGTTTTCGAAAACTTTAGAGATGTGTGTATGAAGAACTATACGCTTGACCCTGCATGGTATTTTACATCTCCTGGTTTAGCCTGGGATGCCGCTTTAAAATTGACAGGCGTGAAATTGGAGTTATTGAATGATTATGATATGATTCTGATGCTTAGGCAAGGGATGAGAGGAGGAGTGAGCACAATATCAAATCGTTACGGGAAAGCGAATAATAAATATATGAACGATTTCAACAGTAACGAAAATTCTACATTTATTACTTACCTGGATGCGAATAATCTATATGGATGGGCTATGATCAAAAATTTACCTACTCACGGGTTCAAATGGATGAACGAAGATGAATTAAATAATTGGAGAAGTATTCCATGCATATTGGAAGTTGATTTGGAATATCCTAAAGAGTTACACGACCTGCATAACGATTTTCCGTTAGCCCCCGAAAGCATTGAGATTAACAAAGTCAAAAAGTTAATTCCAAACTTAAACGATAAAAAGAAGTATGTGCTACACTACGAAAATCTGAAGCTGTATGAGAGCCTAGGCATGAAAATAACAAAAGTGCATAGAGGTGTACTATTCGAAGAAAGTGATTGGTTGAAAAAGTATATCGATTTAAATACAGCTCTTAGAACGAAAGCTACTAATGACTTTGAGAAAGACTTTTTCAAGTTAATGAATAACAGTGTCTTTGGAAAAACTTGTGAGAACATTGAAAATCGTGTTGATGTAGAGTTAGTGTGTCAAGAGGAGAGGGCTATTGAACTAGCCGCTAAACCTAATTATGAGAGATGTACTATTTTCGATGAAAATCTAATAGCCGTTCACATGAAAAAAACTAAATTGTACTATAATAAACCTATATATCTTGGCATGTGTATATTAGACTTGAGCAAAACGTTGATGTATGAATTTCATTACAATTACATCAAGGATAAATACGGAAATAGAGCTAAATTATTATTTACCGATACAGATTCTTTGACATACGAAATTAAAACTGAAGACTTTTACTCAGATATCGCAGGCGATATTAAGACTCGATTCGACACGAGTGAATACCCGAGAGATCATCCATCTGGTATTGAGGTTGGAGTAAATAAAAAAGTTATTGGAATGTTCAAGGATGAAGCTAGTGGGAAACAGATAAAAGAATTTATTGGACTCAGAGCAAAGTTGTATTCTTATAAGATGGCTGCTGGAGATGAGCACAAGAAATGTAAAGGTATTAAGAAGAATGTTGTCCAGAAAACTATTACTCACGAAGATTATAAAGACTGCTTATTTACTAAAAAAGAACAACAACGAACGATGAATGTTATTAGATCTTATCATCACGATATTTATACAGAAGAAATTAATAAAGTTGCATTATCTGCAGATGACGATAAACGGGTAATAATGGAGGATGGAATTCATACTTTGGCATATGGTCACTACTCGTTGAAAATTTTTAATTAATGTTTATATTAAATAAATGAGCGTCAAACAAATCGATGTTTGTGGAGTAGTGCTACCGAATATTGCTTTATCGAATGTGGATCTAATCGAAGCGGCTAAAAAACTAAACATCAATAATTTTAGAGGAGTATTTCTCAGAGACGAGCTGCCGAAGAAACCTGGACGGAATGAGTGTGGGATATTGAATCTAGATGGTTCTAATGGGACAGGCTCGCACTGGTGCGCTTTCTTAAAGAGCGGTAATGAGAAAATATATTTCGATAGTTACGGCCTTCCTCCCCCTCTGGAACTGATAAAGTATTTACGCCGTCCAGTGTTATATAACAGCGAGCGAATACAACCCGATAACGAAATATTTTGTGGTCATTTGTGTCTGTATGTGACGAAGATGGTGGGTGATGGAATGAATTTCCAAGAAGTTATAAACGGCTTGCATTAAAAATTATTATATATAAATATATATATAAAATGCCCGTCGATAAATTTGGTCACACCGATTTTGGAGGAACATCACGAAGAGTAATCGCTGGAGGTGTTACTCTTAGCCAAGTAAATGCTAATTTTCTTCGATGTGATGGAGCAAATCTGCCGACTGGAAATTTAAAAATGAATGGACATGTGATAAAAGGTCTCCCAGTAACGAATACTTCGACAGCAGGAATGGATGAAGCTTTAAGTAGGGGACAAGCTATTGATTTGATAACGAATCACGATGACTCTCCGTCCAACGATAATCATTTGACGAATAAGAAATACGTTGATGCATCGAAGGTGTCTAAGACTGGTGATACAATGGCTGGCGACTTGTTCTTAAACGTTGGCACCGATCGTCTGCGTTCAATGGGTTGTAAGGACTTGAGAGGAGAAAATAAAGAATTCACTATTTTCTTAGGTAGTATACGAAATAAACTACAATGTTCATTAAACAATCCTATTACATTACAATCGACGGATGGATTACTATGCAAAATGGGTGTAGAAAATATAATGAGAATCGGCAGAGCGCCTAACGATCGTAAAATCGACGTTTATCAAAATATCCTAATGAATAGTAATAATATCAACGATTTAAGCGATCCTCTTTCAGCTCAAGATGCTGCTACAAAGAATTACGTCGATAAATCTCTGAAAAAGTGTCGTGTTGGGTATATTCCTCCCTTGGAAGCTGATGAAAGTGTGATAGGATTCGTTGCTAGCGCTGGTTCTTGTTCTTCCGGAAGCAAAGCCTACCATGCTTTCACTAATCTCACCGATGATGTGAAAGCAGCTTGGGTTTCGAAAGAAGATATAACTGTTTGGTTACAAATTAAATGTCCTGAGCCAGTTAAAATTTGGAGAATTGCGTTGAAAACAGTAAATGTATCTGATTGGAATTTATCCGCTAGCAATGATGGAGAAATGTTTGCACGCTTACATAGATCTTCAACTCCTTCAGAGGCAGTTCCGACATTTTTTAATATTTCTACTACGGTTGCGTATCAATATTATAGTGTTGCAGTACAGGCAAAGGATAATGATCTTCCACGAGGGATTCAGGTAATGCAATTATATGTATACGATGACTAATCTGCATTAAAAAATTTATTATATATGAGAAATACCCGTCGATAAATTCGGCCACACCGATGTTGGTTCATCACAAAGAGTAATCGCTGGAGGTGTTACTCTTAGTCAAATAAATGCCAGTTTCCTCCGATTGGATGGGGTAAATCCGGCGACTGGAAATCTAAAAATGGGTGGTCACAAAATTAAAGGACTGCCCACAACGAAGCCTTTGACAGCAGGAATGGATGAGGCCTTAAGTTGGGGTCAAGCCATTGATTTGATAACGAATCACGACGATTCTCCGTCCAACGATAATCATTTGACGAATAAGAAATACGTTGATGAACAAGTTACATTGAAGGTGTCTAAAACTGGTGATACCATGACTGGTGATCTAATCTTAAACGTTGGCTCCGATCGTCTGCGTTCAATGGGTTGTAAGGACTTGAGAGGAGAAAATAAAGAATTCACTATTTTCTTAGGTAGTATACGAAATAAACTACAATGTTCGTTAAACAATCCTATTACATTACAATCGATGGATGGATTTCGTTTTAGAATAAACAATGAAATCATGTTAGAGATGGTTAAGTCACTCGATGGCACTCCTCCGTCTAAAATAAATGTGTATAAGTCCATCTTTATGCATGATGCTTACATTACAGGACTACACGAACCCAACAGCGCCAGCGATGCAGCTACGAAGCAGTATGTAGATTCTATCTCAATCGGTCCCGCGCTTAGCATTCATTCTTTAACTTGGCAATTCTTAATCGCTAAAACTCACACAATAGTTACTTTCGATAGTGTAAGATTCAAAACCGATGGTGTCATAAGTACGAGACTGACCCGTTTCACTCCCGGTAAAGCCGGATACTATTTCGTTTCGACGTACATAGAATTTGGTAACAGTAGTACCGCTCCTGGTAACGTCTACCTGTATAGAAATGGGGCGAATTACATGCAAATTGCGGGCGGAGGGGGAACGGGAGCTGCGTTTAACAATTCAACCGGTAGTTGCATAATTTTCGTAACCAATACCGATTTTCTCGAGATATTCGCTTATTCGCACATCGCACTAAATATATTAGCTAGAGACTTTTCGGTAGTATTCTTACGACCTTAATTTCCTTGCTGATCGAAATAATAAAAGACTTCCAAAGGGCGGTGACCAATCCTCTCCCTCGCCGTCTCATCATCCACTGACCGTGTACTCATCATAGCTGAGTCGGCTAGAGGAACAGAAATCTCGTTACAAATTTCTGCCCCGGCGGGGAATTGAACCCCCGACCTCTTGGTTGACAGTTCAGCGCGCTAACCACTGTACTACCGAGCACCCCCCTCAGGAAATAATAAAAGACCCTCAAAGGGCACAATTAACTACTACTATTATTATTATTATTATTATTATTATTATCATTATTATTATTAATTTATTATTATTATTAAAAGACTCAAATCTGAATAACACTAACAGACTAACAGACACTAACAAACCTTAGCACCTAAAGTAATTGCACCATAGTAAACTTACTGATTTTGATTAAATGGTTTTCAATGGCAATTTCAGGTAGCATGATGTCACGGGTGCAGACTACTAGACGCACAACATCTAGAACTCGTTCCTCCTTATCCACACCAAGATCCTTTCCCAGTTACACAACACGAATGCCGCCTTCTGGTCACGACATCTGCCGGGATCCAAGGGTTGACGCTATTTTCGCAGTCAATGAAGATGTCTACATTTTCAAGGGTCATTCTTTTTCCATTGTTGAAGGATAGGTTGATCAAGCTAGGCTCTTGGCCTCTTGCTCACGGGCTGCTAAAATGCATCGGCGCCCTCCCTCCAGGGCTGGTCCTAGAACCTGGAATGGGCTCCCTTGTGCATTCCGCCTTGTGCCTATGGGTCACACCACTATGTTCCTTTCTCGTTTATACTGCCTTATTTATCCGTTGTTGGACTGGGGGCACTTCTGATTAGCTTACCTTGAAGGCGCGCTATAAAGAAGTTAATAATAATTATAATAATGATAATAATAATAATAATAATAATAATTATGCACTGCAGTGACTGCACTTAGCCTATATAGAACTAACCCAGGATTTTCTGATCTGTTCAGTGATCAACTTATTTATCTTTTATAGTGTAGTACAGTTTAATCTAATCTAATAAAGAGCCTTAAGATGTCCGCAGTAGGCCTAGGCCTATTACATTCTTGGTTTTTCGCTGCCGTGTTAGTCATGTGGATACTATGAATCCATGAACAGGAAACATCAGTTTGTTTATTTTTGTCTTCTCTCCATTTCTAACGACGATGACAAAAGAGACACACATGGCAAAATTACACAGCATTAACAGACGATTAAGACATAATGAAGACATGGATGATTGTCTTGCAATGATTAATATTAGAACCTAGGATGATGATGATGTTGTTGATGACGTTGAGAAGAAGGAGGGTTGTTTTGAGGACTATGCTGATGATAATGGCTTACCAAGTTACCATTACGTACTTGCGTGATGCAGATGCCGAATACTATGCGAGTCGTCGTCTTCGCTTTTTATCGCCTGCGAAGAAAATCAACGATGGCTGGCCAGGTCTTCCAAACAATATCGACACGGCCGTCTACCTGGATGGCTCAATCGTATTTTTCAAGGTAGACTATAAAATATAAATTATGAATATCGTTCATATAAAAATATTAGAACATTTTAAATTCTTTTCCTTGTTTGTGACCAAGATAAATGAAGACATTATCGTTATTATCTTCAATCTTCGTTGAAGCAGTGGTTTAGTCCTAAAAAACGAAGTGGGGGAACGCTCTTTAATGAAGTGGGGAACGCTCTTTATAATAATATTATTAGTAGTATTATTATTATTAATATACCATTATCCCTGGAAAAAAGTGGGGGAACGGCGTTCCCCCGCGTTCCCCCTCCACTACACCACTGCGTTGAAGTACTTTATGTTAAAAACGATGGTGCATAATGAGTTCGCCAGAAGATATCAAATTATTGTTTCTGCTCGCTCGTTGATCAGTAGCAAGAGAGGCAATACTTTTTTTTACTATTTGTCATTTTGTTTGCTGTTTGTCAGAAAGGGGCAAGAAACGAAATCAAAAACTAAGTAGGACCTGCATGCAAAACCTACAGGTTTTCTTAATGAATATCTGGAGTAAGGGTCTAACTTAGTCAGGAATTCTTTGCTCTCAGCTGGTACTCGGCGTCCGCACAGTATAAATATAGGCCTAATATATAATATATACGAAACTCTATAATTAAATCAAATATAATAATTATAGGCCCATACAATATAATTTTCGTTTATTGAACAATCCGCAACCGGTTACAGCGTAGAGTTAGGCCTATAGCCTATGCAGTTATCTTAATTGGCATCAATCTTAACTACCGTAGGAACAGACAGTCTGCAATGCGGACCTTCATCAATAGATGACAAGCAGATAACTCTAAAGCTTAGACCCCGCCCCATCGTACTTGATGAATAAACGCACTCTGAATGTGACATATCAATTGACTGCTGACTGTTTGCATTAATTTTGGTTCCGTCAATGGTTTACGATCTTTAACGTCTAGAATCAATCTCGCGCGACCGAGGCGTAAGCCTACTTTGTAAGTGGCTGTCAGAGTTTTTCAGAGATGCCGTTTATATTCTTAGATGTTTTATAGATGCATACAGTCCCATACAGAAGTAAGTACATACAATACATGCGTATACATATCTCCATACGTACATAATACATTCGATAGAGAACGAGAGAATTTCAGCATATGGATGTCGTGCCTCATGATCACAGACACACACACAAATCATTTTTTACTTTATTCCAAGGGCCACCAATGTTGGCGTTACAACAGTTCTCGTGAGCCGATTGGCCGCAACCCGCAGGACATCTCGACCGTATTCCCTCGACTTCCGAGTAACATCGACGCTGCGTTCATCTGGAGCGGAAACGGAAAACTATATATCATCAAGGGTAATCAAATCTTCTAATATATGACTGAAAGATCAGTCGTCCAAAGGTTATCTGAAGCAGCCAGACGTTGAACTATAACTATAAATTATAGCTTAATATGGTTTGTTATAGCGCCTTCATGATTGTCTGTTCAAATGTGCTACCTCTGTCGAACGATGCGGTCTTTAAGACCAGAGAAGAAAGATTACCTAGATAGCTATTTGTATCAGTCGTGTCGGCTGGAACCCATTCCAAGTCGCAAGGCCAGTCACAGCTTAATACAGTGGTGGCCAAACTTTTATACATAGTGCGCCATAAAATCTCAGGCGTACATGTAGGTCTATTGTCCGCGTGCCACCCCATGAAGTCTAACAGACATGAGGCATTATGACCTGCTCCAATTTAAGATTTGCGCCTTGATAAAGTTACTATTCGGATTCGGTGGCGTCACAACTTTAGTTTATGGCGAGCTAAACAATTATGATATTTTCCTATTCCGATGAGTAGGCCTTTACAAATCTTGACAAAGCCTTTAGGCTACTCGCCCGAAAGTTTGTATCTCATGTTTGTGTGCGTGCGCGTCTTGGTCTTCCTACTCTTGCTTCTTTTTCTTCTTCATGCATGGCGAATTATAAGTCTATCTTAACAAATAATATGGCAATGAACACAATGTCATGTGCACGGTAATTAATTATCGGCGACCTGTTCAAATCCACTTACGATAACTGAAGGGTTTTTTACCACAGGGGACAAATATTACCGAATGTCGAAGAGCTCATGGTTCCGCAGCAACACTTATCGAGTAGACTCCTACTATCCTCAACCACTAAGCACCTGGAATGGACTTCCGTCAAAGATAGACTCAGCCTTCAAATACACGAACGGCAGAACCTATTTCTTCTCCCATTCCAACTACTATCGTTTCAATGACGTCAATTTTAAGGTACAATTTAATTATTACAAAAATTATAGAACCGCGTGGAATGTAGGCTAATTCGGAACTCCAGACGTTAAGTTCTCATTCAATGCGACCAGGCAACGATTCCATGAGGTGATTTCAAACCCAGAGATTGCTTACGTACATACATAGGCCTACACCGTGTCTAAAAAAACCTGTGCAAAATTGCTTCTTTCTGAACTTCGGCAAATTTCCACCAATTTTAATAACTTTTGGTATAGGTAGATTGCAAAATGGCTGACATTTTATGCTATACCGGTATATAAATTTTCCACCTCACCTGACTCATATCACCGCACTACCTTGTTAAACACAGATGTACCAATCAGTGATACCGCTCCTTGGCTTTTTTCCAAGATCTTGGCTTTTTCAATCGTATCTTGGGATATTGGCTTTTTTTCAAAGGACCTTGGCTTTTTTACTCGGCTTTTTTTCTGCCCACTAAATAACAATAATCTTAGCAATAATCCACTAAATAACAATAATTTAAACAATATTAATCCACTAAATAGCAATAATCTTAGCTGTAATATAACTATGGCTCCATCTACTGACTAGAATTTATCCCACTTATTATTATTCTCTGAACTGCTTGCTCTCTGCATGTTAGTTATTTGTGACGTCACGTGCAATTTGGCGCAATTCCTCGCAAAATCAAAAATAATTTGATAAAGATAAATGATAAGTACTGTTGATCAATAACAATAGACATTAATCTTATAAATGCAAACAAATCAGCTTTAATGGCTCACAAGATAGATCACACAAAAGCACACGAAAAATTTTTGAACTCAACAAAATATCAACTAAAGTGAAGATGACGTTTATTTCTCAAAACTAGCGCACTATGTTCCAAAATGTTGTTTTTATGTTAGTAAATCAGCGAACGGAACCAATTATTAGCAATTTAATATACATTAATTTCAGGATTAATTATACATAATTTTATTAAACATCGCAATTTATCGGATAAAATAGCTTCTGTTGAAATAAAATAGGTGACATGGTCAATAATTATTAACTTGGCTTTTCTTGGCTTTTTTTACGACCTCATCTTGGCTTTTCTTAAATTTTAGAGCGGTATCACTGGTACCAATTTTTCATTGATCTCATGTACGTCGCAGAACAATAAGCTCAGGGAAAGTTATCAACCTTCGGTTCCTCACAAAAATCGAATGGCATTTGCAGTGTGTGCCATGTCTCTAGGCAGCTTTATCTCAAGGGTGGCAAAGTCCATTTACACGGACCGAGGACGAATCGTTGTCCGGGTTCCATCAAGTCTCCACTTGCTAACGGCCAAGAGGACCCGGTCAAGTTGAAGTCTTCCCAACCAGCGACAACGGTTAATGTAAATTCATCCTTGGATTACATACATGTAGATGAAACGACCATTAACAATTGTCAACCAATTCCCACATGTGAATTTATTATACTCTAAACACTCTTGCAAACAGTTTAAACTCCTGCGGCATAACCCGAAAGGAGCCAGATCCTGCACAAGTCAACTCTTAACTACCATCATCAACCGAATCACATCGGATCCCACACAATCGGACAACTGGAAATGTCTTCTGAGCTTCGGTGCAGTGATATTGGAGCAGCCAAGACATGGTGGTAAGCGTCATAATCTTACTTCCATCATTAAGAAAAGGACAACAGAGTTTCTCGACACCTGGCACATCAAGTCGGAAGCTTTATTCAGCCTTCCCAGCCCAGGAATAACAAAACTTACGGCAGTGACCAGTCTCTCGCAGCGGCGGTCTCGGCAAAACTCGAAGATGGGAACATTAAAGCGGCTGCAAGGATACTCTGTTCGGATGAGTCTCCTGCCGTGATCTGTGACCAGACATTCGCAGAACTACAAGCAAAGCATCCTATCCCACCACCGGACCATCTGACTGTTCCATTGCCACCTGACATTCAGCCGATCCAACTTTCTGAGTCGGAGCTGCGTGATCTCATCCGTACATTCCCAGCTGGATAGTCGGGGGCCCTGAAGGACTGCGACCTCAGCACTTTCTGGAGATGATTAAATCCGAGGATGCAGGCCATGCTCTCGTCTCTGCAGTCACAGCACTGATCAACATGCTGCTGAAGGGTATTTGTCCGCAGGAAATCAGATCTGTATTGTTCGGTGGAACCCTGTTCGCCCTCAAGAAGAAAACTGGGGCCTCCGACCCATTGTGATAGAATACCTATGGCTCAGATTGGCCTCCAAGGGACCCAACTCTCACTCAGTGCCCAAAATTATGACCTATTTATCCCCAACGCAATTAGGCGTGGGTGTTCCAGGCGGAGCGGAGGCTGAAGTTCATGCTTCACGTCGTTTCCTGGCTGAGCTGGATTCAAACGCCGTCTTCGTGAAGCTGGACATATCAAACGCGTTCAATAGTTTGCATCGGGACCGCGTGTTGGAGTCTGTTAACACTCTTCTACCAGAGATCGCACCTTTCTGTCATAATAATTATGGCTTACGCTGAAGCTTCCAAACTCAAATTTGGTAAATACACGATAGCATCTATGGCCGGCCCACAGTAGGGTGATCCGATTGGCCCTCTGTTGTTTTGTCTCCCACTCCAACCTGCCCTCCTCAAGTTGACTTCCCCTCTAGCCTTCGGTTATTTGGACGACATATCCTTGGGTCTTCATCAACCACAGTGGAAGCTGACATAATTTTTCTGGAGACGGAATGCGCGGAATTGGGTCTTGTATTCAACAGAGCAAAATGCAAAGTGACAGCCATTGAACTGCAGCTAGTCACACACACACACACATCACTTTTAGACAATTCACGCGCATGAACCAAGACTTCATTTGTCTTTTAGGTGCACCACTCTCCACCGGGTCGGCTCTTCAAGTTGCATTCGGCGCCAGAGTGGAGGAACTAAACAGAGCTATGACTATAGACTAGGCCCAATACCCCGTCAACACGCGCTGCTTATTCTCAAAAGTTCTTTGGGTTCTCCAAAGTTACTATACAGCCTGCGTAGTGCGCCGTGTGTGGATCATCCAGCTTTGCTTGAGTACGACCAGTGTCTTCGAAAGGGCCTTGAAGAAATTTTAAACATTAACTTGTCAAATTCACAATGGCTTCAGTCCACACTCCCCATCAGCATGGGAGGACTACAGGAATACGTAGGGTGTCGTCGCTGGCGCTTCCTGCCTTTTTTGGCATCTGCCGCGGGCACCCTCGTCTTCCAGTCTGACATCCTTGGAGAGCTCGATTATCAGCCGAACCCACAGGTGGAGAAGCTCTTGGCGATGTGGCAGGAGGAACTAGGGATCAAAATTACAGAGGTCTTCCCTACTCACATTCAATCTCAATGGGACAAGCCAACCCACTCACAGATAAATGCGACCAGGCCCGTTGGAAGGCAATCACGACTAAGCACGCCGGAGACTGGCTGCACGCCTTGCCGATCACGTCTTGCGGTTTGAGATTAAGTGACGAGGCTATGAGGGCAGTTGGTTTGCGTTTGGGAGCCAACATCTGCGAACCCCACACATGCACTTGTGGCTCACTTGTCACTGCAAGAGGCAAGCACGGTTTATCTTGCTAGCTGGGTTTTGGCCGCATGGCTCGACACGGTACACTGAACGACTTGATCTACCGTGCTCTTATCAAAGCTGGTTACCCGGCAGGCAGGGAACCTCAGGGCCTGGTAAGATCGGACGGCAAGAAACCGGATGGAATCATCTTCATCCCATGGAAAGCCGGCAGAGGTTTGGTGGGGGACGCCACAGCGGTGGGCACTGGGCAGTGGGCACGCTTGCACCGTCTTACCTTGCCGCTACAGCCACTCGAGCCGGAGCAGCGGCTAGCCTGGCGGAGGACAGAAGGAACCAGAA
Source organism: Lumbricus rubellus (assembly GCA_945859605.1). NCBI lineage: Eukaryota > Metazoa > Annelida > Clitellata > Crassiclitellata > Lumbricidae > Lumbricus > Lumbricus rubellus. The sequence goes on from OX243816.1 coordinate 30,187,280, forward strand.
ATACAGCGCCCTCCTTGATGCTCATGTTTTCATCCCGGTGGCTTTGGAAACCCTAGGCCCGATCAATAGCAAGGGCCTAGACTTTATCTCAGATTTGGGTCACCGTCTCACTCAAGCTACCGGAGAACCCCGAGAATCTAGCTTTTTATTCCAACGTATTTCCATAACAATGCAGCGCTTTAACGCTGTGGCTTTCACAGGTTCCTTTATTAAGCTCCTAACTGACATGGATGAGGGTGGATGGTCTCACTGAAATTGATTTGTTCTTTCTGGAATTTTTGTTGAAGAGAATAAATAATGTGATATTTAATAATAATAATAATAATAATAATAATAATAATAATAATAATAATAATAATAATAATAATAATAATAATAATCATAATCATAATCATAATCATAATCATAATAATAATAATAATCGCTTTCAAAGGTACTTTTGCCTCACACCCTGAAGACGAGGCCTGACCCACCAGATTTTAGAATCAGTTTTGATCATTTCTGGTTGTATGCTATTGTTTAAGGTTGATTCTGGTTACCCGAAGTCAACGACGACTTACTGGTTGGGATGTTCTGACCGCTTACAATCCGATGTTAAAGCGCCCAAAGAAGATATGATGGAACTGGAATGGATAGCAGGAGGAGACCAATTTGTGACGGGTGGTGGATATAAATTAATGCCGGATGGCGGGAGTAGTACAAGTAAGTAGGTGTACTCAGACAAAGGAATTTAAAATGTCATTAGCCCTTTAATGGAAGCAGACTTAATCCGTCGCTTAATCCTTCACGCCAATATTTATCTAATCTGCCCCACGCGTTTGTAGGACGATGAGACCGATGTAATTATCCAGATGCGCGTAATCCCTACTTTGCACGACGCGAGTCGCTTGATCGCCGCTCACCATGGAGTGATGAATTATTTATAACTTTTATTAATTCCATTTCCACCTCCTTTAATGACTCGCGGTCCAAGCGATCGATAGTCGATACCTAGAGCCCTAGACCAACGGGCTCACATGCTTTTTACTGCTCTATGCCTACGTGCATGCGCTGTCAGCGCTTCTGTGTAGGTCTCTAGAAGAGAATCTGTAGGGCCTATAATGATATTCCAAAACGAATTAATGAATACGTCGCAAAGAAACTTTAAGTAAGTTTATCATGCTGTACACTGTAAGATTACAGCATTTGCAGCAGATGCTATGTATCAAGGGATGCGCGCTGAGAACGTCATCCGCCAGTGAAATTATCATAATGGTTGCGAACCACGGATCAAAATCTAATCCGGTACCATCCGCTCCAAAGTTTACGAATGTGTTTAAACATTTGTCCAACGAATAATTTCCATTCGATATATAGGCCTATATAATTATATATATATATATATATATATATATATATAACTGACGCATTTAGACAGTCACTCCAATATAGCTGAGGCAATGTGGGGCGCGGTGGTGTAGTGGTGGCGTCATTGCCTTGAAGCCGGAAGGTTCGAGGTTCGAATCCACCCTCAACCGCGTAGGGACCTTGGGCAAGTCCTTCACTCACAATTGCTCAGCGCTTCGGCGTGAAACCCCGATGCAGTGTCCGCTCTGCATCGAGAGCGCCTCTGAGTAGAGAGAGCTTGAAGGGGCGCTATAACAAGTGCACATACAAACATACAAACAAAATGGAAGAAACGTAAGGGAAATTGACTATACAGGGTGGGCAAAAACACACCCTAAGATTTTTGCCAATATCTTGACCAAAAGTAAGAATTTCGAAATGAAATTTTAGAGTCGTAAAGACAATTCATATTTACACCAGATGACCAGATTTCATTAAAATATTTCAAACAGAACAAACGTTATACCACTTTTAGTGAAGCCACCCACCGTTTATTTTGACGATTCAAAAACCCGACGCAACAGAAAGTTTAAGAAAAAATCAATTCAATTATTCTGGCCAATATCTTGACCAAAAGTAAGAATATCGAAATGAAATTTTGCACTCGTAAAGACACTTGATATCTACACATGATGGCCATATTTCAGCAAATTATTTCAAACACAACAAACGTTGTATCACGTTTAGTGAGGCCACCCCCGTTTATTGATATAGATATAGATATAATAATATTATATCTATTGCATATATATATACGCAGGCCTATTATATTATCTATATTATAACAAAAACCATAGCAACAAATTTTGCATATACATAATAATTAATAAGTTAATAACTAATAATGTGAGACTGCACTTAATTCACTGTACGCCTTTTAGCAACTGAAACTAATAAGCATCCGCTTTCTATGCCTATTTAATGCCATAATAATTTGTCTGCCAAAGTATAATTAGGGCCTATATAAGACTCACATGATAATGCCAAGCGTTCAGTTACAGTTCAGCACGGCGGTTATTTCAATAGGTTACCATTGAACACAGTGAACAGTATTTTTAAGGACCTCGTTTTATAAGCAGGTAAGTCTGTCGTCTAAATCTTGTTTGGGTTAAGTCCGTTCAGCATTAAGTTAATAAAATAATAATAATATTAGTATCCTCGCCAATTGATCTGTAGACCTAACCGATGGGAAGAAAGAGCAGCAACTTTCGGGAAGTTGAATTTGCGATTGATTATGCAAAAGAAAAGAGGTGTTGAAATGAGGATGATGATGGGGATGATGATGATAATGATAATGACGATGATGATGATGATAACAACGACGATGATAGGTTAGAACGATCGACTTGTATACCGTGGTGAGTAGGCCTACATAGAATCAAGTTTTTATGCAAACGGATTAGCCTGTATAGCGACCTCGAATATGTTCTTAAACGCATTATTTGCTCTTATGACGCCATGATGCAGTGTCGTGTGGTCGATGTGTGCGTGCGTGCGTGTGTGTGTGTGTGTGTGCACTTCTGAACTAAACAGGAGGACACAGTCAAAGTCAATAGTTATTTGCATGATAATACGTGATTTTGATGACGCTAAGAGGTCAATGCTGACGTTGCCGATGACCGTGATGACGACATGCATTTCGGTAGGAGAGGGCAAAACACAAAGGTCGCGGTTACATTTTAGCATGAGCCTTAGAAATTTTAAGCAAGAAAAAGAGCATGGGTATTTTTCCCTTGGTTTACATGCAAATTTCTCAGTTCCCATTTGTGCGGTAGCCTATTAGTGCCATAGTGTGAAGAAATTGGTAAAAACATGTAAATGTGGGCCAGTAGCAAAAATGGGTGTCAATATTAAATTTTCCAAGGTGGGCACTCTATGTGCGGAACCCATAGATAACGATCATGATGATCAAGTCCGACCGCGTATCCCAGTATATGCACGAGATCTTGTACTGGTTCCCTTTCCCGCAGCGCATCTCATTTAGGATTGCATCTTTGGTGTGGCGTTGCCTATCAGGCTGGGGACCCTCTTATCTGTGTGAGCCTTTTCTCCCCCTTTCCACTTGCATAGGCCGCCGCGCACTGCGCTCTGCTGTCCATGGTGACTTAATGGTTCCTTTCTCTCGCTATGCAACAGCGTAGAGCCGTTCGTTCTCTGTGGTTGGTCCAACAACCTGAAACACGTTTATCTGGACTAAATGACACCTCCCAAACTGTTCTCAGTTTCACAAACTGTTGAAAACTGGTTTTTCCGCCTGATCTCGGCCGGGAGCGCCTCCGAGTAAATGTCTTGAAGAGGTGCTATATGAATTCTGATTGATTGATAATTGATTGATTGATTGATTGATTGATTGATTGATTATGACGACTTCATAATATATAACACCATCTTTGACAAAAGGCGATTGAAGAACTTGTGGTCATTAGAACAATGCTGCAATTACGAAATAACGTTAAGAAAAAATGAACTGAAACGCAGAAATAGACGACGATTATGTTTTTGGCGATTAGAAAAGTATTCTACTTGAATAACACGTTCTCACTATAATTTATACAATTTATTAGGCCTTCTTTGAAACTTACTATCAACTTCGACAGTTTAGTGCAATGTCTAGATCTCTGGCCTCTACAGTTGCTGCTGCCACTCTCATATATACACTGTACACACCGTTGTGGTCTCTTGCCTCGACTATTGTTACAGTAGCGCCCTCTATGATGGACTCCTGGCGGTCGTGTCTTGAACGGTTCTGCCCGCAAGTCTCATCGGTCATATTTCCAAATTTGGCTAAGTTACGGAGTAGGCTACATATACGAACTGAATATTTGAGCGCTTTTGAGTAGATTACATTGAAGGTGTGCTATATAAAAAGCCAATAGTAATAATAGTAATCCACTGGCTGCCATTTTTGCAGCGGATCGCCTATAATGGTTCCTGCATTGGTCTGAGTCTTGTTCTACTCTAGGCTACCTGCTGGAACTCTGTTGTCCTACCTGTGGTAAGACATAAATCTTAGCTACTAACAGAACAGACAGCCTGCAATAATACACCGCGCTTATAGCAGCCTACACAGCATGTCCGCCCTACGGGGCTCGATCTCGGTTCCTCTCTCTCTCTCTCTCTCTTTATGCCAAAGTGTGTTATCCAATGTTCTCTTTCTCGGTCGTTGGTATACTATAGAACCTGGAACTCTAAAATAATTATTGTCTTATTCAGCCGTTGTTGGACTGGGAGCGCTTCTGTTTATATTGCTGGAAGGGGTGCTACTGTAGTAATACCCCATAATAACAACAATAATAATAATTAATAATAATAATAATAATAATAATAATAATAATAATAATAATAATAATGATAGTAATAATAATTATGTCCGATTAATCATCGAATATAAAATATTTGATATCTGAATTTGATATTGTAGCGGAATTGAACCTTGGACCCATTGATAATAATCAATCATTCAACGATCATGATACTAGCCTCTGTCCTTCTCGTTTCCTTGTCAGTATTGACGCCACCTGGAAAAGGACATGCGTCATCATTCGCTACCAGAGAAGAGCAGGAGGTAAGAATTTCAGGGTCGAAAATTCTACGTTCATTTATAGTCCACAAGAAATCCGGCAGCGAAAAGAATCTGCAGGCTTCTTGGGAGGCTCATCGTTTGAGACTTAACCCTTTTGTGCCTGACTTTCAAAAACATATCTATTCGCGCTTAGTTTGTTGATGCACCGAATGATCATAAATAACTTATATTGTTTTCGTTACTTTTTGTTGACTATACTTTTGAATCGTCAAAAAAGTGGGTGAACTCACTAAACGAGTTATAACTTTCGTTCTATTTGAAATGTTTTGGTGAAATTTGACCCGTTGTCATGGGCGCCCGCAGAAAATTTTGCAGGAGGGGGCAAAAATTTACGATGGTCACGGTTAAATTTTTCTGTGACAAGAGCAGGAAAAACACAGCGCTGGAAATTAAAAACACTGGTATTTTTTCAAAGAGGTTTCTTAATGCAAATTTCTTAGTTTCATTTTGTGTACTTTTTTAATATGAATAGTTTCCTAAGTGCGAAAAATTTGTTATAAATCCAAAAGAAGATGCCAAAAAGTAGGTCCATGAAGGGCACTATGTATATTTATTTCTATAGAGATTTCTAAACATGAATTTATGACTTTCACTGTGTGTATCATTCGTATCATTAGTGTTTTAATGCGAAGAAAATTGTTAAAAACTAAAAAGTAGTAGTTAGAAAAATGAGTGTCACTTTTCCAGAGGGGGGCAAGTGCCCCCCCCCCTTGCCCCTATGTGCGGGCGCCCATGCCCGTTGTGCGTAAATATGAATAGGGCCTAATCTCTAAGACTGCAAAACTTGATTTGAAAATTCTTAATTCTGATGTAGATATTGGCAAAAACTCGTACGCGTTATTTTTGTACCCACCCTGTCAGTATATCCGCTTGAAACGAAATCGAAAAATGGTGCACGACGATGTGAATTAGAAATTATATCCGCGAAGAACTGAATTTGAATTTAATTCCATGTCGATATGAATCTGGGTATAATTATGGGGCCTAGACTATCATAGCTTTTGCTGTTATCAATTGAGCACATGCGACCTTACATTTTCGGCCGCTACGCCCTATAGAATCGTCTGCAGATACGCGTCCAGGGTATAATTTTTGCCTCGAGTCACATAGGCGACCTCTGCAGTTTTAGATACGCCCTGAAAAGAGTGGATAATAGACAAAACACAGGATCCTGAATCTGGTAAAAGATCGGTTATGTTAGTAGTTATGATTGATGTTAATTAAGATGTTTCATGTAATCATATTGCGTCGTGTCAGTTTGAAGAATAAAGATCATCATCGTTGTCGTCGTCGTCGTCGTCGTCATCATCATCATCATCATCCTTCTCCTCCTCCTTCTCATCATCATCATCATCACCATCGTCACCGTCACCGTCATCGTCATCATCATCATCATCATCATCATCGTTATCGTCGTCGTCATCATCGTCATCATTATTTGAGAGTCATGATTGTCTGTGGTGCATGCATGCAGACACTATCGCACTGAGAAGACAAAGTAATAATCTGCAGTCTTGGCTGCAGATCTGGCAAACCTAAACTTGACTGCATTAGCTGGCTCAAGTGTCATAATTATCTAAATGATAACCGAGTCAATGAGATGCTCCAGTAGCTACACGCTCGAAGCTCTTACGATAATTTATGCCGTCCAAAAAGACTGATCCATTTCTTGTCCAGGTGACATGGATCTATTCAGCCGATTTCTGTCCCCCACCCCAGGATGGCAACTCTTACTAGACCGGACACGATAGACGAAAGTACTGAATTGGTCATTTATCCTCTTCGGTAGCATTTAGCCTGAAATTCCGTTTTAGGCTATAATGTTCACATAATTTTCTTTCAGCCATTTCATGAAGAGAAAACACGAAATTTGCGGCCATTTATTTTTGCATGAAGAGATTCTCAAAACTTGGAGCAAAGTGCCAACTATGCATGGGCGAATAAACGCAATGCCAGAGTTCTCACCCCGCACTCGTCTTGTACTCTTATAGCTTGTCATAGATTTTAAACAAATTCGACATCTTTTTTGATGTAAAACTCCAAGTAATAGCCTACCGGCCGAATAACTCGTATAATATAATTTAATAAAAATTTACTCTCGCGCAAGATTACCAATTATAGGTTATTATTGGTAATCTTGCGTGAGAGTACTTTTAGCTCGTTCGTTTAATTCCGTTCAAGTGAAATCACAGTCAAAATACGTGATTCATTAGAGAAGCTCAGTTGAAAACTGCTATAGGTTATCACGTGCAGTCTGAGTTATAACGCATGATTTCTTTTCAGGTATACCTTAAGAGATACGCTTACATGGGATCCTCCAGTCCTGATCCTCAATTCGTCAACATGACAGATCCCAACGAAATGTTTAAGATGGCGGTCATGAAATTCCAGATGATGACTGGAATTAACGAAACAGGTGAGTAAATGTTTTAACACAGTATTAAGCTTATACATAGGTTATAAGCCAATCACGGAGTGGTCCATCTTTGGTGCATGGTCCATCTTTGGCAACCTTCCCCTATGGCTTGCTCAGCTCCTGTCCTAAAGTCCTATCCTCTGTCTCAACTTATTACTGAAGCTTTGAATTCCAAATTATTTAACTCTTCTTCTTTCTTCTCCATCCGTCTGTTGGCCTCTTCCTTTATCGGCGAATTCAGTTCGCCGTCGGCTCTCAATGCAGAATTGTTTAAACTTTCAATCTGAAATCATCAGATCCTGAATTTCACAACAGAAGTCACAGCTGGAATAGGCCTACACAAATATAACGAACAAAATGGAAGGGGAATGTATGTATGGGCAGCACCGCTGTTCTCTTCGCTCAGCAACATAAGCGGAACTTATTGATCCCTCGCTCGCGGACTGCAATCAGGCAGCGGATACCTGCATACACTGAAGCACAAACAAGTCAATCTAAAAAGACAGCATCATCGGCCGGCGACGCAAGATATAATGAAGATACATCGTTCGATGACCTTGCTTCTTTTCATGCTGTAGGTGTTGCATGTAATGAGACGGTGAAGATGATGGAGATGCCGAGATGTGGACTTCCTGACGAAGACGGAATGTCAATGGTCGCAAAGAAAAGAAGACGACGAAGATACGCAACATTAGCAAGAGGTCTGTATACAATCCGAAAATTTCCCTTCTAGATATTGACGCCCTTATTATAAATCATTACTGCGATTTTCATACCTGTAACGTAACCGAACCACAGTATAGAAGACATAATTAAACTAGCAAAACAATGGGCATGTAAAGTTGACTGAATAAAGCGACATTCTGAAATGAGGTCATTATTATCTGTGGTTGGAATGTCGAAATAAAAGTGAGCAACAATGTAATGTGGAAATGTGTGCTCCATCCCTAAGCCGTGGAATGAATATGAATGCGAATGTATGCGCATTTGATACTACTACAGCTGCTTCTGCTGCTGCTGCTACAAGTTCTACTACTAGTGCCATTACTAGTACTACTACTACCACTACGACTACTACTGCCACCACCACCACTACTACTACTACTACCACCACTACTACTGCTGCTGCTGCCGCTGCTACTACTACTACTGCTGCTACTGCAAATACTGCTGCTGCTGCTGCTGCTACTACTACTACTACAACTACTACTACTACTACTACTACTACTACTACTACTGTTAGAGTTTTGGCCCAGCTGTTGCAGCTGGTTGTTTGCTGCTGCTGCCGTGTAAATGGACTGTGTGACGTAGCGCTGTTGCCCCCGCTGGCTGCCACTAGGCGTAAACTGTTTTGGCCTGCTAGGCGTAAACTGTTGTGGCTCCGCCCCCTAGGCTTAAACCGTTTTGGCCTGCTAGGCGTAAACTGTTGTGGCTCCGCCCCCTAGGCTTAAACCGTCTTGGCCTGCTAGCCTTAAACTGCATTGGCTCCGCCCACTAGGCTTAAACTATATTGGCCTGTTAGGCTTAAACTATTTCGGCCTGTTAGGCCTAAACTATTTCGGCCTGTTAGGCCAAAACTATTTCGGCCTAGGCTGTTGCGTATATAAGAAAGTCCGTGTCGCTGCTGTGACACAGACGAATGGTCTAGCGAAGAACGCGGTAAAACGCGTAGTAGCTGGCTGATGATCTGGCTTGACGAGCGGTAAAACGTTTGTTGAGCGACACTGTTGTGGAGAGAGGTAAATCCTGAATCTGTGCCTCGAGCTCGAACCTTCGGCCTCTTCAGGTGCTCCTCCACGTGACTGGGGTTCGGTTTCCGACTACCGCAACCTAGCTGACGGACGAAGCTGCTTCGACGACGATCCACGGCTGGTGCTGCAGGGACCGAGACGACGGTCTGCCCTGCCCTTCGACGACGATCCACGGCTGGTGCTGCAGGGACCGAGACGACGGTCTGCCCTGCCCTTCGACGACGATCCACGGCTGGTGCTGCAGGGACCGAGACGACGGTCTGCCCTGCCCTTCGACGACGATCTCCGGCTGGTGCTGCAGGGACCGAGACGACGGTCTGCCCTGCCCTTCGACGACGATCCACGGCTGGTGCTGCAGGGACGAGACGACGGTCTGCCCTGCCCTTCGACGACGATCCACGGCTGGTTCTGCAGGGGCCACTGTTGCTTCTGAACTAGTACGCTCAAGCCTAGTCGGCTAATCTTCAACCTACAATTGAAGTCGATCCCGCGGACAATTCTACGACACCCGAACGACTGGGGCTGGTTCTCGCATCCTGGTGAACTTTCGCCCAGCCCTAGTCCGTAACACTACTACTACTACTACTACTACTACTACTACTACTACTACTACTACTACTACTACTACTACTACTACTACTACTACTACTACTACTACTACTACTACTACTACTACTACTACTACTACTACTACTGCTACTGCTACTGCTACTGCTACTACTACTACTACTACTACTACTAGTACTACTACTACTACTACTACTGCTGCTGCTGCTGCTGCTGCTGCTGCTGCTGCTACTGCTGCTGCTGCTGCTACTGCAACTACAACTACTACTCCTACTACGTACTGCAAGACTACGACTCTAACGCTATACAAATTTGAACTACAAAGGAACTTTGTGGAAATAAAGCGTTCAGTGTAAGACTGCTTGATTTTCCTGACAGGAAGAAGATGGGCAAAGACTGTATTGACTTACCGCATAAACAACTACACGCCTGATCTGCCAACGAATGAAGTTGACTCAAAAATACAAAAGGCTTTCCAGGTTCCGTATTCATGCATACATTGCATAGTGTAGGCCTATACAATTCTTCACGTAGCATATTCAGAAATAAAGCGTTCACTTTTCTTATTAACTTGCGCGATACGATAGAATCAGGGTGAGAATTGCCGGGGGTTGGGGGTTCAAACCCCCCAGTCTTTCTTAGAGCCCCATGTTAAAGTATGTTTTTCATACCCCAATTTCAAGTTTATCATAGGCCAACCCCCCAGTTATTTTTCCACAATTCTCATACTGGATAGAATTGTTCAGAAATATAAATCATCTCATTGTAAATATAAGAAAATATTTTTAAGATAGACAAAGAATGCACAAAATCGTCAAGTAGTTTAATGTGATGCAAAAATAATGGAGGACTTTAGCAGGAATGTAGGATCAAGTTGGACGCTAGAATTAAATTGTATAAAACAGACAAGACGCTGCTCAAGAACTCGCGTGACGTGATTTACATGTAGGCTAAGCTTTCAGGTTTTTACTTACGAAGTTACGACGTTTAACGTCGAGATCAGAAAGATGTAAAACAGAGTAAACCTGTTTACGAAATGACGAAATACACTAATAAACTGACAAAACAGACCAAACAGACAGACTATAGTAAGCAAAGAAAAAACTCTTCACTTGTTTTGTTTTCCCCATAGCGCTGGAGTGACGTTTCACCTATTACCTTCACCAAGGTTACGGACTCATCAGCTAGAGTCGATATAAAAATAAGCTTCCGCAGTCGAAACCATGGAGATGGATCTAGTTTTGACGGCGCAGGTGGAGTTCTGGCTCACGCTTACGCACCGCGGAATGGTGACGTTCATTTTGACGAAGACGAAAGTTGGAAAACCGACTCAGGTATGACTTAAGTCTATTTACCATCCTGATGTTAATATATTATGCATTAAATCTGAACCAGTGGCGTAGCATAGAGCGTGCAGCTTGCGCAGTGTGCAAGGGCCCCCGGCTGTACACTGTGTACAGAGGCGTAGCGACCGCCCTTCGTACCCTCCGACCGAAGGGGCCCCCGGCAAGGAAGGGGCCCCCAAAAGTGCCAAAAATGAATTAAATGACTACAATAAATATAAAAAGGTCATCAACTTTTCAGACGGCGAATATATATAAATTTTCCCGAGATTTTGGCCAAAAAGTCATCAACTTTTTCGGATGGCGAATTGATGAAATTTTCCCGACATTTTGGCCGGATGACTAAAAATAGTCGTCAGAAATTTCGGACATTAGGCCTAGGCCTATGCTCGGAGGGGGCCACGTTCGTTCTTGCTACGGCCCTGACTGTGTACAGGGCCCCGGCGGTCAGAGTTAATTTTTGTACGGTACTTTCTGAATATTCAGAACGCATTCAAGTCTAGCCTACATGTTCGGCGTACACACTCATAAGTGTCATTGGCTTAAGCTCTAATTCAGTTTTCTCTGGTAGACTGCAGAAAATTGAAATGTTTTATAAAGATAAATGGAAGAAAATACAAAATTGTAATAGGCTAATCGCTAATTGTTTTAAAATTTCGAGTGCGAAATATGCAAGTAGTGTCTATAGCAAAGTGACAGGCGTCTTTGCGCAGCCTTCGTATTGAAAATCGAGGGGTTCGAGCATTGAAATGGCCCACCACCGAACCTTGCACAGTTGCCCCCAAACACCTTGCTACGCCACTGATCTGAACTTGTATGAACGTGGTCTGTAAGGAGTCTATTATTCGCATATGTTTAAGCCTATTCTACAGACTTAATGTAACGGAATAAGAAAAGTCTATTAGTAGCCGAATCAGCTGCCATTCAATCCGACAAAATGCACAATAGCCTATACATGTAGATCTACCTTTGCCTGGCACACGTTTGCTGCGACGATCACATAATTATTGAGGTATGATTATTCTTGGCACTATACATAGAACTGTTATGGCTCAACATCGAGCGTCTGCTGTTATTGGTCTCCATTTAGAATGGCCTTCCGTCACTAAGGGTTAAACTGATTACTCGCTTTTTTCCTCACCCGTCATTCCGACAAGTCTTCCCCTTCGAGTTTCCGTGCTGAGAACGAATGGCCACTGAATGGTCAATCTGCGAGAGGAGCTGCTGCATCAATCGCTGCTGCAGCGCCGTGCTTTCTCCGTGGCTGCATGGCCCTGCGACCTGGAATGAGCTCCCTGTTATCCTTCGTCAAATACCTATTGGCCTTTCTACTTCTACTTCATTTCTTTATCTTCTCAAGACTGTCTTATTCGACCGGGGTTGGACTGGGAGCGATCCTGAGTAGTAACCTTGAAGGAGCGCTATATCAAATTTTCAGTAAATAAATAAATATAGGCGCGAAATACGATACGATACTATGTATAAAGTTGCGATTCATTGATTGGAATAAGTATTATGATGTTGCAGTCGGCGACCTGGTAGTTATTTTGATTTAATTGCAATTTACGAATATTAATTTAATAGACTTAACTGGTTTCATTATTCATCAGACATCGACTTGCTTTGGGTGGCTATTCACGAGTTTGGCCATTCATTGGGACTTGGTCACTCTGACGTCAAGGATGCCATAATGTACCCATTTTACATGGGCTACAAACCTAACGTTCAACTCCACAGTGACGATATCACTGGCATTCGGTACATCTATCGTAAGTACAAAATAGTCAATCAAAAATAACTAGTCTAAGAATTAATACCTGAAGCGTATTACTTAACTTGCAAATCACTCAAACCTGAAATTTCAAAATATATTTCAGAATACACACACATACAATGGGTTGAATGAGAGGGTCCTTAAAGTCCAGACACCATAGTCCGTCATAATAGGCCTATATACATTGTACTGTACGTGTTTTGCAGTAAGACGAGCAATGATGTCTTCGTAAATACTAAAGCCATAAATTTTGTCTCTTTGTCCAACGTCAGTATTTCCGCTGTAGTTAATAAGCCTTGCGAGCTCTGGTAGCCTAGCATTGCCTTGCACATAACTTTATTCACTTTTTTCAACGGGTGGGGGTTTAGAGGAATGGCAACGCTCTGGCACAAAAGAGCAGAAGACCAACAAGGACGCGGGGTCAATTTCCGGAACCATTCCATAGGTCAACTCAGCCTTTCGTTCGCAAGGTGACATTGGTAAACGACTAGAAGGACGTAATGAACACCTTAGGCTATATGGTTGCCAAACAGCTAAATTTGATTCCTATGATCATTCTTTCATACCATGGCTTGCAATCAGTTTGAAAATTTGAATTAGTAAAGTAAGATTATTATTATTACTACTACTACTACTACTGCTACTGCTACTGCTGCTGCTGCTGATACCACTACTACTACTACTACCACTACTACTACTACTACTACTACTACTACTACTACTACTACTACTACTACTACTACTACTACTACTACTACTACTACTACTACTACTACTACTACTACTACTACTACAACTACTACTACTACCACTACTACTGTAAAATAGAGCACATCAGAAAAACAATGAGAGATCTTTGAACACCAGTTTTTTGCATCAATGTAAACTGGCTGATATTGATAAACTGGCTTTCAATGGCAATTATTCCAGGTAGCATGATGACGACTAAACGCCCAATACCGACATCACGTTCCCTGTCAACCTCCCCCATCTCCCTTCCCAGACCAACAACACTTATGCCGCCATCTGGTCACGCCATCTGCCGCGATCCAACGGTTGACGCTATTTTCGCAGTTGATGAAGATGTCTACGTTTTCAAGGGTCAGTATTTTTTGAAGAAATAAAGAACTTGGTATAGGTAGAGCAGCAATGGCTATTTTTTTAAATTTAAATGTAAAGAATAATCTGAACTGATCAACTTATTTTAGCCGTCTGAGAGCCGTATAGTAAATCTAATCAATCGAAAAGTTTAAGCGGATATTCTTTCAATTACATTCTGCTCATTCTGTTCGTTTGACCGAGCAACGACAGAAATCCTATTTATTCTCCTTTCATTTCTAACGATAATGACAAGAGCGACATACGGTGCAAGGATTGCAGAGTTGCAATAGACGATTGAAACATGATACAATGACGAAGATGTGGACGATTATGTTGCAGACGATAGCGTTTATGATGACAGTGATGTCGAAAATGATGCAAACATTTATGTTTATGCTGCTGAAGTTGATCATATTGACGACGACGATGGTGATGATGGTGATGATGATGGCAGTGACTCCGGTAATTATGATCACGATTAAACCGGTAATGCAAGTGACGCATATACAATAATGATGACGACAATGATGACGATGATATGGAGGAGGAGGGTCATTATGACGATTAGGTTGGTGTCAATGTTGCACACTTTATTCTTAATTCACGATGCATTTTTTATGCAGGTGCTGAATACTATATGGGTCATCGCGGTCGCTTCCTCTCACCTGCGCGACCAATCAGCGCTGATTGGCCAGGTCTACCAGACGATATCGACACGGCCGTCTACCTGGATGGTTCCATCGTATTCTTCAAGGTAGACTATCCTTAACACAATAATATGAGAATAGTTTCTCTTTTCTGTTCCGAGGCAAATGAAGACATCATCGTCGTCGTCATCATCATCATCATCATCATCATCATCATCATCATCATCATCATCATCATCATCATCATCCTCATCATCATCATCATCATCATGCATCATCATCATCATCATCATCATCATCATCATCATCATCATCATAGTTCGTTATCATCATCATCATCGTTCGTTATCATCATCATCAACATCGTCCGTCATCATCACCATCATCATCATCCTACGAGTACATTAAGGTGACATTATACATGGCACACCGACTGAATTTTTTTCTTCATTTTTATTCCCAGGGCCGCCAATGTTGGCGCTACAGCATCTCTCGCCAGCCGATTGACCCCAACCCGCAGAATATTTCCACAATTTTCCATCGAATTCCGAGTAAGATCGACGTAGCGTTCGTCTGGAGCGGAAATGGAAAACTCTTTTTGATATCAGGTATCTGCAAATCTTTTAGTATAAAATGACTAACGCAAACGTTATCAGGAAAAAACCACCAGCCGTTGGACTATATTAATTTTTACTGTAATCGTAAACTTTAATTATATTATTACTCGCCTGTGCTTTTCTTCAAACCTCTTAAGTTCTGGTGGTAGGTCAGGACTCTATTTTAACCTTGTGGTAGATTACAAATGAAGTTGGAAAACCGCTGGCGTACGGTAATGATCGGCGAAAGACTAGAAAATCAATTTAAGAGATTAGGGAACAGCTACTTAACCAATTAAATTGTGTCTTGTTAGAATTCCACCGAACGCTCGCCTTATCCCTGTGCATTGATGTTTTTAAAGCTTGTTGAAACCAAATGGGGGGTGGGCCACGTCCCATGCACTTTTGATATGAGGAGCCATGGCCGGATTGGCCCCTGGATCCGCCCCTGGCTGTAACCGATGATTTATACAACTATAGGTTTGTTTCCTTGTATACCCTGACTGTGTGCATGCTCATCTTTCTCTTCCTGCATCTTTCTCCTCTCAGTAGAACATGCAGGGCTTTTAAAAGCAAATCTTACAACTGCACTATCCATTATAAATTACTCCCAATCATATGTGACACTGGCCTTTTTCTACTACGTAGGCTAACTGCACAAAATCCGTTACAACTGCACATTTTGTGTAGAATTGCACGCTAAAAAATGCTTTTCCGTGAGGAACAGTTGCTATAATCCTGTGTGTTTTTATCTTGACAACTCCGGCAATAAATAGAGTGGCCTATTTAAATTCACTTACCACAACTGAACTTTTCTACTATAGGCGATCAATATTACCGAATGTCGAAGCGCTCACAGTTCAACGGCAGCTATCGGGTAACCTCCAACTATCCTCGACCTCTGCGCCTCTGGAAAGGACTTCCGTCAAAGATAGACGCAGCGTTCAACTACACGAACAGCAGAACCTACTTCTTCTCCAATGACAGCTATTATCGTTTCAATGACGTTAAATTCACGGTAAAATACCATAATAATTACCAGTAGATTTAGCCGTGTAGAAAGTAGGCTAATTCAGAACTACAGAAGTTTAGTTCCCATTCATTGCAACCAGGCGACGGTTGTATAATTTTATGCTGCTTTAGAGGAGTATGATATTGAGTGCTTGCGTAGGCCTACATGTGCGTGAATTTATACATGCATTATTCACACATACATACATAAATACATGCATAGATACATACATATAGGGTGTCTCGATAGGTCGTGAACGATTTTGAATGCAGATAAATATATGTTATACACAATATAATGTGGAAAGTTTCATACTGGCGGATAGGTTATTCAAATGAAAATGTTAATGTAAAAAATTAGATCACTAGCTCACTTAATAAAATTGTAGCGCCAATATTCGTGACGTCATCAAATTCGTGCCAAATAAACGTCAAGTTAAGCCGCAAACAACATAATTGTACGACCATCATTGTTAATCCACACATAATTAATTAATAAAAATTGTCATTTAGTATTTAATAATGTTTCCTTTACTCTTTATTACAGCCTCTATAGTCGATTAGTCATCGAGCAAATAGATTTTTCAGAGTTGTCAGAGGTAGGCTATATGCCTATCGATGTCCATGCCTTACGAAGCCGACGTTTTAAGGTGTTCACTGTCTGGGGTTCGGGTTTGGCATAAACAGTTGGATTAACAAACTTCATATCATTCCAAATAAAACTTCAGTCACTTCGACTTATTACATCAATGAGATACCAGTATACTTAAAGGAGAAAGAGGTCAAACCCGCATTCCAGCGAAGTGCAGTAGGCTGCAGCCTATGCGTTTAGTTCACAGCCACAAAAATGTTTCGTAATAACGGCGAAGGATTATTTCAACAAGACGGTGCACGTGCACACACACCAAAGGCCTCAGTCGAATGGTTGAACATGAATATCAACGGATAGCCTACATCTCACCGAGGGACTGGCCGCATAATTCGCCGGATTTGTCACCAATGGAAATGTTTGGAGTGTTATGGCGGCAACTGTTTATGCGATACCGAACCCCAAACGACCTTAAAACCTCGGCTTTGTAAGGCATGGACATCAATAGGCCTACCTCTGACAACTCTGAAAAATCTATTTGGCTCGATGATTAATCGACTTGAGGCTGTAATAAAGAGTAAATGAAACATTATTAAATACTAAATGCTAATTTGTATTAATTAATTATGTGTGGATTAACAATGATGGTCGTACAATATTGTTTGCGCATAGCTGAACGTTGATTTGGCACGAATTTGATGACGTCACGGATATTGGCGCTAGAATTTTTATTAAGTGAGCTAGTGATCTAATTTTTTTATATTAACATTTTCATTTGAATAACCTATCCGCCAGTATAAAACTTTCCACATTATATTGTGTATAACATATTTTTATCTGCATTCAAAATCGTTCACGACCTATCGAGACACCCTATACATACAATCATACATACATACATGTACATACATACATACATACATATTTACATACATACATACATACATACATACATAGTTACATACATACATACATACATACATACATACATACATACATACATACATGCATTCATACATACATACATACATTCATACATACATGCATATATACATACGCAGTACGAATTGTTACATTATTTTGAAAATTCTATTATCTATTGCCAAACCATATCAATGTTCTGGTTGTTTGCTATTGTTTAAGGTTGATTCTGGTTACCCGAAGTCTACGGCGACTTACTGGTTGGGATGTTCTGACCGCTTAAAACCCGATGGAAAAGCGCCCGCAGAAGACATGATGGAGGAGGAATGGATGGCAGGCGGAGACCAATTTGATGAAGACCAATCCACACCGGGTGGCAGAGGTGATGAATCCACGACGGGTGGTGTTGGACTACCAACCTATTCAGTGTTTCTTTATGCCATCGTAGTGTGGGCTTTGTGTCTGGTATATCCCTGAATCGATCGAGGCTTGTTGCCTGATGGCTACAGGAGGTCTAAACTAAATCTAGGCTATATTTCAACGTGTAGTTTGAAATCGTCGAAGAAAGACAATGCACAGAACTTCGTAATTTTTATGTGCATTGTGCAAGATTATTCAATTTCAACCAATGACTTTATTATTTAACGGAAGTGATGCTTTTTTATTGGATATCCTAATCTGCCAAGTAATCTGTATTTAGCGGAATGATTAGCCTACTATCGAATATATTGCGTAGAACCGTTTCACTCTTAAACATAGGCTAATTATAAAGACGTCGCCTAACTTAAAGGTTTTGTTTCTATTATGACATATGGTGTGTTACATCTCAATTGGCAATTTTGTTGCATTGTAAACACAATTATTCGTCAATCTACCTTCACAAATATTCAAATATTTACTGGATGCGTTTGTTATGTAAACAAGATGCTGAATTTCTGACTCCCGATATTATCGTATAAAACTATTCCGACGACGTTAGATGAGGAGTTTCCAGTCCTGTGTATAATCGGCCCTTGTTATAATCTGTGTACATTTTCCATATAGGTCTAATGCAGCATCAATAAAACGTCGGAACTGCTTGAGGTATAGTGCCGATGTCACGAAATAAAGTAGGCCCTACCCCTAACAATCGTGCCTTTCCGCCAGGTAAAGAGAAGTTGATAAAGCCACTTACACGTGTCTTCATTTTTGCAAATTGACTCTGATGCTTTGTTTTGAACATTGTTCACCAACAGGTGTGTTTATTCCTACTAGCTAACTTTGTTTGCTGTGCTTTGCTTCAAAAACACCTAGGCCTATAACATTTAGAACACTTCAGAACATTTAACCTAGAGTCACTAACTAAATTCGTGTTGCTTTGCTTTGACATTGCTTAATTACGACATACGAAGGAATGTCTGATAGCTTTTCAAAGGCATGGTTCATTCGATCCAAACGACGGTTCGTCCGATCCGTGCTTTTCATGGCGTCTGACGGAAGACATTCATTGACATCGGAGCTTCGATCCACGCTGACGACGCGTGTCGCTGGATACCGACGGGTGCCTGTACCAGAAAGCCACCGGAAGCGTTCGGGCAAGCTGCAGGCTTCGCCCAGTGTTCCAGGCTCTTTGTCTGAATTGTCTCTAATGTAGTAAAACGACTTCTCGGTCCGCGATGGCTCGAAGAAGGAACCCAATCATGAGTTGGTTTCGTGCATGCTGTACCCATTACGGTCACTGTCGGCCCGCATGGTAGTCCTTTGAACTTCCTGTTGACTTAAGCAATCAGCATCCTCTCTTCGTCAAATACGCTCTCACATAAAAGACATGCTCTCCTTGTCCTACGAAATAGGACTGCGCTGGCAAAAAATCGAGCTTTTGCCTGAACTTTTAAATCAGTTCTCTTCATTTACACGTTCTTTGTTATTAACTGATACCGCAAAGGACATCTTTTCGCTGTTTCAAAAAGATACTTTCTTTTCACTGGGTCTTTTCGCACTGGGAGCGCCTCTGGTTGATGTGCACTTGAGAGAGGCCTTTAAAATGTATATAGATGATACAATGATTTGGCCCTATGCAATTATGCCATGATGCTTAAATACTTTTCATCTTCATCTAACCTTACATTATTACTGATGCCACATGTAAGCTAACAATAAGTAAATATATTATTTACTTAACAAACAACCAAGCGGTACTCTAATGAGCAGACACCGAGGTTGATGATGAAACTGAGACGTATACCCAGTTCACACAATTAAGGAACAGCTAAATGCTCAAAAAGTTTGTCCACCCTTCATCATGGCAGTAAACGAAAAAGTAAGTGATTGATCATGGAAAATTTATAAGCAGGCATCTTGAAGGCTGACAATGCGCTCATGATGCATTTTTTATGATGTCTCTTCGGCACAGTGTGTGTCTGTTTTAATTTACCGCTGGTAACAAGAAGTGTTCAGTATGATAAAATCCGCATGTTAGTATCAAAAGTGGTTTGAAAAAATCGACCGGTATATTGGAGTGAAGATATGTGGCTTCGCCACTCTGCAGGCCTAACCGAAAGTAATTTCTCTATTCGAAACTAAATTCTCTACCATTTTTATTCTCATTATCTTGTCGATATAGGCCTCTGCCTAAGCTAAATACAGAAATCTAATAAGCTTATAGGCTACAAAGGAGTGAATTAAGCAGAGCTACCAACTTTCTACATGTATGTTGCCATTCTGGATCGCCCGCTGCGGCACTGTCACTCAATGTGCCACTACCAATAACCTTGCTCATCTGCACGTCACTGCGTGCAGCAAAATTAATGTCCAAAAGTAGGATCTACAGTACTGTAGGGCAGCCAACTTTTGATTTTGCCATTCCAGGACGCTCACAGTAACTCAATATGCCATCACCAATTCATCCTGCTCATGTGCAGTGTGCGCACCACAGTACGCCTCGAATGTTGCGTCAGCCTAAAGTAAGATCTACATTGGTGCATGTCAGAGTCATCAGAAAAAAATCAGAGACTGCTTGCCAAAAATGGTAAAATGGTTCGCATTTGCACTGCTTCTTAAGAATTGTCATGTACTCAAAGCTGTCTGCAGATCGTCTGCCTTGCGCCGGTATCATAACAATTATCGTATCATAGCTGAGAATTTCTAAAGCGCCTCTTACAGTAGGCCTACAACTATTCGGACATCCCTCAACGTGACAGCCCAGGAAAAGCAAGAATGTTCTCAAGCAGCGAAGGCATGAGGATTGGTAGCCGTGCAAATCTTATTTCGGATGGGAAGGGGAAGGTTATTACATGTATAGGCCTAAATGGAATATAAATTTTACAATACCGTTGCATGGGAGTTTTACGCAAAGATAATAATTTTATTATATTAATGTTTTTGACAAAATGTTTGTACCAAGTTTACCTGATAATAATTAATACGGAGAATGAAATAAATGTAAACTGCCTAATCATGCAGGAATTAGACCTGATAGAGATACTTGTATGCCCGGGTCTACGAATTGGGCCAAGCCCGTAGCAAGGATTTTGTTTTGAAGGTGTTTTCCCCAGACCTTGAGCAAGCTGGCAGGCAACCGAGGCAGCTTACTAAGGAGTTTGGAGTAGCGTCATTAGCTCACAAAGCTGTGTTCGATCTAATCTACTGTAAACTATCACATAGAAATAAGTCTAACACTGGAATCCCCTTAGTTCTTACACCGTGTGCTAGAAACGCATTGTTTAATTTTTACATTATTTCATTGGGTGGGGGTGTTCAAACACCCAAAACACTCCAAGCTACGGCCTTGACCTGGACATACCCGTTTCACTTTCAGAACTAGGTCTATCGGCGTTCCATGGTTTTGTTTTGCATTTTGGCCGACCAGCAGTCTTTTGGTCAATTACAAAGTTTACCATAAAATTATAGGCAGGCTAAGTCTATATAGCGACAATTCTCCGACACACAATTAATCATGAAATGCTCAGTTCCCCTCTCAGTCTTTCTGTAAACTACAGAAAAAATGTCAGTACAAATTACGATTAGGCTACAATTACAGCTGTCAAGCGTTGTGTAGGGCCTACACGGACTTCTTTAATCGTAGTGACCAATGTTCCGATCCATAAGCGATCAACACCACGTGCAGTGGTGCACCCTTGAAAAATAATTAGCAATGACATGTCGTGTGACTATGCGGGCGTGCGTACCAGAAAGGCAAAATAAAAAGTTGACAACCCGATCGAGGTCAAAGCCGGAATCTCGAATAATAGTATAATTGCACTAATTCGTGCAAGAGAAGTTATAATTAGGCCTATACCACCACGAAGCTTAGTGCAATGACGGATATTCAAAACTGCCGGTAATTAAAATGTAATCAGAGATTACTGAAAGAGAAGCACGTTGTGCACCCAGATAGTCTATAATCATTAGCTTGTAAATCCAATGAAACCAAATGCACGTGGCATTGTCTAAAGTTTCAAGGATGTAGATATGGCCACCAAACAGCAGCTGATACTTATCGTCAAACTTGCGATTAGTATCCGAGTTGGTGATTACCGGGTAGCCTACGTAAACATGATAGGCCAATTATAAGCTTATAAAATTATTATCATACGGGTTACGATTTCCTAGAATTAGGCCTATACAATGGATTGTGCCATGTAATGGACACGCCAATGTGAAATTGGTGTGATACAGCCTAACCTCCATTGCTGAAATTACATTAATGGGGGAAAAAACAAAGAAAAATCAAAGACCTTATTTTAAAAAGCTGTGATAGCTGAGTCATGCTGCTGAAAACTAAAAACCCACACGGGCCCATGGAAGATCTGTGGATACTCATTAACATACTGCAGACGAAGTAGGCCTGCCTATTCATTGATCAAATCATTGCCAAAATTAAAATTAATTAACGTTTCAGCCGTTTGACGTATTCTAGATGGCATAAGTCCTCTGAAACTTTTTATCATTCGCTTCTTGTGTTGTGTAGGATTCTGTCAGTTTGCAATATTTCCACATGACTTAGGCCTAGCTCTTTTCGATAACGCTCAGCAACGTTACCTTACCGAGTTGCTAAACACCACACGATTGTCGCCTTTCATAACATGTCACTTTTATTATGCAGTCGAAAGATTCATGCAACTTTTGCAGCCGCTAATTTGTGTTCTGTGAGTTTGCTTACAACAGTCCTTCTTGGCCCACATTCAAAATGTATACGTTCCCCTGATTCTTAATGCCGTTTTTGTTCTCTCGCGTGCTAATTAACCCCGTCGGATCTTTGCTATTCTCATGACCCAGTTTCTCAATACCTACATCTACTGTACAGTATTCCCACCTCAACTCAATCTCATCCGCCTCATTCCTCCTATGGATAGAAGAAAATAAAAGTTAGAAAAATATAAATTGGATTGATAAAAGAAGGTCATGCTTAAATAGAATTCGCATTGATGATAATTATTGTTGCTTAACTAGAATCTAGGCTGATGAAATGAATTCATGATTAAATAGAAGTTGGATTAATGAAAATGATTCTTGCCAAAATGGAAGTTGGGTTAATGAAAAGATGTCATGCTTACAAGACACCTGGATTATGAAAATAGTTATTTTTTAAATAGAAGCTGGGCTGATGAAAATATCTGTTGCTTGATTAAAGAAATTTAGTACTAGGCTAAATGGAAGCTGCAGTGATTAAAGTAATCCTTGCTAAACAGAAGCTAGATTGATGAAAAGATTTTTTGTTTTGTGGATAATACCTTGATGTTTGACATTATAATCTAATATGCGCGCTTATGTCGGTGCACTTTTGTCGGCGCGCTTATGTCCAGCGCGCTAATGACACAAACAGTGGAGGTGCACATAAAACTTTCTATTTCTAAGCGCACTAGAAAGGTGTACAAATAATGGTCGATAGAAAGGGACGAGGATCGAGAAACGCACTGTGCACAAGCGAGAGAGGGAGAGAGAGACAGACAGACAGAGGCAGAGAGGGACAACAGAGAGGCAGACAGACAGAGCAAGGCCGTAGACAGTTTTGAGTGTTTGAACACCCTCCGAAATGGAAAATGTAGGAAAAACTTTGCATTCTTTAGTTCGTGATGCGAAAACCATGAAACAAAGCCACGAAAACACCCCCGAAATGAAATAATAGATTAAATTACGATATGAAATTAAAGTTGACGACTAAAAAAAGGTCGTCAGAAAATTTGACGGCGAAAATGGAAAATATTCCCAAGATTTCGATCGGATGACTAAAAAAAGGTCGTCAGAAAATTTTGCCGATAAAAATGGAAATTTTCAGGAAATTGAGCCTCCCCAAAACTGAAATCCTGGCGCCGCCACTGAAAACACCCCCCGAAATAAAATCCTGGCTACGGCCTTGAGACAGAGAGATGAGAGATTGATTGATAGAAAGAGAGATAGTATGAAATTGAGACACAATCCATCTAAACGAAACTCTCATAAATTATTCACTCGTGATGCTAATAAAGAGGACCTCTCGTAATTGACGAAGCCTTCAACTGCGTAAGCCCCTATATGTTAATTAATTATAAATGTAGGACTTACTACTAAGAACTCAGTGGATGTTCGCATTATTAACAGTACTGGCAGCCTCTGGTTATATAAGAATTATGTAGTTTGCTTCTTGGCTAGTCAAGTGGACAAGCGCTCGGCTCAGATCGACACCAACGGCTGCTTCTCTCTTCAACTGCACTGTAACTCTTAGGACCTCGTCTCGGGGGAGGTAAGTCTATCGTCCAAATCTGGTTTGCGGCAAGGTCCACGCAGCTTTTGCTTAGCCCATTCGCAAGTCGGTCTAGTCAACACATCAATCCGAAAAGAAGAGAGAGTGCACCACCTCTCTGAGCAGTTCTAAAATTTCTTAAAAACAGCTCTGAGTTATTTTGAACTTTATCACATACCCTAATTAGATATCTGAATTTAAAAGGCATGGGTCCGTAGCTCAGTTGAGAGAGCACTGGTCGTTAAACTAAGAGTCATCCACGCGACCCGGGTTCGGGCCTCACACAGGGCATTAATTTATTAAAGTTTCTGCTAGCTGCCATTTGCGCTTTGCTGTTGTGTTGCTTGACTCGGGTTCTGCTGAAAATAAGATAGCCCTCCCACTTCTGGCTTGGCCAAACCAGGAGTGATCCAGCACTTACGCCATAGTGTTAAGCTACCGAACCCATTGCTGTAAAGCCGACCTGCGTGTCGTGCTATAGTGGGCCGTATTTCGTATAACCTGTACTGTAATAATTCTGCGGTTTGTCAGATTGAATCTTCTTCTTTATGTTCTCTGCCGTCAGGCAGGTTCGTATGTCCAACGACGCCATTTTTCTCTGTCCTGAGCTTCTCTTTTCATTCCACTGTATCCCTCTTCTGACAGCATCCAGTCCAGCAGCATTGTTCTTGGTCTGCCTCGCATCCTTTTCCCCTCCATTGAATCATTAAAGAATAATATTATTGATATAGGCCTATTAGTGTGATTGAACGAGGACGCTGCCAGTCAGTCTGCAGCCATGATTCCAGCTACCGCTCTGGTCGTTTCCTTATCAGTGTTGATGCTAGTTGGAGGAAGTTTTGCGTCATCATTCGCTACCAGAGAAGAACAGGAGGTAAGAATTTTTACGTCCGTTTGTTGTCCATGAGAGATCCTACACGGAAAAACTTCTTTCTGGATTTAGGGTGGTGCCACTGATGGGGCCCAGCGCCATGGGTGACAAATATGGTGAGCCAATTTTTTCTTTGGGTTGATGTGCATATTCCGTCATTTTGCTTAAAGAGTTTTCTCAAAACGTGGAGTTATAAATTTATGAAAGAACACTCAGAACAGACAAGAAGATAAAGCGCTCACTACTCAAACCTCTCGTAGTTTGTTGCCAAAGTTTGTCTTTTGTTATTTTTTCGGCATCTTATTTGGTGTTATAGGCCTATCTAAGGTGAACCGGTGGAATATATAACTCATTACTATCAATTTTTAACACGTAGGCCTAGATCTACGTTGCTGGGTTCCGGCGTTTGATTTGATTCCATTCAAGTGAAATTATAATCAAAATACGTGATTCATCGGAGAAACCGGGTGGAAATCAGATGAGTTATTATTAGGCACAGATAGAGTTGTATCACAAGCCTGTTGCTTTTCAGGCATACCTTAAGAAATACGCCTACATGGGGTCATCCAGTCCTGATCATCAACTCGCCGCCATCAAGGATCCCAACGAAATGTTCAGAATGGCGGTCAAGAAATTCCAGAAGATGGCTGGAATAAATGAAACAGGTGCGTAGGATAATAATTGTTTTTCTGTGGTTAGTGCTTTTTTGTGAGGTATACGTTTAAAAAACCCTGTCATTGGCAATGCATACCGGACATGTAATGGTTATATACTCGCAACTCTGTGAGAGGCTTTCTTCAGCAGCCAAGTTCAAATCAAAGTCACAATAAAGAAACAAATATGTGCAATAATATTCGGCAAGCCCAAAAAAACCTGCACTTCCTTCTTTTTGTGGGCGAGAAAGCCAACAGAGCTGCTTCGGTTGAATGGCAGAGAACACAATAATTATGATCAATTCAATGTACGCATTGTCAAAATACGCACATTACAAATTGAAGTGCTTAGACTCTATCTAATTAAATCATATCTTGATAACACTTGCTTATGGCATATGGACTGCCCATTAATTTGGGCATGGACATGTCATCCAGAAATTTTAGCATAATAGAGAGTATCAAAACCACGAAACGACTGGCAAACTACAGGAAAAGGTTAATTTGGCATACTGGATGCCAAGGAAATGCCTCATTGCTTTCCATTTTGACCTTTAGATCTCTTTATGCGAACTGTCATTATTAATCCTTCATTCTGTAAGTTTAAGGATTCGTTCATTTTTCGTTATCCGCTTTAAAAAACTATGCTTAGACCCTACATCTCGGTCTACGTCCAGTGATTTATTGCTTCATCGCCATCACATTAACATGCACACAGTCATTTAAAAACATGCATGAATGCATGCATGCATGCATGCATGCATGCATGCATGCACAAACCAGCCAATCCGAAAAGACAGCATCGGTGTTTGATCCATATTTGATTTCCTTTCTTTACTTGGCGCAGGGGTTGTTGATAGAGAAACGGTGAAGATGATGAAGATGCCAAGATGTGGACTCCCAGATGAGGTCGGAATGTCAATGGTTGCAAGAAGACGACGAAGACACGCAGCACAAGGTCTGAACTCTGGAAATATTATTTTAGATAGTCTGGCCTTATTATGAACTGGCTGGGGGTATTGCCCGGGATATTTTGGTTTTTACCTCCACTCCGCCCGCGACCCACTCCGTTCCTACCAGCCCACCCCGTTCCATTCCTCTGGGACCGTTGCCCGGTAGATTTTGGTCTTCGTATCCACAATCCCATCCTACCCGTCCCGACACCTCCCCACCTCCAACCCTCTCGCAATAGCAATAATATGCCCCTATGCCTTGAAGGACCTTTCCCTATTCTGTGTCTTAAGCATAGACCTATGTCTGGAATCTCCTCCTCGAATGCCTGACTTTCCTGTCCGATCTGGATCAAAAGCTCTGCACCGTTACGGGAGACTCAAGGGAAACAATTTTTTATTCCAACGTCTATCGCTCACAATGCAACGATTTAAGGCAGTAGCATTTAGGGACACTTTCGCTAGTCAGGAAATCTACGATTGCGGCTGGACGATGAAGACGCGAGAATCGCGGTAAGCCTCCGCTTTGGGGTGGGCATATGCGAGCCACACGCATGTTCTTGTGGGGCGGTGATGGCTGCGGATGGCTCGCATGGTCTGTCATGGGGTCTCGGTCCGGGTGGGATCGCTAGACACGCCGTACTTAACGACCTGATCAGTCGCAGGCGTTCCCAACATCAAAGAACCAACCAGATTGCTGAGGACGGACGGAAGGCTGACTTTGATTCCATGGCGCGGAGGTCGAACTTCGAAGTCTTGTTTGAGATGTTACAGTGACGGACACCGTAGCTCCATCGTATTTGAATTCAACATCGGGCGCACCAGGAGCCGCGGCTGAGTTGGCAGCCACCAGAAAGGTCGTGAAATACAATCAACTGTCCACAACTTATTTGTTTGTCGCGCTGGCCTTCGAGACCCCTGGTCCCATCAACGTCAACGGACTTGAGTTCATAAAAGAATTAGGAAGACGTCTTTCCCTTACCACCGCAGACTCTAAGTCTCCGGTAGTAATTACTTCGAGGCAATTTTAAAAAAAATTATTATATATTTTACTTCTATGTTACCTTTTGTTCCTCAAGTTCATTTCGACATCGAGTAATAATTGCGCATAGTAATATTTTCTCATAATTGCAAATACTTGTACTTTGGGTCTACAGCTCAGTCTCTAAATACGCGTGATGTACATGTATACAAATATTTTTGGTCGACAGATGGGGCAAACGTAGTAGCTCACATACTGGCATTTTATCGTTGTTGCATATGTTTACATCCTGCACGACTACGCTTCTAAGTTCTATAGAAAAAATTGAACGACAGAGGAACTTTATGGAAATAAAACGTGTTATGTGTAAACACTCTTTTGGTAATATCGACAGGAAGCAGATGGCCAAGAACTGGATTGACATACCGCATCAACAACTACACTCCTGATCTGCCGCAGAACGTTACAGACTTGGAAATACAAAAGGCTTTCCAGGTCCGTAGTCATCTACGCATATTTGGGGCGTGGTGGTGTAGTGGTGCGGACTGGTTCCTTGAAGCCGAAGGGTTCCAGGTTCGAATCCACCTCAAGCTTCCGTGTGGGGACCATGGACAAGTCCTTCACTCGCAATTGCTTCTGCGCTTCGGCGTGAAACTTCAATGCAGTGTCCGCGCCATAGTCGGAAGCGCCTCTGAGTAGAGAGCTTGAATGGGCGCTGTTGCAAATGCGAGAAATAAATAAATAATAAAAAATGTAGCTAATTAGGATAGAGACCTCGTGAAGAGCATTGAATTCTAGATGATAATCTTCGTTTCATTTAAAACTGATATAACGCCACATGATTACAATTCATAGAAGGCTATGCATGGATCATATTAGCAGACCTAATTACAGAAGACGAGTTTCACTATCGGCAGCCATGGATGCAAGGCGTCTATCACGTCCTACTGCTCAGTTTAAAGAATGGCAGAGTGGACCTTTGGGTGGGTAGCAGAAATGCTCGCTTCTATGCGCTCTTCTTACCGTAGTGTTAACCATTGCATGAATCTTCTCCCTAATGTTTGAAATTGAACAGCACTTAATAATTAGCTTTGTGCGACATAGACGAGTTAGGCCAGATCAAAATCAGAAACTAAATACAATTATAGCCATGGAAAAAGAAAAGAATCGTAATCGTAAACTCAAAATTTCTAAAGCGCCACTCGAAAGCCAAGCGCGGGGCACCAGCTTATTCTCGAGCGCTGCGTTGAGTCATGAGGGTTGTCCCAGAGAGTATAGTTCGTGGTGGTCCGGGTCGAGTTACCATAGGGTCAGAGGAGCGGAACAGCAATTAAGGCGGGTGTCGTCTGGGCCGAGAATTGAAGGGTGGAGGATTAGATGAGACAGGGTCATCATCATTGCTCTCCTCCGTCCGGCCGCGCCGACGATGAGGCCTTTACATGGCGTCTCCACCCTGTTCTGTCCTTGATGATATCCATGGCATTCCTCATATCCATGTTCAGACCACCCCATAACTTTATAATCTAGCCTGTGAAAGTCTAGATAACGGAGCGTTAGTTCATGAGCCATACGCTCCTTGATACTCTCCATGAGACAGGGTAAGAGTTCTTAAAAAGGAGTGTCTTAAGCTTCGAGTGAAAAGCCGGAGGAGTGATTGGTAGAGGAGCCTGAGGAAGGTGATGGTGTGTGATTAGTAATGATGGTGGAGGAACTAAAAAGGATCGGAATTCAGGAGGCAGATCATTCCAAAGGCGTGGTGCTGAGTTGGATATTGCTCGGTTGGAGAACTTCAGATGACTAGTGACAGGCGGTCGAGAGAGTGTAAGGCAAGCGGATGATCGGGTAGAGCGGGTAGGCTGGATGGTGAACAGTTCGCGAAGGTATCTGGGCTGGGAGCATTGTAAGGAGTTGTAGGTTAAGGAGAAAACTTTGAAGTGGATTCGCTCTGGTATTTTGCAGAAAGTATCAAGGAGCGTATGGCTCATGAACTAACGCTCAGTTATGGGGTGGTCTGAACCACCTCACTTTGAAAAATATGCCCCACACAAATTGTTCAAATCCGTTGAGTTTTCATTCAGGTATGTGTGTGTGTGTGGGGGGGGGGAGTTGAGCAAAAGTTTATTAAATGGCAAGTGTCTGGGATTCCGGCCGTAGCCACTCCACTTTACAAGAGATGGCTACACCCCTGGTTTCAAATGTATAGAGCAGAGCGAAACAATAGATGACATGACTAAATGGAAGAAGTGAAGTATTGGATATGCTTGTTTTGTTATCATCACTCTCAGCGCTGGAGTGACGTTTCACCTTTGACCTTCAACAAGGTAACAGACAGAGGTGAAGATGTGAACATAGATATATACTTCCACAACCAAGACGGGGAAAATGGTACGCTGGCTTATGCCTACTTCCCGTTCTGTGGCGGGAATGCACACTTTGACGAGGAGGAAACTTGGACTTCGAAAACGAAATCAGGTAGACTATAGCCTATTAATTTTGTCATGCTGTTAACAGAATTCACTTAGGCCCTCATCAGTTCTTTGATGAACATGTCTGGTGTAGTCTGCACGACCAACTGTAACGGAACGAGAGAAGTGTTAGATAAGTGTCTAATAAACTGCGGTTGAATACGACAAAGACGCAATATCGGATTGGCGCGATAACCCATTGGAATATATTTATGCACTTGTCTTCTTGTTCGCAGGACTAGGCTTGCTCTGGCCATCATCGGTCGTTTGCTATGGTTGATCCCTCTATTTGGAATAACCTTTAAACCGATAAGCTATTGAATGGTTTTTGCTTATCAGTCTTCCATTGTTCTCTGAAGGCGTTTCTTTTCTCACGGAGTTCCCATGCTGATGGCGCCTCTGAAAAATCATTCTGCGTGAGACGCTCTATAAATCTTTAGGTAAAGTCATCTATAGGTATACATATACGATACGATAGCCTACGACACTAAGGACAAAGTTGCGATTCCTTTACTGGAATCAATATTTTGTAATCGGTCGCCTTTGGTCGGATACTTTTCACATTCTAAGCAGGTACGGTACTGTTTCTGATAATTGTTTCAGTACCGGATAATATGCTGCATTAAGTATCAAGCACCTGTATGTGTTTATCCAAACGCGCTGAATCAATACAATTGAATCCTGGCAAACCTGCCATGTTTCAGATTCCGCAATCCATCATTCAATGGTCAAGCAAAATAGTTTTAAGAAGTTTTCGCTCATGCAGATTTAATTATTAATAAATGTAGGCCTACACCGTAAGAAGCTAGTTAAGTATAGTAGAAACATGATGTTAGCATGCAAAGCATTTGGCTGTGAAATTAAGACAGCCTGTGGCATAAGAGAGATGGAATTCTATGGTTGGGCAGTTCAAATAAAATTAATAAATCGATTTGATCAGCAGAATTTTTCAACATGGCTAGAAACTGGTATGGTGGAGAAAACACCACGCCAAACAACGTGCCAATTACATAGCCAATATAATATTATAGACACCCAAATTTGCAAAGATTTGTCCTATAGGTGGAATAAATACTTCAGTATTAGAAGATATAGGCTACTATAAAACATGTAGGCTAACTAGCCACGAGACGGTACATCGCAGAAAACATTAGCTATCAATTGCTGATGATTACATCTATATCCATCAGTGACGGAATTAATGGAATTATTAAGTAGGTTATCATAAGAGTGGTAGTCAAAGCCCCGTTAGCAAGTAGAAAGCCAAGTGGAGTGGCATGCCCCATTTATGTTCAAATTTTTAAAAATTTTCATCCTCGTTTATATTACACTATATGATGTCCGAACAAAAACTTAAAGTTAGTTTCTTCTTCTTCTTCTTCTTCTTCTTCTTTAGCGTTCTGCCTATACATGTAGGTAGGTTTAAGATTCCAAGGACAACATTCTTGTCTGCTCTGCGCTTTTTCATTGATTTCTTTATATTTTCATCCCCTTTCCGGCTTCCATCAACAGTCCTTGGCGCGATTCTTTAACTTAATTATTCGCAAATAGGCTATTCCAAATTATCTTTGATTTAGATTTATATTCCGATACCTGTAAGTATTAACAAACATATGACGCAAATAATCTTACACTTCAACGTAATCCATTTAACATCAACATGGACAGTTTACGTGGAGTATCCAAGCACAAAAGCTTATGGTATTGTCATAGTAGGCCTACTTTCCTAGACTTAATTAAAGCCCACATATACGTTAATGTAAGTAAGTAAATCCAACCAGCAGCTAAACAGTACTCGAATAAACAAGCATCTATAGGTTGGTGTTAAAATTTAGCCCTATGCATTATAGACTGCACAAGGAACAGCAAACTGTTCAAAAATTTACCATTACCATGTATGCCAAAAAGTTTGTAAATGATCATGGACAATTTCGAGGCAGGCTTCAGGCTTCAGGCTTCCTACATTTATTATACCGTGACCCTTTTTGGCCCACTGCGCACCTGTTCTGACTTGCTGTTGATGCTATAGGAGGTGATCAGTATAATCTAACCCGCCGGTCACGATGTTTCCTGGTGTTTTGCTTTTTGGTCGACAAAAATTGGGTCAATTGCATGTATGCCTATACATTGTAGGCCCTATAGGTTAAGTATAAAAGACAATATTATCCAGACCTCCAATAGTTCATGAACTAAATGTGATTTTTCAAAATTTTTACTCGCAATTCCTCATAAAAGCCGTCTATGCATGCAATAGCCCTATAGACCTAACTGATCGTTCGGCTCATGATTATATTCGAGCAAAAACATTAAAACGCTCAGTTAGAGCTATAGATGATAATTATGTGCAAATAGACTCCAAGTAAATAACTTTTAAGATTTTCCTAGCCTCATTCCAATCATTAAACAACGGATCCTTTGATGATTTATAACTTTTAATTTTACTCTATGTCAAATTACTCATCAGGTACCAACTTGCTTATGGTGGCAATACATGAGTTTGGCCATTCATTGGGACTTTCTCACTCTGATGTCAAGGACGCCATAATGTTTCCATATTATAGAGGTTACAGACCTGATGCTTCGCTCCACAGTGACGACATCGCTGGCATTCAGTACATTTACGGTGAGTAAGCGTAACTATAGGCTACAAAATACAGCCAATGAAATAATTAGGCTGAACGACGGGTTCCACTTCTTAACTTCCAAATCATGCACATTTTGAATGCAAAAGATATGTTTTAACTTGGCAAAGGATCTTGGTTCCAAAAAAATTCAACATGAAAATGCTGACCTTCCAATTAGTCCTACAATTTCTAGCTAGCCTACATTTGGGAAAAGACGTTTTAAGAATTTATTGCGGCGAATTAACAAGTAACCTAAATGTTGTAAATATTATCCTTAACATAAAGGCCACTTGTTTATTTGTCCAGCATTCAGCAGTGCTCAGCACTGGCAAGTAAGCGTTGGATCGTTTTGCAGAATTTCTCATAAAATTCGTCTCTGGTTTTTTTTTAAAAATATTGACGCTCATCTGAATTGTAAAAACAGTCTATTTGCACCACTGCAAACTTAGTGATAGTGGTAGTGAAATACTGGTTTTCAACGGCAATTTCAGGTAGACCTAGCAAGACGCGACCGGTCCAGACTACTCATCACTCCACGGTCTCCCCTAGATCCCACCATAGTTCTACAAAGCCTATGCCACCCACTGGTCACGACATCTGCCGTGATTCATCCGTTGACGCTATTTTCGTAGTAAAGGATGATATCTACGTTTTCAAAGGTCAGTATTTTTTCGAATGCTGAAGGAATGCCATTTATAGGTCAAAATTAATGTGATGCATTTCACCAATAATCTTACTTAAACAACTATCCCAGGATAAGCTGATCAGATCGACTTGTTTGATCTGTAGACACTCTGATAGTGTAGAATAGTTTAATCTAATCGTATCATACGGTATCAAAAGCGTTAACATGTTGTGTTCGTACCAATCTTTGCTTCACTTTGACATATATATATATATATATAAAATTGACGAAAAAAAAGATATATATATATATAATTATATACACATGTATATATAGTAATAATGCCAATGCTATCAATCAGTAATTAGGTAGCCTAAGTGAAAAAATCTTGTTACGCATATGGTTCATTTTAAGCTAGCGATAACGACAAAATTGACATATATGTAGCAAAATACAAATAATCAATACACAATTAGAACATGATGACAATGATGACGGCGTATACAGATGATTAAGTGGCAGATGATTGTGATCAGGATGACAATGATGATGGACATGATGATGTGGTGATGACGTTGAGAAAAAGAATGGTTGCCATGGTGATTATAAGGTGATGGAAATGGTGAGTCTTTTGTGCTTTGATGATGCAGGTGCCGAATACTACAAGGGTTTGCATCGTGGTCGTCGTTATCTATCATCAGCGATGCCAATCAGCACTGATTGGCCAAGGCTTCCAAATAACATTGACACGGCTGTCTACCTTGATGGCTCCATCGTATTTTTCAAGGTAGACTATTGGGGAACATTCATATAAAAATGGAAGACTGTTTAGTAGCGTGGAGTGAGAAAAGTAAAATTTCTAGAATGAACGGAATAAGCTTAGTGCCAATTCGTTGCCTTTTGGTATTATTTTTATTTATTTACTAAGAATACGATATTGCGCTCCTACAAGGTTTCTACTCAGGAGGGCTCCCAGTCCAACCCCGGTCGAATAAGACAGTCTTGAGAAGAAAAAGAAATGAAGTAGAGAGGCCAAAGGTATAATTAGTTATCATGCAAAACATTTCTTTAAAATTCGTTCTCTAAGATGTGCCCCAACGAGCTTCAAAATTCGACAATTATTAAAAAAATAAATTAAATTTTTTTTAATGTTACAGGTCAGTTTTATTAGTGTTTTAAATGAATTAAATGATTGTATATATGTCGACAATATTAAGCAGCAAACAGTCAATTAAACATTAAACACACAAATCCCAGGAGTTCAGCAATATGGCCTACTCATTATAGTATGCATTGTTTTGAACCGCTGGGATTCGTGTGTTTAATAGTATGGCAAACTCATACAGATCGAATGTTTTCTTACTTCATTCCAAGGGCCACCAATGCTGGCGCTACAACAGCTCCCGTCAGCCGATTGGCCGCAATCCGCAGAGTATCTCGACCGTATTTGCTGGACTTCCAAGTGATATTGACGCTGCGTTTGTCTGGAGCGGAAACGGAAAACCATATATCATCAAGGGTAATCAATTCAGGGGTGTCAAACCTTTTTGAGTGGCGGGCCAGAGTGAACATCTTGCAACAAGTGGCGGGCCAGGGTGTCGAAGCTCCTGAGCAAAATTGGTAGGCCTATAGTGATCTGAGAGGGAGCTCCGGGCTTGGTCAGCCAATTCCCAGAAAATGTTTGTATAAGTAAATCTCAAATGGTGCAATTTTTAGCATACAAAACAGCCAAATAGGGAGGCTTAAAAAAACTTAATTTTGATTTTCATTATCAGTCGTGGACATGACATAGAACTCATCAAGCTTTTGGCCAAAGCCTAAGGTCATTGTATTCGAGTTTCTATGAATCTAGGCATTGTCATAAACTAAATGGCTCACATTCTACCGGTAAGCTCGCAATAAAAAATTATCACCTTAAGTTTAAGTCTTGTAGGCCTATCCCTTCACAACGCTAACGTTTTCCTGACAAATTAAACATAGACCTACTGGATAACTGTTGTAGGCCTATTCAACAAAGAAATACATATCCATCCAAATATCGCGAAAAGATCTTGATTCAATGCCCACTTTCGTTTCTTATTAAATTTTGACAACATTTTAAATATTATAAGTGTTTCGTAACTTTCATAATTTTGTTAACAGACAACCAACTGGAAACCATAGATAGGCTTACACAGTCCACACAGCGCTGTGCGTCTGAGCAAAAGTGACGTCAGTAAGAAAAAAATCTCCATGTATTTGGCGCTGACTGTAAAATATTAAAATTTGAACTTTCATCCTCTAATTTTGTAATCTTTAGGGAAGGCTCCGCGGGCCAGAAAAAAATCGTCGGCGGGCCAGAAATGGCCCGCGGGCCAGCTCTTTGACACCCAATCTAACACATGAATAACAGATTAGTCATCCAAAAGCTACCTGAAGCAGCCAGTCGTAGGACTATAATTGTTATTAGGCCTACTTTAGTTTCATTTAGCGACCTTTCTGACGATCTCCTCGGATGCGCTACCTCGGTCAAACGATATAGCCAGAGTAGAAGAGGACCTAGTGAGCTATAGGTGTAAGTCAAAGTGTCGGCTGGAAGCCATTCCAAGTCGTAGGGCCAGTCACGGAGCAATCTTAGACGGAGACAAGAGTAGTTAAGCGAAGAGAGCAATGACACTGAATTCCTATGATAGGGCGGCAAAGTTCTCCCAAATACGAGGTATACGGTACACTAACCAGACCTTCAAATGTGCGTGTTCTTCACGCACTTCCCATTCCTGATTCTGCTTCTTCTTCGCCGTGGAGAACTAGGCCTATGTTTTTCTATCTTGTCCATGGTGATTGTGAGCGAAGCTACCTTAGGGCGTTTTTTAACGTGCAGTTGTACACAAAATGTGCGGTTCTAAATGGATTTGTGCAGTTGTAGAAGCACTTTTGTACAGTTAAAATTAGCGAAAGTGGTCATTATCTCCGATTGGAAGTAAGCTTGATTTAACATGGAGGTTGGGAAGGAAAAGAAGGAGTTGTGCAGTTTTACAAATTTCTTAAAAACAGGTCTGAGCTACCTCGCTAAATTCACCTACCGTCAAAAATTAATGATATTGATCATAATTATTATGAACACTTCTACTATAATAGGCGGCGCATATTATCGAATGTCAAAACTTCAAGAATTCGACGACAACTATCATGTAGACGATGGCTTTCCTCGACCACTAAGCACCTGGAATGGACTTCCGTCAAAGATAGACGCAGCCTTCAACTACACGAACGGCAGGACCTACTTCTTTTCCAATTCCCGCTATTATCGTTTCAATGACGTTCGCTTCAGGGTAAAATTTCATTAACTTCAAGTATCACTATAGGCAGTGGAACAAGGATTGACCGTGTCTGTGATGTAGGCATGCATGCATTCATATTTACACGCAAACATAATGTACACAGCAGCAGTGGCGGATCTAGAACTGTTCCAGGAGGGGGGAAATTTTTGATCTTGGGACATGGGAAAAAATTTCGTCGTTGGTCGCCAAAAAAGTTGATGACCTTTTTTTAGTCATCGGTCTTTAGCTGAGGGGCCAGGGCCGTATTTACTTTGGTGGAGGCCCATGTGCACCGCTGTGGTGGAGGCCCAATGGACATACGGGAAAAAAATTCAATTTTAATGGTGCCGTGCGTACCACAGCAATTCCGTCACAAGGGCGCTTCACCTACAACTTGCAGCAGGATAGGCCTTACAAAATATAGGCCTAAGGCTCAGGCTTATCTCCATCACATACGTACTTCGTACGTGTAGGCTGTAGTCTATACAGTAAAACTGTTTCCGTTCCAAATAGAATCAACATAATTATTGTCAACTCGATGATCATGCAGAGCTGATGCGACCAAAGCTCTATCGCAGGAACATCTCCAGTTCATTGAAACTCTAGATCACATTTCCGACGACATAATTATATAGATGAGCTGGCAGACATGCGTTGCAAGGCCCGTGGACTTTCAGAGCGACAGTATCAGCTTGAGACCGGTATTGACGCAGAATGACGCTGTCTTCTGGAATGACCTGTAACAAAGAGCCAATCCCACCAGCAAGACCCTGCAGGATCTCAAGTTAGAAATAAACTCAGCTCTTGCCCTGGTAAGATCACTGAAGACTTTCATAGAATCCAAGCGAGATTGCTTCCAGGAGTACGAGAAAAAAGGGATCGAGAAATCCGGAACGACAGATGACATTCAAAAGACAGAACGCCAACGTGGCGTGCGCCTTGATCCACTCGACCAACCTCGACACAGTATTATAATTCTGGAGCTGACGCAGTCAGATAAATTTCGAATACAGAACTTTCTACCAGTCATTGATCAGTTTGTTAATGCATGCCTTGCAACACCGGCTTAGTGCGTACGAGCTTGTTTCGTCTCGGTTTGGCTTCCAACGCAAACACAGGCAGCAGCATCAAATCTTGTTGATGTGTACAAAGATGACCTCGATGGATGCTTTGGAGACGTGCTTGCAGTATGAGAATTGTCGAAAAATAACTGGGGGGTTGGCCTATGATAAACTTGAAATTGGGGTATGAAAAACATACTTTAACATGGAGCTCTAAAAAAGAATGGGGGGTTGAACCCCCCCCCAACCCCCCGGCAATTCTCACCCTGCGTGCTTGTGCAGTTTGTTGTCTTCGTGGAAACATTCAAGGACGAACAAGCTGATCTGGACGTCTCTCTCTAGAATTTCATATATCAGCTGATACATGATAAACACGTTCATTTCCTAATGTGGAGATAGCACTCCGCATGTATCTGGTGCTCATGGTCAGTAACTGTAGCCCATATGTAGGCCTACTGTTGTACATAGGAACGTTCATTCTCCAAAATAAAACTGACTAAGAATAGACTTCGCACATCGATAGGCAATGAGAGGTTGTCCCATCTGGCTCTGATGAGCATACATGTAGAAGCAGACCTTCTGCGTGAAATTAATTTTGATGATCTGGTGACCGAATTTGCCAAGAAGAAAACACGCAAAGTTTCACTAATTTGACATGACTTCATAACCAAGAGAAACTAATTTCTGTCCTTTCAGGCTTTCACGTTTCTTTCAATTGTTTCTTTTCTTAAAATATTTGCGTAAATTATATCTGTGGGCAATGCACAGTACTAAATGTCTATAAAAATTCTTCCTTGTGTGGTGGAGGCCCCTATGTGGTGGAGGCCCGTGGGCACGTGCCCCTTGTGCCCACCCCTAAATCTGGGCCTGTGAGGGGCTGAGGGTAAAAAGTACTTTTCATCAATTATAGGTTTAATATCAAAACAACTGACAGAACGGGTTGGCTATAGTAATATTTTGAATATTATTAGCCAACCCGTGTTATGAGTATTGCACTAACCAGTTCATTTAGATCGCCTGAGAAGTGACGACGAAAAAATAGGTTTACCGTTCCCCGGTGCTATCCTTCACGCTATGGATTATTTTAATAACCTTCACAACAGTTCACCTGACTAGCTTCCATTACGACAGTGGGATAAGGTGACTGACTACACCAATGGTTGCAAGCCAGGTATGATGACATGCTACGTGGTCACGTATAAAGAGTGACCAATAAGCCTCTGCCATTGTTAGCAAACGGGCACCCAGTATTTCCTCACGCAATGTCTCTAACTCATACTTTGAAATACCCGCAGCACACTAAGTATCACGAATTGTTAATGCAAGACTGTTCCAGTATGAGCGTCCAATTACGTGAGAAAGCACGGCTCGAATGTGCAGAGGGGCTGTCCATAAAGTACGTCACGCTCCAGGGGGAGGGGTGTAAGAAAGTGTGACAGTTTGTGACAGGGGAGGGGGTCAGGCCATGTGTGACGTCACACATTAATTTTTTTAAATTTTATTTCTAATTCTTTTATATATATTTTTAGTAGAATTTAATAGCTTTAAAAATTATTTTTTTAAATGTTGTGAAACATTTGAATTAGTTTTATGTCAAAATAGCATGAAATTCGTATCCCTGAATGTGTTGTTCACGATTCCTTTCGCTAGGAGCGCTAGTGATGCTGTTGCAAAGCCTTGTTTTAGGCCCTATGTATAGCCTTTCGGTGTGAATTTAAAAAAATCGAAAGTGTGACGTACTTTAGGGGGGTCCGAGAGTTGTGACAGTTTGTGACAGGGGGAGAGGTCAAAAATGGTCAAAAATAGCGTGACGTACTTTATGGACGGCCCCAGATGGCAAAACGGAAAAGAAATAGAAGTGTTCCTGCTTCGACATAGGATGATACTAATGACATTTCCACAAAATATGTCAACAGGTCAACTCTCAACATGACACTGCGTATTATCCTTGTGCCTACATAGACTGAATTATGCAGTATAAAATTAATTGCATTTTTTAAATTATGATATTGTAATCAGTTCTGAAGATTTCTGGATGTTTACGATTGTTTAAGGTTGATTCTGGTTACCCAAAGTCCACGGCGAAATACTGGTTGGGATGTGACAACAAATTAGATGTAAAAAAGCCTGAAGTAGATGTGGAATGGATGGCCGGTGGAGATCAATTCGTGCCGGGTGGCGTAGGTCAACTTATGCCGGATGGCGGAGACCAATTCGTTACGGATGACGGAGACCAAGCCATGATGGGTGGTGTTCGAATACCAACCTATTCGGTGTTTCTTTCTACCATCGCATTATTGGCTTTGTGTCTGCTATTTCCCTGAATCGATTGAGGCCTTGTCGGCTAATCACATGAGGCTATGTGTCTATTCGACGATGTAGTTTAGAATCATCGGAGAAATGGAGAACACCTGACATCATATTACTATTTACATTTTTATACTATAGGCATAGGCTACTATTTTACCATTATACTATTTTATATAACGAGTAGCTTCATTGTTTGAAGCGATAAATTGTTATTGGATATCCTGGTATGTGTATGGGCGGCATAATGGGCCTACATTTTGTATTATGCTGTATCAATAATACATCCGAACTATTCATATGAGGTTTCGTTTTACCGATGCTCCAAATTATTTACCCTTATTTTTGCCACTTAACTGTATCCTGCTCAATTGTTCAATAAATGTTGTTCTATCGAATTGTGGAATGGGCAACTGTCTTAAAATGCAACAATTGCCAATAATAGCCTATAGCCTACGAATCTATCATTTCACTCCTAATAGGCCTATACAAATTCCAATATATCTTAGCCAATAAATCATTAATTCATTCATTCAAAGCATTTATATAGCGCCCCTTCAAGAAACTACTCAGAGACGCTCCCAGTCCAACCACGACCCTAGAAAAAAGCCGGATAGACCACAAGTTCTCCCTATCCGAAGAGCGAAGCTACAGGTAACTGTTATAACCAGTTACAAATGACTGCAAAATAATAACGTATTCTTGATTATAATCAAGTTTGAATTCGTGTTAGTCATGTTAGATGATCGCAGTTAGAGACATTTGTCGCGACCCACCCCTTCGGAAACTGTGCCCCAGACAGAGGCCCCCACCCTGTCTTTTCATCTCCCACTTCGTAGGTGGTAGGGATCTGCCAGGAGTTTCCGAGCGAGGTGCCGCGCTGTTGGAGCGGCGTCCTTGAATTGAGGGGAACCGAAGATAATGCAAAATAAGCAGGATCAGCAGTTTCTACGGTATGCGCCAGGGCAGAGTCAATTCCTGATTGGCCGTAAAGGAAAGTGGCTTCCACCACTTCAGGCCGGGATTGTCTTCCACAGGTACCAAGGATAGCTCGAGTGGAGGGGACATACATCTCAGCGGCTCTCGGTCTGAGAGCAACGACTTCATTTGCATGAAGGTCGTCAGGGTTCGAATCCGCTCCAACAGGTTTTTGAATCCCCCTTTCCTTTAGTGGTGTTACCACTTCCCTTAGCCGTTCCGAAACTACCTCACCTTCCTTCGAAGAAGGGATAAACTGACTTGGGCGATCATGCAGGTGACTTATCTCGTTATTTAGGTGTTCTATTTGGGAATCATGGTGCTCCCTAAGTTCCGCTAGTGCGTCTGTGAAAGACTGTAGAAGTTCATCAACTCCCGTTTTACTCATCCCCTCGGGGTTATTACCATCCGTGGCTTCTCCTTCCTCATTCTCTTCCCTATTCTCTTCAACCTCGTCCTCATAAGATATCTCGGACATTACAGGGTTATCTTAAGTCAATATTATTCAATGCACGTGTTAGATTAATTAATTAAGCAAACGTATCTTAACTGCAGTTGACAAACTTTGTCAATGATTAACAATAATTGAAATTAAAAGCAATGTTCTCGTACAATGTTCAATATTCAGTGTCTGTTCCGTAAGATTTAACTACACGACTTAATTATTACACGTTTCTAATACATGTTCTAACTTTACTCTGATTATTTAAGTACAACCCTTTAGACTTATTAAGGTTAAAACCTTGCAACAGATTTACAGGCACGTTTCTCTTCTGAAAGAATTGTTCATTATTATCCAATCAATTTATACTCAATTAATTATCTAGTTAACTATTGCACACGATCCATTCACTTCTAATTATCTATTAACGTTACACACAGCAAAAGTATTATTCACAGATTATACTTATTCAGTTTTCTAGGTTACAATATCACATAAAAACCCAAGGGAATACTTCTCTGCCCTTCCAGAAATTGTTACCACAGCGATCGGCAATGACGACAATGGCGGTCCCCAGAAATCGTCTACCAAAGAATTGACAACGGAAGAATTCGTTTCTAATTCGTCCGGAAACAATTAATAAAACTTCCTCCAGACACTGCGGTCCAGAAGTATGTGCGAAATCTTGATCGCCCGATGAATTATTAAACTAATTATTTCAATGTAATTTCAGCCGCAACTCTTTCAATTCTTGTCAACAATTTGCGGTCACTCGAGCCCGGAGGTCTAACATCATCGGCAACTTCTCTCCGTCTGCCGATCTAGCTGCTTCCAGCCAATCACAGACTACATCCGGGACTCGTTCGAGTCCCGTGACCGGGGAGGTCCAATCAAAACTGTTGCGTTGCCGCCGATCTAAAAATAGAGTGTCGCAATGCGACGCTCTCCGCCAAAAAAGGGGTTACTGCTCCGGAGGTCAGTTCCAAAAAGGGGCGATACTCCGAGAACCGCTTGCAATCTAGCAAGGCCGCGAATTTATCTAGGCCGCAAATTTAGCTAGGCCGCAAAGTCGTTTAGGCCGCAAATTTATAATTAACGATCGCAATTTCCACGATCGTTACACATTCATGGGAGTCCAAGTAGGCTACATAATAATTGAGCACTTTATGCTTCTTTGCTGAAGCAAAGTTTTCTCACTCAATGTCATAGAACAGTTTCAGATTCATGCATTTGAAGCACTGCAGAGTAAAATGATGTGTCACATCGCTATAGCAGCATAAATTTTTTATAGAGCGTCTGAGTATAGATGATTCGCAGTCTTTTTGTGCCTCGTTTTATATAACAGAAAAGTGTTGCAGAAAATGCAACAAACAGGTTTAAAATTAACATCAAAACGAATGAATTCCAGGGCAGATTTCAGAAACAACTCTAAGAGACCCTTCTCGGACAGAATGAACGGCTGAATTTAAACATTTTATTTGAAACCGTTGTTTGTTTTGTTTGTTTGCGTGTCCATTTATTATAGCACCCCTTCACGCTCTCGCTACTCAGAAGCGCTTCCGAATGCAGTGCGGACACTGCACGCCGAAGCGCTGAGCAACTGCGAGTGAAGGACTTGCCCAAGGTCCCTACGCGGCGACTTGAAGTGGATTCGAACCTGCAACCCTTCGGCTGCAAGGCGACGAACA
Source organism: Lumbricus rubellus (assembly GCA_945859605.1). NCBI lineage: Eukaryota > Metazoa > Annelida > Clitellata > Crassiclitellata > Lumbricidae > Lumbricus > Lumbricus rubellus. Next base: position 30,230,610 of record OX243816.1, read on the forward strand.
TACCCACTACACCACTGCTTCTCGTAATGTATTGTAACCGATCATCCAGACAGATGACGCGCACTGCTAAGCTATACCGCCTGTTTTGCGTGTAGGTTTATATAGAAGGGGTTAATTTTCTAGTGAGATGTTAAGTTTAAAAATGTTCGAAGGTAGGAATCGGTCGTTAGATCTAGCGTCCGTTTTAATAATGTTAGCGGTACATGTACGTGACGTTTTGGCGAGACCGTTTTGGCACCGACGTCGTGTTGGCCCCAACGGTTTTGGCGACGGATGTTTTTCATGCTCAAGGTCCGTCCACAGCAATCCGACTTTTGCCTTGGCAAGAATCATTTTCGTCAATCCAGCTTCCATTGGAACAACAATTAGTTTTCATCGTCCAACTTCTATTTCAATATTAATTATCAATGCAAGTCTGGTTGAATCAGAATATCTTTATCAATCCGACTTCTATTTAAGGTAAAATAATTCTCATCGATCCAGCTTCTATGCAACCAAGAAGTGTTTCATCAATCCAGCCTCCATTTATAGATAATTTTTTTCCCGTCAAACTCATTCCTATTTAGGCAGAAATGAATTCCATCCATCCAGCTTCCAATGAAGCAAAGACTTAGTTTCATCCAGCTTCCATTGACAGGCACAGTTATTTTCATAAATCCAGCTTCTACTTATATACGGGAAAGCATTAGTTTTATCTATCCTACTTCCATTTATGCAACATTTATTTTGTCAATAAATGTCAGGCGCCAAAACGTCCTGCATCGATTGTCAGAGTCTTTGTGCATCTATAATTCAGAAGGGGCGTCCTTTCAATCTTTCACCGCAGCATTGGCCTAAAATTTCGGGTTCAATTCCACGGATGTTTCGTTCTCTATCCGGATAGCTGTCTATACTGGGTTTCTATAGGAGGTTGACGGAGGTTGCTGAGGGTTGAGGAGCGGCTGCGTAGGAACTTCCGGTGAGGGTTTCGGAAAACCGGGCCCCGATTCGCTCTGTCTGGCATCTTTTTTAGTGAAAACTACAATCGAATGGATGTCGATACTTCCGTAATTCTTGCAATTTTGCGGATTCATCGTAGGCCTATACGTTTGTATATTGGAACATCGATCGCCGCTTTTCTCTATCTTCTATGATATCTCTGTCTTGATTCTGGATGTTAAAGGATGTCAGTTGGTATGGATGTGTCGCTAGATATCACGATGCGAAAGCAGAGTTCGATGAATCAGTACAGAACGAAAAATTGATAGCTAGTTATTGGCAAGTCATGACCGTCTGGTCGAAACAGCAACGATAAGCATGTTAAAGATTACATTATAGAAAACAGATTAGTCAACTGCGTGGGTGTGTATGGTTATTACGTCTTAGAAAAGAAAGAGGATCTGAACACGATGACATAATCATAGAGTTCTTGATTGAGGTACAATGGCATTAATATAATATTATCTATATTTATATGTTTGTATATATATATATATATATATATATAATATAACCATGATCATTACCAAAGATTTTATTGAACCCAAGTAACAATAATGGCATCGAAAAACAAGCACGGTAGATGAAACAGACTAACAACAAGGGATCAATAAGACTGCAATCCTAAGGAACCTGGGGTTCCGCTAGTGGGTCATCATGTAGCAACGAAATAAATGCTGACAGAGTTGATAATAACACAAGAGTGCGATAGAGCATTTCATAACTAACATATATACGTAGAGTCGTAGACCCTACAGGCCTATATTAGAAAGCCAGATTAGGATAGCTGACCATCTATGAGGTTGTCGCAAATATTTCAATTAGCCTACATGCGATGTAATTATAGTAAAATTACATATAATATTATCTTTACGCTCGGCCTCTAGAGGTGACTGCTAAGGGAAGTGCTCCTTTGCGCAACCCATGGTTCCTCATGGTTCCTTATGCCCGCACAGCCACAAGGCAGCATAGGGTTTTTTCGGTCACTGGACCTTCCGTCTCAAACGACCTTCCCTCTAACCTGCGTTCTCAACCTCGGAACATGTCTGGCACATTCTATAGATTGCTTAAGACTTTTCTTTTTGACCGGGCCTGGGTCGGGAGCGCCTCTGAGTAGAGCCCTTGAATGGGCGCTATATAAATCACATAGATATATAGATAGATATAATATTATATGCACACAGGATTTTACTATATACATGTATATACACTGTAGCCTACACTTCATAATGTACGGTATAATACCGGTGGGCCTACATGTATATACACTGTGTTCCAATAAATCGGGACCCCTTTTTATAATGTGAATAAAACAGGCAAATCTTAATCGATTTTCAAAATTTCAAAACTGTTTTTATTCTGAGATAATTATCTTCCACTGCTTCAAATATGAAGTTTCTGGCATGAATACTGACGTCACAATTACGTCATTTGCATCAGAGAATTCAAATGTTAAGTACCGTACACAACGATTTTTGTTGACATTTGGTTTCATATGTAAATTAACGACGTCATTATGACGTAATTGTTTTAGTGATGGCCGTTCATAAATTACCAATTGGTAGATAATTATCTCAGGATAAAAACAGTTTTAAAATTTTGAAAATCGATGAATATTTGCTAGTTTTATTCACATTATAAAAAGGGGTCCCGATTTATTGGGACACAGTGTATAGATACATGGTTCGCATGCGATGTGATAATAATAATTGGCCTACTATTGTGACTGGCAAGTGGATTGCCTCTACGAACAGACATGAAACTCACCACTGTTGATCTAACCAACCACTATATCCTGGAAAACACTGGATGAATTAGGAGGCACGCGATATTCAATATAGTCTAACGAAAACACATTCCGGCTTGTAGCCTACGACGCCCTGGTCACTTAACTGTGTACGATTGTATAGGTACCAAAAACGGTCAGAAGACTGAGGCTGGATGCGAATAATTACATGTAGCTAAAGAACACCACCAACATGACCACCACCATTATCATCACCACCACCACAACAACCACCACCATTATCATCACCACCACAACCACCACCAACAACAACGCAACAACAACAGCAACAGCAATAACAACGACGAAGAAGAAGAAGGCGACAACAGGAGCAACAACTAACGCCGCAACTATTATCTCCACCACCGCCACTGCAGTGGACAACATCACAACAAGAGATTCAAACTGGACAACATTTGAATAGAAATATGGGTCACGCAAAGGAGCACTTCCCTTCGCAGTCAAATAATTTGAGGGATGCAGATGGAACATCATGTGACTGTGTGATAACATGGTGTGGAAAAGGAGAATTCTACCCGTTATGGGCGCGGTCCCTACAGCGCTACGTGCTACTTATAATCTCTCCTAAACTGAAAACCAATATTGCTCATCATTATAATTGTGCATGTAGTCACGACGACTTTATCTGACACGACCAGTAGTGATGCAATCATTAAAAAGCTAATAGATTCATGTGGTTTAGTCAGCTGTTTCAATAACAGTGAATATTGTTACAATAATTGAAGCTAAGGAGGATCTAGAGAGACACGATTATAATTATTATCAAGAGGCAGTGCTAGAAAGAGAGTCAGAGGGAGAGAGAGGTAACAAAAAATTGATACACGGTTCCTAATATGGGCCTAGAGCTCTCTCAATATTTTCGTGATTCTAATAGTGAAATAATTTCACTGAAATTATTTCTAAATTTAGCCAAGCCTTCCAGTGAGTATAATATTATGTCAATTGACTATATAGAGCTCAGTGGATATCGACAATTGTCTGGCAACCAACGACTTAACCGTATAGATTCTACCTCCGTAATCTGCATCTATAGGCTAGATACTATAATAGACGACAAGAGTTCGACTCAGTTCAGCATCGTGGTTGTTTCTCTGTTCAACTGAACTGTAGTTTTCGGACCTCGTCTTCGGGAGGTGAGTCTATCGTTTTCAATCGGTCAGCAGGGTCAGCAGGTAGCACTCTGCATAGTCAATAGTCACTTCGCAAATCGGTCTATGCATATTATGCATAGACGAAGGGAAGAAAGATCAACGCTTTTTCATGACATTGCACTGGAATAAATGTGCCGAAATGATAACGATGATGATGATAATGATGAAGAAGTTGAGAGTTACAAACGCAAAATAAACAAATTTGTTACAATGACAAAACTGGCGATGGTAAAATGTGTTCTGCATTGGTTAAACACCAATTATTGTTATAATTTATTATATATACAACTTTTAAATTTAACCACCTAACTAAAGTTCAACAAATGAATTTCAAATGACAGTGGGATTGGACCGTGGACAAAGCTTCAATCATCTGCAACCATGATGTCATCAACCACTGCTTTGCTCGTCTCCTTATCAGTGCTGACGTCAGCTGGAGGAGGCTATGCGTCATCAATGGCAACCAGAGAGGAACAGGAGGTAAGGATTCAGTGAAGGAAAGGATTAGTTTGTTGTCCACAAAGGATCTCACAGCGAACAGAATCTAGGCTAGTTATAGTATCTTGGCGTTTGCGATGTTAACCATGATAATCGATTGGGAATTAAACCAATGCTGACTGATTTGTTCGGAAGTAATGAGACGTAGGCCAAATGCTGGTATTTCGTATACTAGGAAAATAATAATGTAGGCCTACGGTGACCTGTTACAGTAGGCTACAGGCAGCGCCGTCTTATCCATTTGGCACAGACAGTAGGCACTGTGCCCAGGTCAACGAACTTTGCAGGGTCTTGCGAAAGTCAAAAATAAGTTATTGAAAAAATAAATTTATTCATTGCCTCAAAAAGAGAAAAATGAAATACAAAGTTAATAACCTTAAATTATGCACAGAAACAATTTTAGATAAGCTGTATTACATTATGTTAACTTTGCCGCTTGTTACATTAGCACAATCACACAAAACGTCCCTAATAATGTCATTTTCCGCATTAAGCGCTTTTTAAGAAATAAGTTCACGTCAAGAAAAAGTATGTTTTTCACCTAAAGCCATGGCCCATGACAGGTTGACCGTTGGGCTTACGAAGTACAAATGTGAGATCGCCTAGTGACAATGACGACCTCAAACCAGCCCTGGGTTCAAGGCTTTTTTTACCGTGCAGTTGTAAGCATAATGTGCAGTTCTAACTGGATTTGTGCAGTTGTAAAAGCACTTTTGTACAGTTAAAACAAGCAACAAAGGTCATTGTCCTCCGATTGGAAGTCATGCATCTACAATGGAGGATGGGGAAGGAAAGAAGTTGTGCAGTTCTAAAAATTCCTTAAAATAGCCCTGTCTGGGTATGAACAAGTCAAGATCCACCTTATCAAATCAACCCAAGTCCATTGACTATAGCATTGAGTGATCGCTGTAATGTACGGACAACAGATGTAGGCCTACTGTAATATCGACCATGGCAATAACAATAAAACGAAGCGTTTTGAAAATTAGTTTATCCGAGAGTGGTGGCGTGTCTTCAGTTCCATGGTTTTATATTTCTTGGGGTTATTATAGCTAGCGTGTAAACTTTTTTTAATGCGTCCGTGTCCATAGGAGCTGACATTTGAACGCTTGGGTCCTGATAATTAATAATTATCGTCAACAGACACCGTCCCGGGAATGACTTTTGTCTATGACCGCAGTTTTGGACACGCCATGAAAGGTGTAGAGGAGCAACAGAACACTGGATTCGGATTAATGATTAATCTGATGTGATTTTGAGCTGAACTGATCATATCAAACTCAAAAAACTCAAAACTCGTTTATTCAAAGAGATCAAATGTAAAAACACTCAAATAGATGAAACAAAATAATATAATAAAACACATAAAAAATTGAGTAACAAAATGTTAGTCTAAAGTGATAGAAAGGATCCCTAAGAATAGGTAGCCCAGAAAGGGTGTGCACCCGCTAGGCCTGGGCAACCACATCAGGCAGGGAGAAATCAGATGGTGGAGAGCAAAGTAAAATGAGTGTGTGGTGAGGCAATAGGAAAACAGGAGTTGAGCAAGGAAGAGTAGTAAAGGGCAGATGAGAATGGTCATAGTAGAAAGTCAAGGCAAATCAAAAGTTAGAGGGTAAGTGTATAGGCCTACATTCACAAAAGGTAGCCTAATTAAGCTATAAACGAAGCGGATGAATGAGGTAATTCGATAGTAAATTATAGGTGCTAACAGCATGAAGGCATAATACAAAAGCAGACTTAAGCAGTTTGAACAACAGTGCAATTGATGAATTAACAACAGCAAAAACATTACAAATAGTCAGTGATATACAACTTTATATAAGTCCTGCTACAAGCCACGTGAATTGACAAATCATAATATTGTAATAGTCAGAGGACAATAGCAATATGAGATAAAGGCTAGGAAATTATATCAGATTCAATAAGAAACTTTTAAAGTCGGATTTTAAAGAGGGGGGTGGACCGTAGATCGGATATGTAGATTGGAAGAGCATTCCATATCTTAGGTCCTAGGTATTTTATAGAAAACTGTTTGATTTTTAAGTGCGCAAAATCACTACGATAGCAATTAGCATATCTAGTGGCATGGTGATGTAATTCAGAGCCAGTAATAAAGTATTTATTAAACGAGCTGGGCAGGAGATTGTGACAATAGCGGTGCATAAAGAGACAAATTTGTAATCTGTTAATATTAAAAAGAGACAGCACCATGTGATTATAGAATAATGGGATAGAGCTAGACCACAATTGAACACCACAAATTAGTCTTAAGGCACGTTTTTGCAAGGTAACCAAGGATTTAAGACGTGATGGGTAATTAGAGCCCCAGGAGATATTACAATAAGATAAATATGGAAATATAAGTGAATAGTAAAGATGAAAGAGAATAGTTTTAGGAAGGCAGTGCTTAATCCTGTGAAGGACCCCAATATTTTTCGCAATTTTTTTGGCAATTGCTGAAATGTGGTCAAGCCACGTAAGGTGCTTATCAACATTAACTCCAAGAAATTTAGACGAATTAACTTGGGTAATAGGTACATTATTAATTAAGAGTGGCCTTGTTATATCAGGGATTTTTTTCTTTTTTGTATGGAATAAAATAAAATTGGTTTTATCAATATTCAAGGAAAGTCTATTGGTTTTAAAACCATATTTCAATTGTGGCTAGTTCACTATTTGCTATATCAAATAAATGCTCTATGGAATGGTGAGAAAGGAAAACATTAGTATCATCGGCAAATAGTATAAATTTAAATAAGGAAGAGGTCATGGACAAATCATAAATACATAGCCTAACAAAAAATAGAAGAGGACCAAGTATTGACCCTTGGGGTACACCACATAATATATTAAAGGCTAAGGATTTTTTACCCTTTAAATAAGCATATTGGGTTCTATTAGTAAGAACGTGGTTCAGTCTTATCTTATAAATCTGATCCAATTTGATCTGATCTAATCTAATCTGATCAATTGACTGCTCTAGCGCCTTGTCAACTTATTGACCCTTCAAGTGAAATCGTATTTTAAAAATCGTCATCCATTTTAGAAGTCCGATCGAAATCTTATAGGTGCAGTTTGAGTTATAACGCAACCTTGCTTTTCAGGCATACCTTAAGAAATACGCTTACATGGGATCGTCCAGTGCTGATCCTCGATTCGTCAACATGACAGATCCCAACGAAATGTTTAAGATGGCGGTCATGAAATTTCAGATGATGGCTGGAATCAACGAAACAGGTGAGTTATCCTGGTGTTGTTTCAGCCACAGATGGTCTTTAGAGAAGTCAGAGTCTGCCAGACCATGTGGATTCAAAGAGTGCTAACAGCCATAAGTCTTGGTTATTATATTATAAACAAACTTGAATACATAGCCTATATGAAACGCAAACATGCGCAGACAAATCTCGTTACAGCCCTGGCTGTTGATATATAATGCTCGATGGCCTTGGTTTTGTGGTGCAGGTGTTGTTTGTGAGGAGACGATGAAGATGATGAAGATGCCGAGATGTGGGCTCCCGGATGAAGTCGGAATGTCAATGGTCGCGAAGAAAAGAAGACGACGAAGATACGCCGCACAAGGTTTGTACCCTAGACTTATTCCATGAGGCCAAGACTACATGACCGAAACATCTCTAGGGCAGACAACCTAACTAGGAAATCGTTTTTGACGAGAATGCTTTATCATATTTGAATAACATACCATATAAACCAAAGTGCAGCATAAATTTTTGGTCATTAAAAGAACACATTTTTTTTAATTTTAAAGAAAAATTCATATTGGATTTTGGACCTAGGGTTTTTGTGCTATTTGAAAACATTTTGACACTGAATGGATATAGAAATTATGTACGTTTGTTTACTATACCATGTCTGTACACCAAAATTTCGGATAGCAATTGGTATATTAAAGAATATTCTTATCTTTTCTTATCTTATTAACATAATATTATTATGCCGCTTGCATATTATTTAGGCCACTACTATAATTGCTGAGAAATTAGCTAAGGCTTGTTCAGGTTCTCATGCTTGGCATCAGGGTTTACTGTATATACAATTTCTAGCAGCTGCATAAACATGTTTAGCCCACGGACCTCACATAGTCTAAGTCAATCAATCTGTCGCATACAGTGTTTTGTAAAAGGACTTTTAAACGCCTATTATTAAATTGTTTCATTTGAAGTCAGTCAAAGCTTTTCCATTTTTATGCATTTTTCATCTAAATTTGTATTTTTACCACCCTGCTCTTTTTGCCAATGTTAAAGTAGCCTTCTCTTCACGTCTGTTTCAGTCATTTGGATGGGCAATGCAGCTTAACGAATAATTCCGTTATAACACATTCAGGAATTATAGATATAATTATATTATATAAATTATATATATATACATGAATACATACATAGGCCACATGCGCTTGTTGTTCTAATAATTATTTGTTCCCCATGATATTGCGCCGGAGTTTTTAGGACAATTCGTCACTGTCACAAACAGACGTGATCGCACGAAGGCACGCACACACACACAGAAGGCTATTATTTAAGACTATTATAATTTTTTTATATCTTAACAACAATGCAAATTTGTGGGAATTACATTTCTTGTGTAGACACTATTTTTTATTATCGACAGGAGCGAGATGGTCAAAAACAGGATTGACTTACCGCATCAACAACTACACTCCGGATCTGTCGCAGGCCGTTACAGACCAGGAAATACAAACAGCTTTGAAGGTTCCAATAGTCATCTACACGTTTTAGCATAGGGTGTTGTAGTATAGAATATGCAGTAACGTCTATCATTGTGATTTTTATTGTAATCTAATGAAAACATTTAAATCAGCTTAATAAAGTCATGGGGCTCCTGCATGCACCCGGATAGTCGACACCCAGCCCTCGAGTATAGGGTCTACCTCTGTCTGCCTTTTAACCAATTTCTTCCCACTACAGTAGGCTATTAATGACACTAATGACGCACTTAGTGAAACGGTGAGATTTCCATGAAAAATATACATACTACTTATTTCCTGCTTTGTATTTTCAAGTTCTTGTATTTTTAAGTTCCTGTATTTTCAAGTTCTTGTATTTTCAAGTTCTTGTATTTTCAAGTTCTTGTATTTTCAAGTTATTGCTCACAAATGTTACCGTGACCATTGGGTTCGCCCCTTCCGGCAAAAATGAACAAATTTTGACACCGATTAGTATATAGACCCTATCATTAATTACTCTATGCGCCTTTGAGTAGAATAGCTAAAAGGCGCTATAGAAATGGAGAAATATTTTTTAAAGTGAAGTTTTGCAATGGTGTACAAAATCGTAGATGAAAATAATGACCAAAAATGGAAGAATTAGCTGAAAAACAAACGCAGTTTAGAGGAGAACGTAGGCTTACTGGATACATGATTTTTTCACAGATGTGGAGTGACAACTCACCTTTGACCTTCGGCAAGGTTACAGACCGAGCAAGACAGGCCGATATAAAAATAAGCTTCGGCAGACGAGACCATGGCGATAGATCAAGTTTCGACGGCCCAGGAGGTGTGCTGGCTCACGCCTACTACCCGCAGTCCGGTGAAGTTCACTTTGACGAGGATGAGCAGTGGACTTCAAAAACCAGCTCAGGTATACATCACTGTTTTGTCGTCATGTTGACTGCGTTATGTAATCCTACTTTTGTGAGCATAACTAATTTTGCATGACACGCATTACACACGACCTGTTGGCGAAAACATCAGAGGCTACTCAAATTCTGGTATGGAAGACGCCTATAATTTATGCTCAACGTAGAACTTAGGTTCATTCTCAGTTGACTCTACAAAATGAACTAAGGTTTCAATTTGGATGAACTTTTTTCTATATTTGTTTCTTGCGAAGAGATCTAGGCTATATCATCGCGGGTAGGCCTATATGCCTGTCTCAAATAAAGTCAGGTTCCTCTAGAGTCTAGTTGTTCATTCTCGTCTTCATTTTTGCCTTCTGTTTCTTCTACTGCTTCCTTATCCTGTTTCTTTTCCTCTTTGTAGGACGTAGGTGTTCTTCTTATTCTCCACATTTCTCTTTCTTGATTTTGTTTCTCGTCGTCGATTGCATCCAGCCTTTCCACTTTGAATGCATCACTTTTTAATGACCAGTGATAATATTGGATTCTCGCCTTTTGACATTGCATCTTTATTCATAAGTCAGTTCTTATCAATGATAACTTTGGGTCACACATATTGTTACCTGAAATCAGTGAAATAGATAAATCATGTTTAAAGTTGGCATCTTATAGTTTGTGAAAGTGATTTCCAAACTATAAATAAATCATAAAATAGAACAATGGTGATTGTGGGCCAGATTATTCTGATCTTACTTTGCTGCTTATTGTTCTCCAGTAATAATATTGAGCAGGCGTCAATAACCTTCCTTAGACTAAACTCATTTCGAAGTTGTATAGGCCTACCTACAATAAATTAATAATAATCGTTGTGCTACAGCTTTCTCGATGATTTCAGACATTAATTCAATTGCATTTCCATTTCTTCAGGTATCAACTTGCTTTGGGTGGCAATCCACGAGTTCGGTCATTCACTGGGACTAGCCCACTCTGACGTCAGGGACGCCATAATGTATCCGTTTTATAGCGGTTACAAACCTAATATACGACTCCACTCTGATGACATCGCTGGCATTCAGTACATTTACGGTAAGTACGCTATTCTAAAAATTATGGTGTACTGTAGCCAATGAAAATGGCTTCCTGCTGCGTTTTCCTTAACTTGCAACTCACTAAAAAAATAATTTGAAACAGCAAAAGAGATTCTTAAATTGAAAAGTTCTCAGCTACTCAAAGAATCAACATAACGAGCACGTTTTCTGATTTTTTTCAATTACTACCTTGAGCTGCGGTTGGGCTAAGCGACTGTACAAATTGCGATCGACCTTTCCCTCGAGGCAAGAGTCATGATGTTAGACATGCTACAGCGTTGAGGAACACAAGACTTAGGGAGAACATGATTTGTAAACTTAGGGCCTACACATACATACTGTAGTCTGCCTTGCTGTCTCTGTTTCTGGGTGACTGAAGAATACGTTGCCCGTACTACACTGAACTGTCAAAGGTACAAGCATTCCGGTTTTCTATCTACCAACGAACAACCCGCACCGACATCGCTAATTATGATAAAGAACTGGAACCTAGACAAATTCTGTGAACTAAAAAGTGAAATGTAGTTCACTTTGCCCAAACGGTAGAAGCGATTCGTCTGTTTATCCGGTGGTCAGTTTTCCCTATAGGGCCGAGTGACAAAATCTAGCATCGTAATCCCAAAATGCATTTGAAACTCAAGCGTTATATTTTTTATTAGGTGACCCATATGATATGAATAGTGGTCTACTAGCAGACCTCAACCTGCACCATTGCAATGTTCCTGATTCTGAGAAACTTAACTTGTTTTTATTGACAATTCCAGGTAGCATGATGTCACGGGCCCGGCCGACTAGACGCACAACATCTAGAGCTCGTTCCTCGTTGTCAACACCAAGATCCCTTCCCAGTTACACAACACGTATGCCACCATCTGGTCACGACATCTGCCGAGATCCAAGGGTTGACGCTATTTTCGCAGTCAATGAAGATGTGTACATTTTCAAGGGTCAGTGAGGAAATATTATCGGAAAATAAATGCATAGCAGTACTGGTTTATTTTAGGAAATAATCATGGGCAATTCGCTTTAATCGCCTTATCTAATGTGCGATAGAGTAGGCTGCTTTCATTTAATCTAATCTAATCTTAGAAGAGTGTTGTGGGACGAATGCGCAGGATCTGACACACCGGGAACAGGACAGAGAATTATGGATGAGAGTAGTCAAGTGTGCAGTGGACACCTAGAGAATCATGGATAAAGAAGAAGAAGAATCTAATCATGGAGGAGGGCGGAGAAGTCCATGGTAATGGTAAGACTCTGGCACAAAGAGCTGAGGATCAACACGGATGCGGGATTGTTACATGCTACCCACTTAGGGAGTAGGCTACTTAACCATTCATGCACCATATGACTAATAAAATGAGCAGTAAGCCTGCGACGTGACTGTGATGAAAAAAGAAATTCGACGTCTGTAATGCATAGGGCCTAGGCGTACGGGAGATTTCAGCAGTGGGGGGGGGGGGCAAAGATTGAACTTCTGCCCGAAAAATATATTCGGTCAAAAAGTTGACGACCTTTTTTTAGTCGTTCGGGACTGTGTGTTTGCCCGAAAAATCAGACTTGCCCGAAAGTTGGGAGGGCCCTCTGGACCTCCGCCTCGTACGCTTCTGCTGTAATGCCTTGTGACCACACTATGAATTGTAATCATACTGCGTGTGTCAGTACGTTCGCATGTTGACGATGCTAATGTTATGAACAAGAAAAGTTAGAAATTCTTGCTACGTCCATTTCTAGCGACGATGATGAAGACGACGACGCGCATGACAATAATGTATTGCACAGAAGCAATACACGGTGACATGTATGAATGCATGAATGATGATGTCGTTGTTGCTACTGCTGATGATGATGGTGATGGTGGTGGTGGTGATGATGATGATGATGATGATGACAACGATGAAGATGATGATGAAGATGATGACAATGCTAATGATGAAAACAAGGATCATTATGCTGCACACGATAATACAATGGTTATGACTAACTGCAATATGCAAATGATGTACATATTATTGCTGCTGCTGATGATAATTATGATGATGGTGACAATGATGATGATGATGATGATGATGATGATGATGATGATGATGATGATGACGATGACGATGACGATGACGATGATGATGATGATGATGATGATGATGATGATGATGATGATGATGATGATGATGATGATGATGATGATGATGATGAAGATGAGGATGATAATGATGACGACGACGACGTTCAGAAGGGCTGTGACGAATATTTCACTGCTCACATGCTGTAAACGTCGGTCCGTCGTGATGCAGGTGACAAATACTACATGGCTCATCGTTTTCGTTTTCTGGCGCCTGCTCTTCCAATCAAAAACTATTGGCTAGGTGGTCTTCCAGACAATATCGACACGGCCGTCTACCTGGATGGTTCCATCGTATTCTTCAAGGTAGACTATTCAGATATGCCTCATATAAAAATATGACAAGGATATTTTCACTTTTTCCTTGTTCGTTCCCAGTGTAAATTGGGACAAACTCTGTTACCATTCTTCGTTCAAATATATCTATTACAAATATAGTAGACTTGAAATACAACGGATAGAAAGTTTGTTATTTTGCTGAATCATTTCTTCTATAGTTGTTCGTTGGTCTGTACGAAGAAAGACATTATTAATTTTGTTTGCTATAGAATTTATGTTAGGAATGGGCGAGAGACGAAATCCGAAATCATTTATCTACAGTTACTAGTTCTACATCATTCTTACAGTGGAAATCTACAGTTCCACTAAGTCACAGCTAGACTCTTTGCGGAGGATCGATGCCTTGATCATTGAATATAAGAAATAAAGATCACTACTACTTCGGACCTTGATCCGTTCCATCACACTTGATGCCTGGACACGTGCTGAATGTGGCATAAGTAATCAACCATGGACTTGTCCCTGTTCGTTGAGTTTCGCGTGCATTCGCTGCTGTTAATTGTTTCAAACCTTCATATCAATGCCTAGCGTCTATTTGTCGCGAACAAAGCGTGCGTCGGAAAAGTTTGTAGGAGTCTTAGTGTGTTGCCATACGAATGCTAAAATATGGTTGTAGGATAAGGTATACATACATACATAGGCCTACATACTACAAACTTGCACAACTGCTTCATAGCCTATACATGAGTGCAACAAATGAATCAGTAATAAATTATTAGAATGCCTTGGGATAGCAGACACATGCAGATCGAATGTTTTATTTCTTTGTTCCAAGGGCCACCAATGTTGGCGCTACAACATTTCTCGTCAGCCAATTGGTCACAATCCGCAGAACATCTCCACCGTATTTTATGGACTTCCAAGTAACATCGACGCTGCTTTCGTCTGGAGCGGAAACGGAAAACTCTACATCATCAAGGGTAATCAAATCTTATAGAATACATGATTGATTAGTTAAACAAAGGCTTTCAATGATCAGCACCAGTCAATCGATAATAATCACTTCAGTGCACTCAACCAATAATTTGTTTTAGCAAATACATCGCTCTTTCTATTAGGTCTAGCTCTGGCACTATAACAATTTAGCAAAGGCATACGAAAGCTACAACTTATCAATAATTTCTAACTTAACCTCTCGTCTGTGCCAATCGTAGAGTTCTATGTAATTGTTAATTATCTATTGCAAATGTTTCGCTTTAACAAAATTGCGTTCTTGTTGTTTCTGTTAATATGGACTTCTTAGGCCTATGTTGAAGTTAAAATCCTCGTTGACATAGCCTAGTAAAATTGTTATATTACGGTTTCACAAACGACTGATTAAAAATAGAGTAGGAGAATGAATTTTACGAACTTTCGAAAGGCTCTATATAAATGAACGTAATTATGTCAATGCCTATATGGCGCAATTTTCGAGCAGCCTTGCATAATCATAAATGGGACTGCATGTAGGGATTGTAGGCTGATGCTCAGAAGGGGTTTGTTTGTCATTCGAAGTAGCCTAATGTAGGCTTATTAGAGTTTATAATTAGGCTATGTACCGCAGTGATGCAACTGAAAACTTGATTTTGTAAGAATACATTAAAACGACTGCATGCATTCCTTCCACTTGTTGGTTTTTGTCGTGTTTTTGCTCCTCCCCCTTCTTCTTGTGCCGATAACATTAAAAAAATTTCTTTTATCATTTTCACCATGTAGGCTATATAGTTGCAACAAAACACGGATGTCGTTTAATCCACTTATGCCTATATACCGTAGACGATACCTACTTGTACAGTACATGAACATTTCTACGGCTGCAGGTGACAAATATTATCGAATGTCGAAAAGCCGATGGTTCAACAACTATCGCGTGGACCATGCTTATCCTCGACCTCTTCGCATCTGGAAAGGACTTCCATCAAAGATAGACGCAGCCTTCAAATACACGAACGGCAGAACCTATTTCTTCTCCGGACCCAACTTCTATCGTTTCAATGACAATAGGTTCCAGGTACAATTCCGTTAACTATACAAATTGGACCTCGTAGCAATTCAAAATTTTTAAGTTCAGTTGAGTTGTCATTCATTGCGACCAATAATAAGCAACGCTTTTTAGAAGGCAGTAATAGGCTATTATTAGGCCTATATTCAGTGCTTGCGAACACGCGTAGCCTAAATAAATAGGCTACATGTATATAATATATACATACAAATTATATGCACGCGGATATGAGCAAATGTATTCATGCATAAATATAAGCCTAATATGCAGGCCTATAGGCCTATATTATGCGTTTATATTATTATATATATATATTATATGCCCACGCATAGGCCTACATATAGGCCTACAGAAATGCATTTATACATGCAGGCATGCATGGAGTTCTAGGTGCTCCAAGATGTTATTGGTATGAAGCAGACCTGCTAACCGGACCGGTTGAAGCTGGGCAGCATGACACGTACGAGACAGACTCAGACAGAGAGTGGCATCGGACTCTTACGGGCATTGAGCCCAATGATATTGATTGATGATTGATGCATGGAGTATCAATGCATAGGCCTACATACATATGAATAGTCTTCTCTTAACTTCTTATTTGTTTGTGACAACATTTACCATATTATTTGAGCACATAATAGTTTATCCAGTAATGAAACAATGCAAATTGCTTGAAGCGGCTTTAGATGGCAGCAAACAGCATGATCTTATGATTAGAGATACATGTACATGTGAGCTTGTATAGAGCAAATCCCACGTATGCGTGCAAGCTACAGAGTCTATATATATACTAGTGGCCTATGAACGAACATTTAGACCTAGCCCTGTGCAATATCGTCCTGGTCGTTACTTTCAGTGCATGTTCCTTTTCGTTTTTATTTATGTTTAGTAGGTTACTTCCTCCGCTATTCCTCACATCCCCGCCATTTCAACTCTAAACACCAAACACCTATAATAGCCGTCCGTTTGTCCGCCTGCCTGACTCTCCGGATCTTGACCCGCTGCCTATCGGTTTTGTTTTGATTGAACCATGGACATCGGTAATTATGTAGCCTATATGTTTGTTTGTTTGTTTGTATGTGCACTTGTTATAGCGCTTCTTCAAGCTCGCTACTCAGAGGCGCTCCCGAATGCAGAGCGGACACTGCATCGGAGTTTCACGCCGAAGCGCTGAGCAATTGTGAGTGAAGGACTTGCCCAAGGACCTTACGCGGCAAGGTGGATTCGAACCTTGAACCTTCCGGCTCCAAGGCAACGACGTCACCATGTAAGGTGTCCATATGGATTGAACGCCTGTGAATAAGCTGATTTCCGCGACTTCGCTTTTGTGAGCGCTGCAGAAGTCTCGAGATTACACTTACGATAACGATTAATATTTCTGGTTGTTTGCGATTGTTCAGGTTGATCCTCGTTACCCGAAGTCAACGGCGTCTTACTGGTTGGGATGTTATGACCGTCGGGATTCTGTAGAAAAACAACCAGAGGAAGACATGATGGAAGAGGAATGGATGGCAGGCGGAGACCAATTCGGGACTGTTAGCGGAGACCAATTTTTGACGGGTGGCGTTGGGCTACCAACTTATTCAGTGATTCTTTCCACGAGTGCATTTGTAGCTTTGTGTCTGCTATTTCCCTTATAATAGTCTAGTCCAGGAACTGAGTGGGGTTGATCTTACTATCTCGCTATATCGATTGCCATACTTACACAGGACAAATAAGTTTATATAAAAATAACTATTTCATTTCTTGTAGGGTCCAATTACATGTATTTCTTAAATAGGTCTACTTAGATGACGTTAAAAAATTAAATAATGACATTAGGTAGCTGAATCTTTGAGAGTATGGTGAAAACATAAGGAATATCAGACAAAAGTAAAATTAAGGAAAATAATGACAGACAGAAAATAAATAGCCTAAATAAAGTTACACAAAAAAGTAAAAACGAATTAAAACGAGAAAAAAAATTTCAACGAGAAAACGACGTTTTTAGAGAAAAAAAACAAAAACCTTTTTAACAACTAAGCTTATAGTTTACATTAATTAATTTTTTCTATTTAATGTGCTTCGACATGTAACTGGGTGCGGTGTGTCAACGGGATATTTTAAAAAATAAATGAAGATTATAATGACTTTGAGTGTTTAGTTCTTATAGGACCATCGCTCATAGGACCATGGCTAACATGGTAGGCTACATCGCCCATAGAACCAAGGCCGGATTAAGCTCTCGGGGGGCCCGCCGCCATATTCTCCGGGGGGCCCTTATGGCCTCTTAATCCACCTTGACCTTCTGTCACCATGTTCCTCTCACATGTTAATGCATGCCTATAATCATGGGCGGAGTTTGTCAGGGGCTTGGGAGCTGAGCCCCCTCCCCTCCCAAGAAGGCCCAGAGTCAGTTTTTTCACCATGGAAAATGATATCTTTTCCCCGGATTTCCCCCTCCCCAAGAAGGCTTAATCGAATGACTAAAAAAGGTCATAAACTTTCGGCGCCGCTTGATCTGGACTAAGTCTCTGCCCCAACTTTAGCCCACCCCCACCAGAACGGAAACCAAACTCCGTCCATGCTTGTAATTGACCATAATTTTTCTAGGCCTAACTCAGACTTAATAATGTGTAGCTTAATGAAAACCAAGCTAAGCGACACCATTACATAGACGTCGATGCAGTATATATATATTGTTCAGTCTAACGGTTTAAATTCTACGAAATACCGATCGACTATAATGATCAACAATTTTCTACTCTTGGCAGTGTGCAAGGTTAATGATATAATATGTCACTGAAAGAAACGGTGTAATGGATCACTTTCAACACTGAGAAGTTCCACTGCAGTTAGGCGTTTTCTTGTCATTGTTCTCCGCAGATTATTCTTGAATGATGCCAGTTTGATGAAGGATCTAAGATCTTTCAGCATTGCAGTTGGATATGTATACAATACTATACATTGTATACCATCATGCACTTGTGCTAGTCTTGTAAGTTGTATACTATAGCAATTAAGCATACGGAGAGCAATGTAGATTGAAGAGCTTCAGTGTTCTGCACCAAGGCAAGAGAAGCTGGTGATTTAGTCTAGGCCTATATGATCTCTGCGTTTTGGCGGCGATATACCATATAGGCTAGGTCACATGACTTGACCTGCCTATTTTGCTTATGACATGTCAATTTTTTTGAAATTTTGATGTCTTCCGTACATTAAATTCTTTGACGTGATGAATAACTACCCTAACCATGACCTTGGTGGGAGCTGCTAAATTGTATAGCTGTTTGCATAGTATAACGAACTGAAACGTTTCAAACGAGAATATAGGCCTACTGCAGCTTCTAAGCCACCAAAATAATTATGTCTTTTCCGATATGAGTAACAATTCTATAATCGTGTCAGAATCCAGCACATCAAAAACCGTTAAAACTCTGAGCACTTTCTGAACTTCTTTGCATGCAGCATTCCTATAGGCCCATCTTAATGAAAGCACTATAGGCTATAGTATAACCGATTGACGATTGCCAAAAGGTTTCAGTGCGAAATTGATCCCACACAACTTTATGCAATTTTATTTCCCCTCATCAGTGCTTCGAAGATCTATTTAAAAGTATGGATTAGTGACAAAATCATGATTATTATAGATGGCAGATGTATAGGGGCCATTGACTGCCTTCATAAAAACCAATCAGCAATTGACATGAATTTACACATAACTGTCCTTGGAGTAAAGTTGAATAAATGGGAATGTGGACTGACAAAATTCTTGTTGGTCACGGACGGGGGCCCCCTGACGACGGGGGGCCCGCCGCCATGGCAGACATGGCATACTGGTTAATCCGGCCCTGCATAGAACTTTTTACTAAAGAGAACCTTCGTTTATACGTAGCCTGCATTTAAGAATCAAGTGAATTTCTAGCAATAAACAAGTTCAATTTACACTATTGATGATGTTGACCAGCAGTTAGTTATGAATCAGACGTTTGAATTAAACGTTGACGATTGTGGTCAACGTTTCCATTAAATTTCTCGTATGGCACTGCATGGATCTTTAAGAATGTCAGAGCTTGACGATAACTTATTTATTTTAATCGAAACTTTGCCACAATTATTATCATAATTATTATTCTTTTTGTCTCTGGCAATAACAAAACACAGGTCGAGTTAACCTGATCGACGGTTGATCACGCGCATGCTCACAGAATTCCTGCGGTGGCCTGTTTATCTCTCATTAGACTATTACTTGATGGCAGCATTAGGCTACAACGCCATAAATCGTGAGACTATTATAGGGGGCCAATCATCAATATTGTTGATTTATAATTAGGCCACAGTGTGTACGATGTTTGTGTCCGGCTAATAATTATCCACGGTGAAGACCGTTCCCAAATTATACCAGCAGGTCGTGCATTCTTAATTCTATGATCGCTTAGACACCCGGATCGACCGGTGTAAATTATCATTCGCTTGTAACTATTGTCCTAATTAGTTGCCCTGTGTTAGCAACATTTCTTGCTAACAGGTACCGTAGTAATTTCATTGTGCCAAAGGTTTCAGGTGGTCTATTATAGACTGTGAAACGCTTAACACAGTCGACTGATGTCTAGTTGGAAACGGGAATGGCATCGAATATAATTAATTATGAACTTCGATTAAGGTAGTAAGAACAACAGCCGATTGTTGTTCAAATTATCGCATTTCTGTGAACTACAGCGTACGGGTACGGGTACATGTACTTGTACGTGAGTGTCTCAATCAGTTCCAGATAAAGTAATGCCTTTTGGCAAAGCACAGGTTTATTTTTGAACTGCGTACAAAGAGAGAGAGAGATGGATGGATGACTGGATGAATGGATGAATAGATGGATGAATGAATGGATGGATGGATGAATGGATGGATGAATGGATGGATGAATGGACGGATGAATGGATGGATGAATGGATGGATGAATGGATGAATGGATGGATGAATGGATGAATGGATGGATGAATGAATGGATGGATGAATGGATGGATTGACGGAAAGATGGATGGACGAATGGGTGGGCATTCGGTGGATGGGTCTATCGAGTACATCCAGCTCAATGATAGGCCTATCAGCTAGGTGACTATTTGGAACACTATAGGTATGAGCTTCTTCATCCAGGGGCGGATCCAGGGTGGACCAATCCGGCCATGCCCCCCCCATTTAAGACTGCCATGGGACGTGGCCCCCCCATTTGGTCTGAAATTAGCTATACGAATATGGGTTAATGGCATATTGCCCCCCCTATTCTGAAAATCGTACGGGACGTGGCCCCCATTCGGTTTTGAAGTGGGGGACCATAAAAAAGGTTACCAACTTTTTTGGCGGATGAAAAGTACTTTCCCCCTCAGCCGACGACCGATAACTAAAAAAAGTCATCACCTTTTTCGGCGAATGAAAAGTGTTTTTTTCTCCTCAGCCACAGACAAATTTTTGGGGGACCAAGAACGAAATTTCAAAAAAATTCACATGTCCCGTCCCAAGATCTAAGATTTTGGCCCCCCCCCTTGGAACAGTTCTGGATCCGCCACTGCCTTCATCTGACGCTGATCATATGCTTAGAAGAAGGGGAAAGTGGTGGAGATTTGCTCCTGGACCGTATATCCTAGAGAGCTAGAGTACATGAATGGCAAGATTCTATACGTCTAAAAATCTACTCATTTCAGTCTCAATTAACCTCACCAAAATGTGTGTTGTCAGCTCTCCAAGAGTTCAAAGCATTTGTTGTCAAGTTGTACATTATAATTATGTAGGTACACAGGTGCATGTGCCACACCTGCCTCTCGCAAAGACTTGAACGTTCGGAAAGAGAAAGACAGACAGAGACAGACAGAGAGAAGAGAGAGAGAGACAGAAGAGACAGAGACAGAGAGAGACAGAGAGAGAGACAGAGAGAGAGACAGATGGACAGAGGGAGGGTGGGAGCGAGACAGAGACAGAGAGAGAGAGAAAGAGAAAGAGAAAATGAAAAAGATAGAGGGAGGGATGAAGGGAGGGAGGGAAGGAGGGGAGGGACGGACGGACGGACGGAGGAAGGGGAGAGAGACAGAAAGAGAGAGGCAGAGACAGGGAGACAGAGAATGAGAGAAGAGAGAGAGAGGGATAGAAGGACGGACGGACGACGGGAGAGAGGGAGGGAGAGTGAGAAGGGAGAGGGTGATGGCGAAAGCTCATCTGGTCACGATCTTCTGACTCAAACACCAGTGAGAGTCGGTAAAATTAAATTTGTAAACAGATTAGTCAGCTGCATAATGATTAATGAACAATAATCCACACGAAGAAATGCAGACAGGATTCGTGGGAGAGATATTATGGAGGATTAGAATTAGACACCGACAGAGAATCCAACTTCTATGAAGTTGTGAAATGCTTCGATTCGATGAATAACTTATGCGATGCCAACAGTGAATATTGCTCTCTTAGTCAACATAGTTACTCTGTAATTGATTATGCGCTGTCTGAGCTCGGTAGACTTCCGTAATTAACTGTGGGTTACCGCAGCCTATATAATGGTTGTCTCTGTAGTCTACTTCCATACTCAGATAGTAATCAGTCAGCTACATTTCAGCACTACGGATGTTTCTCTGTCACACTGAACTGTAACTTTTATTGACTCCTCTCTAGAAGGTAAGTCTTCTTGTCTAAATATATTGATCAGAAGTCTGGTTCAATCCACATTAGGTCAATAGTCTCTGCTAAATCGACTTATAAGACTTGCTGAACAGAAGAAAAATAGCAGTCCTTATTATGACGAAGCAGTATTCGAGAGAAGGCTCAGAAAATGATGATGCTGATGTTGTTGTTGATGATGACGATGATGATATTGATGAGAATGATGATGATGATAATGACGATAAAGTCCCTTACTCCATATTATTATACATTGGTAATTGTGATCGATGCACTGACCTGTGATCGTTTGTTTCTTCTGAACTTTGGAGGAAGAGGAGCGTCAAAGACAATGATGTTAGCAGAATGATGAACGATTGTTCTATTGTGCTGCTGCTGATTATAATGATGATAATGACGACGAAGATGATGTTCTGATGCAAGACACCATCGTTGAAAGTAGATGTTGTAAAATGATGGTGCATGATCACGATTAGAAGAATATAGCTGCGAGAAGGAAGAGGAGGAAGATGAGATGATGATGACACCGATGATCATGCGATGAAGGAAAAGATGAAGAGAATGATATGAATACGAGTAAATCGGTGAAGATGATGTTTATAGAGCACACAAGTATAAGCAAATGTAATGTGGTGTGTTTGGGCTCCGGCACTGGCATTGTCATATTGGTCGAAATTTAATTTAGTAACGTCAAACCTAAATTTTAATTTGTAGTGGAATTGAACGTTAACCTTAGTGTGGCAATCATTCAACGATCATGATATCAGCCGCTGCTCTGCTCGTTTCCTTATCAGTGCTGACGTCAGCTAGAGTAGGTCATGCGGCATCAATGGAAACCAGAGAGGAACAGGAGGTAAGAATTTCACGGTGGAAAATTTTTTTAAACAGATTTTTGATAGAATCTTCTTCTGGTAGGCTATCTTGGCTGTCGTGACTAAAATTCAGCTGGGTAATTAATTAGTGGCGGCGTATAGGTCGCGGCAGGTCATTTTACGTGCCTATTTTTACTCTTAACCTGCTCATGGCCTGCCTAAACTCTTTGATTTTTTTATACATTTTAACTTTTTAAATTCTTCGACCTGTTGACTTACTCCCATGACCCTGATGCGACCTACAGATATTGTATGACTGGCGTAGCTGTGACTAATCGTTGGGAGCTCTAGGCCTACTCTAAAGTAACGAGGCACAGTGTTCTGCATATTAAGTAATTAAATTCACAGCCAGTGTTTAATGTAGGCGCCTCAGAGGGGAATTCCCCCAAGAACGACATTCCCCAGAAAAATTGAACAGCTGCTTTTGATATGTAAAGTGAAGAGTCATCCACTGGTCCACTGGTAGAATTAATAAATAGAGGATAAAATTAGATTATTATTATTATACTAAGGAAATAGGTCATCAGATCATCATAAAGCTAAAATTGCGAGTTTACAACCAGGATGTGTACTCAAAGACTAAAAAAGGTCATCAGAAAAGAGAGAAGACAAGAGTAAAACACCTTCCGCTAGTCAAATGGTGGTTTTTCCTGGCCCCCGATGCCTGCATGGACCCCCCACAAAGCAGAGGAATCTGAATAAACATTGACGCACAGCATATGGTACAAAGACCGGTACAAAAAACAAAGAATTCGCTATTCACCTCAACTAATGACCGTGCGTGGGCCACGCATTGCTGCGACTAATTAATACATCGGCTTTGTAATTATGTGCTAATTAGCAGTTAGGAGTAGGCTTAGCGATAAGCCGCCTCCACGATATCCTACACCATTGTCAACTTAGACTAATTATGATAATTATTTCACCTTGAACTAGCACACAGTTGAACCAGCGTATAACTTAGTTCCCCTACCTTGGAAATTAATTTTTGGGGGAGGCTGGAACAATGGCCCTTTTGGGGGGCGGACGGCCACCCTTCAGCCAGACACCGACGACATCCTTTGACCGGAAATTTCTGACAACGTTTTTTTAACCAAGATTTTCTCCCATGAAACATGTTTTTAACTTTCCAAAAAGAGCTGATGACCGTTTGTTTCTTTTTAGTCTATTCGTATAAATTTCCGAGAAAAATGCTGTCAATTCTATAAATTCGATACTTTTTATTCTACTAACATTTTTTAGCACTTCAATGCTTCACTGTCGAATTTCTATTGGGGGTTAAGGGAATTGTTGCATAGGCCTACACACTTTTCTGGCGGGATTGCTACGTGTATACGGCTATACAAGTATAGGCCCTACATGTAGCCTAGACATGTGCACAAGAGCTCTCGATTTTTTCTGCAGTAGTGATCCTCATTCCTAGGGGAACTTTTCCCCCCAGAGATGCCTAGATTAAACACTGCAGCTCAATGTCTTTCTTCCTTTGGTTCATACTCTCTTCCCCAATGGCTAAATTAGTGGTAGATCTATCATCTATTCTCGTCGAGTCCTTGGGTCTGGCTAACAATGGTCAAGGTGATATTCCACACTGCTGTGGACCCATCTGAATGAAATTCTTTTTGCACCATTTGTGCGGTCTTAGAAAGGTTAATGTAATAGTAATTGTAATTCATTGTTTAATATAAGCTTAGATATCTCTATGGGGGATATTCCCCAGGAATGACATTTGCCCGGAAAATTTCAGAGCTGATTTTTTAATGTCATATTAAGCTTACATGCTTGTTTTCCAGGCATACCTAACGAAATACGCTTACATGGGATCGTCCAGTCCTGATCCTCGACTCGCCGAAATCACGGATCCCAACGAAATGTTCAAAATGGCGGTCATGAAATTCCAGATGATGTCCGGACTAAACGAAACAGGTGAGTAAATTTTATAGCGCATTTGTTACGGTAAATGACGCAAGACGAATTATATAGCGCATATTTTGAATGAAACAAGATATCTTAGATGTGCAGTAGGCCTACGTTATCGATAAATAAATAGCCTACATGCATCGTTCGGTGCTAAACCAAATGAAAAGCGTAGATTAGGAAAGTTAGTAAAACACATGCTCTCAGACCATGTGTAGGCCCTAAATAACTAAATATTGGAAATCGATGGCTAATAAATTCACAAACACTACCAACTGTGTAAGGGGATGTCCAATTTTGGGTTAAAAATGCACGTGGGCATAAGAGATGTGTGCAGGAATAATATTACCAATGGTCCAAAGTCTGTGTTGCTCGAAAAGAAATGCAATATCGAATTTCAAAGATCTGGGCCTTGGAGACACAAAAATACACCTTGGTCTTCAAATTGCTAATTAATAATTGCATCCCATAAATATTCCGTTGTTTATTGAATTATTAGTGATTATAGGTGGCACTGTATAGAGGCCTACTAACTGGTCTCGGATCTCTGGTGAATACTGTAAACACAAAAATTACCTTCGGCATAAACATCAGGACATAATAGACTACTTTTAAGAACAATACGCATAATTATTGTGATGTCTATCATTATGACAACAACACCTAAACGACGGAGGAGGAGAAACACCAAGTCTTTGTGATCAACAATGTTATCATGAGCTTTCTACATTCACCATCAACTACTCATCATAACGTATTACAAACGTAGGCCCCTATGCATCGTCTGTGCTATCATCGTTGGCAGGATCGTGATAATCATTATAATTGTCGCCATTTTGAAGTCATTCTGCACAACAGAGATATGGATGCAGACCTGGCGGTAGGCTATGTATAGACACAACGACAGATAAACAGGCAAATGATACAGTGACGGATACAATCACTCATACACCCGCAGAATAACGGACTAAACTAGATAGGCCAAAATAGAAATGAGCGTATCCCGAATCACTCAGCTATAGTGCTATAAAAACGTTCAATGATTTGCAGTTAATTTGATGTTGTTTAGAAATTCAGCCAAATGATATAGCCTAATTAATTAAAGGCCTAATAGGTATACGCTCATAGGAACGATCGCTTAGATCGTACGCCAGGAGTAGGCTAGTATAAATGTGGTGCGAATCGAGTTACCATCGGACCAGAGGGGCGAAACAACTACTAAGGTGGATGTCGTCTAGGTCGGGAATTGGAAGGTGGAGGATCAGATGAAAGATCATGCGATAGACGCTGTGTTAATAGGGAATCCCAAGGCCGTAGCCAGGATTTGATTGGGGGGGGGGTTGTTTCTTCGGCAGAGAATTTCTGACGACTTTTTAGTAATCGGAAACGGCTTTCTTAATATTTTTACCTAATTTCATGTTTTTTCATTATGTGCCAGTTAATGCATTCTATTATTTTGCAAATTTTTCATTTTCGGGGGTGTTTTCATGGTTTTATTTCATGGTTTTTACATCATGTGCTAGTAAATGCATTATATTATTTTTTACATTTCCCATTTCGGGGGTGTTCAAACACCCAAAACACCCTAGCTACGGCCTTGGGGAATCCTCTCAGCCCCCCCCCCATTCCACTGTGGACATTCTTTATACAATGAAGCGCCATGCACTAATTGCCACAAATAGGCTACACTTAAGAGAGTAATAATTAGTGACCGCTTCGTGACAGATATATAATTATATCTACAGTTTTGCAACGATATTATTTAATCAGCGGTTATTTATCTTATGATGCGCAGACTACCTATATAGGCAAATATTGCCGTAATTGCTATTCGTATAATTATCATTAACTTACGTTGGTTTCTAGTACCATTGTACTCAGCCTATCATAAACCATTCTCATTCATTCCGAAAACTTATATAGCGCCTCTTCAAGAATTCTACTCAGAGGCGCTCCCAGCCCAGCCACGGCTAAAGGGATAGATCTTAAGTAACTAGTAGAAGGCAGGCAAATTATTCCGAGGTAGTGAGCGTAGCGCAAGCGGGAGCCCATTCCATGTGGACGGGCCAACACCATCTCACCATTTCGCTGTTTTCGCTGATTTAGTATCACTAACATTTTCACATTATCACCTACTATTTTATCTTACACGTTTGCTAGCGTAGAACATGCGTTATACATTGTAATAGTTGCATTTGATAATTATAATTTATAATAGTTGTTTCTCGCCTACTGCATAGAGTGTAGACTCTTGTATTTTGTTTGAATTCAGTCAAACAACCAAAATGAGCTTAAATTAATGAAAACATCGGTCTATGTACAAATGTTACTTTTATTGTCTTATATTGTACACAGTGCAAACACATACATAATTTTATATATAATTTTTTATACACATGTGCACCTGTACATGTAATACTCCGACCTTCTATCAACCTCATCGCGTCGTCCATTTCGCGCTTCAAACAGATGATACAGTGACGGATACTTCTCTAGGCTACCACTTTCTATTATATACTTTCTCTCATACTATAGAACAGCCATGGCTCAGTCTCGGTCCTTTGCCTCAATTAGTCCCTCTCTTTGGAATACGCTGACCACATCTATACTGACTATGCTCGATCTAAAAATTCTATCTGTTAAACCCTCCTCCTTATTTGCTTTTCCTAAAACCTATTTCTTCTTTTGTGGCATTGCGCATTGGGAGCAACTGTGAACGGTTTCCCCAATTCCCCCTTTCAAAGGAGCTATATAAATGTTCTAATACAATGCAATGCAATACCACATACATTATACACGCACAATGTGTGCATACGTACATGTATATGAATTAATCCCAACATACAATGTCATATATACATGTGTAAATTGTGTATACATGCAAGAATGCATGACTTGCATGTAGGTCTATAAAACACGGAAGTATGCACTAGCCAATCAAAGGCAGTAATACTGCCGCAGTATATATCGGCTCTTGATAATAATAATGCTCAATGTTTTTTGCTTTACTTTGATCAGGAGTCGTCGACGAGGAAACGGAGAAGATGATGGATATGCCGAGATGTGGACTTCCTGATGAAGTCGGAATGGCAATGGTCACGAAGAAAAGAAGACGACGAAGATATGCAGCACAAGGTCTGCATGCAACTAAAATGTATTGTGTTGTTGTTGTTGTTGTTGTTTGTATGGAGTTGACTTCTCAGGCGCAATGAAGTTACTGGAGAACATTATACTCATTGTCATCAGGTTTATTATTGTTTTCCATAAAATGCCACTATAGAAGTTAAGAACAGTGGAACAGAAAAGAGAATGAGACGAGATTTGGAAATGCACTTCACTGACGAGATTGATAAAAGTTGTCGGTCATGTTGACAAAGTGTCCAATAAGAAAGACTGAGATGCATCACATATCGGGATTCTTGTCCTCGTAACGTTAGTCCATATTATATATCCGCTTCGAAGATGCCGAAGATAAGGTAATTGATAAATTGCTGCGTGACGTACCGTACCAGGCAAGTTTCGAGCCTATGATTAGTCACCACCTGACAGAAGACCAATCCCTTTTCAGCGACGCAATTTCTCATCCGTTTTAGTCATTAACCAGAGTTGATTGATGGAGACAGACCGACCACTCTCATGACTATACGTCATCGTGGTGTCGCCACCAGCTATAAAGAATCCATGTTGATGTTGGCAAAAGTAGCAACCAATTGGAATCCATCGTTTAACTTTAACCTTTAGCAACAACTAGTTTAATCCGCTTTGCAATTAGTGGTATATAGACACTAGACAGTCAGACAGACAGAGAGTAGCATAGGAAGAGAAGGTGATAGCTAGATCAGCCGTTCGGGAAAATGGTTCTAGCTAGAGTAATCTCCAAGAGATCTACTAATTAACATCCATTTACGATGGCAGTCACGGCACGGTTTGGCTACATGTAATGTCATGTATGTATAATAATA
Organism: Lumbricus rubellus; assembly: GCA_945859605.1. Classification (NCBI taxonomy): domain Eukaryota; kingdom Metazoa; phylum Annelida; class Clitellata; order Crassiclitellata; family Lumbricidae; genus Lumbricus; species Lumbricus rubellus. The sequence continues at coordinate 30,259,553 of OX243816.1, forward strand.
ACAACCACAGACACAAATTGTGAGTCAATTAGGCACATTAATTTGGTTGAGAATTATCGCTGCTGTCGAAATAAACTCACGCCACGATCAAATTTCTTGTGCTCACATCACACTGCTGATATTTTAAAGTAAGTAATTAACCTATAATTATTCGCAGCAAAGCATAGACAAAGCATGTCATAGCAGGCCTATAATTAATGCATGGCTTGAGATGCGAAGACGCATTGGAAGTTTTTCAGAGGCTGGGCATGAAGTAGGATAAGAATCTACCGGTTCGCTTAGCAGAGGAAACATACTAGGCCTATTGTCACCCGAACACATCACCAACGACCAGTAGGCTAAACAAGACAGATCAACTCAGCCAAGATAAGAGGACGGATGATCTCATTCAATGATTCAAGAGAATTGAATATCGGTCACCGACAGCATCTGGAAACGGACAGGGCCGTTTTAAAGGAATTTTTAGAGCTGCAAAACTCCTTTTCCTTCCCATCCTCCATGGTAAATTGCTCCAATCGGAGGACAATGACCATTTATTTTTTGCTAGTTTTAACTGTACATAAGTGCTTCTACATGTACAACTGCACAAATCCATTTAGGACTGCACATTTTGTGTACAACTGCACGTTAAAAAAGCCCTACAGATCTATATAGCGCTCTCAAAAGATTATCTACTCAGGAGAGCAGAGGAAAAGAGAGAGAGAGAGAGATAAAAGATAAATATATAAATTTATGTGATTGATTGATTGAAAAGAATTAATAGCTTTTACACAGATACTACAATCTTAAGAAAAACTTTTAAAAGATTCTATTAGGCCTATTGCATAAAATCTGAATTTTAAGATCTAGTTTTCCTAAGTGACACTTTTAGTTTTCAAATCATTCGCAAGACTGCTATCACAGTCGCATGAACGGTGACCAATCGTCAGTAGATGTAATATTTGCCCTCTGGATGTCTTTTATTATTTCCTGAGGGGGGTGCTCGGTAGTACAGTGGTTAGCGCGCTGGACTGTCAACCAAGAGGTCTTTTATTATTTCCCCCCCCCTGATTCCTCCTCTTCTCCTTTAGGGTCTTTTATTATTCCCTGATGCATAATTAATTACTTAGCTATTTTTTAAGAAGCCTGATATTGAAGATAAATTAAGTTAAAATGGCGCTAAAGGATAAGCTGGGGGGGGTGTTTTCCATTGAAGAAAATATCAGCTAATAAACCAGTTAAAACCAGTTAAAAATTAAGGTCGTAAGAATACTGCCGAAAAGTCTCTAGCTAATATATTTAGTGCGATGTGCGAATAAGCGAATATCTCGAGAAAATCGGTATTGGTTACGAAAATTATGCAACTACCGGTTGAATTGTTAAACGCAGCTCCCGTTCCCCCTCCGCCCGCAATTTGCATGTAATTCGCCCCATTTCTATACAGGTAGACGTTACCAGGAGCGGTACTACTGTTACCAAATTCTATGTACGTCGAAACGAAATAGTATCCGGCTTTACCGGGAGTGAAACGGGTCAGTCCCGCACTTATGACACCATCGGTTTTGAATCTTACACTATCGAAAGTAACTCTTGTGTGAGTTTTAGCGATTAAGAATTGCCAAGTTAAAGAATGAATGCTAAGCGCGGGACCGATTGAGATAGAATCTACATACTGCTTCGTAGCTGCATCGCTGGCGTTGTTGGGTTCGTGTAGTCCTGTAATGTAAGCATCATGCATAAAGATGGACTTATACACATTTATTTTAGACGGAGGAGTGCCATCGAGTGACTTAACCATCTCTAACATGATTTCATTGTTTATTCTAAAACGAAATCCATCCATCGATTGTAATGTAATAGGATTGTTTAACGAACATTGTAGTTTATTTCGTATACTACCTAAGAAAATAGTGAATTCTTTATTTTCTCCTCTCAAGTCCTTACAACCCATTGAACGCAGACGATCGGAGCCAACGTTTAAGATTAGATCACCAGTCATGGTATCACCAGTTTTAGACACCTTCAATGTAACTTGTTCATCAACGTATTTCTTATTCGTCAAATGATTATCGTTGGACGGAGAATCGTCGTGATTCGTTATCAAATCAATGGCTTGACCCCAACTTAAGGCCTCATCCATTCCTGCTGTCAAAGGCTTCGTTGTGGGCAGTCCTTTAATTTTGTGACCACCCATTTTTAGATTTCCAGTCGCCGGATTTACCCCATCCAATCGGAGGAAACTGGCATTTATTTGACTAAGAGTAACACCTCCAGCGATTACTCTTTGTGATGAACCAACATCGGTGTGGCCGAATTTATCGACGGGCATTTCTCATATATAATAAATTTTTTAATGCAGATTAGTCATCGTATACATATAATTGCATTACCTGAATCCCTCGTGGAAGAAAATCATCCACTTGCGTTGATGTAACTCTGTAATATTGATACGCACCCGTAGGTGTAATAATATTACAAAATCTCGGAACAGCCTCTGAAGTAGTCGAAGAAGGGTATATGGGTAATGATGTAAACACTACTCCATCATTGCTAGCGTCGAAATCGAAATAAGCTACAGATACGGTTTTCATCGCAATTCTCCAAATTTTAACTGGCTCAGGACATTTAATTTGTAACCAAGCCATATCTTCACCTGAAACCCAAGCTGCTTTCACATCATCGGTGAGATTAGTGAAAGCATGGTAGGCTTTGCTTCCGGAAGAACAAGAACCAGCGCTAGCAACGAATCCTGTTACACTTACATCATCTTCCAAGGGAGGAATATACCCAACACGACACTTTTTCAGAGATTTATCGACGTAATTCTTTGTAGCAGCATCTTGAGCTGAAAGAGGATCGCTTAAATCGTTGATATTATTACTATTCATTAGGATATTTTGATAAACGTCGATTTTACGATCGTTAGACGCTCTACCGATTCTCATTATATTTTCTACACCTATTTTGCATAGAAATCCATCCGTCGATTGTAATGTAATAGGATTGTTTAACGAACATTGTAGTTTATTTCGTATACTACCTAAGAAAATAGTGAATTCTTTATTTTCTCCTCTCAAGTCCTTACAACCCATTGAACGCAGACGATCGGAGCCAACGTTTAAGAACAAGTCGCCAGCCATTGTATCACCAGTCTTAGACACCTTCGATGCATCAACGTATTTCTTATTCGTCAAATGATTATCGTTGGACGGAGAGTCATCGTGATTCGTTATCAAATCAATAGCTTGTCCCCTACTTAAAGCTTCATCCATTCCTGCTGTCGAAGTATTCGTTACTGGGAGACCTTTTATCACATGTCCATTCATTTTTAAATTTCCAGTCGGCAGATTTGCTCCATCACATCGAAGAAAATTAGCATTTATTTGACTAAGAGTTACACCTCCAGCGATTACTCTTCGTGATGTTCCTCCAGCAGCGGTGTGACCGAATTTATCGACAGGCATTATATATATATATTTATATATAATAATTTTTAATGCAAGCCGTTTATAACTTCTTGGAAATTCATTCCATCACCCACCATCTTCGTCACATACAGACACAAATGACCACAAAATACTTCGTTATCGGGTTGTATTCGCTCACTGTTATATAACACTGGACGGCGTAAATACTTTATCAGTTCCAGAGGGGGAGGAAGGCCGTAACTATCGAAATATATTTTCTCATTACCGCTCTTTAAGAAAGCGCACCAGTGCGAGCCTGTCCCATTAGAACCATCTAGATTCAATATCCCACACTCATTTCGTCCAGGTTTCTTCGGCAGCTCGTCTCTGAGAAATACTCCTCTAAAATTATTGATGTTTAGTTTCTTAGCCGCTTCGATTAGATCCACATTCGATAAAGCAATATTCGGTAGCACTACTCCACAAACATCGATTTGTTTCACGCTCATTTATTAAATATAAACATTAATTAAAAATTTTCAACGAGTAGTGACCATAAGATAACGTGCTTATACCATCTACCATTATTACCCGTTTATCGTCATCTGCAGATAATGCAACTTTATTAATTTCTTCTGTATAAATATCGTGATGATAAGATCTAATAACATTCATCGTTCGTTGTTGTTCTTTTTTAGTAAATAAGCAGTCTTTATAATCTTCGTGAGTAATAGTTTTCTGGACAACATTCTTCTTAATACCTTTACATTTCTTGTGCTCATCTCCAGCAGCCATCTTATAAGAATACAACTTTGCTCTGAGTCCAATAAATTCTTTTATCTGTTTCCCACTAGCTTCATCCTTGAACATTCCAATAACTTTTTTATTTACTCCAACCTCAATACCAGATGGATGATCTCTCGGGTATTCACTCGTGTCGAATCGAGTCTTAATATCGCCTGCGATATCTGAGTAAAAGTCTTCAGTTTTAATTTCGTATGTCAAAGAATCTGTATCGGTAAATAATAATTTAGCTCTATTTCCGCATTTATCCTTGATGTAATTGTAATGAAATTCATACATCAACGTTTTGCTCAAGTCTAATATACACATGCCAAGATATATAGGTTTATTATAGTACAATTTAGTTTTTTTCATGTGAACGGCTATTAGATTTTCATCGAAAATAGTACATCTCTCATAATTAGGTTTAGCGGCTAGTTCAATAGCCCTCTCCTCTTGACACACTAACTCTACATCAACACGATTTTCAATGTTCTCACAAGTTTTTCCAAAGACACTGTTATTCATTAACTTGAAAAAGTCTTTCTCAAAGTCATTAGTAGCTTTCGTTCTAAGAGCTGTATTTAAATCGATATACTTTTTCAACCAATCACTTTCTTCGAATAGTACACCTCTATGCACTTTTGTTATTTTCAAACCCAAGCTCTCATACAGCTTCAGATTATCGTAATGCAGCACATACTTCTTTTTATGGTTTAAGTTTGGAATTAACTTTTTGACTTTGTTAATCTCAATGCTTTCGGGGGCTAACGGAAAATCGTTATGCAGGTCGTGTAACTCTTTCGGATATTCCAAATCAACTTCCAATATGCATGGAATACTTCTCCAATTATTTAATTCATCTTCGTTCATCCATTTGAACCCGTGAGTAGGTAAATTTTTGATCATAGCCCATCCATATAGATTATTCGCATCCAGGTAAGTAATAAATGTAGAATTTTCGTTACTATTGAAATCGCTCATATATTTATTATTCGCTTTCCCGTAACGATTTGATATTGTGCTCACTCCTCCTCTCATCCCTTGCCTAAGCATCAGAATCATATCATAATCATTCAATAACTCCAATTTCACGCCTGTCAATTTTAAAGCGGCATCCCAGGCTAAACCAGGAGATGTAAAATACCATGCAGGGTCAAGCGTATAGTTCTTCATACACACATCTCTAAAGTTTTCGAAAACATCGGCAAGTAACAGAACATCCGAAACGTTGTATAAATCGTGATATTCTCTGAATGTTTTGCATCCAAATTCCTTCCATACCGTTTTTGCATGCTCGTAGTCTTCATCGCTAATATTCGAATCATTTAGCTTAGAATAGAATGCGGATTTTGGTGGTAGTTCGGTTTCATTAAAGGTAGTAAATGAATCGACGTAGTCATAAGGATATATGCCTTTTCTCAGCAAAAGATCGAGCTTTTTTCCTGTATATCGTTTCCCAATAATTTTACACTGGTCTTTGCTTAGGTTCTTCGATAAAGCATCAAGACTAGAAGCCATAAATTTAAAACTGTCAATAAAACGCAGTTGTCGCTTGACGGTAATCTCTTTTCCCTCTTTATTTACAAACTTATCAACAACGACCTCTCTGCTAAAAGATATATACTTTTCCTCGTTATTAGGTATGCAATTAATTTTCTCTCCATTATTACCTCTCAGTTTCTTAATGAACAGATGACAATCGTACCCGGAAAGATTATGAAACACTACAGGGAAAAACTTGGGGACTTTATAGTCTAAATTACAAATGTTATGAGCAGCCCCTCTAAATTTACCGCTAAGATGACAGTGATCTCTCACTCGGTCTTCGCCCAACGGTTTTTCACAGATATGGCATATAGTAGCTCCATCAAAACACTTCTTGTCCTCTTCTGTAAATATCATCTTCTTAGGGAATTTAAATTGATTATATATTTGTTTTATGTTCTCTTCTAGTTTATCTACAAATATTTGACCAACATCATCATCTTCGCTTTCAGCCGTAAACGTCACAGGATCTTGAGAATATACACTATCGTCGAAACATTTTATGTGGTAACAAAAGGAGCTAGGAATATGCTTTTGATATTTATTAGTGTACGACAACTCTGGATTTGGTTGGCATGTATCGATCGGTTTTACAAAAGACTCAAAATCTGCGTAGACTATAAACGGAACCCTCATAGAATTGTTATAATTTTTAAAACTTAACATAGTTCCTTTTTCTGGCATTTCTATTTTTTGTGCGTTATGGTGTTTGCAGTACTCATTATGGTTGTTAAGCGCTTCTGTCGTTGTGAAACCATTCATACACCTTTTACAATAGTGCGCTGAATAATGCGAATTTGCTGTTCGGAACGTCATCAATCGGTTAAAATTCTTTATCCAGCAATAATGTTTCCGTTCTCCGTTGGAAATAAGCAATAGATCTACACAAATATCGCTTTCACAGTTAGACAGATAAAGCGGATAGACATGTTTTTCGTAACCAAATATATTAACACTAATATTATTATTTCTCTCAAATTTACCTATCACATTAGCATGAGTCGCTACCGGAAACTCAATACCACTCCAATTAAGTTTTTTCGATTGTTCTTTCAAAGCTTTCGTTATTTTTTCCGGATTTTTTACAACCGGATTCAAAGCTCTAGTGATACACCATTTGAAACATTCTTCGTCGTCGTTTTTCATATTTATAATAGCCTTTTTATTAGCTAAGAAGCTGGGAAGTGGAATGTAAGAACTACCTCTTAAGGGGGTATATTTTACTGTATTTATATCTAATTTTACAACAGCTTTAAATCTCCAATTACTTCCTTGCATCTGAAAACTAGCAATAGACTCCATGATTTTATCCTTCTTTTTGCTGTATATTTCATTCAAGTCGGTTGCTTCTAAAACAACTTCAGCCCTGGAAACGAATGGTATATCCTCAGAATTAACTATTCCCGATTTCATATCTACTCGTTCCATATTACAAGTAAGAACTAAATTAGTCTTTGTCTGGCGATTGTTCGACAACAGATTTACTACCTGCGGTCTGACGAAATCAAGAAACGACGAGGCATCCATTCCATTAATTCCATCTATTTTATACTGCTTGGTGAATCCTTTAATAGCCGACGCCGTTTCTCTAATTTTAATTTTATCAAATATCCTGGAAACAGTTGACTTCAATGATTCTAGTTTTTCATTAACTGCTTTATTATCTCGTTCAGGCACATAACTAAGTAACCAATCCGCAAATTCATTTATTTTTGTCCTAACCTTATTTTTGTATTTTCTCTTAGGCGCTACTGGCTTGTACACACCAGGTGTGGGAGTAAGCGTAGGAACCTTAATGTCAGGAACCGATGAGTCGAGCAAGTGTTCAACATGGTTCATGTTTCTTAAACTACTTTTCTTTAAATCCATTTTATCTTACCACGCAAAAATATTAAAACATGTGAGATCGAAGATCCACTTATCTGTGAGATCGAAGATCCACTTATCTATCTCTCAAACACTTTAATTTCGTATCTATCTCTCCAGATATTTCCGTTATGATAAGCTATTATACCAGCACTCTGACCATACGCCTTAGCAGCTTTATACATCGATGGATACGAGGTAACAACGCCAGTCTCTCGATCTATAATATCTACTCTTCTCGGTTGTTTCCTGATACTACCCAACGTGTCATGTCGATATGACACAGACTTGTAGTCCGTCGGAAGAATATTCTTTTCAATCAGTACAGCTATCATTTGAGGTTTGTTGAGATGTGAAGTGCCTGTAACATTGTTATGCTTGGCTAACATTCTAAGCTCTGGTAGCTTCATAATATATAAGTATTCTTTAAATCAATTTTCCATACACTACACTCATTTTCTGCCCATCCGATTGGAACTGCAGCAACCTATCTGAAATTACGACAGCATACGCTTCGGTGTCGGCTGGCACTGCTGCATTGAAAAGAGCCTTAATCTGAATATCAACGACTGACGATTTCAAACGCTCGGATTGTTTGCTTACATCGAACACGAACAACGGGTATAATTCTTTATAATCAACAGGTGTTATATTGCTTTGGGTAATCAACTTATCCATACCATAGAATTTTTGACTAAAGGAGGACGCGTCTCTGTACGCTCTGGAGAATTGTTGATTAGGAAACGACAGGTTATGATCGACAGCTGGATATCTTTCTTGATTCATCATCACATAAATGTTCTTAAGATCGCAGTGATTAAATAGCGACGGATTACTTTCCTGATTACCGCTACGGTCCGTCTGAAATCCTACGATGATATATCTAGGTTTCTCCGGTGAAGTTTTTACGCTCAAACGCCAACTAAAACTTGTCGATTGAGGAACTGTTATTGTGTCGCATTGACGAGCTCTATACGCAACTGGCAACGTTAATTTCGATTCAATCGTCTTATACAACTGCATTCGTTCCATATCAGAAGGAATAACGTGTGGAATAAACCATGAAATTTTGTTTATCGCAACTTTTCCAGCAGCTGCAGCGTTATCTCGGAATATGGCATCATCGTCCGCTTTACGAACTAAAGTCAGCGTCTGTTTGAAGCCATAAATAATCTTGTCGTAATCATCGCAAAACCCGAAAATATGCTTCAACGGAACAATAAAGCTGAACATTCCTTTAGTGTTTGGTTTGCGAATGAGAAAGCTTTGTCTAGTGGCAAATCCGGGGTTGTCCGCAATAACAGCAGTCGCTCCAGTGTCTTTATACCACAGCTGATTTAAGCCTTGAGTCAGCTGAAAATCGTTTGGATACGTAAGTAAACCGAGCATCGTTGTAGCTTGACCCGGATGAAATAGCGTTTCGATTTCTTGATTAGATAACTGATAGGATATTTGACTGAATAGATACATAAGCCCATTATTCGTAAGAGCGACTAAATCGGCGTTAACGTATGCGGTGTCATCGGCTTTAATTAGTCTTCCATCGAATTGTAGATATGACTCTGCTGGGTGACTGTATAAGTCTTGTAATTCAATATTTATTCTTATTTCACCAGAACTGTTAAGATTAGTTCTCGCTACAGGTTCGTACTCGTGCCATTCGTATCGCTCGATACCTTCATCGATCAATGGTTGCTCTGTGAATCTTAGAATATCGGATTGCATTTTATTATACATATATTTTTAAATAAGAAAATAAATTTTTAGACCTAAATAAGAAAATAAACTTAAGCAAAATAAATTTAAACTGCCATTTTCAAACCACCTCCGTTTAAACGTTTTACGAGATCCTGAATTCTAATAGCTCCTCCCGTCATTTGCGGATTCGACCCGAGTAATCTAGCTAGAATGACTTTAGTTTCCTGAGTTATCGGCTGCTGAACGGTGGTTGGTGGAAGTATCTTATTGAGTAATCGTTTTCCAACGTCGATCGCCTTATCCTTAGCAACACCCCCAATCTCTTTGACTGCTGTGCTCGCAATTTGTTTGGCTGCATTCGAAGTCAGTAGTCTCTTGAGAAATCCTGCAATGGAATCGAATATTCCTGCTCCACCGACAACGTGTACTTTTTTATAACTTCTTCTCGCAACGACCAGCATTTCTATATCATCAATTTTTAAATTAGATCATCAATTTTTTATATTCATCTTTGGTTATCACGCCTTGTCTTAGTAACTCATCCGTCATACCTACAATTTCATTTCTTACACCCGTATTTCCCGCTTTGTAGCTATATATTCGCAACTCTAATTGTTTTACTAATTCATTTGGATCTGAAGGAATGGTAATTATTCCGCTTCCTGTTTTACCTCTTAACTTTATGTAATCGTCCCATATGGGTTTTATTATCTTTGCATATTTTACACTTCTAGACGATTTAGGTTTGTTTGGTTTATTTGGCTGACTCATGGCATTCGTTTTAATTAGAATCTCGGCGTATTCTTCGAGATCACGATTATCATAAATTGAACTGTTTGGACTAGCTAACGTTAACAATTCCCATAATCCTGGAGTTCCTTGATAAGTTGTGGTTCCAACTGTAATATCATTTCCTTGGATTGAGGCTTCGCTGTCACCGATGTAGAATTTTCCATCTCTTGATCTTAATCCGAATGTTGTATCCACAAGTCTTTTATCAGAAGCATATTTTTTAAGGTATTCAACTGCAATATTTCCTAATTCTAACCTTCTAATGTCTTCTACTGGGTCATCGTCATCGTACGCCTCTATAGACGGATACTGAGGAAATTGAATAGTTTTCAACGAATCTGGAAGTGCTTTTAGAGCTAGTGATGTTGCTGCAGAATTATCCTTTATTGTCGACAGCAAAGCGTTTTGTTCTTTCGAAATTGCTGATTGAGAGTCGACTATTGGTTTGTAGATTTTCGTTAATTCTCGTTGAAGCCCAAGATCGTCTATTCTCTCTGAGAGAAAGTTTTGTTTAATATTTTTTTTCGTTTTTAAAAACTCTTCGATAATAAAATCTCTTTTTGCAGGATCGCTAATTTTCAGTAGTGACATTTCTTATTATAAGTATAATGTTTAAAACGTAACGTAAAACGTAAACGTAAAACATAACGTAAAACGACACGTTATGCATCGTAGTAATTAACATAACATATGGAGTCTTTTTCGTTTATAGTAACTGGTGAATCGGAGTTGTTTTGTATTGTAATTATTATATCCTCTGCGTCCTCTAGGACAGTACCATCTTGAAGACTCAGTCTGAGTTGTTTCAACTTCTGTCTAAGAGAGACTAGACACATTCCACTGGTCATTCGGACTCCAAGGCCTACTTCTACTGTAATATTTGTCTTTGGTTCAATCGTTATCGCTTGCTGAGCAAAAATCTCATATCTGTCGCCTGCTCGTTGTCTTGCAGGAGCATGAGTGACCACTTTAGGCAACCAAATTATTGTACTCACACGAGGCTTCCGTTTGGTGATAAATTTGTGTATTGGGTGACCGTATCCAGACATTTATATAAGAGATTGTTTAAAGTAACATTCCAAGAATAGGAATATTTTTAAATGGTGAATTGGGACCAAGTATAAGACCTTCACCGCTGATATATCCTGCTCCTCTTTTCATAAACAGACCAGAACCCGTTATTGAAATACCCTTTTTCCACGGAGATAGAAAAAGACCTTCCCCAGCAGGTCGTATCTTACAGCATATTCCTCCTTTCTTAACGTAGAGCACGCCAGATCCACTTATCGAAGATCCACTTATCGGATGTGAGATCGAAGATCCACTAATTTTATCGACAATTTTGGAACCAGCTGCAGAACCCAATCCTGTTAAGGCTCCTGTGGCTAAACTCGGGAGAACACTAGACAGTAGAAACTTTCCAGCTGTTGCTAAGAACGGTAGAATAGCACCAATAAACCCGCCTTCGACTCTCGCATTGTCTTCTAATTGCTTTTTACCCATTTTAATTGTCACTCCAGTTCCATTCTGATACGCTTTAGTTAACTTGTTGATTTGCCTCTGGTTTAGAGCTAATACATGCTCACCAGTTATGTCTCCATGAGAAAGTCTTATACTCACTCCAGTTCCTACTTGAGCAGCTCGTTTAATCTTCTCTTTTTGCCCTTCAGAAATATTAACTTTGACCTTAGCGTAAGCGCTCATCTTATATTAAATATAAACTTTAAATTAAACCTCTCTTATGTGAAATCGTATCGACAATTCCTCACCTCTTAAATTAATTAGTTTTTCATTTTGGTCTATTAGTTTTGTTTCCATCGATGAAATAGAGTATAGCGTTATTGGAAGATATACGAGATTGTGAGGAGATTCGATTATCTTGTAACCAGGCCCGACCGATGGAAAGAAAGAATAAATTATGTTCTCCGTAGTTCCGTTAGCATACGATGATCCTATTATATCACTCGTAACTCGTAAACTATTCACGCTGTTTACTTCGACTATGTGCTCGGATTCGTTATATCCTTCGGAGTATACACGACTCTGAAATCCTAGAACGGTGCTAATTGAATTTGGTACTCTAAAATCAATTTTATAGTTCTCATCAATTTCCAAAACAGCCTTCAAAGTATTGTTATTTGGTCGCAACTTTATACATTGACCATGACCTTCTTCCTTTAAAATTCTCTGTATGTATTCGTTTAAGTCATCGATTTCATAGCAACCGGTTGGAATGTCTAAATCTTTCCACGTTACACCGTTATCTGACGAATATACGAATTTATTATTTGTTTCGTCTATATTAGGAAAACTGTAGTACGTTTCAAGATTAACAAGGGCCATTTCATACGTTTTACTTTTGTCCAGTTCGATTAGTGGATTAAATTTCGTTCGAATTCGTGTGCTCCTTTCGCTCAACAAAATGCAAAAGGATTCTTTAGCCTCTGTGTTGCGTGCAATCGTTTGAGTATTAGATAAAATCTCGTCAAGAAGGGTTTCCATTTTAGATAGCTATTTTTAAACCTAGAATATAAAATCTTAAATTTTGTTATCATTTTATTATTGCTTTTATTTAATGTAAAATGTATCTAATCCAGATCTGTACTTGCCCTTATTTGTTTTACTAGTAAGGTCTATAACCACAAAACCATGCGTTTCATCCCACGCAGTTTTGCATAGTTTTCGAAATTCTTCGATAGTCATATCATCTACGCCTATATGATCGCTGTAGATATGATTAATATTTTTTAAGTCTTGAGGGAATAGACAAATAAAGTTAGCATTCTCTCTTATAGTTTGTCTAGGCAGCTTGAAATAATTTTGTGCTAGGTAAAAGCAGTCTACATTACTATGCCTACCTCTTATATAATAGGATTCGCATTTATTTTGTCGCTCTAACTGTAAATCATCAAAAATCATGAGATTCTTCTTATCTCGACTTAAGTCTCGTGGATCTGGAACATCTTCAGAGGTTTCAAAGAACTTGCATTCTATATCCGATTTTTTTGCCATGTTTTTAGACATCTCCTCGACAACAGCAGTCGGTGATACATTTAATTTCATTATCTCATCGCGATTATCAAAAAGTCTTATAATTGCTTCCTTTGGTAATTTCTCTTCGAATGCTTTCTTAAGTATCTTATATTCTGGTTGGAAAAGAGATTTGCCGAAGATATGCAGGTTATCGTAGTCTAACCAACCAGGTCTCAGTAATAAATTAAGTAGTAATATTGTCTTGCCGCATTGAGACTTACCGACGATCAAACCTCTGATGCTTCTTGGTAGGAGAGGACTGTTAAAGCGTTTACTTGATTCTTCATTCCACGATAGGTCTTGGACTTCCATTTTAATTATATTATATTAAAATGGAGCACAGCTCGTATTGCGTAAAATGTAAACGAAAAACTGAGTGTAGAGATATTCAACGAGTTGTTAGTAAAAATGGCAGACCTATGATTAGAGGTATATGCGTTGAATGTGGCGCTAGAAAAACTCAGTTTACTAAAATGTCTACTACAGTACAAGGTGGTGATTTGGTATCAGCTCTCAATTCTGCTACTTCTAATATTAAACTTCCATGGGCAAAGTACCCGGGTGAAATGCATCTTCCAGGACATTCTTTTACGGGTCCAGGTACTCGATTGGATTTGCGTTTAAATCCTGATGGGACGCCAAAAGATTGGAGTAAACCAGTAGACAGAGTTGATGCAGCGGCTTATCGTCATGACTTAGCTTATGCTAAACATACTGATACAGCAGGGAGAAACGTCGCTGACAGAGCTATGATAGATGAATTAAATAATATACCTAATCCTTCTTTCCGCGAACGAGTTGAACGATCTATAGTTAAACCAATATTATCGACGAAGACCCATTTTGGAATGGGGTTGAAAAAAAAGCTCTTAGATGGACAGACCAACTTGCTGACGAATTGCATAAACCTATAGTCAGGAAGTTCAGGAAGCGAGTTGTTTATGTTCAGGGAGTGGACAAAATTTGGGCGGCTGACTTGATTGACATGCAGGCTTATGCTAAATTTAATTCTGGTGTGAAATATTTGTTAAGCGTCATCGATATATTTTCCAAATATGGATGGGTTGTTCCGATAAAAGATAAAACTGGGAAATCTGTGGCAGATGCTTTCGTTAAAATATTTAATACGAGTAAAAGAAGGGGTGAAAAACTTTGGGTCGATAAGGGAACAGAATTCTATAATAAACAGGTAAAATCACTAGGTATGCAGTTGTACTCAACTGAGAATGAAGAGAAATCTTGTATCGTAGAAAGATTTAATAGAACAGTAAAAGAGAAAATGTTTAAGTATTTTACAGCAAATTCAACTCAGAGATATATCGATGTTTTAGATAATATGGTTAATTTATACAACAACACAAGACATTCTTCCATTAAAATGACTCCTGTTAAAGCGAGCATCAAAGCAAACGAGTGGGTTGTGTGGATGAATTTATACGGCGATGCTGTACCTGAAACTGGTAAACCTAAATTTTCAGTCGGAGATAGAGTAAGAATTTCTAAGAAGAAAAAGACATTCGAGAAAGGTTTTACTCAAAGGTGGACACAGGAGGTTTTTACAATAACACAAATCCAATACACAGACCCAATAACGTATAAAATATCTGATTATAATGGAGAACAAATACAAGGGACATTTTATGAGCCTGAGCTACAATCGACGACGCAAGATACATTTAAAATAGAAAAGATTATAAGAAAGCGTGGAAATCGGTCTTTGGTTAAATGGTTAGGCTATGATGATTCATTCAATTCATGGGTTGATAATAGGGATTTGATATCATTGTGAATTTAACTGATTTATGATTTAATTTTAGAAGCCTTTCCCTTGTCTGCTAGAACTTGGGTTTTTCTTGAGTTTTTTTCAGCACAAAAAGATCTTGGGTTCTTTCTGCGAACTTGTGAAAACTTGGTGTTTTTGTGCTTCCGAACCGGAAATTTTAGGACATTTCTGAAGATTTATATCAATTTATTGACAAAAAAAAGTTGAAAAAAAAAGTTGAAAAAAAAAGTTGAAAAAAAATTAGAAAAAAAGTTAGAAAAAAAGTTAGAAAAAAAGTTAGAAAAAAAGTTAGAAAAAAAATTAGAAAAAAAAGTTAGAAAAAAAAGTTTGAAAAAAAGTTAGAAAAAAAGTTAGAAAAAAGTTAGAAAAAAAAGTTAGAAAAAAAAGTTAGAAAAAAAAGTTAGAAAAAAAGTTAGAAAAAAAAGTTAGAAAAAAAAGTTAGAAAAAAAAGTTAGAAAAAGTCAGAAAAAAAAGTTAGAAAAAAAATTAGAAAAAAAGTTAGAAAAATGATATATAATATATATATATATAGACTTTTCTGGGGACTTTTTGGTCATCAACTTTTTGGTCGGGGGGACATCAACGCCACCATGGAATGTGTGGAATGCATCGACTAACACGAAGTCGCTGCTTATCGATTATACAGTAGGCTTATGTATGGTAACACGTGCAACTAGCCTACACAGTCCGTGGACATCAACGCCACCATGGAATGTGTGGAATGCATCGACTAACACGGACAAATACACGGACAAACACGTAGTCGCTGCATATCGATTATACAGTAGGCTTATGTATGGTAACACGTGCAACTAGCCTACACAGTCCGTGGACATCAACGCCACCATGGAATGTGTGGAATGCATCGACTAACACGGGCAAATACACAGACAAACACGAAGTCGCTGCATATCGATTATCTAACAGTAGGCTTATGTATGGTAACACGTGCAACTAGCCTACACAGTCCGTGGACATCAACGCCACCATGGAATGTGTGGAATGCAAGGAATGCAACGACAAAGTTTAACTGGTTTATTAGCTGATATTTTCTTCAATGGAAAACACCCCCCCCCCAGCTTATCCTTTAGCGCCATTTTAACTTAATTTATCTTCAATATCAGGCTTCTTAAAAAATAGCTAAGTAATTAATTATGCATCAGGGAATAATAAAAGACCCTAAAGGAGAAGAGGAGGAATCAGGGGGGGGGGGGGGGAAAAAAAAAAAGACCTCTTGGTTGACAGTCCAGCGCGCTAACCACTGTACTACCGAGCACCCCCCTCAGGAAATAATAAAAGACATCCAGAGGGCAAATATTACATCTACTATCGTCAACGCAATCGTTAAATAAATTTGTAGCTAAGAAATTGACCAAATGCAAAATAAACGCCATGATTGTGTAAATAAAAGATTTAATTGATTGATTGATTGATTGATTGATTGATTGATTGATTGATTGATTGATTGATTGATTGATTGATTGATTGATTGATTGATTGATTGATTGATTGATTGATCGTGCTTTGGTATTGTCAACCTGTAGGAGCCAGATGGTCTAAGACTAAGCTGACTTACCGCATCAACAACTACACTCCGGATCTACAGCAGGCCGTTACGGATTCTGAAATACAAACAGCTTTCAAGGTTCATAAAGCATTAATTTTAGTAAAACAGAGCATAACAGAATAGAGTTATAGCCTAGTAGGTTACTGAAGCACACTCCTTGAAATCGAGATCGAATGAAACTGTTGGAACAGATAATAGGCACGAAAGTGATTAACAATAACAGTTACTGGTAGGCAATTATGGTAACAAACAGAATGAGTTATTCAGATTTCAACAGGAACAGCAATGAACAATAGTGTTGAAAAATTAAGGAAACCTTCTCAGGCCTGGTCCAGTGAACTGACCCTCCGTGATTTTAAGTTAGGCTGCAGGAGCTTGATTAAAGTAAGTAAGACAAAAACTAGAGCCATAGAAAATTTTATATGACGAAATTTAATGGAAAAGTAAGTTATGCTAAAAAATGTCCAGAAGTAAAAATCCTAAGTGGCGTTTTTTTTTGCAATAGCGCTGGAGTGACGTTTCACCTTTGACCTTCACCAGGGTCACAGATAAATCGGCCACAGTCGATATAGATATAAACTTCGGCAGCAAAGACCACGGAGATAAATATGCCTTCGATGGGAGGGGTAAAGTGCTGGCTCACGCCTTCTACCCGTCCAACGGGGATGCGCATTTTGACGAGGACGAGGAGTGGACTTCAAACGTCAATTCAGGTATAAAATTATTTTATTTGCCATCCTTTTTGACGGAATACTTCAATTCATTTATACAATAATTATTGGTGATTGTGAAATGTTGACAGCCAATTGATAGAAGTACGCGCGCATCTCGTACTCTCTTAGTCTCTTACGCACTGGACCAGCTTTCTTTTTTCTGCAGCGAAATCTATTAGGCCTATAACTTTAGACAGCTACGAAGATCAGTTTTAAGTTTTAACAGTTCAGGAAATGTATTTCGTTCGTCTTAGCACACACTTTGTTCGGTAATTCTTCTACATTTCACTCACGAAATGAGAGCTCATCGACCGACTCTATAACTAGATGAACAATAAGTTCGGCTATTCACAATTAACGCTTAAATCTTTTTAGATACTCACACATTTAGACAGATCACGCAAAATACCAGGTTGATAACTATTAATTTTATAGCCTACACACCTGCCTACATTAATTACTCGGTAATTAGTCTAACAAGATTTTTTTAAATAAAACTTGTATATCGCAGCATCGAGTTATCAATTTGCTGCTGGCTGTTTGACAATTTCGCTATGGGTTAAAATACATGTTCAATTCAACAGGTACGAATTTCCTTGCGGTTGCAATTCATGAGTTTGGCCATTCATTGGGACTCGATCATTCTGACGTCAAGGAATCCATCATGGCTCCGTTTTATCGAGGCTACAAACCTGATGTCCAGCTCCACTCTGACGACATCGCTGGCATTCAGTACATTTATGGTACGTGTATTGAAGCAATAATTATTAGCCTAAGGCCCTAAGCCATCGGCACCTGCAAAATAATTTATTATTATGAAGTCATTGAAACTATAAGCTACATCTATTATGAGTAATTCATAGCAATGAAATCTACACATATTAAATAAAGAAGAAAGTTCCAAGAATGCCCCAGACAACAGCTTTCACCAATAACCAGTGTTTAATCTATAGGCCTACATGTGTAGGCGTCTCTGGGGAAGTCCACACGAATGACATCCCCAGAAAAATTCGAGAGCTGGTCTTTACATGTATAGCCTACATGTATAGGCTATATGTAAAATTCTCCCATGGCAGAAAGATAAGATATACATGATATAGCCTACGGCATAGGCCTACACGTACATGTATATATGTAAAATTTGGCCAGCAGAAAAAGTACAATAGCGTCGCAATGATGTAGGCTACAAAAAGGTCAAACATTTTAAGGCATGGAGTCTAATACCGAGATTTGTTATATGCCTGCCTTATTGTCAGACATGGCGTCCTAAATACCCAGAGAATCTACAGCTTCCAGAAGCCTTCCCGATTCGGGTTGTCTAGAAAACAGATGGCAAAATAATTATGGCCTTAACGACTGTTTAGGGAACTAATCAAACTTTACGGAGTAACGTGACTGTGAAGTTCTTTATATTCATGCTGAACGTTGAGAGCCAATCGTCTTTTTGTCCTGTCGTCAGTTTTAAGAACTGCATTGAATGAATCTTTTATGGAACTGGAATAATAATTTTTTGGGAAATTACATTCTCCAGATCTTACTAAGCGACGCAATTCTAACGAGTACTCACCGTTCGTTGCACATCAATGGATTTCACCATTGCAGACACACTAAAATACCGATTAATTGTAAGCCTAACTGGTTTTTAATGACATTTCCAGGTAGCATGATGCAGCGACAGGTCGAGACGACCAGACGCCCCTCACCAACAGATCAATCCCCCGTTCCAAGTTTCACAACACTTATGCCACCATCCGGTCACGCCATCTGCAGAGAGCCAACGGTCGATGCTATATTCGCAGTCAATGAAGATGTCTACGTTTTCAAGGGTCTGTACTTTTGCGAAGGGGTCAGGAATTAAATATTGTATGTCAAATATAATGAATGCGTAGCAGTAGAGTTACTGTAGACCACTGGTTTTATGTAAAGAAATAATCATGGGTAGGCCTAATCCGCTGCTGAAGATGATGATGATGCTGCTGCTGCTGCTGATGATGATGATGATGATGATGATGATGGTGATGGTGATGGTGATGGTGATGATGATGATGGCGAGGGTGATGATGATGATGATGATGATGATGATGATGATGATGATGATGATGATGATGATGATGAGGAGGAGGAGGATGATGATGATGACGATGACGATGATGATAATGATGATGATGATATGGAGGAGGAGGATGATATGGAAGAGGAGGAGGAGGATATGGAGGATGAGGGTCATTATGACGATTAGGTTGGTGACAATGTTGAATACCTTATTCTTAATTCATGATGCATTTGTGATACAGGTGCCGAATACTATATGGGTCATCGTGGTCGCTTTCTGTCACCTGCGCGACCAATCAGCGCTGATTGGCCAGGTCTACCTGCCAACATCGACACGGCCGTCTACCTGGACGGTTCCATCGTATTCTTTCAGGTAAGCTACACTGTGCAACGCGGAAGACTACCATGACACCACATGATTATGCAAATAATTATACATCCTTTTGGGTTTTTAATCGGAGAAGATCAGGACTTATAAATCTCAATCTGCACTTTAAATTATCTAGTGTATCCTGTCAGCCTTGAAATCATTGGGTTTTCTATAGTTTCCTTATATTTATTTTCTTCCACCTGCTGAATAACTCCAATGATCCTGACGTGACCTGCTGAAATTGTACAGCTGGCGCCGCCACTATAATTGAAATACAACCATGCCACTTTGTACGTGAATTTCATGCACAGTAGTTTCTTCTAAATGCTTAAAGTACAGTAGTAACTTAGTAGGATATAGCACATTATATATTTCCTTTTCTTTCGAAGAGGCGTGCGTTAAAGCCGACCGCGCTTTATTTGTCGCTGTTTTGGCTAGAGCCGTTAGACTTACACATTTCTTTGTGGCCCACCCTGTACATTCGATAAAGAACAAGATAATTTTTAGCAGATGGATTAATATCACAGACGCATACAGATCGAATGTTTTCTCATTTTATTTCAAGGGCCAGCAATGTTGGCGCTACAGCACTTCTCGTCAGCCGATTGGAACCAATCCTCAGCAAATC
Organism: Lumbricus rubellus; assembly: GCA_945859605.1. NCBI lineage: Eukaryota > Metazoa > Annelida > Clitellata > Crassiclitellata > Lumbricidae > Lumbricus > Lumbricus rubellus. The sequence goes on from OX243816.1 coordinate 30,279,772, forward strand.
TCTACCGTATTCCCTCGAATTCCGAGCAACCTAGACGCTGCTTTCGTCTGGAGCGGAAACGGAAAACTCTATTTCATCAAGGGTAAACAAATCTTATAGTATAGCTACACATGAATGAATAGTTATACAAAGGTTTTCAATGATCACCTCCAGTCATTCGACAGCAAGTATTTCAGTGCTATCAACCAAGGAAACCTCTTTCTCAACTACCTCTGGTAGTCTTTAATAAACTGTATACTTGAATCATTCAGTTCTACTACTAACTGACTTATCAATTTGTAACATAGCCTCTCGGTTGTGTAAAAGGTATAAGCTTAGTTCTCTATTTAATCATTTATTGCAAATGCTTTCGCTTTTTAAATTTGTTCTTTTCTTATTGTATTCCTAATCTATTATATTTTATCGTTGTTATTATTTTTTATTCGTCACATGAGCTGAACTTTTAAGGTGAAGTTGAAATCTTCGCCAACAGAAAAAGTTGCTAGATTACGTTTTCAGAAAATGTCTGTAGACTAATGAGTTGGAGAGTAAATCATACAAGGTTGATGCAAGGCGCTATATAGTCTAAATGCTCCTATTTCAATAATACATGTATATTGCACGGTAATCAAAAAGACATGCATGATCAGAAAAAAAGAGGCCTATAATATGGCGAGAATGGGTTTATCATTCGTGGTAATGTTCTGCAGTTAAGTCACCGAAAACTGGAATTTTATGGATAGGCATTAAACAGACGACATCCGTTTTACTTCCTCGTTTTTGACGTGCTTGTGCTCTGCATCTACCCCTTGGATATCTTTCATCAATAGTTTTTATCAGAGTTGTCATTAAATACTGATGTCGTTAAATCTATGCTATGCATAGTGAAAACCTACATACGAACATTTAATCAACAGGTGACAAATATTATCGAGTGACGAAAAGCCGATGGTTCAACAATAATTATCGTCTGGACTCTGCGTATCCACAACCTCTTCGCATCTGGAAAGGACTTCCGTCAAAGATAGACGCAGCGTTCAACTACACGAACGGCAGAACCTACTTCTTTTCCGGATCCAACTTCTATCGTTACAATGACGTTAGCTTCAAGGTAAATTTGTTGTCAGCTACAACTTAGTTCTTACAAGTAATTCAGTAAGATAAGGTGAATTCTTATTCATTAAGATCCATCGGGTCTTTCTTGAAGTAAAAGGTTTGTATTCTATTTCTCAGTTAGTTGCTTTTTGGATGTACTCGCTCTTTATAGGCTTTTTTCTGTTTCTGACCACTGGGCATTGGTAGCCTATAGTCTTGATCAAACCATACAGCAATTCAAATTAATCACGAGGCTTCAGATGTAAACTAAGTCGCGAATAAAGTAGGCTAATTCAGTGACGTTTCTGGTCCGTACGGCTGCAAATTGAAACGAGAAGAAGAAACCGCACAAGTCTACTAAGAGATATGTAACGCTGAACTATTTGTTGAGTGCTACAGAGTAACAGAGAGGTTCCTAACTGACGCTTTTGTAACTTCCATGCGGTCGGAACATCCCAACCAGTAAGTTGCTGTAATGAGATGATTATGCAAGAGATTATTTAACCAGTCCTTGACTGAACAGGAAGTTGGTGGATCAATATCTGGCCATTTCGGGTTTGCTTACTTTCTGCGATTCTTGGCCTAAAACTTAGAGCACCCGATTGTCCTTAAGTCCATTTCATCACTGTTAAATTTAAGTTGAAATCTGCTTGCATTTGCTTGGAAAATGCCATTCATCTGTCAACCGTCATTCACTTATTCTGTCACACTTCCTACTTCCGTGCATTTCCTGATATTGTTTTACCTATAGCCTATAAAAAATTATCTCAGTTTAGACGTGGTCTTCGTTTGCCCAGTTTGGAAAACATCTCTAAAAGGCAGAGGAGGATCTTGTAAAGTGTGCGAATAGCATTAAATTGAGTGTGTGTTTGTGTGTGCGCGCGTGCGTGTGTGTATGCGTGTATGTATGTGTGTGTGTTTTTCAACTGCGCTAAGATGGATGACGTGACGTTAGGTCAATGAGAAATTTTCTTTTCATCCACTATCCTCACAAGTCCACTGTCAAAAGGACTCTTCCCTACATGGTTGCAGACATTGAAATATCTACTACAATTTGTTAGGTCTGATGAATAACAATTTATGGTTGTTTGTATACTTCTCTAAGGTTGATGCTGGTTATCCACAACCTACAGCAACTTACTGGTTGGGATGTTCCGACCGCATGGAGTCCGGAACAAAAGCTCCCGGGGCAGACATGATGAACAAAGAATGGATGGCTGGCGGAGACCAATTCTTGACGGGTGGCGTTAGGCTACCAACCTATTCAGTGCTTCTTTCTATCATTGCATTGCTGACTGCTATATACTTAAATCGAGATTAAACTCTGTGCGTTTGCCACAGTGGGCCCTGAGATTAAGTCGAGATTAAGCTCTGTACGTTTGCCACAGTTGGCCCTGAGATTAATTCGAGATTAAGTTTTGTGCATTTGCCACAGTATGGACTGTTATTAGCATACAAGCAGACTTTTTAATCGCTCTGTGAACGGTAGAACTTTAAAGCCTTTTTGTATATAATTATTATAATTATGCTATATGACAATTATGACATAGTTTTCCGTTTCAATCAACTACCCACTTATTTTTTTGGCTCTCGGATCCAAGAAGCAAGTAGGCCTATGACAGGCAGACTAGTTCAAAGATAATTTCCGAACGCTCTGACCTACAATATTCCCCCCCACCGTATCCATGTTAGCCCGCGGAACACTGTTTGAAGACCTCTGCTATAATTATACTATGTGCATGTAACATAACTGATTGCTCAACTATTTAATGATAATGTTTTAATTAGCCATTGGAGTTTCTTATTTATATGCGTTTTATGTGTATGTAGCATAATAGCATAATCGAACTATCAACGTGAGTTTTAGTGTTGCCAACGCTCCACAGCTGCAGTCGACTTCTTGTTTATGGGTCATTTCAAGTTACAAATACAATCAGTGATTGTTTCAGCAGAATGAACATCCATAGTGTCCGATGGCACCGTGATTGATACAACCTGCATGTAGTTATCGCTTTTTTTCTTGGGTGCTATTTCTAATTTGCCTTAGCCGTTTTAGTCCTAGTCACAGAAGTTGCTACGACTAGGCCTACTATAACGAAGTATTAAAACCAATTACTACACATAATACTTTGTTTTAATTGTTGTTAAATTTTTGAGAGACGATCTGAAGCACTAACAGTGAAAGTCAATGTGAGGTTCCAGCGTAGCCCTATAAGTCAGGCCAGTCAATTATTTATTGGTCTACAAACGACGATCTAGGCCTAGGTCTATATGCGAGTTAATAAGTCGTCTGTTAATGTTCGCAATTAGTAGTAATTATTGAAGTTGTTGATTCATATACCAGCACCTAATTATATGCGTGGCACCGTGAAATTAAGTTGCTGTTCCAGCTTAGCACGTGAATAGGCCTACACGGGCCACGCAGACACTTGGGCTGATATAGAATTTTTTGTTTTTTAGTCTTTCGCCCCCCCCCCCCCCAATTTTTTTTCATTTTTATAAAAAGCCGTGGCAACTCCGGTTACTTGATATCTGATGACAATTTTCAGTCATGTACTACTTTTTCTTTTTCTCACCTTTTCGCGCTCGCTGCGGTGATTGAAAGCTTGTTGATGGGGGGGGGGCGTCCTGTGCAAATCTCTGAATAGGGGTATAGTCCGATTGACCCTCCCTGGATCCGCCTCTGCACAGTCAGCTGATGAGTGGCTCGTTAGCTTGCGTAGATTGAGTGACGGACCCGATGTACTTTAGACTGTTAATAATAATTATAATTAGGCTTACTAGTTTGGCAATGTGTACATTGTACAACTCCCTCAGTTGCAATCCACTGTTAGTAGAACTCATTCGGTCTCGTGACTTTCGTCACTGGAGCTGATTGCAACAGCCAGGCCCTTAAGGGCTCGAGTTAAATAAGCCTAGTACCAGCGAATTTACTGATCACGTTGAAGCTGATAAATGTTTGAGACATGTTCTTGAGAAATTCTTTGGTAATAGACACAGTTAATACTACACTTGACAGAACATAGGCCGAAGAAGTAGTGTCAATACGAAAGTAATTAGCATTAATTTATAGTAAGCACTAGCAATCAGAAACCAATGGTACACTCACTCCACTGCAGCTTAGGGATGGGGCCAACAGTCACTTCAATCCCGCAGTTAATCGTAATCATAATCGCCTAACTTCTAAAGCGATGCTCGAAAGCCAATTAAGATACTCTGTCGATTCAGCAGAACATTGGTCACCGATCTGTCAACTTCTAGTAATAATTATAACTACTAGATTATCCTATAATTATTATTATTGTTAAATAATTTCGTAAGGCCCGCAGCGTCACACCCTCATGAGCATCTGAGGCGCAGATAGTCAGCGGCTAGAGTAAGATGCAGTTAGAGATCCATGTGCTTGAAAGCCAAGGATAGCCTATATAGCGAGTGTTGAGCCGATTTTTGAATGAATGAATGAATGAATGAATGAATATATGAGCTTTTAAGCGACAGTGGAAGCCGATTCCATTCCTCGTGTGCAGAGGCATGGAATGCACAAGGAGGAACGCACTGTATAGGGTTACTGCGAGGGTTTTTACGGTATCTGATAGGGGGAACACAGCAGTGCCAGCGAGGTCTATGCTAGAGGTGAAGGGAAAGAACGCAGACGCTGGCGTGACCGGAACAAATTGCCTATATAAGACGTGATTAGGTTTATGGCCAAGACATAGCCCACATACATGTATGTAAACGGCACTCCTCAAGTTTAAGTTTACCAAACTGATCCTGCGAAGATTATTAATCATCAACATGGGCGCCCGCAGAAATTTTTGCAGGGGGGCAAAACACAATGGTCAAGGTCATTTTTTTAGCAAGAGCTTGAAAATGCAAAGCAGAAAATAAGGAACACGGTTATAATTCACAGAGGTTTCTATATTTTGTCGATTTCTCAGTTTCGCGTTGTGTATAATTAGTAACATTATCGCTTTAGTTCGAATTTTTTAAAACCAAAAAGCATCTTAGTAGTTAAAAATATAAAATAGATTTTCTCCAAGGGAAAGTGCTCCCTCTTGCCCCTATGTGCAGGTGCCCATGATCATCAACAACATCTATAGGCCCTGGTAATTATGATTAATTATAATTGAACAGAGACTACTTAATTCTAAAGTGATAATGTACTTTATTCAACTTAAATTCGTCCATTCCCAATGCGCCATGTAATTTTGACGAATACTTTCTTTTCTATTGGAATCTAATTCTGCTCGCTGCAATCAAATTTGCCAGCTGCAGCGGCAGACGTAAATGTACGTTTTCAGTCGGCGCTGATACAGCATAGGGCCTACTAATTCTATTAAGGCGAACTCTACAATTACATTAATGTACCATAATAACATGTACATTGTACATTGTACAATACACAAACAGCCACTCATATTATTGAAAGGTCAATGAGGTCGCTAGTCTTCTCAACAGGATCTGCAATAAAATTTAGGTCCTTTACAATTAGCCTATACATGTCGACTTTTCTTAATCTATGTCAAGACGTTAAAAACGCATCCATTGCATATTATTTTCCGACGATATCATCGCAGATTCCTATGAAGTCCTTCTTGAAATGGTGAATGACTAGTACAAATAGTCGCAGGTTGGTTCAAATTTAATAACAAAACATCACTTACTTTTAATAAACTTTCTACTCGGCATAATCCTTATGAAAGATATGAATCGTGCTCGAACTGATGTGAGACATCAAATTTACTCATCAATTTAATATTCTAAAGGTCGTAGTGTATTGTACTGTAGGCCTATTTGCGACAATTTCTATATATCGTCGGTACCACATTTTACACACACACACACTATCAAAGTCGGCATTCAGCGCTAGAGTTCAACAGAGGGTACACTTTAAACTGTTTTTAACAGTACACAAGCTTTTTGTCTCCTGCATGCCTTTGGGTGGTGAAAGACTAAGTAAGTAAGAAGCAGAAACTTCAACCATCGCCAATTTACGACCTGCACCAACCGAAAATCAGAATGATACAATGAAACACATCCTGAATTGAACTTAATGCACTTCTGTATTTCGGCGACTAATCTAATATGATCAAATCAAATAGATTAATAATAATTAATCTGACTTCTACAGCGCCACTATCATGGCGGTCAAGAATAAAACCCTTCCACTGCAATGGTCGTCAAAAATCGTAATGCCTTGGAGATATAATCACATATGACAGGAACACTAACATTCAGTCGGCGATGATTCACAAATAAGTTTAAGTCGATGAGTTACAAGTAAGTTTAAGTATAGACCTGTGAGTCATTAGTAAGATTAAGCTGATGTGTCGTAACCTGTCATTAGTTAGCTTAAGCTTATGTGTCGTAACCTGAGCTACAGTCTCCAATGGCAACAGAATAAAAAGTTCTCGTTATGCAACCCTTATGAACTGCTCTGACCTATCTACTCTTATAAGTGCAGTTCGAGTTAGTGCGTTTGCTAGAAACTATAACTCTTCTCATTAGATGTCAATATTTTTTATACCTTGCCCTGAAGAACTTAGAAAGAAGGCGTTACGACCGACCACAATATCCCGTTATAAAATTATAATCTATTAATTGGCGGATGAGTTAGAAGCAATCAAGCATGTCGGTGCGTCCCAGAATGACGTCGTAAAGTTTGTACTAAGGACTTCATCGTAAAATAAGGTCAATGTTTCTACGACAGGAAAGAGATAACTGACGCAAGCAAACACTGTATCCTCTTTAAGATAATCTCTTCTGCAAACTCATGATAAGCATCTAGAAGAAGAAGAAGGAATAGGCGGAATGATGTCAGATGACAAAGTCATAATGTCATATAGTGAGTCATAATGTCATATACCCATGAATACACGCACTGTAGCACGTACGCTTCAGGCTAACCACTTGAACCGTAACACTCAGCCAAAATTTAATGGTAACACTCTTCGGAATTATATTAAGGGATAGGACAGTATAAATCGTAGAACTATTCAGAAGGGAAAGAGGCAAATAGACAAATGTTTTGAAAGACGCGGTCTGATTTTCCTAGCCCCCCCCCCCACCCCCAGATCGACTCAGCCATTTCTCCCCTAGAGGAGCTGTGAAATTAATGATTGGACGCCGAGCATGCTGCAAAAACGTTTGTTCAATATGATCCGTGTTTCAATGTTTCAATATAACGGTTATAACCTATGTTTGTCATTGACCTTGTCAATAACACGAAACACGAATATTATAATTTTTCTTGTAATTATAATAATAATAATTATTATTTTTACGCGAGATAGGCCTACCTCAGATCCCTCAAAAAAATTCCGCACACGTAAAAAATTATTTTGTTGCTATTATTACGACAAAATTATAACAATAATACTAATGATGATGACGATAATAATAATTATTATTATTGTTATTGTTATTGCTATTAGTTCTAGATAGATTTTTAAAATAGATTTTATAGATCAATTTTAGTTTGCTTATGGTGGCCGGTGTCACGTGATATTCGATCCCTTTAAAGCTATCCGGGGGATGAATTAATCTATCCCCATATATAATATGCCGGTGTAGACTATCCGGGGGATAAACCGTTCTATCCCCTTTATTGAAAATGCGTATAATTGAAAATTTTATGTTGTAATCAAAATTTGAAGTGCCTCTATTTTTTTTACAGTTCTAAGTGTCTTAAACAATGTTCAGAGCAAGGCAACTCGAATTTACTTAGTGGCTCTAAGTGTTCTTATGCGTTCTGAATGTTCTGAATGCTCCTCTAAAACCAAAGCAAGCAAAATTATCTAGTAAGAACAACATATCTGATTGGTCAAAACAAAGCAGAAGTCAATTTCAACTTCTCTTCATTGGGGAGGGGATACCATTAATACGGAAGAAAACTCTATTGCGTGACACCGGCCATGGCCCCGGGTATAGCTCAGACAAGATGCCTTGGTAAAAATAAATAAATAATATATTTAGCAATTAATTTGTGATTATTATATATTATCGTTATTGTTATTATTATTATTTATGCCTCGAGATATTTAGGATTCCTCAGGGACTTATATATTAATTAAGAACAGAATAAAAACATCTAAACATCGTCATCCTAATCGTCATCGTCATCGTCATCATCACAATTACTGGTGCTTGTGGTAGGCCTACTGGTAGTCTGGTACTAATACTGTACTGCTATCATTAAGCCTATTGTGTGTAATCAGAGCGCCAATGACGAAACCTCATTCGATGACGCCTATAGTAATAAATTGTGAGACGCGACTTATAATATATGATAGTCTATTAGTTCTAGATACTTATATATGATAGTCAGACTTATATAATTATGATAGTCAGTATCCGTTAAGGAGGCTCGAACCCGTACTGTCTGCATAACAGGTCGATCGCTCTATATATATAACCAGTCTGCCACCAGTCACAGCAGTCTTGATAGAAATATTTTGGAAAACGTTTTTGATCAGAATGTGATTAGATGTGAAAAATGTAGAGTAACGCCGTGCTAAGGCAGCGAAAGCAAGTTCGCATTTGTAAGAATAATATTACGTGACTAGTTTAGGAATGACAAACCATAGTTCGCAATTAATTATTGGTCAGGCCTGAAAAACAAGATCATACTATGACTGCATGTCTGGGTCTATATTGTATGGTGAGCATACGCGAGGTTCCAAAAAGCGCTATAGGCCTATATTTTATGCTTAGATCAGAGGTTCTCAACCTTTTCCAGCTCGCGACACACTTAAACATGGAATGAAATTTCGCGACACAACATGCGATTGTCTTATTATGTCAATCGCTTTAGACTAAAATTAAATTAGGCCTAGTATGTCAAAGTTAAAATAGCTTCTATATTTTAAATTATTGAAAATTTTAATGAATGAAAATGTTGACACTGAATACTTTCTAGTTTATAATAACTTTAAAAGCCTAAATTACACTGATCATTTGCGCGTCATCCGCAAAAATATTTCATGTAGACCTACATAATTATGTATGTAGGGATTGTGGGGTGCTTAAGATTGCGATAAAACGGAATAGAATCAATAGATAAATAGAGTGCAAAGAATTTTCATAGTCCACAACCGTCAAACTGCTGAAGAAAGCAAGTCATTGTAATGCAAGAACGACGGGTTATGCTCTGAGAATTCGCGACACACCAATTCTGTGCGACACACCAGCGACACACCAGTTTTACGCGACACACCACCGGTCTATTCGCGACACACCAGTGTGTCGCGACACACCGGTTGAGAACCTCTGGCTTAGATGATGCTTTGCCTGACAAAATAAAAGAGCGTAGTTAAACGACTGTCGGATGATCATCATAATTATAGGTCAACATCCTAGTGAATGAGGTTCCAAGAACCATGGCCTATATAGCCTACTATATAGGAGTATATCCTGATACGACAACGGTGCCTATTACATGTACATGTACGTGCGTTTCCTGTTGCAACACGTGATGTTCATACAAGGGCAGGAGTGCCTTAGCCTACAGCCCTACACGACACGAATACTAAGAGTTAGGTTACGGTTAATATTCCAAGACAATGCTAATAAGCTAGAACTGGCAGTGATTAATCGTTCTTAATCATTGCCTGACGTAATCAGTCATCACGAACTAAACTATAAACTGTATCGACAACCTATATAAGAATGCTTCTTCGCATCCACAACTCAGAATTACAACAACGAACGCATCGTATCGAAATAGCTTACGTGTGTGTTAGGTTTTAGTTGGATAAGCTGTTGAACGTCAACAGTCTACCTCATTTTAATGTGCAACTACGGACCATATCAGTCAGTTTAGGTTTATTGATTTACTTCTGTTTTCTAAAAGAAAGTTCGATCTGTGTTAAGTGAATTATTTTCAACCTGTCTTTCAATCGGTTCGCAAAATTGGTCTGAACCCGATTATTCTACGAAGAGTTGCTGAGCCAAGCGAGTCCAATATAAAAAGTTCGATAATAACTGTCGTAAGTAGCCTACCAGTCGTGTCTAATTTAACCTCAATAAGACACTGCTTGATAGAGTATCATACTCACAATCCGGTTTTTATTTCATAGTCTATTCACATTTTTCAGTAGCCAAACGTTGTATTGAAGCTTAATTATCGAATTACGTTTGATATGAAAAAATTGCAGCATGGACTACAGGCTTCCCAATCAAAAGAAAAAGGCCAGGTTATCGGTTGTCCCATGCAGACGTAGACGCAATGAAAATGATATTTTGCTATTCGAAGTTTATATACTTCATATTATTTATAAACCTGCGTCAACATTTCAGGTGCAAGTTCTAGTGGATAGAGGCAATGTTTCGAAGATGTGAAGCGGTTGCGCAATTTAAAATTTCTATTAGAAAATAGCAGAAATATGAAGTAGGACAGGGAAGGGTAGGAGGATCGGGAAGGCTGAAAAGTAATTTAATTGTGCAACAGTTACTGTAGGCTATTGCTACACTTCACACATCACATATATAATTGCTAACCGAACTATTTAGTGATTCACTATCAGAACATAGGCCATGGAACAGGCTCTGAACAAGTGCTAACGTTTGGGTTAAAGTTCGTTTAACTTTGTCGCGAACAGGTTCGTCTAAATCAAGAAGAGATCGCACGAAGAAAGCCGGAAGAATCCGAATAATTAACTGCATAAACCGAATAAATTGATGCTGCTACAAGATGCTTTGGCTTAAGCGATCAAAGTTGGAGAAAGCAGCGCTTTGTCCATTGATGTTGGTCACTCTATTCGTCTGCCTCTCTCCGTTGACGTCATCTGCGGCAGGAAGTGCGTCAAGGGCGTCTACGAGGAGAGAACAGGAGGTAAGAAAGAATATCGTCCGTAAAGCTTATATAGATCAAATGTCAGGATGTGCGTTTACATGCATGGGCGGAGTTTATCAGAGGCTGCAGGGGGGCTAAGCCCCCAAGAAGGCCCAGATTCTGTTTTTTACCATGAAAATAATATCCTTTTCCTGGGTTAGCCCGCCCAAGAAAGCCCATACTCGATAATTTCTTTGGGAAAAATAGCTCTTTTCACGAACGATAAAACAGAGAACAACTGTCATATGCATTTAACTCAACGAAAGTAGATGTGAACATGATATAAAGGAGCCTCAAGACTTGACACCGGAAATCCAAAAAAAACTCTGACATCCGCTGGAATGAAATAGAAGATAAATCGCCATAATTTTAAGTTCGTATAGCCGACCTATACATATATTAGTCACACTATTGGTCGGGTGCCTTATGAGGGCATCATTGTAGATAAGTAGTAGTTCATAATAATACGAGCACTCGGCTTTAAGAAAGATAACTTTCGAATATTGTCGTTTTTCAGGATTATCTCCGACGTTTTGCCTACATGGGATCCTCAAGTCCTGATCCTCGACTGTCCTCTCTGACGAATCCGGAAGATGCTTTTCGCATGGCTGTCAGGAAATTCCAGAGAATGGCGCGAATAAACATTACGGGTGGGTGAAGTGGTAAAAAATAACATGTCGTCCAATTAAATCTGAGTCACATATAGGCGTGAAATTAATTTGGTCATCTATTAATAGCGCATGAATGCACGGACATTCGTGACTATGCTCATCAAAATGAAATCACACAATAGCACAATCACAAGTAATGTATGTGTGTCTGTCTGTCCGTCTATTTGTTTGCATATGTGTTTGTCTCTGTCTGGTTACAAATATTGCTGTATTGCAATGTGGTCGAGATAATTACAAGACGCACAACGAGGCCTACATAATGTCATCATAATTACTATAACGTGTCACCCTAACACTGGTTATGGCACTGCAGGTTCGGTTGATGCTGATACGAAGAAGATGATGGAGATGCCAAGATGCGGAGTTCCAGATGAAGTTGGAATGACTTCTGCTGTGCGGCGACGTAGAAGATACCTCGCACAAGGTTAGCCTACGAACTGTACTGGCTTCCCAGCCACCTCTAGCACGCGCTCGTTGTTAAAATAATTATGTGTAAGCTTAATTAAGGAAGAATGTTTCTTCTAGTAATAGGCTACTCTAACATCATTAAGGCGTTTTTTTATCTCCATTCTTAGGTAAGTCTTACTTGGAAAAATAAAATATAAGAATATTCAGTAAATGTACATGTATATTAATCTTGTATTGTCTTGCTTGACACGCTACAAGGTAGCCTATGGTCTTTCATTTCGTTTAGGAAGCAAATGGCCGAGGACTAGATTGACATATCGCATCAACAACTACACTCCGGATCTCCCTCAAGAAGTGACTGCCTCAGAAATACGAACAGCTTTCAAGGTTAGAGAAATTCTCTAATTCTCTTCACGAATACGTGTATATACTTAGGGTCTATTCTAGTTCCAATCACGTCATTATTGTCATCAAACTCATCATCACCATAACTATCACTATTACCAACATCAAAGTCGTCGTCGTTGTCGTCATCGTCATCGTCGTCGTCGTCGTCGTCATCATCATCATCATCATCATCATCATCATCATCATCATCATCATCATCATCATCATCGCACCATCATCACCACCGTAAACGAACACCATTGTCATCAGTGCAATGTTCGACCTTAGTTGTAATGTAGACATACGTAAATCGACACAATTCGACCTAATCTATAATGCTTCTTCTACTTCTTTCGGTCTCTGTTTTCAAGCATTATAAAAATAAACTAAAGTACTTTTTATATATGTGTAGGTTATAATGGGGATTTTAAAAATAAGTTTATGGGAATGCCTCCTCCCCGTCTGAGTGAGATATATGCTTGAGCGGTTCTAGGACAAAATGGTAGCGGACAAAATGGTACGGACAAAATGGTATGGACAAAATGGTATTGGGACAAAATGGTATTGGACAAAATGGTACGGACAAAATGGCACGGACAAAATGGTATGGACAAAATGGTATGGGACAAAATGGTACTATGACAAAATGGTACGGACAAAATGGTACGGACAAAATGGTATGGACAAAATGGTAGCGGATAAAATGGTACTAGGACAAAATGGTACGGACAAAATGGCGCGGACAAAATGGTATGGACAAAATGGTATGGACAAAATGGCACGGACAAAATGGTATGGACAAAATGGTACTTAGAGACAATGATATCAGACGGAGTACGGAGAAAGTGGCACGGATAAAATGTAAATGGGATTGAATTGTTCGACATTGTTCTCATTTTGGTGTATACAATATACCGTAGCTTATGACATAGGCCTAACGACCGCAAAACTGGGCTGACGCTACCCTACCATATAGGTCGCGGCAAAGAAATATTTGAACCGAATTTGTTTTGCCTGTGACCTACCAAAGTTTGTCGGAATGTTCTACATCTTCTTTATTTCTCTTAGGGCCTGCTTGATGATCTGTGAATCCCACGACTCTGATGCTACCTGCTCCGATTTTCACCTTGCTTAATTTAGAGTTGAATAATTCGCTCAGGGTTTATATCACGGTTGCACTACAACTGGTCCACCAACAACAGTAGGCCTACTGGTCCCCCAGACAACTCGTCCAACGACAACTCGTCCACCGAAATGGAAGCCGGATTAATGAGAAAGCGATTGAGAAATGAAAGGTGGATGAAGGCCCCTCATTTATGAAATAGAGGCTGGATTTATGAAAAGACTTTTATGGTTTTATAGCCTAATTGGAAGCTGGATTGATGATTTTCATTCATGTAGCCTACTTCAACATGCATCCAGCTTCTATTTCAGATCTAAAAACACCTTGATCCAGCTTCCATTTCTGAAACGTTATTTCATCAATCCAGCTTCTATTTCCCCTGCTAAAGAACCTTAATCTAGCTTCTATTTCCCAAGCGTTCTGTTGAGAAGTTCAGCTTCTATTTCACCTGTAAAAGAGCCCTCATCCAGATTCCATTTTTCAAACGTTTCTCATCAATCCAGCTTCTATTTCAGCTGCAAAAAACCATCGACTAAAAAAATTCCCAGAGAACATTTTGTCGTTAACCATTTGACGATGAATCAATATTTCGTGGACGAGTGTAGGACATTAGCTCCCCCGGACAAAAGCCCCCCCGGAAATAAGCCCCCCGGACATTAGCACCCCCGGACAAAAGCCCCCCGACTTTGCCTAGGACATTAGCACTCCCCGGACAAAAGCCCCCTCTGGTGGAAATCATAGAATAGTGCCGTAACTGATAACTTGTCACTGGCATTCGCATGCATACGAAAGTTCTTAGTGTCATTTAGGTCCTAATTGTGTCAGTAGGCCTATAGACTTATATTTGAAATGAACCACCGGGAATGGTATGTATACAGGCCTATACAGTCTATTTGTTTAGTGTTCTGCAATCAAGGTTTGTTAACGTTAGTTAGGCTACGTCTCAGCTTCGTATAGACTTATTAGCGTCGTGTCAATTCAAAATTAGAATCAATACATTAGAGAAATGAACGACTGCAGGTAATTGTATACGGTAAGTAGGCTTAGGCCTACTCGTTAGTGTCAGTTTTGGCTACAACGAAGGTTTGTTAACGTCAGTTAGCTACGTCTGATTTAACAATTTTTGGACTTATAATTTTTACATTTATGAGAGACTTTACACAATGAGTTGTTCTACAATTAATGCCTTTAAATGTTTTATTATATGCATATTAAACCTTCAACTAACTTAGAAATATTCTCACAATGTTAAACTAATGTGCAATGTATGACTGGGGAGGGCTAATGTCCTACCTCGGGGGCTTTTGTCCGGGGGGGCTAATGTCCGGGGGCTAATGTCCGTGGGGGTCTTAGTCCGGGGGGGGTTAATGTCCGTTCCCCTTCGTGGACCAGATGTCGTTGAACCAGTTGTCGGTGGACCAGTTGTCGGTGGACCAGTTGTCGGTGGACCAGTTGTCGGTGGACCAGTTGTCGTGACACCTTATTACACGGACCTTCGCAAGGTCCACTCTTTTGAGACCCTTCTGTTAGCATCATATAATTTAATAAATAACGTCACGGTATATTATTAGAGTTCGTGTAATACACTTATCTAAATAGCAACTAAAAACTCTTATTATTTGGTAAAATGTTTTGGGTAGTCACTTATGGGTTGAGATACCCGCTCGGGAGATGTCTAGATTGAACACTGAATTCGTAACCCGATTTCCGACTCAATCTGTCAGTCTCAGATAATTATCTATAGAGTTTTGCATTCGTGTCTTCTATGTGCAATGTGCATGTGGTTCATTTTTTACTTTTATTAGTTTAGTAGTACACTGCTGCCTGCGGCAATAGGTCGCCACAGCCCACCACCCCCCCCTGTTGCGTGGGGCACTAGGCACGAGCCTCGAGTGTCTGGACCATAAAACGGCTTAGCTTGCGCCCCATGTCACACTATTTTAAACCCTTCTGATTAGGATATATACACCGTGACTCAAAAAAAAGTAAGCCAAATTGTTTTGCGTATATCTCTAATACCTGATGACATATGATGCTACAATTTTCCAAATATTTAGAGAAGTGGACCAAGAATATGATTCCAAAATTTCATGAAATAAAGTTGAACGGATAAAAAGATATGAATATTTAAACTTCATATACCGAAATTGCAGTTTACAAGCAATTTTCTGTCAGATTCAATAAAAAGTAAGCCAAACAATTTTTTTACATCTCTGATGTCTGATGAGTAATCATAAAAAGTTTTCCAGATATTTAGGAAATTGAACCAAGAATAGGATTCCAAAATTTCATGTCATAAATGTGAAGGGATAGAAGGATATAGATATTTCAACTTCATCACCCGAAATTTCAGTTTTCAGCAAGTCTGTTATTGTGTAGACTTCATTTCTCCCACATTATGGCCTCCGAACAGTCCAGATTTGAATCCTGTCGACTATAAAATGTGGAGCGTGATGCAAGATCGAGCCTACCAGACAACAATCCATGATATAAACGATCTGAAGCAACGCTTGTTGGAAGTGCGGGATGGCCTGAACCAGAGGATAATCGACGTTGCTGTTGCCATTGCAATGGCGCCAGCGCTCTCAGGCTTGCGTGCAAGCAGGAGCGGGACATTTTGAGCATCTTATTTAATTAAATTATCAAACCATACTGTTGGGGTCATATTGGTAGTTCAATTCTCTACATATCTGGAAAATTTTAGAATGATTAATCATCAGGCATTGGAGATAATAGGGAAAAAGTTTATTGAATCTGACAGAAAATTGCTTGTAAACTGCAATTTCGGTATATGAAGTTTAAATATTCATATCTTTTTATCCGTTCAACTTTATTTCATGAAATTTTGGAATCATATTCTTGGTCCACTTCTATAAATATTTGGAAAATTTGAGCTTGATATGTCTTCAGGTGTTAGAGATATATGCAAAACAATTTGGCTTACTTTTTTTTGAGTCACGGTGTATATATA
The DNA here is from genome assembly GCA_945859605.1 of Lumbricus rubellus. NCBI lineage: Eukaryota > Metazoa > Annelida > Clitellata > Crassiclitellata > Lumbricidae > Lumbricus > Lumbricus rubellus. The sequence continues at coordinate 30,296,238 of OX243816.1, forward strand.
TATAATTAATAATTAGGCCTATAGAGAGAGAGAGAGAGAGAGAGGGAGGGAGAGATAGAGAGAGATAGAGAGAGAATAGTTAATGAGTTGGTTTTTTTGAAGGGCCGCAACACAGATTTTTTAAATGTATGAAATGTTTTAAGTCTAAGAATCTTTACCTCCAAGTACCATTTTGTCCATACCATTTTGTCCGTGCCATTTTGTCCATACCATTTTGTCCGTGCCATTTTGTCCATACCATTTTGTCCGTACCATTTTGTCCGTACCATTTTGTCCTAGTACCATTTTGTCCCATACCATTTTGTCCATACCATTTTGTCCGTGCCATTTTGTCCGTACCATTTTGTCCAATACCATTTTGTCCCAATACTATTTTGTCCATACCATTTTGTCCGTACCATTTTGTCCGCTACCATTTTGTCCGGTCACCGCTTGAGCTTATGATGTTCTCAGGCTTTGCATTTCCATTAATTAATAGCGTGTGGCCCTATGTTATTCTGCTATTTTTGTGTACCACCTCATATTCAACTTAACCTTATTTTTAATGTGTTATTGGTGTCTCCTTATCTTGATGGAATTTTGATTCTCCACATTTACCTATGCAAGATTTAAGTTTGTAAATGAGCCAGCCGAGTTTAAGCGGGTCTTTTAGACCTTTGTCGGCTGACTCATTGACCTGCACTAATATTAAATTTATAACAATTATTTCCTTGTTGAAGTTTTGTTGTTGTTAATGTCTGTTTCTGTTACGTGATTATTGATGTGACATTGCAAGTCAATAAATGAACAAATGAATAAATGAAGCAGGTTGAACGTATGTCCAAACAACGCCACGCATCACTAACCTAATTCAGCGTTCTATAATCCACGTTAGGCAGAATAGTGCAAGCATTGTGTTTTTACCTCTTTAATAACATAATAATTATCTCCTTTTTCATAGACCTGGAGTGATGTCTCACCGTTGACCTTCACCGAGGTCACCTCCACATACGATAAGGTTGACATCGACATAAGGTTTGTCCGGTGGAACCACGGAGATGGTGCCAACTTTGACGGACCGGGTGGCATTCTGGCGCACGCATTCTTTCCACAGTTCTATGGCGATATGCACTTTGATGAAGACGAGAGATGGACATCGAAATCATACACAGGTACAAGCCGCTAGTTAATCTTACACATGCAGGAAGACCTATAGTTAATCATGCACGGTGCAGGCCTAGATAATCATACACTGCAGGTATAAGTTAGACGTAACTTATCTCTACACTTCCATTATCACTGTCTGTCAGTCTGTCTCATCAGGATTCTCTTTCATTCATTCATTCATTCATTCATTCAGAGCATTTATATAGCGCCTCTTCAAGAAACTACTCAAAGGCGCTCCCAGCCCAACCACGACCAAAGAAAAAAGACTTGAGAGACTTGTAGAACGATCGTAGAACCTCTTCTTGTCAACTCCACCACACAGGATTTCAACTTTAAATAAAAGTCTCTCCTCTTCGACAATTCATACCATTTTTCATCCAATCATCCGCCTTCCGAACTTTCTTATCATCGATGAATTGCTCGCCTTATGAGCTGCTCTGCCTCCAGGTCTCCTCATATTTCTGATTCCTCTGTTGGCTCTGATATTTCAGTTGACATATTAAATTGGATAGCGCTCGTGAATAAGCTGTTGCTCTTTGCTTTGCTTCAGAGTAGCGCTTCGGAAATTTCTACTATATGAGTTTTCGATCAATCCGTGTAGAAAGGAAACTTTCCGAAAAGACACAAATTCCGCAAAATATTTCTTGGACAACATAGGCCTACATGTAGGCCAACATTGAAGATTGTATTAGAAAGGCAGAGATGCCTGCTGTGGTAATTGCTGCAGGTTTTGGCATTAGCATTGCCGTGTGTTCTGATGCCATTAGGAGCCAATGGTTGAATGGATAATGCCTTCGCTTGAGTGACCGCCATGCAAACACGTGACACCAAATGATGATGCTCCTATTTAGCTTGCGATCATATACCATTATTATAATAGTTAATGAAAATTGCCTTAGGGTGACTGACCTATATATCTTACTCAAATCCTATCTCCCTCTAGTTCTAGTGTGTCTGGGTTATTTTTTTCAGATATTGCCTTATATCGTCTTGCCTTGCTTGCCTACCTTACTTGATAGCACAACAATGCAACCATTGTCACGTAAACTTATACTATTATCAATGAAAACTTATACTATTATTTTGTCTGAATCCAACAGGTACCAACCTCTTGCAGGTGGCAATCCATGAGTTGGGTCATTCCTTAGGTCTGAGTCACTCTGACGTTGAGGCATCCATCATGGCTCCTTTCTATTCCAGCTACAATCCTTACATTAGGTTACACAGTGACGACATCGCTGGCATCAGATACTTATACGGTCAGTATTCTGTGTATAATATATATACTAAATATCAATGGGTTATTTCACCCTTTAACTTTTCTGTATGGTTTCTTTCATGACCAATTTAAACTGTTCTAGCAATACAGGCCTATACAGTGTTTCATTTTCTTTTTAATTCTCCAAGGTCGCTTAGCGCTGTGTTTTGTACAATGAGTACACCAATGGTGCACACAAAATTAATACTTTTACAATTTAATATGAATAGCAGAACTCTATTTTAATTGATAATTTTTAAATGATTTAGAGGGTAAGTCTATAGGCCTACTATTTAGGCCTACTATAAAAACTATACTTTGTTTGAATCTAAATTCCAAGTTCAGTAACTTCAAAGAAACGCACTGTTGATAAGTGAACTCCTTATAATAATTTCGTGTCCGAGATGTCGCATTAGCAGTATAGAGGATGACAGACAAACTAACAGCAGGTGCTGTTAAGTCCGTGTTTCTTGTCACATAGTAGGAATGCATTCTCCAATTGCAAGGGTTGTGTCGAATAGGCGCACTTTTGAGATCACCCTTCTATACCTTATGAAGCTTAGGCCTATAGCAAGGATCTCTTTGGATTGTGTTAAGCATTTTTAATAGATAGGCCTACTATAATGATCATTTCATTTTTCTCAGGTATAATAGGCCTTCTGTGAAAAGTTAATGCTGGGTCTGAGTAAATGAACGAATTTGGCGAATTTTGTCTCAAGCAAATGCAATACAATTACAATAAAATAAAGATTTTCGTTTATTTCCCCGGGGTACTTTAGGTCCGAGAAGAGACGTTCCTACGGTTACTCAATCGCCTCCCCGTCGAACAACCATTCGCCATCAGACACCTTTGGAAATCTGCAGCGATGCAACAATAGACGCCATCTTTGCAGTTAGAAACGATGTCTACGTTTTCAAAGGTTAGCCATCACTACATAGAATTAAATATACTAAAGTTGGTGAGTAGGAATGTTCTTTATTGGACTACCAGCAAACGCACAGACGTTTACAGCAGAAATAAATCAGATAAACATTTAAAATGCAATTGCATACAACATTCTCACAATAACACTTCGTTTGGCAAAGATACCAACTATAGGGTTAGATTATGTGGCATGGGTCGAGTACTGCTTGGAGTAAACTTATTGGAGGTAGAAGGCTGGGAGAGATGTAATGTAACTAACCACACTTGTAAGAAAGTGCCACTTTTCAAATAATTAAGCGAAGATAATTAGGTTGCAGCATTACTAAACTATAATACAAAATCACTCTCAGAGTTAATCTACGATTCATTAATAACTTTGCAGGCGATCGTTACTACGTGCTCGACACGGAAGGCATCCTGTCTGGTTATCCAAAGAAGATCAGCGACGACTGGCCTGGCCTCCCGAACAACATCGACACCGCTGTCTATTGGAAACCAGACAGCTTACCAGAGGGGTCGTCTGGATTCGTCTACTTCTTCAAGGTATGCGATCGCAAAGAAGTAAAATATCAAATGATTATCATGAGCGTTTGAAGATGAGTCACTGTCATACAGTTTGGTCATTGCTGGTTGGAACTATAGTTCTGATATAGCATATGATATACCGGCACATTAAAATTTGTGGGCCTATGTAACACGTGATCTGCGCATTTTCCCGGTTAACAAAAAATCTGTCAGAATTTGCTCATGTAAGCCTATTCGACTATAATTATGAGATATATATATATAGTTTTTACTTGAAGGAGCGCTATATAAATGTCCGGATGAATACTGCGCTGACTTCCTGCCAATATAAAGTGTAGCCTACAGTTCATTTTTATTAAGAACTTAAGAACGGTGCTTTGCGATATCAATTCACAGGATGACAAATACTGGCTCTTCGACAGTCTGCGAAGGCCACAGGGAACCAACCCACAACTGATATCGAGAAGATTTCCAAGACTTCCGAGTAACTTAGACGCCGCCTTTGTCTGGAGCGGGAATGAAAAGCTTTACTTTATCAAAGGTATATAGCTTTGCTTTAAAAGGAGCAGTTTTGCTTTATTACAGATAACAGCCTTATTTGATCGAAATCAGCATTTCATTTATTTGGGACGTTGTTTTGCAACATGACTCAAATGAGTTTTATTTATAGTTTATTCCAACCATCTATACAGGACTGTAGCCAATATTTCAATTAATATTGACAGTTTGCGCAGTCCTTTTTGTTCTTCTTTCTTATAGGCCTACTAATAGCTTAGCTTAGATTAAACACACGTAGTTCAGTCAATCTAAGGGTTGGATTTTCATGAGAAGCTAAACTAAATGGTTGCAAAATTGGATGCCAGATTCAAGCATTATTTATTATTTTGGTTATTAATCATAATAATTGTCATTTATCTGTTTGTTTTCCTCTTTGTTTTTGTCGTATTTAGCCTACTTGATTTTCACTTATTCAATAGACACTTCCGCTATAAGCTTTAGATAATTTTAGTTCGGCAGAATGATGTCAGTTGAGGTTAACAGACTAATGCTCATCGCCAACTTAGGAATAATCGGTTAATCATTAGGCCTACTACACGTTGATGCTCGAAAAATGTTGGTAAAATGACTAAAATGTAACTAAATACTAACAATCTAAGACGAACAATTAGAAGAGTAGGCTAATAGTATAATCGTAATTGTCTAATAGATATCCTGTGTTAGCCTGTTAGGCGATTGATTAATTGATTGGTTGATTATGGCTTTAACAGGAGAGTCTTATTATCGGATGGGCAGTACAGGTATAGAGCGCGACTATCCTAGAAGTATGTCTGTATGGAGAGGACTACCATCAAAGATCGATGCTGCATTCCGATATACTAACGACCGAACTTATTTCTTCAGTGGAACCGACTACTACCGTCTAAACGATATTAAAATCGAGGTATATTATTTCTATATAATATTATTATTTCTATGTTAAAACAAATGTAATTGTCACTATGGACACACATAAAATCTGCAACCAAACCTTTGACGTGTTCTCCACAGCTATCCGAGTGACGACTTTTTCTAGATAGAATTTACATTTGAGCATCCTGTAGCGAGTTCTAATAGTATGACTCTTTTGATTTGAACGATCGTCAAGTGAGGCCTCTTGAGTCTTGATATAATTTTTATGACAATAATACCTCTGTAAAATATACATCACTGTATAGGTAGCTTAATTGTTAAAAGAAAGTTAATTAGCCTATAGCCTATACGCATGCATGTTGGATATAATTATTTGAGCATTTATTTTATATATATACCACCTCTCTAAAGCAATGCCGCTTGACCATGCAACAAATGCAAGACAACGCTACTTAATTAGGCGGATATCTTTGTGCAGTTTGAGACCATTTCAGACATTGTCATGTTGATAGGATTAGGATTGATCTGGCGCGGTGTAAATTAGTCTAAACGAGTCATGGTGTTCATGCAATCTTGTTAAAAATGTTTAATACACATTTCTTGCTACTCAGCAGCGATAGCAGAAACAGCATTGGAATCTGCACAATGCTCACATAATTTATTACAACTTTGGAAAAACGATTGTACTTTCAAGACCGCCCACTTCATAATTATGATCCATATTTGCTAATTTGCAATCACTCATTTAAAATTGTCTGTTCTAGGTTGACGAAGGATATCCTAGATCAACGGCTAAAGTGTGGCTTGGCTGCTCCGATCGGCTCATGATGCAATCGGCAAATGCACCGAGACTAGGAAGTCCGGAAACGGACAGCGGTGAACAGTTCATGATGGCCACTGGCGTTCAATTACCAACTGCTACCGGTCTTATAGCAGTCGCTGCCATGTTGGTTTCGCTCTTATCGCGGTAAAGAGAAATTCACTGCAATTGGTCGCTCCACTGGGTTCACTGAATCAATTTGAACAATCTACGTATACTATTTAATGACTTGAGATCTCAGGTCTATTGATTAAAGATGAATAAAAATGTAAAAGTTGCGACCGGTTACATTGAGCCGAACTAATTGTGTCCCACTTGAAGCTAACGTTAGCAAAATAATTGTCAAAGACGTGTGTTGAAATTGTGACAGGACTAACATTGTTATCTCCGCCACAGGACACCTCTTGGAGATGCCCTGTGCCTGTCCCAAGCCAGGATAAAGGAGGAGGGTTCTGCGTTGGGCTTGCAACCCATCCAGGTAAAAAAAACACCTTGCGCAACAGAAACAACGCAGAAAATTCATTCCGTTGCCCGATGTGCAGAGCTGCACGGGAAGGACTAGGGTCTAAGGTCTAAGGTCCTAACACTGTTGAGATTAATATTAAAAGTTAAGTTTTGTTGCTTTTATGCATTCAATTACTCTTTTGCCATTTGACGATGTATCGAGTTAAGTTTTATATTTGAACAAAAAGTAGGCCTCCCATTTTTAGTTTATTTTACATGTTTGTTGCATTATTAGTTTTGCAACTCAGATTTGTCCCGCTGTGCAGTTTTATGAAAAGAATAATTTATAGACCTATTGGAGAGAGGAGATTTATTTAACGTATGATGTTCTCGGATAGACATTATACGGCAGAATTTGTCATAACCATGCTGATGTAGGCGCGTAGGCTATTTCGCCTCTGAGTAGAGATCTTGAAGGGGCGCTATATAAAATTATGTGATTGATTGATTGTGTGAATAGTGAAATTAGACACTGGGTAATAGAAAGTTGTCGCATACATATGATTTTTGGAGGTTGATCAGTAGGACTATACATGTAGAATTGTCTCATTGCAAGATAATTTTTTTTATTAAAACCTGATAAAGATTTGCAAATCCATTGATTTGTAATAGATTTGTAGTAGATTTTATACAAATTTTCGTGCAGCTAGATTGATGACGACCGAGATTATACGCTCCACTGAAGCGATATAAACTTTTATGATTGTTTATACTTTATTGCTTTTCTATAAGAACATCTGTTTACATGATGCCACTGTTTTTATAGCAATTTTATGTATTATATTATTGTGGTTATGCGATTGTTAATTATATATCATTGTATATTATAACGACATCACAATACATTTGATTACATATTTTGAAAAATTATCACATCGTTGCGTTTCTTCTTGTATTCTGATGTGAAAGTTGAAGAGAAGGCCATCGATTGTCTATATACATGAAAGTAGGCAGTAGGCCTAGTAGTCGTTTTTTATTGACAGAGCATCAGCATAAAAAATCACAATTTAACAGCAGTCCGTACAAACTCAAAATCTTAAAGTGATTGATGCAGTGGTCAAATGACTTCCTCATTTAGTTTATTCAATAGATTTGTATAACGCAAGAATTGAAACACTGTCCAACTCAGTTAAATGCTAAAAGTCCGTTAACTCTTAGTCTGAGCAACCTTTAAAATGATATAAATGTGAAAATTAGACAGCCGATTGTCTGACTATCAAATAATTTATTCAACCAATTTCTTAGGCTGAGTTAATTAGGCAGACCAGTTCATTTACGTCGGTATTCAAGAGACGCTCTTTTTAATTAACAATATCAAGATACAGAAAACAGACGTTCATAAGAGACTTTAGCGGCCGTGGAGCTGCTGCGGAACAAGCACCGCCGTACGAAAATCGAGAAGTACGCGTTGCTACCATCATCACACTTCTTTGTTCCCATTGACTTGGAAACACTGGGGTCCATCAACTCTGCCGGGCTCAGTTTTATCCACGAGGTTGGCCAGCGTCTCTCAGTCGTCTCTGGAGAGGCACGAGAGGTGACCTTTCTCTTCCAGCGCTTTTCCATCTGTATTCGGCGCTACAATGACATCGCATTTCACTTAGGCCTACATTGTTGCGGAGGACGAAGCCTGATTTCCCAAACACTCAAAAACAGCGCCAAGCATAATTTTTTGAAATCACGAGGGATCCTAGGTACCTCGGGTAAATAAAATAAATATAAAAATATTAATAATAGGCTTAATAATAATTTTTCATTAATGAAGCACCTGCAAATAGAACACAGCCTGCAATGCACACATTGCACAGCGCTAATTGCCTACAAAGCCTGTTCGCGCAACGGGGCTCGAGCTCGTTATCTCTCGCTCTCCATGCATGCCAGCATGTTAACCAATGCGCTACTGCCCCCCCCCCCCCGAATGGTAAATATTTGCTGGCTAACTTAGCCCGAATAGGATATTTGTCCTCATGTAGGGCTATGGCCTACTTTGATTTCCACGACTGTAATGGATACATGTCTTTTTTCAATACGTTGGTCAAGCCTGTAACTTATAATTGCTCAAAAAACTCTTCTAGTAGAGGAGGAAGAGAGATCTGTGACTCATCTTCGGAGCCTGAAGCGATTCGCAGGTCTACATGCGCACTTAGACCTATACTATATCTTGCAGAACTATTAGGTGATTCAGTATCAGAGCATAGGCCATGGGACAGCCTCTGAACAAGTGCCAGATAAGCGTTTGCGTAAAGTAGGCCTAGTTTACTTAATTTGGCCAAGAACAGATTCGTCTAATTCAAAAAGAGATCGACCAAAGAAAGCCGGAAGAATCCAAATAAACAATCGACTGATTAATCCGAATCGACTGACGCCATTGCAAGATGCTTTGGCTCAATCGATCACAATTGGAGAAAGCAGCGTTGTGTCCGTTGATGGTGGTACAGGTGTTAGTCACTCTATTCGTCTGCCTCTCTCTGTTGACGTCATCTGCGACAGGAAGTGCGTCAACGGCGTCTACGAGGAAAGAACAGGAGGTAAGAACGAATATCGTCCGTAAAGTTTTAATATCAGGATGTGCGTTTAGCCTACATGTATGCCAGATGTTATGTGATGTTTGGTGGAATGCGATGAGGACTAAAGTTCGCCTCAGAATTCAATTCTGAATTATGCAGGAACTTTGCATTGTAGGATTATAAGCGTATTGTACAAAAACTGCACAAAATCAAAGACTTCTATCAAAAACATTGCAGCAATAAATGTCGGTTAATCAAGGAACACAAACACAAATAATAGACCCACCGAATGCCGCCATACTGCGAACAGCCGACAAACCAAAGAAAAACAGGTCAAAGGCAAAAAGTACATGTAGCTATGAACATAACAAAGAGCCTAAAAGCTGAGTCTTTCTCATATAGACTTGACACCGGAAATCCATAAAACAACTCTGATATCCGCTGGAATGAAATAGTAGATAGGCCTAAATCGCCATAATATTAAGTTCTTAGACTCCACTTAACCTAATATTAGTCACCCTATTTGTCGAGTGGCTTATGAGGGCATCATTGTAGATAAAATAATAGGATTTCAGACTAAGACAAGCACTTGACTTTAGAGAGATAACGCTCGATTATTGTCGTTTTACAGGATTATCTCCGACGTTTCGCCTACATGGGATCCTCAAGTCCTGATCCTCGACTGTCCTCTCTGACGAATCCGGAAGATGCATTCCGCATGGCTGTCAGGAAATTCCAGAGAATGGCGCGAATAAACATTACTGGTGGGTGATATGGTTAGAAATAATATGTCGCTCAATTAAATCTTAGTCACACAGAAATTAAATTAATCTGGTCATCTATTAATAGCGCATGAATGCACGGACATTCGTGACTACTCAGTGTAATCACAGTGGCACAAAATCACATTTATCGTCTGTCTGTGTGCCTGTCCATCTGTATGTCTGAATGTGCGGCTGTCTCTGTTTGGTGACCTTCACCAATGGATGACTCATCTTATATCGTGTCATCTGTTTGCAACACACTTATCATCAGGATCTTGACTATATAATATATATAGGCCTATATATTATATTAGTTTTATTGACAAAATAACCGGTCGACACAACGCGACAGTTAACAAGCATAGACAGAGCAGCGGATTAAAAGTCTAATAAACGTTTTTATACAGCATCCGTGTGATGAAGTTTTTGTTGTTTTTAATGATTAGTTCAAATGGATGCGGTTTTGGGCGCAAATTGTATTTGCCAGGAAGTCTATAATATGTGAAAAATTTATGAAGAACATGATCCTTGTCTTTAATTATAGCTTTGAAGAGGGCAGCATCAGCAGCCTGTGCCATAGTGTCTGCTTTAGGGGTATCGGATGGGAGGCCTATACACATGAATACCAGGCAATAAAAGTATGAGTGTTTGCTTCTCCTTCTATTGCGGGTTGAGTCATCCAGATAACCTCCATAACTTTTTCGATCACTTAGGTGCTTGCCGTCCCTCTCCCTCTCTTTTTTCCGGGTCCCTTTTCTTTCCGTTCCCCTTTTCCTCCTCTAGGTTTACTCCGTTCATGTTTAAGTGCGTATCCAGATAATTAGGGCATACAAGACCAAGACGAGTGCCATAACACGTTCTATGGTGATAATACTATGATTAAGCCACCGTATCAGAAACAGGGAACATAAACCTAGTGATGTTATCGGCAATTGATTCTCGTGCCAATAAGGCTGATAGCAGAAGCGAAACCCTGTTACTTCCTAAAACAAACATTACTTTAACAAGTCAAAAGCCAATTGCAGTTGTAAGCCTGTAAGAAAACTGCGTGTAGCACCACATCAAGAGAACTAATTAGAGTCACTACCTTCTCTTGTCCATAGTATAGCCTACCTGGTACTAAGTTCATTGACGGTCGGCTACAATGGAGTAGCATCCAATTAGGCTAGATGCTTAGATAATTAATTAGCCAATGTGGGATCTTACGTAAACGCTAATTCCCAATAATATTAGGCTTCACAAAGTTTTCACCGCATTTCATCGAGGCCAACACTGGACTAACGCTGACCATTGCTGGTCATTCGCCTCTCTACATACTCATACATTTTGCATTAGAAATGACTCTTCTCATACCAGGCCATTGAACTTCACGCACAAATTGACTTTTATTAACTTCATTATTTTGACCATACCCGACGATTCTGTGGATGTATCATGTATGCACAAAAGCACTAAGCGAGAATTGTTTACTTTACGCCATTTCTTACACCAAGAAAATTTTTAATTTGTTACGAAAGACAGGTTCCGCTAAATCTTACTAGACGCTTCTGGTAGGAAGAACTTTGACGCATTCACTACAGAACATTGCAACAGCGTAGATCTATCCCTTCGCAATGCACTTCACATTGCACTGCACGCACGTCTCTCTATGCTGTATGTCTGCACATTATTACATTGATAAAATATCAGTTGCAGACAACTAATAGCTTTATCACCTTAGAGCTGGTTATGACACTGCAGGTACGGTTGATGCTGAGACGAAGAGGATGATGGAGATGCCAAGATGCGGAGTTCCAGATGAAGTTGGAATGACTTCTGCCGTGCGGCGACGTAGAAGATACCTCGCCCAAGGTTAGCATACGACCTGTGCTGGCTTCCCAGCCATCTTTAGTACACGCTCGTCGTTAATGTCTAATTAAAGAAGAATGTTTCTTCTTGTTGTACTCTAGCATCCTTAACCCTTTCCCGCCGGACCGGGTCACCCGTGACCCGACTAACAGGTTATGTATCAAAACAATTCTGGCTGGAAATGGTTAAGGCGTTTGACTGGCACATTTCATAAGTAAGTTAAAACATTTAAAATACGAATATTCGGTTAAGATCACATACAAATTTTGTATTGTTTTTATTGACCAGAATTTGAAAAACTTCAAGATTTAGCGTTTCAAATCGTTTAGGGAAATGGTGGAAGACTAGCCTGACATATCGCATCAACAACTACACTTCGGATCTCCCTCAAGAAGTGACTGCCTCGGAAATGCGAACAGCTTTCAAGGTTAGAGAAGTTCTCATCACAAATATGATCTTAGGGTCTATCCCAGTGCCACTCACGTCATCATCATCGTCATCATCATAATCATCATCATCATCATCATCGTCGCCACCATCACCGCAATAAAACGAACATCATCCTCATCATCACAATCACCGCCACTATGCCATCGTTGTCATAAACATCACTATAAAGTGCGTCCTTGTCGCAGTCGTCGTCATAATCATCATCATCATCATCAACATCATCATCATCATCATCATCGTCTTCATTGTCGGCGTCGTCGCCGCATCATTATCATGATCGTCATCATCATTACCATCACATCATTACGATGAACATCACCATCATGGTCGTTACCTCTGTCAATCATAATCGTCGTCATTATCATCGTCATCATCATCGTTATCTATATTCGACCAAAGCTGTAATGTAGACAATGCGACCTAATCTATTATGCTTCCTGTACTTCTTTCGGTCTCTGCCTTCAAGCACGTTGTTCCTTGCGACACGCATGTCACTAATCTAATGCAACACTCTATAATTCTTGTAACGCAGAATAGCGCATGCACGCAGGGGCGGATTTAATGGGGGCCAATCCGGCTATGATCCCCCCCCATTTCAAAATTGCATGGGACGTGGCCCCCATTTGGTTTCAAGAACCTTTAAATCGATGCACGACCAGAGAGGTAATAGCATATTCCGAAGAGATCATGACTAGATGACTAAAAAAGGTCATCAAATTTTTTGCAGGTAAAAAATGGTAAATTTTTCACACATTTCGATTTTTCCCACATTTCGGCCGGATGACTAAAAAAGGTCATCAGATTTTTGTGCAGAGAAAATGGTATATTTTTTTACACATTTCGGCAAAGATCACCGAAAATTCTGCCCCCCCTCCTCTTCTAATTTTTTTAATCCGCCCCTGCATTCAGGCATTGTGTTGATACCTTTTAAATAGCATATTTCTATAGCTTGTGACGCTCTTTCATAGACCTGGAGTGATGTCTCGCCGTTGACCTTCACCGAGGTCACCTCCAAGTACGATACAGTTGATATCGACATAAAGTTTGATCAGTGGAACCACGGAGATGGTGCCAACTTCGATGGACGTGGTGGGGTTCTGGCGCACGCTTTCTTTCCACAGTACGGAGGCGACATGCACTTTGACGAAGACGAATGGTGGACATCGAAATCATACACAGGTAGCCTACAGGTCTCTAGTTAATCATACACGGGTAGGCCTAGCTGAAAGTTTTTCAAGATTTCGACCGGATGACTAAAAAAAGGTCATCAGAAATTTTGGCGGATAACAATGGATTTTTCCCGGAGTTCAGCCCCCCCCCCAAACTGAAATCCTGGCGCCGCCACTGGGACGATCATAGACAACTGTAGTTATTGAGTACCGCCTTAGTGTGTCATGACCTAAATGTATCTTAATCAATCCTATCAGGTTATTTCTATTACCGGATGTTGCCTTACATAGTTTTGTTTTGCCTACTATTACAAAAAAATGCAACCATTGCCAAGTAAACTTAAACTGAGTGCTTTGTATTTTTGTCTGAATCCAACAGGCACCAACCTGTTACAAGTGACAATCCATGAGTTGGGTCATTCCTTAGGTCTGAGTCATTCTGACGTTGAAGACTCCATCATGGCTCCATTCTATTCCAGCTACAACCCTGACATTAGGCTACACACCGACGACATCGCTGGCATCAGATACTTATACGGTCAGTATTCGGTGTATACCGTACTAAATATTAATGGATTGTTTTACAATATAAATTTTCCTGATGGTTTCTTCCATGGCCAATTTAAACTGTTCTAGCAATATAGGCTTATACAGTGTTTCATTTTCTTTATAATTCACCAATGTCGTTTAGCGTTTTGTACAATGCGTACACCAATAGTGCACAGTGTGCATTTACAATTGGAAGTGAACAGCACAGCTTTCTTTAAAATCATTGTTTAAAATGGATCATCGTGTACACTATTAACTCAAAAGACACTTTGTTTGGGTTTAAATTCCAAGTTCAGCGTTCAAACAAACTCTGTTAAGAAACGCACTGTTAATAAAATAAACGAACTCTTTAAACTAATTTCGTGTCCAAGGTGTCGCAGTAGCAGTATACAGGATGACAGACAGACAGACAGACCATCATCAGCTGTAAAAAAATAAGTCCGTGCTTCTTGTGACATAGTAGGATGCATTTTCCAATTTCAAGGGTTTTGCTTTGTCGTGGGTACACTTTTGAGATTACCGTAGGCCTACTATTATATAATACCTTACCGCAAGGATATCTTTTCATTGTGTTACGTATTTGTAATGTAAGAGATATTATAAAATAATCATATGATTATTTGACTCAGGTATTATAGGCATACAGTGAAATGTTAATGCTAGTAGGTCCGAGTGAATGATCGAATTTGGCGAATCATGTCTCAACAATTAGGCTTATACTGGAGCAAATGCAATAAGATTACAATAAAGATGTTCGTTTATTTCCCCGGGGAACTCTAGGTTGGAAAAGAGATGGTCCTACAGTGACCCAGTCGCCTCGTCGAACAACCCTTTGTCATCAGACGCCTCTGGAAATCTGCAGCGATGCCACGATAGACGCCATCTTTGCAATTAAAAACGATGTCTATGTTTTCAAAGGTTAGTCATAACTTCAGTCACACGACGACGATAACGATAACGAAGATGAGAGATATGGTGATGTTGTTGTTGTTGTTGTTGTTGATGATGTTGACGACAACAACAATGATGATGATGATGATGATGATGATGATTATGATGATGACGAGAACGAGGCGGGTGGTGGTGATGATGTATATATGTGGCAATGTCGGATTTTTGCAAAGATATCAAATAGTTTGCATCCAAACAAAAAGTCTGCTAAATGTTTAATTGCCTAAGTAAATTTGAACGTCTTGCTTAGAAAACAAGTATGCTAAATGCAGAATAAGCTTACCTATACGTTTTTTTCATATCAACAGTATGCGCCCCGGCTTTGTTAATTTCTCAGCTCTTTCACCACTTAGCCCGTCTGACTGGACGCCACGCCATTTAAAGTCCCAGAGTTCGGACCAGCACAGGGAAGGGAGATCTGGTCAGTCAATGTTCCTTGCGCTGCTAGGCTCGCACAATGCCAGTTCGGGTATATCTTCTGCAATAAGTTGCGGTGTCCCAACTTGAATTTAGATCCTTCATAAAACCAAGTATAATAAAGTACGTGAGTAAGAACATTCTTTGTTGGACTACCAGAAAACGCACAGTAGTGTACAGAAGAAATAAATAATAGATCTATAAACATGTGTGGAAAGTTATAAAACAAATTCGCGTAACAAAACTTCTTTTGGCAAAGGACTATTACTCGATGTAGGCCTATAAGTAATCATGAGGCAGGTTAGATCATGTGGCCTGGATCAAGTATTGTATGGAGTAACCTTGTGGGAAGAAGGATGTCGTGAAGGATTACCGATGTAACTAATCCGGCTGGTAAGAAAGTGCAAGCCATTAAGCCATGAGATAATTAAACGAAAGTACTTACAGCATTCCTAAGCTATAGACCTAATACAAAACCATTCTGAAATCCAATCGAAAATAATTGATAACTTTGCAGGCGATCACTACTACATGCTCGACGGGTATGGCATCCTGTCTGGTTATCCAAAGAAAATCTGCGACGACTGGCCTGGCCTCCCGAACAATATCGACACCGCTGTCTATTGGAAACCAAATTATTACAGCTCGTCTGGATTCGTCTACTTCTTCAAGGTAAAGAAGACAAATATTAAAATATATGAGCTTTTGAAGAGACTTCACTGTCATACATATTGCTCATTTCTGGTTAGAACTTACGGTTAAGCGACCCAACGTCATGTCAGTGATTTTTAACGATTCGAAGATGCATTCACTCATTTTCAAGTATTTATACAATGTCCCTGAAAGAATGCCACTGAGAGGCGCTACCGAATTTCATTTATAATCTTATTTAAATGTAAGTCGTGTATTTTAGTTGCTTCAGTTCGGACGTAACTCGAAAGAGATTTGCTGTTTTGTTGACTTTTATTGAATATTGAAGCTGACCAATGTTTCGTATAGCTTGCTTTAAAATTTGAAAATCTTTCTAAGAAGTCTTGTGTACTGTGTAGGCTACATATATTAGCCGGCTAGCGATAAATCTCTCAGAATTTGCTCATGTAGGCTCATTCGACTACAAGTCTTCTTGTCAAGATAAGGTGTAAGTTTAGCCTACATTTCATTTTATTTAGAGCGGTGCTTTACGATATCAATTCACAGGATGATAAATACTGGCGCTTCGACAGTCAGCGATGGCCACAGAGAAGCAACCCACAGCTGATATCTTGGGAATTTCCAGGACTTCCGAGAAAAATAGACGCTGCCTTTGTCTGGAGCGGGAATGAAAAGCTTTACTTTATCAAAGGTTGCTTTGCTTTATTAAGAGCAGTTTTGCTTCATTAAGGTTGACAAACCGCCTTATATGATCGAAAGTAGCTTGTAATTATTTGACTTAAACCGTTAAATGTTGTTTTGCACCATGAGTTTTATTAATTTTATAGTCTAGTCAACACAACGTCATCTCTGCAGGACTGTAGCCGGGTAGCCCGTGTCTTAATTCATATTGACAGTCTGCGCTGACATTGTCTGTTCTTCCTGCTTATAGGCTACTAATAGCTTATATTACGCACAAGTAGAGTACAATTAAATCTAAGGAGTGGATTGACTGGATTCCGATAAGATACTAAAACTAAACGGATGCGACACATCATTTAGTATTTTTATGAATTTATTATTAGTTGTTGTATCATATATAGTAGGCTACTAGTGTCATGTATTTGTTTCTTTATGCTTGTTTCTGGTTGCATTTATTTGATTTTCACTTATTCAACAGACAGTTAGACACCTTAGTTAAAAGCTTTAGATAGTTCGGCAGATGTCAGTTTAGGTTAACAGACCAATGCTCGTCGCATTATCATTCATCATAGTGGCCTATATGTTTTAACTAACGATAGCCTATAACTAGAACCATTCGAATGTATGTAGGTCATGGTCCTATACGCCTACGCATTGCTCGATGTTCCTACAGACAGAGTAGTTCTACAAAAGGCTCTCTAATAGTGAAGGATCGAAAGCAATTTGTTAACCCTACAGTTACAAGCCAATTGCCAACTTAGGCTTAGTCGGTTGCTCATTACTACATATTGATGCTCAGAAAATGTTGGCAAAATGACTAAAATGTAGCTAAACACTAACACGAACAATTAGAAGAGCAATTGTATAATTATATTGTACTTGTGTAATAGACATCCTATATTAGCGATTAATTAAATGATTGGGTGATTATATCTTTAACAGGAGAGTCTTATTATCGGATGGGCAGTACAGGGATAGAGCGCGACTATCCTAGAAGTATGTCTGTGTGGAGAGGACTTCCATCAAAGATCGATGCTGCATTCCAATATACTAACGACCGAACTTATTTCTTCAGTGGAACCGATTACTATCGTCTAAACGACTATAGTGTCGAGGTATACAATTATTCATAAGATTTAAAAAAGAAAATCGCTTCTAAGGAATTATAGATAAAACCTCTATCCAAACCTTTTGCGCGTTCTCAACAGTTGTCTAAGTATACCTGGTAACGACTTTTCTAGCTAGAATTTAGATCTACAGTTGAGCACCTTGTAGCGAGAGGTCTACTAATATTGCTCCTTTTTATTTGAACGACGGTCGACTAAATTATTAACCCTGCAAATTAAGGAAAAGTCACCAATGTAGGACCTATTATTTTGAGCATTATTATACGACCTCTCAAAAGCTTGACCGACAGATGTAGGCTAAGGCAAAGCTGATTAATTAGGCGGAGATCTCTGTGCAGTTTGAGACCATGTAAGATGTCAGTCATGGTGATAGGGTTAGGAGTGATCTGGCGCGATGTGATACGATAATCTACACGGGACTTGGTGTTCAAGCAATCTTGTTAAAAAAAATGTTTGTGCAGCATCGACAGCAGAGACAGCATCGGGAGTTTCTGGACCCTCAGTGACCTCACGACTTTAGACAAACGATTGTACTTTCAGGACCGCCTATTTCTTATCATCTAGCCTATCTTTGCTAAGTTGCAATCACTAATTCGAACATTAATTTATGTTCCAGGTTGACAAAGGTTATCCTAGATCAACAGCTAAAGTGTGGCTTGGCTGCTCCGATCGACTTCTAATGCAATCAGCAAATACACCCAGACTAGGAAGTCCGGAAGAGGACAGCGGAGAACAGTTCATAATGGCGACTGGCGTTCAATTACCAACTGCTACCCTTCTTTTAGCAGTCGCCGCCATATTGGTTTCGGTTTTGTCGTAGTAAATAAAAATTCTCTGCAACGGGTCGCTCCACTGGGTTCACAACTTCACTGAATCAGAGTGAACAGTTCCCCGTATTATTCCAGGAAATATTGTTCGTATGTGCACTTGTCATAGCGCCCCTTCAAGCTCGCCACTCAGAGGCGATCCAGACTGCAACGCGGACACTGAATCGGAGTTTGACGCCGAAGCGCTGAGCATTTGCGAGTGAAGGACTTGCCCAAGGTCCCTACGCGGCGACTTGAGGTGGATTCGAACCTGCAACTCTCCGGCTGCAAGGCAACGAACATACCCACTACACCACCGCGTCCCACAAGATAAATAGATATCATAGATAGATATCAAAATGTAAAAGTTGCGACCGCTGACTAATTGTGTCTTACTTGAAGCTGAAGTTAAAAAATCATTGTCATAGACTATAGCCTATGTTAAACTTGTGGCAGTCCTGACTGACATCGTTGGAATTTATATTAAAAGTTGTTTTGTTCTTTTACGCATTTATTTGACTCTTTTTGCCATTTGATATTATATCGAGTTAAGTTTTATAGGCCTATGTGAAAAACAAGGGTACCATTCTATAAGTTTATTTTAAATGTTTGTTACATTATTCGTTTTGTAACGCAGATTTGTCCCGCTGTGCGGTTTGTAAAAATTGGCCTATTGAAGAGAGGAGATTTATTTGCAGCTGCTGATGTTACTACCATGATTGTTGTACATAATTATAATCAGAGCACCAACGACGAAACCTCATTCGATGACGCCTAGCAATAAATAATTAATTGTGAGACGCGTTTTATCCAAAGTCTCTACATAGTAACCGCTAAGGAGGTTCGAACCCGTGCTGTCTGAGTAACAGGTCGATCGCTCTAACCAGTCTGCCAACGATCACAGAAGTCTTGATAGAAATATTATAGGAAAACTTTTTTGCTTAGAATGTGATTATATAGGCCTAGTTGTAAAAATTCAGCGCTAAGACAGTGGCAGCGAAAGCAAGATCGCAATTTTTTAAGAATAGGTTAATATTGCGTGATCGGTTTAGAAATGAAAAACCAACGTTCGCAATGAATGGTCAGCCCCAAGACACAAGATCATGCTAATACTCAGAATGTGATTAGTTGCGACAAAATGTAGTGTAATGCGAAATCCTGCAACTTTCATGCTAAGGCAGTGACAAAGGATGCGAAGGCAAGATCGCAATTTCTAAAGAATAAAATTGCGTGATCAGTTGAGGAATGAAAAAAACAGCGTTCGCAATGAATGGTCAAGCCTGAAACACAAGATCATACTATGAACGTCTACGTCTATATTGTATGGTAAGCATTTGTGAGGTTCCGAAAAGCGCTATATATAATTTATATATGCTTGGAATGCCTTAGATGATGCATTGCCTGACAAAATAGAATGGTCTAGTTACACGACTGTCGGATGATCATCATATAGGTCAGCATCCTAGTGACAGTTCCAAAACCATATATAGGAATATATCCTGTTGCCACCAAGGTGTCTTGTTTCGCTACTACGCGCGTTTAAGTGGAAGCGCATTATGTTCATATAAGGCAGTAGTGCTTTATAGCCTACAGTCATACACGACACGAATTATAGACCTCCTAACAGTTCCGGTAAACCCCTAAGATGATGCTAATCAGCTCGAATTGCCAATGATTAATACTAGCTTAATCATAGTCTGCATGACTCAATCCGTCGTGACGAATTGAACCACAAACTGTGTCGACAGCCTATATAAGAATGTTTCTTCACATCCTAAGCTCAGAGTTGCTCAACAGCGAGTTATAGGCTAACAACGGACGAACCGTATCGAAATGTGTTATAATTTTGTTGGTTATAACTTATAAGCTGTTGGACGATTATAGTCTACCTCATTTTAATGTGCAACTAAGGACCATATCAAACAGTTTAGGTTTATTGAACTGTAACGGTTGTCTAAAAACACACGCTTATCGAAGTGAATTATTTTATGCCTGTCTTTCAATCGGTTATTCTATGAAGAGTTGCTGAGTAACAAAATTCGAAAATAACTATCGTAAGTACGAGTCACGTCTAATTTAACTTAAATAAAACCCTGCTAAATAATAGAGTATCACACTCACATTCTCACAATCATGTATTTATTATCATCCTATATATCCACATTTGTTCAGTACCCAAACAGCTGTCTTGAAATTTAATTATTGTCAAACGACGCTTAATATGAAATAAATTGCAGCAGATTTGAGCGTCCAAATTTTCAAGTTTCAATATTTTCATTAATTTGTCAATTCAATTCAAGACTTATTGACACCAAAGCTTCACAGCAACAACAAATGCAAGCAGTAAATATGCATTTTTTAAAATCTAAATAGAGCCACATTATCTACCTCCAAACATGTTTCTTTAGTGTCAAATGGTTATTATGGTTATCCGCATTTACGATAGGCTTCCGAAGTGTCCGAATCAAAAGTGAATGGTCATGTTACCGGATGACCCATGCAGGCTAAGACGCAACGAAATGATATTTTCTCTTCCTAATTCTACTTAGTCTATTGATAAACCTGTGTGAAAATCGCAGGAGGATAGTTCCAACGGAGGCAAGTCTATGTTTTGAAGACGTGGAGAGACTGAGCTATTAAAAAATTCTATAAGAAAATGACAGACTAATGAGGTAGAACATTGAGGGTAAGAGGATCGGGAAGGCTGAGACATAATAGCCTATAGTTTTGCAGCAGTATTGTTACATACTTACATCCCACTTTTAATAATGAGCCAATCTATTAAGTGCATGATTCAGTATTAGAGCATGGGGCATGGAAGACTAGAACAGGCTCTGAACAAGTGCCAGAGTAAGCTTATTAAAGCGTTTGCGTAAAGTTCGTTCCATTTTGTCAAAAACAGGTTCGCCTAAATCAAGAGAAGAGATAGGCCGAAGAAATCCGGAAGAATCCGAATAAACAGTCGACTGATCGATCCGAATCGACTGATAGCTGCTACAAGATGCTTTGTCTCAATCGATCGCAGTTGGAGAAAGCAGCGCTTTGTCCATTGCTGGTGGTACAAGTGTTGGTCACTCTATTCGTCTGCCTCTCTCCGTTGACGTCATCTGCGACAGGAATTGCGTCAAGGGCGTCAACGAGGAAAGAACAGGAGGTAAGAAAAGAACTACAGTCCGTAAAGAGCAGCCGAAATTATTAGGGCCTTTTACAGTAGTGTTCGTTTACATGTAGGCCTAAGCTAAATGCAGCGTTTTTTGATGTTGGGTATAGGCCTACTATAGAACGAAAATGAGGATTAAAGTGCTTCTGTGCACCTCTGAACAGTGTATGGAACATTGTATTATATAGTATTGTAGGCTGTATTTATATTGTACAGGTGACTGCAAAAATCAAAGGCATCCAGGAAAAACAATGCAAGAAAAATATTGTCTGTTAAAGGACACAAACACAAATTATATCGAATGCAGACATACTTCAAGGCAAAGGCGGGAAAAGCCACCAAAACAGATAAACAATAAGTCATAGGCATTCAAAGAGAAGAAAAAACAAGGCTTCATTAATATAGACATGGCGCCGCAAACCCAAAAAATTCGAACATCCATTGGAATGAAATTTAGTTAAGTTCTTAGAGCCGACTTAACTTAGTATTAGTCACATTATTATTGGTTGGGTGACTTGGAGATAAATAAAAAAAATTGATAGGACAAGTAGCCTACTACGTTTTTGAGAGATAATTAGCATAACGTTTGATTCTTTTCGATTTTAAGGATTATCTCCGACGTTTCGCCTACATGGGATCCTCAAGTCCTGATCCTCGACTGTCCTCTCTGACAAATCCGGACGATGCATTTCGTATGGCTGTCAGGAAATTCCAGAGAATGGCGCGAATAAACATTACTGGTGGGTGAAGTGGTAAAAAATAACATGTCGTTCAATCAAATTTTAGTCACACAGAAATTAAATTAATCTGGTCAACTATTAATAGTGCATGAATGTATGGGAATTCGTGCAATCACACGATATCATAATCACAAGTAGGCTAGGGCCTATCGTCTGTGTGTCTGTCTGTGTCTCTGTGTATCTGCCTTTATGCCTGTATGTGTGTGTGTGTCTGTTTGGTTACTGTACCTTCACCTATGGATAGCTCATCTAAGTCATCTTGTAAACATGTACATGTATATCATTCCATCTGTTCGCAATAGGCCTATACACTCATCGTCGGACTTTTCGCTCTGCTGTGATTCTATGAAGGGGCGACTCCAAGTTTGATTGGCTCACTTAAATGTCAGGCAACCCCGAGCTTTCTCAGTTGTATGTGGAATGAGCTCCCCTCAAAGTTGCGTTTATTACATCAGCCAATCATACTTTGTTTCAGTAATTTCTTTTTCTCATGCGTAGCTGGACTGGACTGGGAGCACTCCTGAGTAGGTTTCTTAAAGGGGCGCTATATAATTATAAGTTCATAGAATGAATGAATGTGCTGAACAGGTGTCAACTTATAGGGTGTGACAACCTTGTTCATTGGGCGGTTCTGCATCTCTGCGAGAATGCCCTCCCACGTCATGACTAATTGTTGAGTTTTACAGAGAGCTGCGAACATGTTGGAGTTATTGGAGATGAAAATTGGGCTAATAATAACATAATTATCGCAACGGCTTTGAGGGCTACTGACATGGCTAGATGCATACACACATGCATGCATGTGTAATTGTTTATGCATACATAGTTCATCTTTGTAGCGTATCCCTGGGTACATGCACACATGATATGAATGCACACATCAACAAATAAATGCATACATAGCAGACGTATTATATGCAATTAAGATGCATGTACGCATAGACCTACTTTAGTTAAACGGCTGGGAACATGATTATGCTATATGGACAGACAAATACATTAATTGTACATGAATATCAGGCCATAAAGTCTGAGTGTTTGTTTCTCCTTCCACTGTGAGTTGAACCATCCATAGATTCTAGATAACTTCCATCACACTTTTCTATCACTTAGATACTCGATCGCAGTTTGTTCTCTTCTCTTCCGCTCCCCTTTCCCTCTTCCTGGTTTACTCCGCTAATGCTCTTCCGGAGGCATCATGAACATACAACCCATCTACAAATAAAGTGTCGCATCAATTTCTGAGAACTAAATTGACGGCAATTAGCCTATTGTCTCGTCACAGTACAGTCGAGATATTAATTAGCCTACAACACCCACGACGAGGCCTGCGTAGAGTCATAGCAGAAACAGAGAACATAGGGCTACACCTGTTGATGTTATCGGCAAGTGATGCGTTTGTGTCAACAAGGCTGGTAGCAGGAGCGAAGTCCTGTTACTTTCTAAAACAAACAAAACGTTATCAAGTCATAAGCTACTTGTATAGTTGTAAGCCTGTGGGAAAATGCGTAGCATCCCTTCAAGAGAAACTATCTAGAGCCACTCCCATCTCTTGTCCATAGTAGGGCCTACCTGGTAGGCGTGCCAGTAAGTTCAATGACGGCACAATAACTAGATAAACAATGGAACATATTATCTAATTAGAATCATTAGATGCTTAGATATAATTATGTGGGATTCCACGAAAACGTTGATTCCCAGTAGTAATAATTATATTAGACTTTACAGATGACAGTACCTTCAACCTTTATACACCATTGCGTCGAGGGTGTGGAGCTACCATCAGGGATTTAGGTATAGTCTCAGCATTTTAGACCTCTGGGAAGGCCTACGATGTACAGAGGGAAGCCAGGAAAGTAACAGAGTGATTACAGATCAAGATTTTGGGGGGAAATTGCAATCAGCCCTCCTCGCTAGATCAATGCTACCCCGACGTTGTTCAACACTGGTTCAAACCGTATTCGATATTCTTGACGAGAATGATTCAACCTTCTACATTCAGAGTATTATTTTTGCACTCGAGCTGGCTCTAATGATACCAATTAAGTCATTAACTGAATGCAGAAATTGACTTTTACTTTTAGCCTACTAACCCCATGGAGCCCATCTCTCACGAAACTATGGATGTGTGTAGGCCTTTAAGGTCACTAAGAATTTTTACTTTACGCCACTTGTTACGCCAAAGAAAATTAGGTCGTATGTCGTGAAAGACGCGTTTCGCTAAATCTTAATTGCTAGCATCTTCTAGTAAGAACCGTGACACATTCAGTACAAAACTCTTTTAAGATAGCGCATGAATCATTGCAACAGCGGACTACTTTGCAATGTAGGCTACTTCATTGTACGCTACACGTACATTATATACGACTCTGTATGTTGCAAGAACTCGCATTGCATTGCATGAAATATCAGCTGACTCTACTATGCAGACAATTACTAACTTATAAAATTAAGACAATTGGTTATGGCATTGCAGGTTTGGTTGATGCTGAGACGAAGAAGATGATGGAGATGCCAAGATGCGGAGTTCCAGATGAAGTTGGAATGACTTCTGCCGTACGACGACGTAGAAGATACCTCGCACAAGGTTAGCCTTCGATCTGCATTGGTTTCTCACAGCCACATTTAGTAAAAGCTCGTTGCTACCTTCCCAATCACTGTCGTCGCTAAATGTGTAATTAAGGAAGAATTTTCATCTATTTGAACTCTAGCATCTTTGAGACGTTTGATAAACTCATTCACAGGTAATTGGAATTAATAAAATACAAGAATATTCAGTTAAGATTATATAATTAATTTAGGGCTTTCTTGATTGACTAGAATTTGAAATGCTAACTAATTTAATCTTTCATTTCGTTTAGGGAGCAAATGGGGGCAGACTAGATTGACATATCGCATCAACAACTACACTCCGGATCTCCCTCAAGAAGTGACTGCCTCAGAAATACGAACAGCTTTCAAGGTTAGAGAAGTTCTCATCAGGAATATGATCTTTGCCAATCTCGTAATCATCATCATCATCATCGTCGTCATCATCGTCGTCATTATCATCATCGTCAGCTTCATCATCATTGCTGTCTAGTCGCAGTGCAATGTTCGAGCTAAGATGTAATGTATGTTAACCCTCATCCGAACAAGCGAAAATCCAACTTAATTTGAACAAGGGGGGGGGTCTGGCCAGACCTCCTGTTTTAATGTAGGTTTTTCATAGGTAATAGTGTTTTTTATATGCCAATTTTGTAGTATGATGTCTGAATGACTAAAAACAACAATGTATTAGTCTCTCTATGCAATATAAATCATTTTTATGATGAATTTCGGACTAGACTTCTCTACATGTTAATACACTGATTGCGATGGTTTGTCATACCTGTTTCATGGACTCAATAACTATCTATCTATAAAATTTGGAAAATAAAATAAAGAAATCATAATTCTAGTAATATTAGTATTAAATGCTGTTAAATTCAAAGTCAGTATGACTGTTTTATATGAAATATATATAAAAAAAACTAATGGAATATGCCTTCACATAAATTATAAGCATGTATCATAGTCCGGGTTTGTATGTCGAATGATGATGTCTCTCATCTCATTGGTTATACTGTCAATACTATATTGAATATACTCATATAATGTGTCCGTATTCTTTTATTCCACATTTTTTGCTTATATATTACATTGTGCAACAGAGCACATTCTTTTGTCTGCCAAACATATCCGGATCTTTACTTGTATTCAGTTCTCGGCTTCATCAGTATCAACAGTCTCGTCATCATCATCTTCACTATTAAGTCCAGTCTCATCATCATGTTCATCAACATCTTCAATTTCAACACTGTTTTTATCATAAGAAACACCTGGAGGTTGTTATTCAGGCATTGGTATCTTTTCACGTTCACATTCTTTGTTATTGCTCTCATTGTCGAAACTGTCAACATTATACAGTATCCGTCAGTATTATCTTCAGTATCTCCTTATCACTCAACCGATTTGGTCGCTTAGATGTGCTAATTGTAGCTCATCCATATAGAAGCAAAGTCATAAAAGCAATGTTAGAAACTATCACTTTTAAAAAAGTTATGCACCAAATATATGAAGGGGGGTCTGGCCAGACCCCCCCCTTGTTCAGATTAGGGTTAAACGACACATTGTGAAGTACGGTAATCTAATTGAACGTTCTATATAGCACAGAATAGAGTACGGTAAGCATTATTTGGTTGCCTGTTTAATAACACATCTCCATAGCTTGTGATGTTGTTCCATAGACCTGGAGTGATGTCTCACCGTTGACCTTCACCGAGGTCACTTCCGAGTACGATAAGGTTGACATCGACATAAAGTTTGAGCGGGAAAGCCACGGAGATGGTGCCAGCTTCGACGGACGGGGTGGCGTTCTGGCGCATGCTTTCTTTCCAAAGTACGGAGGCGACATGCATTTTGACGAAGACGAACGATGGACATCGAAATCATACACAGGTACAGGTCTCTATAGTTAATCATGCATGCACACATTGCACAGGTACAGGTCTCTAGTTAATCATGCACGGTGTAGGCCTAGTTAGTAGTTAATCATACACCTGTATAAGTTAGACGTAACCTCTATCTACTCTTCCATTATCACTGACTCACTCACAGTGTAAGAAATGTGGAAAAATAACGGGGGGGGGGGTTGGACCATTATCCACTTGAAATTCGAGTGTGGAAAAGATTTTACTATAGGGCTCTAAGAAAGACTCGGGGTTGAAACCCCAACCCACGGGTCCCACGGTAATTCACACCCTGCTGCCTCATCAGTCTCCTTTACTTGTCACCCCGTCCACAGGATGATTTCAATTCCAATTAAATGTCGCATCTCGTCCATAAATCCTAACATCTTCCATCCAATCACCCGTGTTCGCTGGTCATCAATGAATCACTCACTCTAGCAATTTCTCTGCATTCTATTTCCGGTCTCTCTGGGAACCGGATTCGGATATTCAGTTGACATAGCTGGATAGCGCTCGTGAATAAGCTGTTGCTCTACGCTTAGCTTTAGATTGGCGATACAGATATTTTCAGTCTATGAGTAAATAATAATTGTAGTGAGGCACAACAGCTTGTGAGATACTTCTTAATCAATCCTATTTTATTCTATTCTGTTTGACCTTTTTTTGATAGGATATTGCCTTGCATAGTTTTACCTTGCTTAGTAACACAACCAATGCCAAGTAAATCTATACTGAGTGCTTTTATGTTTTCTGAATCCAACAGGCACCAACCTTTTGCAGGTGGCTATCCATGAGTTGGGTCATTCCTTAGGTCTGAGTCATTCTGACATTGAAGACTCCATCATGGCTCCATTCTATTCCAGCTACAATCCTGACATTAAGCTACACACCGACGACATCGCTGGCATCAGATACTTATACGGTCAGTATTCGGTGTATGCTAAATATTAATGGGTTATTTACCCTATAGACTACCTCGATAACTATACTTATCTATGACAAGCTTAAACTGTTCTAGCAATATAAGCCCATAGATACATGATGTTTGTATGTGCACTTGTTATAGCGCCCCTTCAAGCTCTCCCTACTCAGAGGCGCTCCCGAATGCAGAGCGGACACTGCATCGGAGTTTCACGCCGAAGCGCTGAGCAATTGTGAGTGAAGGACTTGCCCAAGGTCCTTACGCGGCGAGGTGGATTCGAACCTCGAACCTTCCGGCTACAAGGCAGCGACGCCACCACTATGATGTATTAGTTTCTTTAAAGAAACTTATATGGACGATAAACACTGTGTTCTGTTCAATGCGTACAATGCCGTACATCAATTATTATAGTGCACAGAAATGCTTTTATTTATTTGAATGTGAACAACACAACTTTCTTTTACAGAATACTTCCATAAATAGTTCGATATTATGCAGAGTTTGGGATATTATTTACTAAAGATACAGTTAATTTCAATTTTAATTCCAGGGTCAGCGCTCAAATAAACTCAGCTAAGAAGCAGACATTTAACAAATAAACCATTAATGCTAATTTAGTTTTAAATATGTCACATGCAGTAGCAGCCGGATTATTATAATAAACCAACAGCGCACTCCTCTTGGCATACATATATTATATAATATATTATATATATATATATTATAGTCTCTCTCTCTCTCTCTCTCTCTCTATATATATATATATATATATAGCGGATGCATTAACCTATGTCACGAGCTCTGTAGGCCATATACATAATATTATATGCGGACTTTTGAGGTCACCATACTCTTCCTCACAGTAAGGCTCTATTTAGTTTGTTTTAAGTATCCATAAGAGATACGATGATTATTTGTCCCAGGTAGCCTATACACTGTATACAGTGCAAATTCAATGCCGTGTCTGAGTTAATGGACAAATTTAGTGAAATTGAATGCATTGAAATTACAATGAAGTTGTTCGTTTATATTTGACTTTAGGTCCGAAAAGAGAAGTCGTCTGGATTCGTCCTACTGCAACAGTGACTCAATCGCCTCGTCGAACAACTCTTCGCCATCAGCTACAGACACCTCTGGAAATCTGCAGCGACGCAACAATAGATGCTATCTTTACAATAAAAAACGATGTATACGTTTTCAAAGGTTAGTCATCACTTCAGCCACACGATGACGACAACGACGACGACAACGACGACGACGACGACGACAACGACGACGATGATGATGATGATGATGATGATGATGATGATGATGATGATGATGATGATGATGATGATGATGATGATGATGATGATGATGATGATGATGATGATGACGACGATGAGTAGGTCATGACTCGTGAGTCGTGAGAGATGTAGTGTAACTAACCACACTTGTAAGAAAGTGCGACTTGTCAAATGATTTATCGAAGATAATAAATTAGGCTACAGGATTACTAGGCTATAAATCAAAACCACTCACAGAGTAAATCTACGAATGCTTTTCATTAATAACTTTATAGGCGATCATTACTACGTCCTCGACACGGAAGGCATCCTGTCTGGTTATCCAAAGAAGATCAGCGACGACTGGTCTGGCCTCCCGAACAACATCGACACCGCTGTCTATTGGAAACCAGACAGCTTTTCAGAGAAGTCGTCTGGATTAGTTTACTTCTTCAAGGTATATAACTATGCTTGCAAAGAAAAAATGATAATATCAAATGATAATTATGAGCGTTTGATGAGAACTCACTGTCATACAGATTGATCATTGCTGGTTAGAACTCTAGGGTCTACCGTTTAGCGACTAATATGTCATATCAATGATTCTTAACATTGCTTTAATTTCTCTCTCATTCAGATTCGAAGATTCGTTCATTTATGTAAGGAATTTATACAGCGTCCCTTCAAGAGCTCCACTCAGAGGCACTCCCAGTCCACTCCCGGAAACGACAGTGGCGGGCTTCACTGTACAGATGGTGTCAAAATAAAAGCTTAATGTTAAAAGAGATTGCTTAATGCTTAATTACTTCTGTAGGAAGACAAAAGTATGCATTATCTTACAAACTGAAATCATCGCTTTGAAAAGACATTAATTAAATGTTGTTTGTTCATAATACGGATATTTACTGAGAAATAGGCCTAGAGCTACTCTAAAAACCGAATTTTATTTATCATCTAATGATTGTAATTATGATGATAATTTATGTTAATTAATCATTTATGCTAATTAATAATTTAAGTCTTGTATTCTTCAGAAGTAACTCGTTATATAATTTTTTCGTTGCATCGTCTTGAAGTTGACCAAGTTCTTCTTAATATGGTACATTAAATTTTTGAACCCTATCTAAGAACTTAAGAAGTCATCTGTCGCCTACATTAAATTTTACCCGGCTAGCGCAATCTGTCAGAATTTCTTCATGTAAGCCTATGCGCCCTTTCGACTATACGAGATATACGCCTGGCTGGCTTTCTGCCGAGAAAAGAGTGTAGTTCATTTTATTAAGAGCGATGCGTTTTGATATCAATTCACAGGATGATAAATACTGGCTCTTCGACAGTCTGCGAAGACCACAGAGAAGCAATCCGCAGCTGATATCTTGGAGATTTCCAGGACTTCCGAAAAACATAGACGCCGCCTTTGTCTGGAGCGGGGACGACAAGCTTTACTTTATCAAAGGTAGCTTTGCTTTATTAAGTGCAGCTTTGCTTCATTAAAGATAGCCTAACACACAGCCTTATGATCGAAAGTAGCATGCCATTAATTTGGCATAAACGGTATTTTGTGAGTTTTATTTATAGTCTATTCCTACCACCTCTGACGTAGGCTACTGTAGCCAATAACATATTTTCAATATGTCAATTCATATTGCCAGTTTGTGTAGCCCGTCTGTGTTCTTTCTGTGTCTACTGATAGCTTAAAATTATTATTAAACACACGTAGTTCATTGATATCTAAGGAATGGATTCTCAGGATTCTCTTACACTTTAATGCGCGGAAAATGTGTTTAAAACGACTAAAACAATAACACGAACTATTACAAAGTGCAATAGTCTAATTGTAGTTGTCTTTTAGATATCCTGTACTAAGCGATTGATTGATCCATTGATTAATTGATTGATTTATTTATTTATTTATTTATTTGTTTATTTATTTATTTATTTATTATGGCTTTATTAGGACAATCCTATTATCGGATGGGCAGAATAGGAATAGACCGTGACTACCCTAAAAAGATGGCGGTATGGAAAGGACTTCCATCAAAGATCGATGCTGCATTCCGATATAATACTAACGACCGAACTTATTTCTTCAGTGGAACAAACTACTACCGTCTAAACGATGCTAATGTCGAGGTATACTATTTCTATATTTAAAAAATTACATTTTCACTAAAGACATAGGCTACAGATAGAACCTGCATCCAAACCTTTGACGTGTTCTCCCCAGCTATCTAAGCAACGACTTGTTTCCAGCTAGGATTTGCATTTGAGCACATTGTAGCGAGTTCTAATAGTATGGCTCTTTTGATTTGAACGCTGGTCAAGTGATGGCTCTTGACTCTGTCTTGAGTCTTGATTGTGACAATAATAATAATAATAACAACGCAATGCTGTGTATGAGTTAATAATAACCCTGTATAATGAAAGTAGCTATAGGTAGGCTAATTTTAAAAGAAAGTTAATTAGTTTACATGTGTACATATTGGACCTAATTGGGCATTTATGTATACCACCTCTCAAAAGCAATGTCGCTTGACCGAGAGATATAGAACAACGCTAATTAATTGGACTGAGTTCTATGTGCAGTTTGAGACTGTTTCAGTATAATGGTGCTATAGACCCAGTTAGAGTCAGGATCATGGCGGAGTTTATCAAAGGCTAGGGACATGGCCGGAAAAAATTTCTGCGCCGCTCGATCTGGACTAAGTCTTCGCCCCAACCAAAGCCCAAGTTTTTTAGTTCCCTTACCCAAGAATGGAAACCAAACTCCGCCCATGGTAAGGATTGATCTGGCGCGGTGTGATAAATGATCTTAGTGCTGATGCAATCTTGTCTAAAATGTTTAATGTGTTTCTTGTTACGTTGTAACTCAGTAGCGATGGCTGAAACAGCAGCATACACATTGCTCACACTTTACAACTTTGTCGCCTTGTAAGGCACCCTCTTAACAGCAGACTGTGATACGCTGCATATAAATTGCCGTTAATATTACTATTATTAACTTTGGACAAACGATTATTCTTTCAGTGCCGCCTATAACTACATTCGACCAATCCATGCCAATTTGTAATCACTCATGATTTAAATTCAACGATTTCTGTTCTAGGTTGACGAAGGCTATCCGAAATCAACGGCTGACGCTTGGCTTGGCTGTTCCGATCGAAAGATGATGAGAGTAGCAAATGCACCGAGACGAGGAAACCCAGAGACGAACAGCGGTGAACAGTTCATGATGGCCACTGGCGTTCAGTTACCAACTGCTACCGGTCTTATAGCAGTCGCCGCCATATTGGTTTCGCTCTTATCGCGGTAAAGAGAAATTCACTGCAATTGGTCGCTACACTGGGTTCACTGAATCAATTTGAACAGTTCACGTAGCCTACATGTAGGCTATACTGTATAGTCTTGTATACTATTTAGGGACTAGTCTAGATCTCAGGTCTTTTGATCAAAGAATGGTTTAAAATGTAAAAATTGCCACTGGTTATCTTGAGATAAACTATTTGTGTCTTTTATTAGTAATTGTAAGAGAAACAATGGAAGAAGTGAATGAGGGGATAAAGGTAGATTCTACGGTTTTTACAGCTTTATTATTTGTATGTATTCTACTTTGCGGTTCGTCAATGAGGTTGTTTATTGTATACATATATTATTGTACATTACAAAGACATTAGGCTACTGTAAAAAGAGAAAGAATTTAGGCCTATAATGATTAAATATTTTGAAAAATTCTCACATCTTTGCGTTTCTTCTCTGTTCTATCGTCAAAGTGAAAAAGAAGGCCATAATAGATTGTCCGTGAACTTTGGTATTAGACTAAGTAGTCGTTTTTTATTAGCAGAGCATCAACATATAAAAATCACAATTTAAAAGCAGTCCGTATAAACTCGAAATCTTAAAGTGGTTGATGCCGTGGGCAAAGGACAAATCCATGCAAAAGGATCATGCGGACCCGCTGAGGCTGGATTGAACCTTTATCTGGATAACATTCGTCAGTATTAGACAGTGCAAAAAGATATGTTGTGCTTGAAACCAACACAGGGGAAAATCATTATTTAATAGAAGTCCGTATTGCCAAATGACATGGCATGCACGACCTATATGGTGGCGCCATAACTACGCTGGACCAGGACTTTACAGCATGCAGTTGTACACAAAAATGTGCAGTGATAAGTGGATTTGTGCATTTCTAGAAGGACTTATAGGCAGTTAAAAAAAGTATAAAAACGTCATTGTCACCCGATTGGAAATAATTTACCACGGAGGATGGAAAGGGGAAGAAGGGGATTGGGCAGTTCTAAAAATTCTTTAAAAGAAGCCATTCGCTGCACTCACCATCATTTCACACTTAGGCTACTCGACAACAGTCCAGATCTGAACAAGGTCGTAATAGATTATGCTAACACACACACGAAAGCCCGGGGTTGACATGGTTGTGATAGATCGAATTCAGTACTCAAGTGTAATTAATCAGAAGCCCATTATATGACAGAGCCCACGCTCAACCGATCTTCACCGTTCAAATAATAATGTTCAACCTATTTTGATGAGCATCGGTGAATAATTGCGTTCCTCTCTACTGCAGTCATCGCCTATTATCGTCCTGATATATAGCCTAATAATTATGTTGATTTATATTAATACATGGCATTACAGCTGATAATAATTTATTATCCTCGTGCGTATTAATTATTTGATATGTTAGTGTATTTGATGGATCTGTACAGCACTTTAGGCGCAAATTGCAGTGGCGGATGAATCTAGTTTATAGGACCCACATAATTATTGTATAGGTTCGTTATTAATTTTATTGTTGACGAGCTAAATGTCTCGTACATCAACGTCGCCAGCGAGTTTTGCTATATATATATGTTTTATTGCATCGTATTAATATTGCTGCTCGCTCATGCACCTACATGTAAGTGCTCGTCAGTGTAGCGTATTAATATCGCTGCTCGCTCATGCACCTACATGTAAGTGCTCGTCAGTGTAGCGTATAAATATCGCTGCTCGCTCATGCACCTACATGTAAGTGCTCGTCAGTGTAGCGTATTAATATCGCTGCTCGCTCATGCACCTACATGTAAGTGCTCGTCAGTGTAGCGTATAAATATCGCTGCTTGCTCACCTAAACGAACTGCTTCTCTGTTCTCGCTGAAATGTTGAATTTTATTGGCTGTCATCCATATTTTATTGGTATTTTAAATCGATTTACCTGTCAGCCTGTAATGTAGCTGTCAATTAATTTAAGTATTTACTACATAGTTGTGTAAAGTAACTTTTGGTGTAGTCGTATACCGTCATCGATAGAAACGACAGAAATAACCACACGCTTAGGCTCCTACACGTAAACCGCGACCAGCTACAAATTGATCATAGGAATTGATTTTTCGGCTAGAGTAGGCCTATTCTGTTGATATATATAATTTTTATGATGCAACGTATTTCCTTCGAGAATGTCATCAGTGCATATCATCAGTCCATGGTAAGATTCGTTGGCCAGATCCTTTAGATCCGCTTTGGCACCCTTCTTCTATCGTTACAATGAATAATTGACAACATTATTTTGGTCTTCTGAACTGCCTTAAAAAAGCATATCGACGCAAACCTGACATTTGATCAAACGTCTTAATGACACGCCCCCGCATCAAACGACGCAATCCGCATAAGACTAACGTAAAATCTAATTCAGTCGCAAATTTATACTGCGCCATATCTGGTAACTTTCCCAACGGTAAATCGGTGGTAAATCCCTCGATAATTAGGGCAGCAACAGTTGTGGTTTTAGCGCGGTGATGGGTTTAACTTTCGCGGTAATGTCGCTGTAAAATAGATATGAATTGGTGTCACGATATAAAGTCTACCACCGATGTAAAGTGAGTGGTACTTTGGAAGTGCAGAGCAGCGGGAGGCTATCCGGCGTCCGTGCGCTCTTCGTGCCAGAGTGTTGACCATATTACCCTAAACCCACACACCCACCCCTGTGACTTATGTTAAACTTATGACGAGAAGCAAGAGCGGATTTTTCTACAGGGGACATTTAACCTAACTGCAGAGCTAAATTTTGTTTCTGCGGAACACTGTGCTTGTATGTAGATTCTATATGTGCAACTGCCTGCTTGCAGCTGGTCGCAGTGCACGGTAGCACGACATTTAATCCCGCGACACTTAATACCGCGACAGTTAATGCCGGACACTTAGTCCCGGCGACATTTAATCCCGCGTCATTTAATCCCGCGACAGTTAATCTCTGCGACATATAATCCCTGCGACAGTTAATCCCGCGACATTTTATACCGCGACACTTAATACCTGTACACACGTGAGTACGAATATTTGTACGACTACTGTTGCTGTGACCATTTTTTGTATCAAATTGTACAGTTTTGATAATTTTTATTAGTGAATATTGCTGTGACTATTGTTTTTATCAAATTGTACAGTTTTGATAATTTTTATTAGTGAATATTGCTGTGACTATTGTTTTTATCGAATTGTACAGTTTTATAATATATTAGCCTACTGCAAAGGCTGAAGTCTTTTTTAGACACAAAGTGAATATTGCTGTGAATATGCCTATTTATAGAATTTAACTTCTTTTGTAAACGTTGCTTTACTTTCCCGGTATTAAGTGTCGCGGGATTAAATGTCGCCGGGATTAAGTGCCGCGGGATTAAATCAGTGCGGGATTAAGTGTCGCGGGATGAAATGGTCGCGGAATTAAGTGTCGCGGGATTAAGTGTCATGGAACCGCAGTGCACATATGCCCACACGTTCAACGGTTACGTCTTATGCTATTACACATAGACTAGATGTCCGTGTGCAGTCTATGACGGCAGCGTGGATCATCCTATCATGTTGGGCGAAGCGCCAGAAGCCAAACGGTTAA
Organism: Lumbricus rubellus; assembly: GCA_945859605.1. Lineage (NCBI taxonomy): Eukaryota > Metazoa > Annelida > Clitellata > Crassiclitellata > Lumbricidae > Lumbricus > Lumbricus rubellus. The sequence continues at coordinate 30,332,212 of OX243816.1, forward strand.
TTATTGCTGACCGAGACAGTTAGACACCGTTGCTAATAACGTCATCTGTTCACACAACCACTGCTGCAACCACCGGTGGTGAATTTAGTCTATACGGGACAGATAGAGCAGGACACCGCATTATCTGAACTGTGCGCATTGTGGAATTGCGTGTTTCATTAGAAGTTCTCCAATAATTAGGCTATCTGCAAAAATGCGTTGATGCATAAGAGCGGAGTGGCGTTAGCTTTCATTTTGCTGCATGTTATATGATTGAGAAATAACCAGTTTTCAACAAAGACATATATACATAAAGGATAGGCCTACATAAAACAAGGAGCCATAATGCTGGTATGATAATTCATGATATTGGGATAGAATCATAGAACGAATTGTACTATATAAACCTATCGAAGTGGAGTGCTCCCTATGCTAAGAAACTAGTTTGCTGTTCTTTCTGAAAAGACACAAGATCACGTGCTAAGTTGGATGAGAATGTTGAGCCTTTGATGCAACCGAAATATATAACATGTGTATATATTTTAGGAAAAAAGGGCATGCGAAAGAATGATCGTGAGATCTGGCACACCATGCATCATTGTGATTAAATTCGTTTCGAAAGATGCATGTCAGTGAATCTGCAGTGCGTTGCGCAGCTTTTTTGTAGCGCCGATGCGCCGTAATATTTAATTAGGTGCATACAGTAGGCTACAGTGCAGCAGTCATCGTATGCTCATCTCGCTTCATGGATCGGGATAATAATTACAGGCCGGTTGGAAAGCACTCTCGCAGAAACTCCAGTTCTGAGGAGCAGATTCTTCTGCCAATTGTGACAAGTCTAGCCGCTGACTGCACTGAACATCATGACGCAGCAACCTACAGAGTGTCAGAGCACCACGGAGGAGGAGGAGGCCTTGGTTATCCTCGACAACGCGTCTCCCTTGATGGTTTTCCAGCGATCCAGCCGACGACCTCGTTGACCCTTCTTCCACCGATTGACGGAATTGTCAAGTCCAGGAGTGCTCCATCACTTCCGGAAGAAGAATGGGATGCTGGCGATCCGCATCTCAGCAGCAGCAGCCGCTACACCAGCAGCAGCAACCGCGACGTCAGATGCTCAGTGTACTACGACAGACGATTAGAATCGACGTCTGAAGAAATCAAGTTTGCGGTTCGAATCTCGTCAGAGCCAAACAACACAAATAACGAAGAATCCGTTCCGTTTGGTCATCGCGCATCGCAAGCGGCAAGAAAACATCCAACACATTCACCGAATCATTCGCCAGAACAGTCGTCTGTTTCGAACGTCCCACAAAAGCGTTTCAGCAAATACCTGACCCCTCTCAACATCCGAGATTCTGTTTCTGGTATTCTAGAAGACGAGCGGAACAAGCATCACTACGGTCCATTAAAGTACCCACACCCACTCGCTGGAATTCAGAGCACAGACATCGTTCAGAACGACGCGAGCAACGAAAAGATTCGGCGACATTCCCTTGATTCTAAACAAACGGACAGCTGCTGAGGTATAATTATAGCGCAACAAAAAACGGATGTCATTGCTAAGAAAAGCGATGTTTTTATCTCTTACAGGAAATGACCGGCAATTATACTGTGCAATTATTGTGCATGCAGCTGATTATAGCAGCGCTACAAAATTCACAACATCCTCTGCGTTAACAGGTATTTTTCTCGACTCCCGTTGCTTGACCTAGGCCTATAACTGGATTTCAAACTCGATAGTGAAGCTTGCCCAAACTATGACTATCGTGCACATTGATTCTTTCGATAAGCGCGGGCGCAAAAATTGATCTTCTTGACCAAACTCGTTGAAAAATGCAATGTTTGTGTGACTCTTAGACTTTCAGACGATTGTTGTGGGACTACATTGAACTCTTGGAAAATCCGAACATCTTTCATAAAAAGTTTTGACTCTTTGTCATAGAGGCACTTTGCTAAAACGTAAATTTTCATGTGTGCCCCGATTCAGATAGGCTACCGGTGTGTATCGGTAACATGATTGTGAAGCAAATTCACAGCAGGTAATATTAGGCTACACGTGTATGTTGTCCAAGATCTAATTGCTTTTGTATTTAAGTTTCAATCAAGTTTTCATCTATCAAGGGAACGCTGCAGCTTCCGATCGATTGGAACAACTAGTAATTGTGCCAGTTAAATCTTATGTTCATCATTATTTAGTTCACTTTATCTGTATTAATTTTGTCTTATTATAATAATTATTATATCCAATTTTAGCAGACACCTACATATAGGCCTACATGTACATTCCTACAAATTGCAAATGCCAGATTATCAAAGCTCATATTAGGACGGACGGCCGATCCAGCCGCTTTTGGCTCCTCATAATATGGGCCTTAAATAATAATTATTATTCTCTAGTACTGCGATTGCCGACATTTTCAAACGAAGTCATTAAATACAAGTTACTGAATTCGTCATAAAAAGTACGTGTCACGAAAAGTTAGGGGAAATATGAACAAGTTCATACTTGCACTTTTTAATCCACTGTCATGTTACAGACCTTATTCATTCATTCATTCATTCATTCTTTCATTCATTGCGAGAATTTATATAGCGCTACTCAAGGTTTCTATTCAGTAGCACTCCCGGCCCAGTAACGTTCTGTCCATGTCAGTAAGTTTCTTCAATTACAGACGACCTATAAAGCAAGTACATGTAGCTAAGATATATTGATCGCCACAGTAAGTGTAGCATCCACAGTCCACACCTTCAACGCTTTAGGAAGTTTGGCACGTTAGGATGCAGGTCACAGCAATGGTTCGAATACAGCAGGAGCAGCAGTAGTCACTCATTCATTTATAGATACACATGTATTTATTTACTTGTAGTAATGCACAGTAGGCCTAACAGGCCATTGGCTTTCCATGATTATCATGATTAAGAAGACTAGGCCTACACGCTATATTCCAGTGTATGAAGCATACGTGCAGTAGACCTTCCAATGTCGAAAAGAAAGCTTTGTAAGCCTATAAGCGTAAAGCTAATGTTTCATCTCACGAGACATTGTAACGTTGACGAATTCCGCCATTTCCTCACTGGTCAAAGACACATCTCCAGCATATTGTCCTTCCTCAATCCTGACACTTCTGTCACAGTTCGACATCAGACGCAGCAGCTTCAGCATCTGCGTCCAACAACAACTGTCCTCTGAGATACGGTTCAAACACATCCTCCATCAACAGACACCGTCGAATGAACGGCGGCAGCGGAAGTTCGTCCAACCGTGACGACAACCTGTGTCCGATGCAGTCTCTGATCCGTAACACGCACAGACCGAACAACGACGTCGGGTTCGAAACCTGACCGACGAGCCACAGCCAGAAATCACAGTCCTCAACGAGTTTCGGTGGAACGTTGTCGCCGTCGTACAGGTACCGTTCCGCTCGAGCGCACGCACCAGCGTCCACCAGAAGTCTGGCGACGGCGAAGTGGCCACGGAGGACTGCACACTGGAGTGGCGACACCATGCGATAGACGTGGTCGATTTTGAGCTCACCCACTGGATCGAGACGGCAGTTGGCTTTCAGAAGAACAGCCGCACACTTGAGTTGGTTCTGGTTGGCAGCGGCCAGTATTGGCGTTATTCCATCGTTATCTGTTAGAAGGATGCATTAGATATAATAGGATATAATAGGATGCAATAGATACAATAGGATATAATAGGATACAACAGATATAATAGGATTATAATAGTGCAGTTTTCCTATAATAGTACTGTATAGACTATAGAGTATTGGAATAATTATAATTATTGGTATGTTCGTCTTCGTTATTGTGGCCAAGTTAACGAAAGTGCGCCTGTTACATACTTGGGTCCATTCTTACTCATAATTATTGCATGCGCTCATCTCAAAACTGTCCTTTGCAGACGTGGTGGGGTCAGGAGCGCTCTTGATTAGCAGCCAGGAAATTGCGCTATATAAATCTTCGGGATGAATGAGTGGGTGAGTGAATGAATGAATGAATGAATGAATGAAAGGCAATGACACTGTCTTAATCTACAGTTCTACACCTCTTACGTACATGTACCTGCCAGTTACCTATTAGTCTCCATAATGAACTTCTTTGTCTTTCTTTGCCCCTTTCCCGCAAGCGTTTGAAAACCATTCTCTTTGATTGTGGTTTGGTGTCAGGTCGGGAGCGCCTCTAAGGAATTCTCTTGAAGGGGCGCTATATAGGCTAAATGTAGGCTACAATTACAATTACAATTACAATTTACAATTACCCGGGATGTCTGGGTCTGACCCTCGTCTCAAAAACAATTCAACCAGCTTCGTTGCTCCGAAGTCGGCCGCCATCTTGATAGCCGTACCACCGAACTTGTGCCAGCTGGTCCTGTATGGTACGTCGTTAAGTTGGTACCCTGCCTCGATCAACATCTCTGCAACGGTCAGGTCATCGTCGTTGACTTCTCTTTTCTGTCGACGCCATTTGTAAATCAGATTCAACATAGAATTCATATTCGCTTCGTCACGGTGGTTGACGTCACTTCCGGCCTTGAGGAGCATGCGCACATACTCGGTGCGGTCTTTGTCGGCGTACGAGATTGCCTGCTGTAATATGCAATGAGAGGAGATGCTGTGAATGCCACGCTACATGACCATGCAATGCCACAATGTCATGTCATACGCTATGCCGCATACTATACTATGCTGCAATTGCTAGGCCTACATGCTCTTTGCTATGCTACATATTCTGTGTTGTGCTATAGTAGGCCTATACATGCTATATATATATTGTGAATACGGTGCTACTTCACGTGAGAAAATCCGGGTCGAATTGCGATAAGAATATTATTTAATATAATTATTGACCATTTCTTATCCGCATTTTGGTGTACAGACATGGTAATAAAGTACATGCATTATCCACTGAGTTGATGAATGTATTCAAGTATTATAAGCTCAAACATAATATATTCGAAATCCGTTCGTAGTATACCAAATGAAAGTTTTCCTCATTGGGCCAGCCATTCTGCCAGAGAGAGGTTGTGTGGTTGTGGGTCCGTGGTGGCTTTGACCAGCGAGAACAAGTCATGCAGCACGTGATTGATTCCCATCCACCTCCACCAGGATAGCAGTAAAGCGGTTGGAATCCGTCTTATCACTAAGCTTTTCAAAGAAGAGACTGTCCTCTGTGAGTTAATAGAATCGGATTTATACGAATGTAGCCTCTGCTGCAAGATATCCACACAGACCTATCACGGTCTCGAACTGCTACCGCCCAGCATCGTGCATTTGCTTCTGTTGGCCCTTTGCTTTGGAATGGCCTCCCTGTTATTATTCGTACTCAGATCTTATCTGGAAGCAGTGCTGTTTCTGCGCGTTTCCTTAAAACTTTTATTTTCCCAAAGGGATCTTCGCACTGGGAGCACCTCTGATTAGATTGTACTGTGAGAGGCGCTTTATAAATTCAAATATAGTATAGTATAGTCGAAGCACGAGACAAACTGTGCAGTTTCAAGTGATCTTAAGCAATAATTTCTACCTGTAGCGGAAGTCGTTTGTCGCGCTGATCCGGAAGGTTGACTTCGCAGAATGCGCGTAGAAGTCTTTCGGCGTGCGTGAGTCGGCCATCTTGTGAGACGGCCGTCCATATGGGATTCCTGCCGACGAGATCTGTGACGTTAACGTCAGCACCTGCCTCGCATATCATCTTCACGCACCTGCCACAAAACAACAATTTCAGACAATATAATTTTAAAACTTATATACGGACAGCTAGCGTGTTCAATCGAATAGACTCCATAGAGGCAGATTCAGATTTCAGAAATAGGCTAGAAAAAAATTAACAATTGTTATGCGACTTGATCTTTTCATTGATCTTTTAATTTGCATTAGGCTACTTAGCGTCCAGATAATTGGCCGAATGTTAGCTTATAATTTGTGTCAGAGATAGTCTGAATGGAATGGAAATGCTCACCAAGTTTCGTTCACGTCGTGCGTAATGTGCTACGAAAATGGCGCTTTAGAAGCCCTCACATTAGTTTAGGCCAGATTGCGATGAAATGAGTGAAGTTGAAAATTCATTGCGTTGTAATGTGAAGCAAAGCGAAGAAGTAGGCTAAAGGAAACTATAATTGCACACCATTTCATTAGCCTATGTGAAATCCACAGATGCACGCTGTATCGATTTGGCATCTGTGCCCCACTTTTTGCTGTCACATGAAACATGTTAATGAGCGAATTGTCCCCGTTTACAAGACAATACTTTATAAAAATAATTTTGTAACTTTAAATTTTTTAATTGTTGTTTACTTCTGATAATAATTATAAATAGGCTACCCTGCCACAGACATTGACAATACTCAATACCACAATGTCTTTGTCCATTGGTTAACTCTCAGCCAACCTCTTAACTATAATAGAAAATTATACGAAACCGATGGCCACATAATTATTATTATTTTCCACCAACATAAGTTAATAGCCACCCAAACGATCCTACAGCTTACACATCATCGGTACATTCGGCGGCGAAGTGGAGCGGCGTACGACCTCTTGTGTCTTGAATATCAACGGTCGCTCCATTGTTGATCATCAGTTCGACCATGTTGTGCCACTCCGTTCGGATGGCATACATGAGAGGCGTCACGCACCACCGATCACCGATGTCAGGGTTGGCACCGGCGTTCAACAGCATACGGGCGCATTCGACACGACCCTTCTCGCAGCACAGATGTAGGGCGCTCCAGAAGAGAGACTTTCCCAACGGATCGTATCCGTCGAAGATCGTGTTGGGATCGACGCCGTCACGCAACAGTCGCTCAAGTGTGTCCAGTTCGTTACGGTCGATCGAGTAGAAGAGTTCCGCTTCCGTCTTGTCGTCCATCTTCATGAAAAGTCTTCTGGAAGAAACGATATGATAATTATGACATAAAACGAGTTAGTTGAATTGGCCTTGAAGCAAATCTTCTTCTTCGCGTATGCTACTGCTCCAGGTCTTGTCGGAGCGTGGACCGGGATTCGGATGAATTCGGTCAGCTGGTGGCATCCTTAGTTTCCCCGAAGGTACTCACAGGGAGGGCGCGCCCGGATTGACCCAGGCTTCGTGAACGCGGATGCCATCCTCCCCGAAGCAAATGATAACGCGTAAAACAGGAAACTATTGCGTTTAATGCGATGTTTTGTTGTATATAAGAGATAACAAACTTTTGCATGTATATAATGTATTGATTTGTTTCATGTTATGTTACTGCAATATTATTATGCGTGAACGCGTGCACGGTGAGTATGAATGCCGATGAAAAATTATATAATATGAAGAAAATGAAATAAAATGACCCCGGCCAAAAAACGACCACTGCATGAGCCGGAAATTTGGTCCTTTCGTAATGGACCTATCTTGATAATTGAAAGTTGCGTTTAATTAACGTTCCTAATCTCAAGCTCGCTGTATGAGTATGACAGACTATAGGCTACCAGCACATGTTCCCTTAAAGTTAAGCTATATATTAGAGAGACAAGTGAGATATTCATCGGCGATTTACCGTCAAATTATATTTTCTTTAATATATATATATAAAATTATTTTGTGTCAAAAGCTGCGAATATGTAGCCATGGCTTTTTTGACAAAATGGTATATTTTCTGGTCGTGGTCACTTACGGTATAGAGAAAGCAAAAGAAGCAAAAAATTGAATTAAGGAAAATCAAGTTTGAAATTAATACTTCAAAGGTGACCGACCAAAAGTACATGGATCAACGAAATGTTACGAATAAAAAGAGAATGAATTATAGGAGATTAAAATTAATATGTAAGATTTATTTTTCTATTAGAAACCATGATAGACTCTCGCTAGCATGTGACTCATCGCAATGGAATAACCTTACAAGTCATTGGAAGGCCATTGTCCTTGCAGTTTCCTTACCGATGTAGAACCAGCCAAGGATACTGGGTTACTATGAACGCTTAAACTTGAGCATGCAGTCTAAGACTGCAGCGAGAGGTTCTGCAGACGCTGTGCTGCGGCAACAGTGATTTGTGTTGCGAGAGACACACAAGAATGTCTGGTATTGATGGCGCCAAGCATTCAGCAGTGCGCTGATATATTCGCAGCAACGGCAGCTCGCAAGTTCACCAACCATGCTTTCTCCTCATGCATGTCGCTGGAACCGAAAACTTGAAATATATCCTATATACCCCGACTTTCCCAGTCTTCCTCTTACCCTTATCTGTCTCGCTTTGTATACAAGATTCACGCTTCTCATAGCTGCAGTGGCATTCAACTGTGTATGCTAGTTAGTCTCAGCGTTTGAATGTTCTCTTAGCTGTCTGACCTTTGGCATTTCGCCCAAAACCGAACCCATGCAGACCATGCAGCACAAACCACGTCGTAGATCTTCTCATTAAGTGTTTACAGTTCGTTTCCGACACGTAACATTTTGTCCTTTGAATGCTTGGAACATGCAGTTATAGTCTAGATAATAATTATTATGTGAGTCCGATAATGGAAAATCGAAGCGCAGTTTCTATAGCCTATAAGAAAGGGCGCAAATTACTTCAAATGTACAATGTAGCTTAAATAAAATTACTTCGCAGCTATAGCCTAATGTATGCAGCAGTTTACTTGCGTGTATAGATGCTGTTGACGTAGATAGGCCTATACAATTATTATATTGTGTAATCGTGCACTTTTTGGATAAGATTGCCGACTATTTTGAAAGTAGGCCGATGTCCTACAGTAAACATTACAGTACACACTATATTTATAATCGACTTTTGAAGTATAGGCCTATAATAGTCGGTCTATATGACTATAGCGACCTGGTGGCTGACCGGTAATGCGTCCGCTCACGGAGCGGAAGGTTGCGGGTTCGACTCCAGGTAACGACCTTAGGCAAGTTGTTCACGCACACGTGCCTCTGTCACCAAGCAGTATAATTTGGTACCGGCGTAAGCTGGGAAGTAAACAGCAAGTCCTGCGATACACTGGCCCCGTGTCCAGGACCTTGGGATTCGTCCATTGCTGGCTCAGGGCTATGGAAAAGGAGATGAGCGCCTCCCTGTGTTCCTCATGGAACGGGATGGGACTTTACTTTACTTACTATATGACTATAGCATACAAGCAAGCATTCTCTCCTAAAAAATCTCTCAAGCGCCCCAGAATTTGGTAAAAACAGACAGTTAATAGTTTGCGAGACATTCGCACTCCTTAATAATAAGTTGCAATAATAATGTCAACACTAGTCTTATAAAGCCTACATTTATAAGTTCTACAATAAACGAAAAAAGCATGCATATTATGCATAAGCACATTTACATGCAATTATGTCCTGCTCTAAAGAATACGCCGAACTCGAGAAACATGGGGTAGAATTAAATATAGTCTACATTGGCAGCGTAATGTATAGGCTGTGACTAGCGGACCTCCAAGCGGCCGTCGAATCTCAAATACTAGCGGACCGCCAGTCACGTGTAACCTGTCACATGACTGGCGGCCGTCCAATACTGAATACTAGCAAGCCGCCAGGCTTTCTATTTACACCAATCCACAAGAGTTTCTAATGGCTAAACAAACCCTAAAACTAGCCCTAACCGACCCTCACGACGCCTAACCTGAACCTAACCAACACTCACGAAAAAAATTGGTTGCTTACTCTGTTTCTAGTAATTTTCTAAGTCATTAAAACAAGAAAACTTTTGTCCGACATAAAACCAACTATCGGTAACTGCCGCCATTGTAACAATATTCAAGAATCAAGACTCGTCATGTGACAGGTTACACGTGACTGGCGGTCCGCTAGTATTTGAGATTCGACGGCCGCTTGGAGGTCCGCTAGTCACTTCGTAATGTATATTGGTAGCCTAAATGACGCAAACAATCTGTTCAATATACCGTATAATTCGTTATCCTATTTCTTTTTCGTCCACTGACATCCTTATGTCTGCTTACATCGCAGCATTGTAGCCACCAAACGCTTAATTTTAAAACGTGCGCAGTTGAAGTTGGTCCACAGCCAGTGGTTTCGTAGAAGATAATCCTATTAGCGTGAACGAATGAACACTGCCAGAAGCTGAATTTCGGTATAGCCTACTCCACTTGGCCTCGTATACGAAATACGGGACCAACAGTCAGAATAACAGTGCGAGGAAGCTGCAGGGATATTATATAGGGCAGACTGCAGAGGAGGAGAACAAGACGGTTAGCAGAGGAAATGGGAAAGAGCCTATACATGCTGCAGCGGTATATAGGCCTACATAAGCTTAATAGGCAGACCATAATACATCACCGCTTCTCCCCCTCTGGCTCCTCTACATACACGATCTACGTCGATCTAGGTCATGTCTACATACATCTACGGGTGGGCCAAAAAAGTAATCCCATACGGTTCTCTGTCAGTTATCTTGGCCAGAAGTAAGAAGTTTTAAATCGAGCTTCAGAAGTATAATATAAAGGTAGGCCTAATCCATATTTGCGTACCGGTACAGCGGCCAAATTTCAGTATAAATTCCGAAATGGAACAAAAGTTATATTAAATTTAGCGAGTTCACCCACTGTTTTTAGGCGATCCAAAAACATAAGGCAACAAAAGTGACGAAAGAAATTTTATCGTGTCACATCTCAAATAATTAATTATCAAATAAACTTGATATTGCTTTACAACTTGTGTTGAATGTGTCCACCACCAGCGCCCGCACATGGCCTGAGTCTCTGCAAAGTCTTGATGGCCCTGTTGGTGTGTTCCAGAGTCAAAAATCTTCGCATATCAATTCCAATGTGACCATCAATTCTCTTATCGCTCTTGGTTTTGGTTGCAGATTGTGCAAATGCCATTGCATGGCATCTCTTCGGCATAGTTCTCCACACTTGATGATCCATCGGGTTCGAATCCGGATATCTGGAGCATATATGTAGGGCCTATACATACATGTATACAATACATACATACATGTACAATTGTACATGCATACATAAACATGTATGTATGTATGTATGTATGTATGTATGTATGTATGTATGTATGTATGTATGCATGCAATGCCATGCATGCATGCATGCATGCATGCTTGTTTGTATGTATGTATGTATGTATGTATGTATGTATGTATGTATGTATGTATGTATGTATGTATGTATGTATGTATGTATGTATGTATGTATGTATGTATGTATGTATGTATGTATGTATGTATGTATGTATGTATGTATGTATGTATGTATGTATGTATGTATGTATGTATGTATGTATGTATGCATGCATGCATGTATGCAACAATACATGTGTGCATGTATCCGTATGCATTACCGATATATAGGCCTATAAATATGTACATGCCGGGGCCTTGGGAACTCGCATCATCATGGCAGGCTTCTAAAGATAGCTCTGCCGCCGCATTGCGTCAGGACCTTCAGCAGCTGCATGTGCAATGCATCGACGCATGAGAGACGAGACAACAGCATGTAGTACATCTATCTCTATGCACGTACGTTTGTGTACATGTATCTCTATGGACGTACGTTTGTGTACATCTATATCTCTATGGACGTACGTTTGTAGTACATGTATCTCTATGGACGTACGTTTGTGTGCATCTATCTCTATACACGTACGTTTGTGTACATCTATCTCTAGGGACGTGTACGTTTGTCTTCCTGTATTGTTACTCTTAAGCCAGGGCAAGCGAGCGTCTCAGCTGATACACCAACAGGTAAAAACTTCTTTATATGCAGGATCGTGTGGTTTGACCATTAACGTGTAGGCATGCAGTTCGACTCGCGAATGAGCAATCTGAGCTGAATATGCTTTCACGGCTGTAGTGTATAGGAGCCGTTCTTCTTAAGAGTTGGTTAGGTGTTGCTCTGACATTTAATACTTCCGTGTGATATAAAAATTAGGATTCGAATCATGCAGACGATGCAATCTAAAACGACGTATAAATAAAAGTCTAAAAACATCAAAACTTACCATTCAATGTGTCAAAATACATTTTGTCTCTCATACACATTTTAATGTTATATTACACTTTCTAAACGTTCATCAGATCCGTTTATAGTACTTTATACCCGCAGCTGTAAGCCTTACTTAACGAATGCAACACAGAGTGCATTGAAATACAATATATTTTACCAGATGATCACGAATTAGAAGCATGAAATAATTGCCTGACACCATGCGCGGAGTTTGGTTTCCGTTCTTGGGAGGGCTAACCCCGAGTCTGGGCCTTGTTTGGGGGGGGGGAGCTAACCCCAAAAGAGGATACCATTTTCATGGTTAAAAAGTTGAATCTGGGCCAACGTTCCCTCTAAGCTGCGCGGCCGCGCGGCCGCGCAGCTCATTTGAAAACGCCGCGCAGCAGTTTCAAATTTTCGCGCACAAATTTTGGTAGGAAGTATTGTTTTGTTTAACTTTTGTTTAACTTGATGTAAGTCATTGATTTATTATCTCATTTTTCCAACGACTGCTCGATATCTGTGTGCGCGGACGACTACCGAGCTGCCATTCAGCCATCCGACAGTCAAATATCTCGGGCGAATTCCCCAACTAATGACTAACCACCACCACCACACCTCGTCCGAGTGCTTTTTAATGACTGTCCAGACGCAGACCCCTTGTAGGTTGATTCTGAGGGAAGATCTGAGGGAAGACCTAGTTACGGCTATCAAGTGAATAAGGTCCAGAAGCGAGCTGAGCAGACCACTCATTGAAGCACAACCAGGGACATCTGTTAATAGAATGATGTCTAATCAGTATATAATCACAAAGGATGGTCCAACTGCATCTTCAGTGTCTATCTGTCAGTCATTAACTGGAACGTCTGAGCGACTCCTGCTTTGACCCGAAACCAGAAGACTCGCTTAATTGGCATCAGCCAATTTAGAGGGATGCTGATTCTTATCAGCTGCTTTGTCGTCATAGGTGGCTGCTCCGGCTGGCAAGTTAGCTTTCAACAGGTGGTGCCAAAGAACCCTACGCGCGAGGTGAGCGGAAATCCCAAGGGTGATGCCGCATATTGCAGGCCTGTCTTTCAATAGATCAGATAATCAGAGTCGGATTCCACTTCGGAAGTTGGTTTAATGTACAGCGCAATATTTCTTAGTGAGTGAAATTTGCAAGCTGTATCGAAACGTAAAGCGAGTGAAAGTATATTAACAGTTTTTTCAAAGGAAAAGTGGTCTTCTAGGTTTACCATTTAAAACTGAATGGCTTAAAGATATGGTAGAGACGGAGCTTCGAACGCCAGTAGAACACAGACGAAGGAGACTATACCTATAGACTTTAGAGTGGAATTCAGCATCGACAGAATTTATCAACTATGGTCGTCGCAGGAAGATAGGAGGCAGAAACTTTAGCACTGAACATTATTTTGATGCCAGATTAAGAGCTACCTGTATGTAGCCTCCTTCATCATGTAGTCTCAGGTACGTCTAGTTCAGTTTTGACTTGACATTGACATTCGTCATCGTATCATAACATTTTCGTTTGCGATATAAGCTTACCTATAAGTGATTTTTGCGCAGTGCTTCATCTATATAAATAAAAATGAAACTTTCCAATAGTTTGTTCCCAGTGTTCTCGAAAACTGACGCACAGATTGTTATGAAAATTTAACAAAACCTTCCATTCCAATAAGAGAGTTTCCAACTTTTTTTCTCTCCGAATAAACGCAATCTTTTCCACAAAAAGTGAACTTTGCATTCCGCCCGACCGCCATTTGCAAATTCAACAAAACTGCACGTTGCCAGATTTCACAAACGCCTTCACAGTGACAGCGACCAGACGAAACATGAATGAGGTCGCGTGCCGTGACGTCATAAGCGAGTCGCATAATTTTGCGACCTTTCAACATTCTTGGGCTATATCCGCTCTCAAGAAGGGACGATGTGAGGGAGGAAAGGAGCGGAGGGAGCGGGACGAAGGGGAGGGGGAGGCGGAGGGGGAGGCGGAGGGGAGGAGGGGGAGGAGAGGGGGCACGGAAGCGGGAGGGGAAGGGTGAGGGGGATGCGGGAGGGGGAGGGGGAGGGGAGGGGGAAGGGGAGGGGGAGGGGAGGGGGAAGGGGGAAGAGGGAGGGGGAGGGGAAGGGGAGAGTCTTTTCTGCCACAGCAACGCGTGGCCGGGTACAGCTAGTCTTTAATAAAAAAAAGGGACATTATTACAGACATGTAAATTAATGTAGTTAGGCCTATAGATTTTTCAAACACAAATTTAATGTTTCTGAAAATGTGGTGCTCATGTGGAAATTTGGGTTGCTCAAGCAACCGTCAGTTCCGCGCACACTGAAAAAATATTAGAGGGAACGTTGATCTGGGCCTTCTTGGAGGGGCTTAGCCCCCCCCCCTAGCCCCTGATAAACTCCGCCCATGCCTGACACCAGAATTGACCACTCGGCACCCTTATGGCGCATATATACAGCCTTTATATCTCAGTCTAATATAATCGTTTTGTTCTGGAACGAGTTAGGCTTATATTGTGTTGTGGTCAGACGTTGGAAAGAAAAACGATGAAATCTCTTCAGCATCAACATTCTGCTTGACATCTGTTTGTATTATACACGTACTTAGAAAGAAGAGTGAACCTCTGCTCTATAGCTACATGTACGTCAGACGCGTCATTTGTTCACATTTTCAGAAGTCTACAATACGGAATACTGCAATTAGATAATACAAGCTACAGCTGATAATAAAAAGCACTATCTGCTCTACAAAAACTTTTCAGGAGATCACTTTGACGGTAGAAGCTACCTCCCAGAGTCTTTGAATACTGGCGCGTCATCGAATGATGCTGCCTGTCAGATAACACGAGTTCCAGAAATTCTAAATAAACATGGCAATGCCCTTTCAAGTAACGTTTCTTGGGTCATGTGTCACGCGTTAGCTGCTCTGTCTACATAGCAGAATTGTCATGTTGTATCTAAAGTCATGCGCCACATACGCTACGTTATATATTATGTCCAATGCATCTTTGGTCATGCTGTCCTTCCCATTGCATTGCATTGAAATGTATTATCTCAGTCTTTAACATTTGCATCTTAAGCAACGCACAGAGTTGGCACAACCTGCTCTGAAATGGTCGTCCTTTTCTAGTCATTACTAGATTTTCACTTTGAATCGCAATATTTTCCTGTGTTTTTTCATGTGCAAATATCCGATGTGCATAAATCTGGGTGAATGGATATTAAAGGATAGAGTATCGCAGACGGAAGTGTACGGATAGATGGCATCGAAAGGCTTGATTTGGTTCTACGAATGGATTAAAACGGATGGATAATAGCTGGGTGGATGGAAGAATGCATTGTGCGGATCGACAAGATGTATGGGTGGAAAAGTTGGTTAAAGCCAAGAAAACAAGCCGACTAATAGTTCTGACCAGACCAGATCCGAGACCATCGCTCGCACTGCATCCTTGTACTGCATCCTTTAGCGCATTGCTCTCAATGCAGCCAACGAGTCGTCTAAGAAAGCCAAATGCTTAACCCATTAATGACCAGCTGCATAATTATGTTTTCCATACATTTTAGTACACGTTGGTCGTTAAAGGGTTAACCGTCAACGCCAGTTACACACGTCTCCAAATACAGGCGACCTCTGGTGAAGCCACCATGACCATTCAGTACATCATGTTACAATGAGCCTTTCCTCCGTGATCGTAGTAATAGCTCGCATCTCGGACTATCGTTTCCACTCCACTCAACTCCGCTTCCGCCGGACTCAACTCCATCTCGGACGACGCCGACCTCTGGCTGTCGGATGAGGATGCAGCCGTGAAGTTGCTGAATCCGGAGTCGCACGACGAGTCCTGACTGTCGGAGATGGACGTCACGGACTTCTTCTGGACATGCGCCAGACTCTTCTTCTTATTCTTATTCTTTGACGACATCTGGTCGTGTTGTTGTCGTCGGCAGATGGAGCAGCATCTGAGGAAGAAGGACTTCCACGCCTGGCGGACTGGTTTCTCGCGGACGTTGAGGAATAGAAAGATGAAGAATCCCTGAAGAGAGTTGAAGATGCAGAAGAGAAAGTCCATCGCGATGACGGATCCGTCAACGGATAGCAGGCAAAACAACCAAGTCAAACCTAAACAGCACATGCATCCGAGAAATTATAGCGCTAGAAAAAGAAACGAATAAACATAAAGCAATCATCATGCAGCTTAACAACATAATACGTACCAATAGCAACACAACAACCAGTTAGCTTATCTTTTAGAGGACATTATTTGATGAGGTGTTTTGTATGCAGTACTCATGAGTCATGACAACAAAATAGCTTGATATATATATATATATATATATATGAAGCTATATATACATAGATCTATATACAATATCCATATATATATATACTGTATATATATGATGGAGTGTTATGTAGACTTACCCATGACAATGCAGCAGCAGACAGCGGCCTGTACTTGCAGACAGACGAGCCTGCTCTTCTTTTGCGTGCTCTGTAGACCTTTCGGTCGATCGCATGTGATGCCTTTGATGATGAGGATGAAGAAGATGAGATTCGTCAACCAGATGAGAGCGAGAGGAAGAAGAAAAGCGAAATGAAAGGCTTCTGGTGCCAACCAACAACTGCAAATAACGAAACAGATCTATGATCATCGTGTTCATAGTATAGGTAGGCCTATCAGGCATGAAGTAATCAATATTATACTGTACGATGATTGTGACAAAATGTAAATGTGTGTGTGTGTGTGTGTGTGTGTGTGTGTGTGCCAGCCAACGGTGACTCTTCTTTCAGCTTACTGTGTATTATTTTTGCACATTGATGTACTATTTTTATTTTGTTGAAATTACATTTAACATCCGGCCAGCGCAAAGAGCGCCTCTGAGTAGTTACTTGTATCTTGAAGAGGCGCTATATAAATTCTGAGAATGAATGAATGAATGAAAGGTTAAAGCGTGAATGCTATCGCTGACTACATATAAATGATGCAATTAAACAAATCTATTTTAAAACTTCAATTCTGGACATGAAGTGGCCTACACATAAATTCGCAATCATCCTTCATCATAATGTAAAGTCAATCAATTCTTGGTTGTCGGTATTAGTAGGATCTCACTGAATTGGCATCAACCTTAGTAATCGTACATTGAATGATGCAGTGCACAATCACATGATTCACTCAGATATAATTATGACCATTTCCCAAATATCATCAAATTGACAAAATTTTATACTAAACGACTGAGTAACTCGCCCAGAGGATATAGTCATGGGCTATGTAGCCTATATATATAGTATTTCCCCTTGAAGAAGCGCCATATAAATTGTTGAATTCTTGAATGAATAATTGATTATAATTTTACGATCGAAATGAACTTACTAATTTTCTGGACCTCGGAACTGGTTGTGGTTGATAACTGCCACGAGAAAGACGGGAATAACAGGAACTCCTGAGCAAACAACACACAAACTAGATTTGTTGCTTCATTATATAACACAAAATCAGGTCGTTTTAATAGCGTGCAGTTCGACACAAAATGTGCAGTTCACCAGAGCTTTTTAACGTGCAGTTGTGCACAAAAATGTACAGTTATAAATGGATCTGTGCCGTTGCAGAAGCACTTTTGTACAGTTAAAACTAGCAAAAAGGTGAATGTCCTCCGATGAGATATAATTTACCATGAACGATGGGAAAGGAAAGGAGTTGTGCAGTTCTAACAATTCCCTAAAACAGCATTTCACAATAGATACGTGCAGTTGTCGAAGCATTTCTGTGCAAATAAAAAACAGTAAAAAGGTCATTGTCATCCGATTGGGAGTAATTCCCCATGAAGGATGAGCAAGGAAAGAACAGATTGTGCAGTTAAAACATTCAGTTTATAAACCTGCACAGAACTAAACCTTGAGAGGCACTCAGTCGCCTATAGGCTACAATCATGCCAGAGTTGAGGGATCTCAGAGAACCTCCGATGAGACGTCTTATTAATAAGATGGTGCTATTATTATGTTTACAATTACAATTTTAGAACGGATTGGTACCTCAAGACGTCCTTCTGTCTTAGTGCTCGTTTTACCCCACCCCTTCAGGGAGCTGATGGCTAAGCTATAGCCTTACGAGATAGCGGGTATCAAACCTGCGTCGTTCTGTTCTTTTGCCCTGTATAACACCATTCACCCATCACAAAGTAGGATTTCCTTCAAATGCCCAAACAATCCTAGTTAGGTCTTAGAGACTTAGACTATCGAGACTGCAGCTTGACAAATAATACAGATATATTATATAGATATATTATATATAATATATTATAATATATAATATTATAGTATAACCATGTTTAAAATACTAGCCTATAATATGTAATATATATCTATATTATAAATATATTCATGATAATCAGTAGCTCACCCCATGCTGGCAGCGACACTTTGAGCATGAAATGCGGAGTGTACGTATCGAAGACCTTGACGAACTTGAGGTACTGAACGATTCCCTCAACGAGCATCCAACAGAACGAAGCCAACAGGAAGTAGAGCAACAGCGCAGCAACAGCTTTGCAACCGTTGCGGTTTTCTGTTCTATCGACGCCGGCCAGGACCAGGATGTTGACGGCCAACAGGGCGACCGCGAGATTCAGAAGAACCATCTGGGATCGGCCTTTGGCAAGAGACCTACACAGAAACAAAAAAATATGGTCAGTAGCATGTAGAGTAGGTCACGTGGGTGGAGTAGAATCGGTGGTCTGTATACTACTGTGGTCTTCATTTACTCCCGATGCAACTCCCATTATTTCGTATTTCAGATTTATTTATCACAACAATTTCTATAGCACCCTGAATGGAGTAACTTTAAATGGAGAACTTTCGGAAATTCCTTCAACTATTAGGCTATGCCTAATTAAATTCGCATTGCCCTGAAATAAATCGAAGGCTCTAAAGAAATCGATCGCTGAAAACTTGCTCAGGATTAACCCATCAGCAAGGATTGAAGACGCACTGGAGCGATTTTTGCTATCACACGTCGTTATGATCATAATGTATAGCCTACCATACTTGTCGTACATACAAAAGTTCGGATAAAATTATGCTTCATTCGCTTACCTGAACAAAATTTGAGCAAGTATGGTGAGACCGAGTCCAGCAATGGATATACTGATTCCAATGATGGATAATGTCCTCAAAGCTATAGCGATTGGTGTATTCGGATTCTCGCTAAAGCCCTGAAATGTAAAGGCATACATGTACAATACATCCAGCAGTCACTAATACAACACTTAACAGATTGCAACATATTCCCTTTATCATTAACCCATTTGTGCCTAGCGTCCCATATATGGGACGCTTACAAAAACAGCTCAAAATCACATATTATGCTAGCAATAAAAAAAGTAATATTTTTCCCTATGCTTCATTCATTCATTCATTATTAGAATTTATATAGCGCCTCTTCAAGAAACTACTCAGAGGCGCTCCCAGCCCAGCCACGACCAAAGAAAAAAGATTTAAGAGACTTGAGAAATAGAGATTGACTGGTCAGATGGAGGAGATGGAGGTTTGAGGGGAGGTCATTCCAGATTGACGGTCCCACAACCGAGAAGGCTCGGCGCTGTCTGCTTGTTCTGCATATGCAACAAATTAAAAGTGAATAAACATGACTTTGAAAAATCAGGCACTAATGGGTTAATTGCACCCACTGTTTTATACTCAGTGACCACAGCTGTCATCGTCAACCTTTCTATCGCCGAACTCGGCTTCTCCTCCTCAATGTGAATTAAAAATAATCTTCTCTCGACTACACCACCAAAGAGAGATGTGCATGGTCAGCCTAACATTAGTTTTGTAGGTAACTCTGATTTCAATCATCATCATCATCAAGAACCGAGGGACCAGTGCCCGTAGGTGCCCGCTGCCATCCTCATTAATCCTCGCCATTTTTGTCGTTCCATCGCCGCATGTGTCAGGTCTTGTATTGGCGCTCCGCACCAGTCGGTTATGTTGTCCAGCCATTCCTTGTGTGGTCTACCTCTTCTGTTGGTTCCCTCCATTCTTCCAAACACCACCATCTTTATTTTTCTGTCCTCATTCATTCTACATATGTGACCAAATAGCTCCAGCTTCCTGGTTATTAATATCTGCATAAGATTTTCTGTGGCTTCTATTTGCTCATACAGTTCTGAGTTCTTCATCTTCTGCATCCATCCAACTCTCAACAATCGTCTGTAGCATTTCCTCTCGAAGGCTAATATCTTTGACTCCATTTCTTTAGTTACTGTCCAGGCCTCGCATCCATACATCATACTGCTGAATACACAGGTTCTCAGTACTTTTAACTTTGTTTGTAGATGTATGGATTTGCTCTTCCAGATTTTATCCAATGCCTTTAGTGCTGTCATTGCTTTCGCGATTCTCGCCCATACTTCTTTCTTGTTGTCTAAGTCGTGTGTTTTGATGCATCCTAAGTATGTGAATTTTTCCACGTTTTCTATCTGGTTTCCATCTATTTCCATCTTCTTAGACAGTTCTTTTGCTCCAAACACCATCGTTTTGGTCTTCTCAAAATTCATGTCAAGGCCATACCTTTTTCCTTCATCACTTAACTTCTGGGCTGTGCTCTCCAACCTCTGGCTGATTTCAATACAAAACGAAATTAGTTCATTTGCTCGAATCATTTTGAGGCGCATGTTTAGATAGGCGTGCCCAAGGCCGTAGCCAGGATTTTATTTCGGGAGGTGTTTACTCGACAGTGAGCAACCCACAAGCAACCAAATCAACTGATTCAGTCATCAATGCAAGGGGTTTGAAGAAGCGTCGTGAGCTCTCATAGCAAGTTCTGGGCGGCCAATACAATGCACACTGTAGTTCTTTTAGCAAATGCATTATTCCATTTTCACATTTTTTTCATTTCGGGGGTTTCAAACACCCAAGTCCCAAAACACCCCATAGGTGTCGGCCTTGGGCGTACACCTACCGCAATGATGGCAAAGTTGGTGAGATGTCGACTGAATCCGATAACCGTTTGATTGGCATATGATGAAGCATCAGTCCAAATGCCATTCGTTGACCAACCCCAGTTCCCAGTCTGTGCATCGTTCTCCCAGTACGCGCATCTGGGAGTGTAGTTCCCATTAACCCAGCTCCCGCTGTCCATCTAAAAAGGCATTTGAGAGAGGAAATGCAAGTTAAGACAATGCAGAAACACGGCAGCGTTAAGGACAGGTTATGAACTGCTTCAATCAACAACAAAATAAATAATACTGTCTACATCACAATGTCATATTGTGTCTTACGCTGCTCTGCTTACATTTATTTCAATCTAACCTCCTTATCTTTAAATATCGATACAATCAATAGTATAATATAGCAATATGGCACTATAGTAATATAACAGAAGAATTATCAATTTGCCAATGCTAATTCTGCCAAAATAGTCTCCTAAATGACGTGGGTGGCTCTGTTGAAGTGCTATTCTATTGTCCTGGTTTTGTTAAAACAATGATTGCAGTTGAGAGAAATTCCCGTCTTGAGGTAGAGCAGTCGGGTCCTAAACTATCTTAAGGCTCAATAAGAAACACATTTTCATAAACACTTTGAAGAGCAACAAGAGCAGTTGCGACCTAAAATTTTATATTTATAATTATATGAAAGGTAATTTTATTAAGTCGTCAAAATGCAGTTTATACTGATTGTAGACTAGTTTATTTTCTCTGCAACATCATATTTAAAAAGACATGGCCTAGGCCTAATTTATAAACTTTGCTATATACAACTACCTAGTCAGGGCCCCTAAAAATCGCTGATCCCCTGGCATTTGTCCCGCCCCTTTAGTGGCCCTGAAAAATAATGATCAAACTGACCTTCAACTGCCTGAACACTATTTTAACGGGATCGGTTAAGTTTTCGATCTTCTGTCCGTTGATTGTGCCGGATATGACGTAACTGTTTAGCGATATGTTCGACGCATCGCCATTTTCCGTAGTGTCCAATCGCACGTAGGCAGGGTTGGAGAAGAAAGATCCGTCCCTGTAGATGATGAAACTTAGACGTAGGTTCTCGTTCCAGCCCAATGCATTTTTCAGTAACACTGGAGAACGTACAGAAATTCATCATTAGCATGCCAAACAATCATGTTAGTCACCTCGCTCGCATATGGATTTAGCTGTATAGCGCGCACACGAATATACCACGCGGATAGGCTGCGTGGTTTGTAACATTTTATATAACCCGCGTGTTATATACGAGAAATTATGGTACTTTCACTCATGTACGCAGCTGTGACGTTTATGCACCGTCTTTAGTGACCCTGAAAGTGACCATCGTAATACAGTAACCAAGGAGACCATCAATAGGAGGCAAAGCTTCTGCTGCAGAATATACTTGTTGCTGTTTAACGACAGTGTGTCATAGTATAGGTAATTAGCGTCGCCCTCCTCCTTTATTCAGGCTTGAGACTGGCACTGGCAGAGTGCGAACGGTGGCGGAATTGCTGCAGAATATTCTATGCACTCATTTATATAGAGCCATCAATTAAAAATCGAATATTCTTACTCTGTGGTTGTCTTCCGATATCGATGGCCTCCTCTGAGAGAACGATCGCTGCCTCGATCGATTGATCGCCGAGATCTCGATCATCCATCGTTCTGAAGTAGGTCTCTGTGCGAGGATTCGATTCTGTTTCGTAGGATCCGAACCCGAACACGTTCTGGCTGAGCGTCGTGTCCCATACCTGCAGAGCGACGTTTGGCTCCGAGACTGTGAGACTGGACGATCCATTGAGGAAAACGTTGCTCGTGAACTGATCGACTGCAGAAATGATCCTGAAATGCAATCAAATCGTCAATCAAGTTAATCAATCGACTGAGATCGTGAGCTGGAAATCTACTTGCCGTTTGCAGAGAGTAGCAAATTAACGAAACGGTTGCAAGAACGGAAACAGAACAAACGTTAAACTAATTGAAGATTAGATTATAGTTCACGGACTGCTTGATCAAACGGCATAAGACATTTAGTAGGCTAAATGTTGTTTATAAAATGGTACTACGTCTATGAATTGCTTACGTAAAGAAATAACTATGTTGAGTGTCTGACGTAACTAGTAGGCCTAACTACTACAAGGCAGGACATTATCTTTAATTATTATGTTATAAACAATTTCAGTTTTAACTTTCAGTTGCCAGAGAGAATTTTTATTGCAGAGCCAAAAAACTTATATCAGTATTAACAGAAACTTTTAGTCACTATATGGATCCACTGATCTTCCTACAGGTACGATAAAAACCATAGCCATTCAGAACAACTGCTTGCACGAGACCTATCAAGCTCAACCCACCGCAATTTAAAAGCTTTGTCTAGACTCTAGAAGCTGCTATAAAATGTTTAATAGATCTAATCGGTGCTTTGCTATAGTGCCTATTATAATTATACGTCATATATCCTGCATGTATTATGATTTTTCCACAGTTTAACGTCGTCCGACCTATGACATCAATGGCCGTTAAGATTTACATAGATTTTCATTGCATAAATTATAAGCTCTTTTACATCACAAACATATAATTCCGCATGAAATAATTCGACCGTGTCTTCTTTGACCACTTACTGTCTGGCGGATGTTCCTGCTGCTTGCAATTGAGAGTCGTTGACACCAGCGATGTTGCTGACAGTCTTCACGAAATCTATAGCGACCTTCAATACACAAAATAATTATTGAAATATTCGTCTGAATGTCCGCTATGGTTAAGAGTATAGCACTTGACACTATCACGTTTGTTTTTTCTTGGTTGGTCACAGTTAATTTATTTGCCAGTTTCGTTGTTCAGTTCGGTCATTTTGTTGTTGTCGTTGTTGTCGTCGTCGTCGCTATTTTTGCTGTCACCATATGTCTGCAAGGCAACCGCGCGGCCATTATATAAATATAAGCTTATAGTGCCATTCTTTTTAATGGCTGCAACGTTAGGCTATAGGCAGACTAAATTTCAATTTCACAAGCTGCACCTCAATTCAAACGTTGGAGGCAATAGAGAGAGATGATCATGTAGGAATATGATATCAAAAGTCATGATAAGTTTAAAATATATTGCCTAAATATACAATTAGGGTTGAATGACCCATGTGGGTTATTGCTTTCTTCCAAAGCATATTATATTTATTGTCAATAGGGCCTATGGTTTGTTCCTGTAGTAGGCTATACCATTCTCTTTGATTGTGGTTTGGTGTCAGCCTGTCAGGTCGGGAGCGACTCTGGGGAGTTCTCTTGCAGGCGCGCTATATAAATGTATACGATTACAATTACAATTATAATTATACCGATTTTGGAACATCTTGTCTTGTCGCAATGTTGCTCAAAACTTCCACAGCGTAGACGACGTCAGCAGGCGTCAAAGTTTCCGGAGAACTTGTCAGCTCTACGGTGGAAGCGATGACGTCATTCACATTGGTTCTGTTGAGAACAGTCTAAGAACACACATTGGTTCTGTTGAGAAGAGTCTAAGAACACACATTGGTTCTGTTGAGAAGAGTCTAAGAACACACATTGGTTCTGTTGAGAACATTCTAAGAACACACATTGGTTCTGTTGAGAACAGTCTAAGAACACACATTGGTTCTGTTGAGAACAGTCTAAGAACACACATTGGTTCTGTTGAGAACATTCTAAGAACACACATTGGTTCTGTTGAGAACAGTCTAAGAACACACATTGGTTCTGTTGAGAACATTCTAAGAACACACATTGGTTCTGTTGAGAACAGTCTAAGAACCCACATTGGTTCTGTTGAGAACAGTCTAAGAACACACATTGGTTCTGTTGAGAACATTCTAAGAACACACATTGGTTCTGTTGAGAACAGTCTAAGAACACACATTGGTTCTGTTGAGAACATTCTAAGAACACACATTGGTTCTGTTGAGAACAGTCTAAGAACAAAGAACAAATAAATCATGATAATATTAGTGTATATTTATTCCAACCGACTAACTGCGGTAGGATCACATGTCATAGTATTAACAGATGACAACAAGTTTGTCATTAGGAGTCGAATTTAACTTATGGCAGTCATGCAAGACGTGCATCTGTCACACTTCTCATTTTTGCAATCGCCACCTAGAGAGTGGAAGGCTGAGTTAACCCTATGTGGCTAACGGGACTCACTTCACACCAAAGTGCAACCATTGTTCCATTGCCCATGCACCCCACATCCAACTAGAATGTCGCGTATTAATTAATTACAATAGTGATTTTCAGATTTCTTAAACGCCCAAATAGATCTATATAAGTTGTTCAGTTGTGCGAGATTAACAATCAAATCAGAAAAACAACATCTTGCGCAAGGCTTTATTCTAGTCATGAGCTGCACTTCCAAGTATAGTTGTTTTAAGACTATAAGGCACACTCACAGCGCCATTTCTTTGGCCATCATTGAGACCACTAGGTATAAGATTATGCGCCACTATAGACTATTATACCAGTGCAGTGTGCATAAATTTTATACTGGAACTCCATATCGATTGAAGGCTGATGCAACACTATTTTCTGCTCGTATACCCTGAACCTTTCGCCGCTTTGTAAGGCCCCTGTTGTGGATCAGTATCGGACAGTGGCGTAGCCAGAAATTTACGATGGGGGTTATGGCCGGATGCTTGTTTTTATTATATAAGTGGACAAATAACTTTTTTAAACCGTTTTTTATAAGCCAATGGAGGTTTAACCCTCAACCCCCTATAGTCTATGCCACTGGTATTGATTGGACAAGACAGCAATGCGTTGCCCCTATAATTGATTCTCGCCGAAAGTGCAGAACTCGACGTCTATACCTGAGCCAGCTTTTGCAACTCTTCAGTATTTTGTGATGAGCGACCAATGAAAGCGGAACATGGTGCAGAAGACAGAAGTGTCCAGATTCCACCAGAGATGAAGTCACCCTCGCAGATCGCAACAGCCTTCGGATGGGTGTCTAAGGCAATCAACAGAAACCGAGCTTCAAACAAGAAATACTTTGTATGTGGAACACCAGAAACAGCAATATTAGAAGGTCTAATAACAGGAACAGACGTAGTATTGAGAACAAGGCGATTGCACAAAATTGTTAATATAAAGAATATAATTAGGCTACTTAATAATTTATAGTATCGTAATAATTAATTGACTATTTCATGGTAATAGTCTGATGTCAATAATAAATAAATTGCGTTTATTTCTAAGGGTGCCTTAAAAACGGAAAATTGGAGACGTAAAACTGTTGCCTTTTATTTAGCTATGAAAATTTACTGAAACTACATTGTATACATAATAGGCTGGCACGTTGCTCATAGCCACGCTTAGAGATCGTATATAGGCCAATAAACAGGCAGCAAAACATAATGAGCCTATGGCTATAGGCAGTAAATCATTTGAATGCATGAGAAGGGGCCACAACTGTTTAGAAGTTGAGCTTACTTACCAAACGGACACAGTTGTGAGCTATTTGACTTGTTTCCAAACTTCGTGTATTTGAACGTCAGTCCGTTAATGGTAGCTTCAGGACATCCGTCTGAATAAAGACAAATCAAAATCGATTATAAGCAGTCACAAGTAGACTATGGCTATGCAATGCCAATATAAGGGATGAAAATCCCGTGAAGAATTGGCTAATACTGCTGGTGCGGTGGTGTAGTGGTGGCGTCGTTGCCTTGGAGCCGGAAAGTTTGAGGTTCGAATCCATCTCGCTGCGTAAGGATCTTGGGCAAGTCCTTCACTCACATTATTGTTCAGCGCTTCGGCCTGAAACTCCGATGCAGTGTCCGCTCTGCATTCGGGAGCGCCTCTGGCTTTGAGTAGAGAGAGCTTGAATGGGCGCTGTAACAAGTGCACAATGCACATACAAACATTTAATAAGTGGCTAAAACATTTACCAAGACGAAGAATGTAAACAATGAATAGACAGAATAAGCCATACACATAGCTTAATGATCTGTGCAAAAGCATGCACATCATATATAAGTCGTCACCTATTAAGGTGAGATTGATCCAGTTGATTCCCGATGAAGATGTGCTGCTCGACCAGACACTTTGACTGGCTCGACTAGACAGCAACTGATAGACGCGATCGTCCAACGTTCTCTGCCACGTCATTCCAGACTGCGATGAGTCGAGATAACCGGTCAGAGACTGAAGAGCCTGGGTGTCGGCTATCGTGTAGTTGTAGTAGAGCGAATAGCTCACTTGCATGCTTCCCAGCCTACAGCAAATATCACAGGATCTTAGGATGGTTGGCTATAGACCTGTTATTGTTGAAGGAAACTTTGTAACACGCATTGCATACGGTAAGAGTCTAGTTCATTCTGTTTTTACTCACGAGGAATTAAAGATCACTCGCCGATTGTGACAAATATTTTTGGAAAGAGCAAGAAAATAATATAGTCATCGCATAGACTTTCCCCTAATTATTGACGTGTTGATGACTTCAATCAAGTAGCTTATACGCTTACTCTCCGCGTACACAGCCAACGTCACCCGAATACTAATTAGGACTAGCCTAAGTCATGAGGTAGACCTGCATATTGAGTGAACTTTAAACTGATTATTACTGTATCAGCTTGTGTAATAATTTCAATCACGATAGCAACATAAAGATTTATCATTCAATTTAATTATTTATTTAGCGTTTGCAGTTCGCGCTAAGCCAGCGCACAGCACATAGGCGTACGGGAGATTTCAGCAGTGGGGGGGGGGGGGGGCAAAGATTGAACTTCTGCCCGAAAAATACATCCATGAAAAAAAAATTTTGTCGTTCGGGTTTGTGTTTGCCCGAAAAACGACACTAAGTCTTGCCCGAAAGTTGACGACCTTTTTTTTTTTTAGTCATGACCAAAAATTTCGGGAAAATCGTACCATTTCAGCCGCCAAATAAAGTTGATGACTTTTTTTTTAGTCATCGGCCAAAATTTTCGGGAAAATTGTACCATTTCATCCGCCCAAAAAGTTGATGACCTTTTTTTTATTCATTCGGGTCTTTTTGCCCGAAAAAACCACCAAACTTGCCCGAATTTGGGGGGGCAATTGCCCCCTCTGCACCCCCGCCTCGTACGCCTATGGCACAGCATCGTCATCAACAATATGCAAAGCAGACAGTCCACCAGGAAAACCAGTTATTCTGCAGTCATTGACTATGTGATACATTGTTTGCACCTCTCCGCAGTCGCAGAGAGGGTTCGAAGCCTGCTTCCACCGAACTTGATTTGCAGCGCAGCGGCCCTGACCGGTTCTGAATCGGTTCAGCGTCGTCCAGAGGCGGCGAGATAGGTTATAGCCGGGGGGGCCAGACAGATGGCACGGCAACGAGGGAATGGTTGGCAGCGTCAGTTGCTGACCATTCTGCACTCCAGGCCGAATTAGCTGTCATGTCAATTTAATGGTAGCCTATCACAACACACGAGTTATCTCGAGATTGCTAAAATAGTGACTTTTAAATCGACTCAGATTCGTTGAACGTACTGCATTCCTTCCAGTTGAATCTCGAGACCTTGAAGCTGACCGAAGATGCCAGAAACGCTGGAATTGATCATTGGATAATCGCTTTCTGACCAGTAGAGAAGACTGTTCTCAGCGACGATTGAACCGTTCAAGACATTAGACCACTTCGACAGGTCGTATGATACGTTTCCTCTAAATGTCGCCGTGTCTAGCGGAGCACAACAAAAGATTTATATAGGCCAAGACTTTCTAGATGAGACATTAAACTTTAGTTATAAATATAGATCGAGGTAATAATATAATTTGAATGAAATAATGTAATAAAAATCAAAACATAAGACCACTTCACAACATAAGACTGCATGCCACATGAACTTCAACACGGATTTACAATAATAGTGGCAATAACATTTAGGCTACTGTAGTGATCTCATAAATTTAAACGGGTTCGATGACAAAATGTCATGCGACAAAGTGTAGTGCGACAATATGTCATGGACAAAATGTCACAATGACAAAATGGCACCAAATTATACATTTGAATTTTGATTCTTTTAAATGAAATAGTGTGCATAAGGTCAACTTTGTCGGATATTTGCATGTAGTTGAAGCGCCGTTTTCAACTCTTTTCTAAGCCAGTAATTATTATGCATGGCTTATTATGTACGTACCATCGAAGGTGACAAGGGCTCCAGCAGAGTCATCGATTGACCGTCTGAACTCGGATCTTTTACCCCACACTTCACACCTGTACACGCCCTGCAAAGACCCGGCCGTTTGACAAGGCAATTTGGCCAAGAGGTTTTCGTCTAAGGTCAGCTTGAGACCATCTGGAGGGTATCCGTTGTCGATGTAGTATCCGTCCTTCACCCATACAACCGGTTTGCATGGATTGTAATTGGACGCAAGGCAAGTGAGGTATTGGCTGCTGCAATTCTTCATGGACACACTCAGGCTTTTCGATTCGACTTTGGCCGCTGGAGGACCTTAATGTACATTTTAAAATAATGATACAATTTTCACCATTCATTCTTTCATTCATTCCAGACAATTATATAGCGCCTCTTCAAGAGTAACTAGGCTACTCAGAAGCGCTCCCCCACCTATCCACGGTTAAAGAGAACAGTCTTAAGAGTACACTTCTTACACTGTGGCGTTGCCATGAATTTCGCAGAGGAAAGGTCAAGAAATCTGTAACTTACTAACTCTGAGTTCAACATATTAATTATTATCAGCAAAGCATATCGAAATTTTGTCAGGTTTCTGGAAAGCATTAGGCATGTGTGATGTTTTTCCTTAACTCGGCTTTCATAGCGATTTGAAGTTGGGATTTTTGTGCGAGTCTATTGTATCTTTTCATAACAAAATTACATTTTATGATCAGTTTGATGATGGCGAGAGTTGAATTCTTATATCAGATTGACTATATTTAGCCGATTTATATATATATATATATATATATATATATATATATATGCGTCGTTTTGTAGCATATCTATAAATAAAAGAATATTTTAACCCTTATAGGGTAACCCCTTTTCGGTTACAGTTGTTGGTAACCGGGGGGTAAAAAAATACCCCCATTTTATTTTCGTCAAATCTATGGAAATGTTTAACCAATTTCGGTCCTGTTAATTTTATCTGATAGACAAGGACATTGTTGAAGGTAATGAGCAAAAAATCTTGAATTAAAATGATAACTCGTGATTATAAGCGGTCTGATTAGCTCATGACCAAATCTAGCAGGAACACAAGGCGCTTGTCCAAAAGTAGGCCTACTGAATGTGCGTGATCTCGCCATGTTGGATTCTGCAACTTCTATAATTATAATATATGCGTTGAGCGCTGCTGCATCAACCAAGAAATAGAAGAGGCCATCTTCTGGTCCTGTAACTTCAAGTATATCCCTTTGTTTTCTGGTCGAATGAGTCCACGGCGCCTTTTGTGGCGTTGTAATCATCTATTTCTTTCGATAGCTTTATGCAAAAGTATGTAAACTACACTAATATAATGCAATCTGAAATAGAAATCATACAGCAAAGAATGGCTAATTCATATGCAAGAAAACAAGAACCACATATCTCCAACAATTCAGTTCTACCAACTACCTATGCTTACGTCTACATAGTGTAGAAATGATTTATCCAGTACTGGAATATGAAACCTTACTTTTCACACTAGTCTGCCACTAGGTGGCAGCACAATGTGGCACAGCTGAAAACGACATTGTGAAGAAAAAACATATTTAGGAAAAGTCACAAAAGCAAAAGTCTGTTTTGTTTCATTCAAAAGAAGTGCACGAAAAAAAGTAGACTGGGGGTTATTTTTTACCCCCCGGTTACCCTATAAGGGTTAAATGAACATTATATAACATGCAAACCTTATTATCACCTACAGGCTAAATATACTACATGCATAGCAGTTTGAGTAATAACGTAACAGCACGTTCAAACAACGCTATTATCAAGTGTCCACACGGAGCCTTGCATGGGCAGAAACCTAGGGGGGGGACAGGGGGGACGGTCCCCCCAATAAAAGTGTTGGAGGGACGGCCCATGCATCGGTCCCCCCAATCATTGAGTGTGATGACAAAAAATGGCACACAAATGGTTTTTTTGCCGGTGAAAATAGACATATTTTAGACTTTGGCGGTGAAAATCTACAATTTTCTTGACTTTTTGGTTGGACGACTAAAAAAAGGTCGTCAACTTTTTGGCGGCGAAAATAGAGAATGTTCTTGACTTTTGGGGATTTTTCAGCCAAATGACTAAAAAAAGGTCATCAACGTTTTGGGCGGTGAAAATAGAAAATGTTCTTGACTTTTAGGGATTTTTCGGACAAATGACTAAAAAAAGGTCATCAACTTTTTGGGCGGTGAAAATAGAAAATTTTCTTGACTTTTCGACCAGATAAAAAAAAAATCTCGCGTCTTTCCTTCGGCCACACTCGTTCGTCTCCCCCAAGTCTACGTCCAGGTTTCCGCCTATGGAGCCTTGTCTAATATGCCCCTCACACGAAACCTTAGGATTTCCGGAACCAACTTTGGGAAGCGCTGAACTAGTGAGTCCTTACTTAGCTTGCACAATAATTGCACATCGATTATGTCTCTCGCAGAACCCATCTAGCTGAGTCCGATTGAGACTATGACTTTAAAATATTTAAAACCTGGCGGCGATGCTTTGGTCTGGCAAACGTACGGACGTTTCTCGTTGCAGTCTGCATTGCACCAGCGATGTATTCCGTTGAAATCGACTTTTATGTACACACAGCTGCTGCTGATGGTTCTCGCGTTTCTCTGAGGGGGAGGGGGAGGAAGAGGACCGCATTTGTCGAGAACAATCTTCTGTGGCCAATTGCCTCCGTTGACCGTCGTCTGATTGGTGAAGAAACCGACCCAGAACTCAAGGTTGTCAGACGGACCTCCGGCTACAAACACAGCAGACGGACAAAACGCATTGATTATGATGAAGAGAACAGATCTGGAATGAAACAACTGGAAGTAAAGCAAGAAATCCCTAGAATTTAGATATCTGAGTTATCTAGGGCGATGATTGAATTTAAGAGTATAGTTTTAGGCTATAATTTAAAACTGCATTAGAAATCTGATAAAATTTAAAGATCTGAGTATATAGTCTGGTAGGCCTACTTGAATCTAAGAAGCAAGCCATAGTAAAAGAGCTGTAGAGGCTAGGAGTGTACAAGTATAGGGCGACTTCGCGCGGTATATTCAGTAAAAAATTGGCAGCATTGTCAAAGTCGAATCTTTTAAGCAGCACAGTGGAAGTTCGAGCCATAAAAATAATAATAAGTCTGCATCCCTCCAGCTCGTGAATTGTGATATATAGTCTGTACGGCCACGCTCTCATAAACGTGTAATTCCACGCTCTGAGCTCCTCACAAGAAAGAGATGCATATTAACAAGAACGCATAACATGTCATTTTGCTGTCCAATAAATTAATGTGTGTTTGCAAATGGAGTATTAAAGCATAATATTGTTGCTAGCCTCCTTTCTTCTACAGTCCATTTACTGAAACCTAACTTAAACGACGCCTGCATGTAGGCTATAGTTGTATACTGCAATTATCTCAGGTTGAGAATTGCCGTGGTGTTGTGGGGGTTGAACCCTCAGTGTTTCCTAGGACTACCACAGTAAAGTCTTCATTGCACACCCAAACTCCAACGTCTGATCCCATTTATTTTTATGCATTATTCTCATACTGAGACTCAAATCACTGGAATGAGAAACGAGAGCGAATGTGGAAATCCGCTTACAACAGCGACCCTGACGGAGTCCTACGGCTTCCGTCTATGGTGTTAGGCCTATAATTATGATAATAATTTTCATTTATTCAAAAATCCGGCTGACAAAGCCGCAACCGTTTACAGTGTATGCCTACAATTATGCAGTTGAAACAATAATATTCACAAGAACGCATATCACAGAATACATAAATCTTAACTATATTAACAGAACAGACAGCCCTAATAATGATAAACAGTCTGATTTTCAATTTAAGTAGGCAATGCATGTAGTAACCGTAGTCTGTGAAGCCCTGGACGATGAAACTTGTCGTTGTGTTGTCGTATGGCAGAGCAAGAATTCCACTGATGTTCTGGCAGGCAGAACTAGCTTCACTAAACGTCATGTTGGAAGCGACTTCATCAGTGAATGACTTGTAACAGGTGTCCAGATGATCGCTACCGAACCAATCGATGGGACACTGGTCGGTCATATCTACAACAGAGACATAACTACGTATAATGCACTTGATTCAGGCAACCAATAGTCTTAACTAATTAATTATATTATTAGTTACTTAGTTAATCTAGCTAATTACTTAATTGATCTACTTGGCTACTTCATTAATCCACTTAACTGCTTAATTTTAATCTATTTAATTACTTTGTTAAAATCTTCTTAATTACTTTATTATTCTAACTAATTATCCACTTAGTTACTTGATTAATCCACTTATTTACTTACTTAATCAACTTAATTCCTTAGCTAACCTACTTAATTACTTAATTAATCTACTTACATGTAATTACTTAATTAATCCACTATTAAGCTTATATTACCAAATTAATCCACAAAGTAACTTAATTACCATACTCAATTACTTAAAAATCTACTTAATTACTTACGTGGATTAAATAAGTAATTAAGTGGATTAATTCGCTTTGCTCAGACATTCAATAATAAATAATTAATTAAGTGTTGTCTCACTCGGATGAATTGTAATTGGCGTCGCTTCTCTCACACAGATGAACGGCTTCAACTGCGAACAGTCCGTCAAAGATACGGAGAATCTTTGCATCGGTGGCGGCTGAACTGCACCGGTAGCAGAGGAAGCGGCTGGATAAGATTTGTAAAGAGAGAGCTGAAATACGGCGCCACAACGACCCGTCTGCAAATTCGGTTGACCTGAGGCCCAGCCGAAAAGACTCACTTTGTCCGTCCTGTAAAGAAAGAATAATGGATGCTACAGGCTTTTTTAACGTGCAGTTTTACACAAAATGTGTAAGCTTAGTTCTAAATGGACTTGTGCAATGTGCAGTTATAGAAGCACTTCTGCACAGTTAAAACTAGCAAAAAAGGTCATTGTCCTTCGATTGTGAGTAATTTACCATGAAAGATGGGAAGTAAAAGAAGGGGTTGTGCAGTTCAAAAATTCCTTTAAAACAGCCCTGGGATGCTAGAGTTTGGTAGATTACTGAAAGACAGGTAAAGTATAAGCATGCATGGTCTAGACTCCATAGTATAGGGTGAAGTCACGCCGTCACGCCGCTCTTTCCGAGATATCCTCCACTGGCTGGCTGTTCTATCTCGCATCAAGTTCAAGCTCTGACTGCTCGTCTTCATATCGCTTCACACAAAGACTGATAAATAGAATAAGCGGGACACTAATCAAGTGATTTTTTATAGAAACTTGTCCAGATTGAGACACATCGATTGTGAGTGTCGTCGTGCTGACCTTCGGACGGGCAGAGGAACATCCGCTTCCCACCAGAGCTTCCGCTGATTGTGTCTCAGATCTTCGATGACATGTAGTCCGACCCACATCTCGTCGCCGAGAGCTATCGACAACAAATATCATCACAAAAGAAATGCACACACACTCAAAAGCATTCAAACAGACACACAATCAAAAGCAGAACATTATAGAGTATAATCGGTTACCGAGACAGATCAAGAGATCACAATTGTCTCAATTCAACGACACTGCGTAATAAGAAAGATCATTAGCGTCGCCCTTCTGCTTTTTAACAGCTTGGGACTGGCACTGCCAGAGTTCATTAAGAGATCGATTATATGTGCACCCTATATTGGAGCAGAAGAGATCTGCAGATAGGATAGCGCTACAACAATTATTATAGACCAGTCCACGAAATATGACCAACCGACCCTTTGAACACATTTGCGAATCCCACTGATCAACTAATTTATTAATTCATTCGGACAAATCAATCAGTCAATCAGTCGGTCAATCATTCAGTCAGTAAATCAGTCAGTCAATGAATCAGTGTCTGTCAATCAATCAATCAGTGTCTGTCTGTCTGTCAATCAGTCAGTCAGTTAGTCAAACAATCAGTCGGTCAGTCAAAGGAAGTAAGGTGGCAAGTATTGTGCTGCATTTGATTTTTAAAAAACCCCTCTTACAGTATAAGCGATTGAAGGGCGATTTCAGTGAGACAGCCTTGAGGAATCACGTTACATACATGTACTGTTACATCGAGCAGTGGGCAGATGGGGAAAATACGCCGGACAAAATCAAAAAAGGGAAGGTCATTCCAAGATAAAGGACCGGACACGCAATGATGATCATAGGCCTATTATAATAGGCTAAGTGACTAAGTGACCTAGTCATTGTAGTCAACCAAACAATCAGTCATCAATCAGTCAGCCAGTCAGTCAGTAAGACAATAAGTCAATAGTTGTGTGGTTTCCTAAGTAGAGTAGACCTTAGTCAGATAATCCAGACATTGTAGCAAGTCAGTCAGTCTTCCTGACAGTATCTAAGCAGCTTGCCACTTCATCAAATGCGTCATAATACAATTAACATGCAATTCGTAATGTGACCGTATCCTTCACAGTTCTGACTGGGTCTTAGTTGTAAATATTTTCTTGGTCGAGTTTCGTCTGTATGTAGCGGAGGCGACAGGTGCCAAGCGCCTATTCAAGTAGAACAAATGAGCGTGAATTGAACGTGAATTGAACGTGAATTGAGCGTGAATTGAGCGTGAATTGAACGAGACCAGAGAAGCGTCGTCACCATTGACCGATTACGGGACGTAAGTTCAAACGAAACCAACAGACAATAATTTATATCAACCCATATATATATATATATGTACACATATATACATATATACAAACATAGGCTATATATACATGTATATCTTACGGTGGACCAAAAGGAATCTGTTGGTATTGTCCGCAATAATAATTCTTCCAAAACCCACCAAGTCTGTTACCCCCGCTTGTCCTCATGCCAGTTAACGCGCATGCGGACAATGTACCGTATGCTTTATATGTTGCGTATCTAGTAGGCCTACATGGAGCTTTGATAGTGTTTGCACTTTGACAGTACCAGTCCCAAGCCTGGATAAAGGAGGAGGGCGATATCAATCATCTTTGATATGTCACTTGCAGTGTCGTCCGGCAGCTCAGCAAGCGTGGTCAAGGTCAAATGAGGTCAGGGAAGTTCAGGGCCATGGGCGCCGACTCTGCGAGGCCCGTGAGTGCTCAGCACCACCAGAAATTGGCCATGCGAGACCCTCCTATGCATGGGCACCACCTGAAATCAGCCGGCAAGAATCGCAAGATGTGCTTTTAAGATTTTTTTCTCTGCTGGGATTGCTTATCTATAAAAATCATTCCATCTTTAGTACACTTTTTAAGATCTCAGTTAGTTTACTTTACACTTTATCCAGTTTTATCCCATCTGGTAGTCTGAACTCCATTGGACCGATCAGCGAATACGAGGAAACCCCGATATCCTGCTTATTCGATCGGCTTCCGTCATTTTATTTATTACGGATGAAGGCGACGATTTGAATGACATTGTTTCTTTAATACATGCTCAATAGTGTTCTACAGTGCTCGAGAGTCACCTCCCAGCATCATAAAAGCGGGATATTGTTTTGTCTTTAAAAACGACTTGAAATACTATTTGAAAAACTATTCCACAGTGTTAATATTGGCTCACTAAACTGTCTGATTTCTTGTGCAAAATTTGAGTATGTTGACCTAATTGAGGGAGAGTGCTCCAAGACGCCCATGAAAACGAAGATTGTGCTTTTCTTCTGTGTGGATTCCAAGAGAAATAGGCTACATCAAACACAAAGAATGATCAAAAAAATTTAAATTGGGAAGAACATTATTTTATTGAAGTTTTAAATCATGTTTTTATGCAATGAGATAACAGGAAATTTTGACAAGGATGTCATGACTTCAAAATGATAACCTAAGGTTCTACCATCGACGTGTGACAATAAAAAAATCGAAAATGGGGAGCAGCACATCCCGTTCCCAAACCCCTTCCCTGCTCGGCGCTGTGCTTCTCGGCGATTATACTTTGGCCGCGAGTTCGTCCCTTAAAACCAGGACCAAGTCTCCGCCTATGTGAACAGTGGTGATTTCAATAAGTCTCCTATAAAAAAGGGTCAGAAAAAATTTCGCGCGCTCACGCGCGCATATTTTCACATTCTTTTGGGCACTCCCACTCTTCGGGTCAACTCGGCGCCTATGTTCAGGGCCATGGGTTCATCAACAACTTGCCTTTTAACAATATTATTTAATTTGATGATTAGTCATGGGGCAATCGAGCAGAGTGAGTTGCGACTGAAAGGCAGACAACAATGCAAACTGGAAGTGTGTCAGTAAAGTAATCGCTCTTTTATAAATCACAGAAAACTTTCAGTCGATGTGTAACAATCACTACCACGTATTCAGCAATGATAATAATGATATATAATTTTATATATTAATAATATTGTTGATATATGTTTGTCTACGACAGGTCAGCTCTCTCGTTGAAAAAATGTTGTCCTCTTTGCGCTTTCATAATTTATTATTATATACTAGAAGGTGGAACTATGGGGCCAATGAGCAGGGTCGCGCACAGAATCGAATAACGGAGACAGACAGGCAAAGAAGAAGGTGGAAACAAAGGCTGCTCCTCACCTGCCTTCGAACTTTAAGACTTCTAAGAAATTAGGCAGATGGTCCGGAGATAGTTGGTCGATATTTCGCATCTCACATGTGCACGTAACGTGGCCTAATTCCCAAATTTGTTTGTATGTGCACTTGTAATAGCGCCCCTTCAAGCTCCCTACTCAGAGGCGCTCCCGACTACAGAGCGGACATTGCATCGGAGTTTCACGCTGAAGCGCTGAGCAATTACGAGTGAAGGACTTGCTCAAGGTCCGTAGGCTACGCGATGACTTGAGGTGGATTCGAACCTGCAACCCTCCGGTTGCAAGACGACGAACTACACCACTACACCACCGCTACCCACAATGTCTGTATCTCGATTTGTATTTCTCATCCGATGAGTTTGCATACATGATACACCTTCACTTGCTTTACTTCACTTAGCCAAGCATCGTTTGTCTCTGTGATGCTCTGCGCGACGCTCCTTGGCTACGCTGATTGTTTGAATATCTACAAGAACCGCTATAACCAAGCATTTTGCTTTTGCTATTCTGGGACCTGCTTCCTTAAATGACCCAAAGTGTGAATTGCCGGAGGCTGAAGGGGTTCAAACCCTCAGTCTTTCTTAAGGCCCCATAGTAAAGTCTGCTTTTCACGCCCCAACTCGGACCCCAATTTTTCCACAATTCTCACACTGAAATTGCCTCCCATTATGTCCACGCTTGGCCGGGACCTCTTCCATTCTTCTCCACTACTCAACCATTCTTAACGGCTTTCCATGCCCTCGGGGCGTTACCACGCTAAGGGCGCCTCCGAATAGCTTATACACAGCACGCGGACCTTAATACGAAGTTGGGTATTGCCTGTTGCTGTTTAACGGCACTGTGTCAGAACAAAGATATGATTAGTGTCGCCCTCCTCCTGTATCCAGGCTTGGGACTGGCACCGTCAGAGTACGAACATTGACAGAGTTAGGTAAGAAGAGGTACGGATATTTAAAAACATTTGTGATAAAGCTTATGATTAGGTTACGAGATTGTATTGTTGTTATTGTATTTGACGAAACAATGGTCGTGTAATTAAGTAGGTCTACCTGGGGGACTCAATGCCAGATTCTTGATTTCGTTGAAAATGTTGCTAGGTTTGGCTGCATTGTCAACGTAATACTGATCGTGGAGGATGAGCAGATGTGACAGGTTCCGGTGACAGGCATCCAGTGCATCGTTCCATGACATTGAGACTAACGATTTCCACATGCAAAGATTTCCATCCATCTGTTCCCAACCTTCTGGACATGGTGCTAAAAACAGAAACAGCACACAGAACAGGTCATGCTTTTGAGGATCATAAGGTGGAATGAGGTCAGGGCAGGCCAGGTCAGGTCAGGCAATAATATGAGATAAGGTGAGATGAGGCATGCAGGATGAGGTAACGTGGTAAACGTATGCATGACCTGATCAGTGATTAGGCAGAGTAGGATTAAACAAGGGCGTCGTGGGAATGTAGAAAATGGAAAAGGTTATAAGACTAAATGAAGTTAGATGAAAAAAGATTGGATAGTGTTAGAAGGATGATCTGTTGCAGTAGATCATGATACCACCTTACACTTAATTATACAGTATAGCCTAACTAAGTGTAAGGTTGTATAGTGTATACAGCACAATCAAGTGCAAATCTGATATAGTTCACAGTATATTTAAGTGAAAGGTGGTATCACTTTCACAGTTTTTTGTAGGGCTATATGTAGTTGAGAGTATAAGGTGGCATCATAATTTTTGATCTCCAGCAGCAACTTTGCAACGTTCTTCCGAAGTTCGCTATAAGAAGTCATATAAAGGTGGGCAACATACAATGCATAGTCTATAATTCATAGGCATACACAGGCCCACATGTAGGCCTAGGCCTACGAAGGTACATCGAGACAAGTGGCTTAAGTTTTAAAATTACCTTCATATATCGATTATTAAAATATATTTAATCATCCAAATTCCTTCATTCGTTCATTTATTAATCTCGAGCCCAACGTCAAAAATGTATCAACATCATAATCTGGTCTGAATGTATGAGCACTCATTATAACGCCCTTCCAAAATCGCTACTCAGAGGCGCTCCCGACTACAGCGCGAGCATTGAATCGGAGTTTCATCCCGAAGCGCATAAGCAATTGTGAGTGAAGAACTTGCTCAGGGTCACTATTCTCTACGCGGCGGCTTGAGATGAATTCTAACCCACAACCTTCTGGCTCCAAGGCACCGAACACCATCACGCCCCGCTGGTACAACCACATCTTAATTAGTATCTTTAAAAAACAGTAATTTTCATGCCATTTGTTCCATTGCGCCAAGCATCAATGTGTGACCCACCATGGCAGGCTTAACCCTTTACAGATCGATGGTAGAGAATTTCCCATACACCATTTTCTACTAAAGGGTCAACGTCCAGTAAATTTCCAGATGAGTCAGCAAGTTAGTCGTTTATCAGATCTTTGTTAAACATCAACAAGCGGATCGGACTCTGCTGACCTGGAACGGTTGTTCTCAATAGGCAAGTATTGCATTCCGATGTTTTAAAGGAACAAGAGGACGAGATCGTGTTTAAGTTTCATACATACACTGTAGGCGTACGTGAGATTTCAGCAGTGGGGGGGGGGGGGACAAAGAAAGCCAAAGATTGAACTTCTGCCCGAAAAATATATCCAGCAAAAAGTTGACCTTTTTTTAGTCGTTCGGGGCTGTGTTTGCCCGAAAAATCAGACTTGCCCGAAAGGTGGGAAGCATTTGCCCCTCTGGACCCCCGCCTCGTACGTCTATGGTTTCAGATATAGCACCCCACCTTCCTAAATGGGGAAACCGGCATCTCCTCCTTTTTAAGGAAGCTCATGTTACCGAACAGTTGTCTCTTTGACTGTGTGCTTTTGTCTACGACTTGTAAGGATATAATTTATGCCTATTTCAGTGGATAAGCCACCACTCATTTTGCGTAACTTTTAGACCCTATTCTATTATTTTACAAGGAGCCATACTTCACCTAGAGGTCGTATATAGGCCAACAGCCTTTTATAGATAAGAAAATGTACGATTTGTAAGTACATATTTCAGTGAATAATAATCGGCAAAGTTCTCATTGATACAGATTTGTGGATCTTCTTTTCCATTACCAATTGTAGTGTGTGGGTAGCTGTGGTGGTTTTCCTACCTTCAGGTGGTGGCGGTGGTGCAGCCATCGTTACAGACTGCGTAGCAGATGTCAAGACGGACGAAACGATGAGTAAGCTTACGAACAGAAAGTAGCGCCATCGGAAGACAGACATTGCACCAATCGGATAGAAGTACACTCTCAGAAGAGTTCAGGTAACATATCTGAAATTTCAGGCAACCGGCCTGAACTGGTTCAGGTCCAGATGAGACGGTTGAACTTTCAGGTAAGATGCCTGAAGTTCAGGGATTTCCCTGAACAAGTTCAGGTTCAAATGAGACGGTCGAATATTCAGGCAAAGTGCCTGAAGTTCAGGAATATCCCTGAACCAGTTCAGGTCCAAATGAGACGGTCGAATATTCAGGCAAAGTGCCTGAAGTTCAGGAATATCCCTGAACCAGTTCAGGTTCAAATGAGACGGTCGAATATTCAGGCAAAGTGCCTGAAGTTCAGGAATATCCCTGAACCAGTTCAGGTCCAAATGAGACGGTCGAATGTTCAGGCAACATGCCTGAAGATCAGGAATCTCCCTGAACCAGTTCAGGTCCAAATGGGACGGTCGAATATTCAGGCAAAGTGCCTGAAGTTCAGGAATATCCCTGAACCAGTTCAGGTCCAAATGGGACGGTCGAATATTCAGGCACCATGCCTGAAGTTCAGGAATCTCCCTGAACCAGTTCAGGTCCAAATGGGACGGTCCAATATTCAGGCACCATGCCTGAAGTTCAGGAATCTCCCTGAACCAGTTCAGGAATCTCTCTGAACCAGTTCAGGTCCAAATGAGACAGTCAAATGTTGAGTTCCACGCCTGAAGCTCAGGAAAAAATCTCCCATCTGTTCAGGCATTGTTTCTTACCAGAACAGATATGAGATTTTCCAGAACTTCAGACATGGTACATGAACATTAGACCGTTTCAAATGGACCTGCACTTGTTCAGATGGCCTGAACTAGTTCAGGTGGAAATCCTGACAAGTTTCACCTTAAAAGTCATAGGCAGAGATTACTTGACTCACAACTGTAAATATATACCAAAGTGAGTCAGATAATCTTACATATCATGAAATTGTTCTCAGAATTCACATAATTATTGTCAACTACAAATTGAACAAGGAACCAAGAGCAGAAATTAATCAGTCATATTATTACAAACATTAAAACGCTTAATAAAAAGCATTAAGACAACGCTTAATAAAAAGCATTAAGACAACTGTAAACTGCAAAATATTTCACAATTCATTTTACCTCATGTTGTAATTTCTAGCAAGATATAGGTAGAAAATTGTATTTCAAGCTAATGCTAGCCAACAATCATTCCATAATCGATATTGGTTATCACACCAGAGTCCATGAAAATCATAGAAAACATGACAGATTATTAGACAATGCTGCTTAAAATTACTTCTAAAGTATTAGACTGTCATTGTGAGAAGAAATTCATTTCCTTGCAGAATTTTAGAAAAACACAAATAGCAAAACATTGCATAAATTTCCTTTAAAAAATAAGTATGCACATGCATGCCTGATAGTTTTTAGCCTTAAAATGGGCATGTCATGTCCATCACATCTTTAACTCCAATTGGCAGCATGCTTATGAAACTGGAGCATGAGGAAGCATTAAGATATATAGCCCAGATGCATGGTGACAAAAATGTCATCAGCTTATTTAAACCAAAAGGCAGTTTCTATGCCCTCACTAATATCAATGGCGTGACATTCCACTCTGACAGACACTTGTTTTGCTGACTGCTAATCATTACATAGTCCATGATTATATCGCAAAACTGCCACAACTTCTAAAACAACATGATTTTTTAATCCATTATAAATATTGTAGTGTCATTGTATGGTAAAATAGAATTTGAATAAAATGCAAAATTTAAAAACCAGACTAGTAAGACATTCCTTTAAAGTCATTGGTAATTTTCACAAATAATTGGGCACATGTAGTATTCGTTGAGGTTTAGCTAAGGAGTTTATTGTCACTTTCTCCCAGTCCTGAAACATTCTATAAAGTACAGAGATGTCATGAAGACTCCATTTTGAACTCCAATGCAGCATGCTGAAAAAACCAAAGTTTGTGGGAGCACAATGGTTTGACCTTCCATGGTGACAAAGACGTACTCGACGGTGCTTCGATTCCACAAGGCCATCAACATGGGATGCTTTTGTTCCAAGATGGTTTCCATGGACACCATAACCTGAAAGTCATCAAGTAAAGTCATAAACAAAAGAAAGAAAAATTCAAATAGGGTCATTCCGTGCCAAATCAACCGATACCTCCCACTCTCCGATCCAGATTTTCTTGATAATTTCACCAAAAATCAATTATCATCTGATATGAAGAATTGGAAAGTTTCAAGTGTCCACAGTGAAAACTGACCGAGTTATGGGGTACTGAAGTTGGTGGGGGTAGGCCGAAAATTGAACGCGAATTTGCGTCTACGAAATTTCATCCATTTTCAGACATTAATAACTTTTGATCTAGGTTAGCTAAAGACATTTGGTTTCAGTTTTCAGTTCTGTGCATACATAGCATGGATTGACAAGATCAAGTAATATTTGATGTCATACAAAAAATTAATAAGAATTTTTTTCAAGTGTCGAAATATTTCTTGCCGAGCCCATTTCGGTCATGTTTACACACACCCTACACTGGCAGGATATGCAAGAAAGGAATAATTTTTGTGTGGTGTTATTCACCTATTAGTGGAGTCTTAAATGTGTAATTTATTTGGGTCTGGGTTGTAAGGAAATGCTGTGCCACTTTGCCAAAAACCCTTCATCACCGTCACAGTGGTCACTTTCAGCTGACCAAAAGGGCATGTGGGACACCTGCTAAACAAGTCGAACACACATCATTGAAAAGATCGAAGAAAGTTTTTTTTACTGATACCAATCTCTTGTTGGTGCTCTGATTACAAGGTCAATAAAGTGTCTGTAAACATGACAAAAATTACCCCGGTAAGAAATATTTCGACACTTTACAAAAATTCTTATTAATTCCTCATATCAATCAGAGCAAATGTTACTTGACCTTGCCAATCCATGCTATGCACAGAACTGGAAACTGAAAACCAAATGTGTTTATCTGATCTAGATCTGAAAATGGTGAAAAAATTTGCAGACGCAAATTCGCAGTAAAAATCACGGATTTTGAAAAAAATGATTTAATAACTTATTCTTAAGAGCACCAACAAGAGATTGGTATCAGCAAAAAGGTTTTTAGTTCAAACTTTCCTATGGTGGGTGTTTGACTTGT
This sequence comes from Lumbricus rubellus, assembly GCA_945859605.1. Taxonomy (NCBI): domain Eukaryota; kingdom Metazoa; phylum Annelida; class Clitellata; order Crassiclitellata; family Lumbricidae; genus Lumbricus; species Lumbricus rubellus. The sequence goes on from OX243816.1 coordinate 30,376,183, forward strand.
TTAGCAGGTGTCCCACATGCCCATTTGGTCAGTTGAAAGTGACCACTGTCACGGAGATGAATGGTTTTTGGCAAGGTGATATAGCAGTTCCTGTAGATCAAAACACAAAATAAATCACACATTTAGAACCCCATTAATAGGTGAAAAAAACCACACAAAAATGATGGCTTTCTTGCATATGTTGCCAGTGTTGTGTGTCTGCAAACATGACAAAAATGACCTCGGTAAGAAGTATTTCGACACTTTTCAAAAATTCTTATTAATTCCTCATATCAATCAGAGCAAATGTTGCTTGACCTTGCGAATCCATGCTATGCACAGGACTGGAAACTAAAAACCAAATGTGTTTAGCTGATCTAGATCAAAAGTTATTTACGTCTGAAAATGTCTCCTCCGAGCCATTTGGTGTGCTTTGGAAACAAAGGCTCAGTGAACCTCCAGACAACTAATCTCCATTGGAATACTCTCGGCATTTCTTCCCATGAGCATTGATTGAAGACATGTGGAGCAATGTAATATGTTCATTAGTGTACAATGTACAATTGTACATCCAATGAATTTGATGCTGAATCTGCTGATTGCAGAACTAACAGAGCCGCAAAGCCATCAGGCAGAACGAAAGGGTGATAGCTGCCAACATCTCTCGGCGTTATGGCAACCTTGGACATACATTGTATTCCAGAATAGCGCATACTCTAAACCCAAGCAGAGATATAAAATGCCATCATAGTTATGTATGCATGAAATGCATGATGTAGCAGTGCCATCTGTCTGTCACCAAAGAAAAGAACTGTGTCTAAATAGGTCTAATACCTTGCAATGCTGGACTGAATTGGAGTGATGTGAGCTAGCAGTATGTCCTATGCCTTGTAACTGAAAGGCCACAGGTCCCAATCTACCTCAAGTCAGTGCATTGTGATACTGTGTGGCATGGTGGTGTAATGGGTATGTTCATTGCCTTGCTGCGGAAGGGTTGCAGGTTCGAATCCACATCAAACTGTCGTGTAGGGACCTTGAGCAAATCCTTGATTCGCAATTGCTCAAGCGCTTCGGCGTGAAACTTCGAATCAGTGTCCGTGCTGTAGTCGGGAGTGCTTCTAAGTATTATACCTTGAAGGCGCGCTATAACAAGTGCACATACATACACACTGGACAAGTTGCTCATCTACAGTTGTCTATTATGAGGAAGGCAATGGGGTCATTCCGTGCCAAATCAACCAAAAATCCAACTTTTTCCCACTCTGCGATTCAGATTTTCTTGATATTTTCACCAAAAATCAATTATCATCTAGTATGAAGAACTGGAAAGTTCCAAGTGTCTAAATGAAAACTGACCGAATTATGGGGTACTGAAGTTGGTGGGGGTAGGCCGAAAATTGAACGCGAATTTGCGTCTGCGAAATTTCATCCATTTTCAGACGTTAATAACTTTTGACCTAGGGCAGCTAAAGACATTTAGTTTTTAGTTTTCAGTTCGGTGCCTAGCATGGATTGGCAAGATCAAGTTATATTTGCTATGTCTGATATGAGGAATTAATAAGAAATTTTGAAAAGTGTCGAAATATTTCTTGCCGAGCCCATTTTTTCATGTTTGCAGACACACTGCACTGGCAAGACATGCAAGAAAAGAAATTTTTTATTTCATTCATCTACTGTTATAGTTGTAAATGTGCAATTTATTTGTCTTTTGGTCTATAGGAAATGCTGTAGCACCTTGCCAAAAACCCTTCATCTCCGTGACAGTGGTCACTTTCAGCTGACCAAATGGGCATGTGGGACACCTGATAAACAAATCAAACATGCATCATTGGAAATCCTGAAGAAAAACCTTTCTATTGATACTAATTTCCTGATGGTATTCTTCAGTTAACTCATTAAATTATTTTTTTAATTCGTGAATTTTGAGCGCGAATTTACCTCTGCTGATTTTTTTCCGTTTTCAGACTTCAATAACTTTTTATCTAGACCAGCTACACACATTTGGTTTCAATTTTCATTTCTGTGCCTAGCATGGATTGGCAGGATCCTGTTATATTTACTGTGTTTGATATGAGGAATTAATAAGAAATTTTGAAAAGTGTCGAAATATTTCTTTGCCGAGCCTATTTTTGTCATATTTGCAGGCACACTATACTGACTAGACATGCAAGAAAAGAATAATTTTTGTGTGGTTTTATTCATCTATTGGAGAAATGTGCAATTTATTTATCTTTTGGTCTCTAGGAACGGCTGTAGCACTTTGCCAAAAACCCTTCATCTCCGTGACAGTGACGAATGTCACGGAGATGAAGGTCTTTTGACAAAGTACAGCTGCAGTTATTGTAAATCAAAACTCAAATAAATTGCACATTTACAATTACACCAGTGGACGAATAAAACTACACACAAAAATTATTCCTTTCTTGCATGTCTAGTCAGTGCAGTGTGTCTGCAAACGTGACAAATAGGAGCTCGGCAAGATATATTTTGACACTTTTCAAAAATTCTTATTAATTACTCATGTCAAAGAAAGCAAATGTTACTTGACCATGCAAATATATGCAACACTCAGTACAGAAAACTGAAAACTAAATATATGTAGCTGGTCTAGATCAAAAGTTATTGAAGTCTAAAAACGACAAAAACATTAGCAGACGCAAATTCGCTTTAAAAAATCACGACTTTTAAAAATTTAATTTAATGAGTTAACTTACGACTACCATCAGGAATTATTATCAATAAAAAGGTTTTTCTTCAGGTTTTCCAATGATGTATGTTTGAAATATTTCGACACTTTTCAAAAATTCTTATTTTTTCCGCCTACCCACCAACTTCAGTACCACATAACTTGGTCAGTTTTCACTGTGGACATGTGAAGCTTTCCAGTTCTTCATACCAGATTATAATTGATTTTTGGTGAAAATATCAAGAAAATCTGGATCGGAGATTGGGAAAAAGATGGACTTATTGCTGATTTGGCACGGAATGACCCAATAAGTATTGCTACAAGTCTTAAACATGCATATAAACACAAAGAGGATAAAAGTGTCAGTCAAAATTGGTTTGCTACATTTCTAAGAACAATGTGAACGTGTAACATACCCTATAAAAATATTTGTGCAGGCAGAATTTTGTATTATATTTATTTTGCATAATGAACAACAGAAGTTCAATTGAAATCCAGGCCCTAAAATTTACTGTAGCCTCTCAATGTCATACTATGCATTATTTACAATTAAGAAATCAGATGCTTCAAATCAATGTATTCTTCAAAAGTCAATGTTGCATAACATTATATCTCTCCAATGTAGTCGTGAAGACTAATCTTTTAAAAATTTCTTAACACAAAGAATAATTGTCAGGTAGAACTATAGTACTGTTTTAAAATGAATAAAATAGTAATATATCTTCATATACTTCCTTAAAAAACTACTCGAAGCAATATTTTATAAAATCAGCATTATCTATAGTGGGCCTACTGACAAGTCTGTACAGTGTGTGCACAGCACAGTAGTATTATTATGTTACATTCTTATTAAATAATTCAAAACGTATATAACTTACTTAGCCAAGGAATTCATTCCACGGAGTCCTGGAAAGTCCGGCCTCAATGCCACGACGAGAATTGCCTTAGCTTTAGATGATGGATAACTATTTTAATAAAATATAACAGAATATCTGTTCAAAGCATGAAATACTACATCAAATTATTAAAAGGTTCACAGATTTAAAGACGAACGTTTGATGAATGTTTGATGAACTGAACGCATAACAGATGAAATTTGTCCCCATCTCAAACTAATCCAAAATGAAATGTAACAATAGTAAATTGCATTCAATCAACCCAAATGCATAATTTTTCACCATTTACATAATGTTATTCTGCTTCGTGTCATCAAACCAATGATTCAAGTCCACCATCCGACTCGTTGCCGCAAACAAACAAAAACATTGTAATTGCATATTCCAAAGAAAGAACACCTGAAATTATGTCATGTAACAAAGCCAATACTGGAAGGAGCAGGAGAGATAGGATCAGGAACGAGAAGACACGTAAGAATCTAAGAGCGGAAGAAACGGTAGTAAAGATCACGTGGTTTGGCCATGTGAAAAGAATGAACGACAATTTAAGACTACCAACCATGACCCTGGATGAACATGTGGAAGAAACGAGAAGCAGGAAAGACAGTCAAAGACCTGGATGGACAACATAATGGAAGACAGAGGGAAAAGAACGTGGATATAAGGAAGACCACATGAGGCAACACCAGAGACAGAAATGCCAAGGCATCATGTAAAGGCCTCATTGTTAACGGAAAACACATAAGATTACTCAAAGAAGAAATAGGAAAAGAACAAAAACACTGTCTGCAATATTGAGAATTGATGGGTGTTGTGAGGGTTCAGCTACACAGTCTTTATTAGTCACCCACAGTAAAGTCTTTGCACAGTCCCTCTACTTGTGAATCAAAGTCTCACTCTCTCCCCCCCCCCCATTAATTTTGCTCAATTCTCCCACTGGTTTGCATTGAAAAAAGCAAATGATTTAGTCAATAGAAGGTTAAATAACAATGTCATTAAAGCACTAAATATACGATATTATTACCCCCTAGCTGTACCCGGCCACGCGTTGCTGTGGCAGAAAAGACTCTCCCCTCCTCTCCTCCTCCCCTCCCCTCCCCCTCCCCGCCGCCTCCCTCCCCTCCCCCTCCGTCCCGCTCCCTCCGTTCCTTTCCTCCCTCAACCAAGAAGGCCGCAAAATAATTTTGCGAATCGCTTATGACGTCACGGCACGCAAGCTCATTCATGTTTCGTCTGCATGGTCGCAGTCACTGTCAAGACGTTTGTGAATCTGGGAACGTGCGGTTTTGAATTTGCAAATGGCGGTCGAGCGGAATGCAAACTTCACTTTTTGTGGAAAATATTGCGTGTTTTCGGAAAAAAAGAAAAATGGACACTCTCAGATAGGAATGGAAGGTTTTGTGAAATTTTCAAAACAATCTGTGCGGTACGTTTCGAGAACACTTTACACAAACTATTGGAAAGTTTCATTTTTATATATATAGATTAAACACACACTAATTAGAATCAATGAAGAGGGTTTACAATGCTTACATCATTCCACACTTAAGATGAGGTCAGCCACCAAAAGTTGAATCACATAATTTTCTGCTTGATGACCATCCGAAAGATTCACCCTCTGAAGCCACTCTCCTTTTGAATAAGTTTCCGCAAAACTTCCCATTCTGCAAATACATAAAGTAAGAGTGTATGACAGCGTAAATAAACTAAACAAACAATTGTGGTGTAAAGTTACATTTATTTCTGTCGTTCTAGTTCAGAATCTTGATGATGATGATATTCGTTTAATTGAGATTTTTAATGACATTCAACAGCCTGTTACAATAGAACAAATTTATGTTTAAACAAATTCAAAAATAATTCAGTCAAATCGTGCAAGTCAGATAGAGACCATATGTAACTTTTCTTTCGCACATCATTTACTGACATGATTGAGAAGAAATCTCATAATTTCATGTTGCAACATTGCATAAAGTTAATGATCATTAAGGAAGGCTGGTAATTCCGAAGATTGTGTGAGAGTATACAAAACAACATGGATGCCAACGACATAGATAAATTAGAGTGCTGCGACTTATCAGCCGCACCCCACGATACACTTACTCAGTAAGTAACCAACGCGACATCTACGCAGAACGATCAAGTTAATAAAATTATTAATGAGGAAAAATTTGCAGTAAATACCAGTCAATATAAAATTCGAAGCTAATGCGGTAGCGCTCTATTTTAGTGATTTCTTGGGCTGCTTTACTATTTACATGCACAGTCTTAGGGATTGCCGAAAGGCTTGTTTCACAACACAATTGCCAGACTTCAAATTAAATGATGTGAAAGAAAACCAGAAATGTATCATAATCACCTTGTCACCTGGTGCCGTTGATTCTTTGAATCCTAGCGACCGCTATGATGAACCTTCTCCACGTATTACGATCTTCCGTCGCGTCTCTCAGTTCCTCCAAGTTCATCTGCGTTCTCTCGTGTATTTCCTCCATCCACCTCCTTCTTGGGCGTCCTCTTCTCCTTTTTCCTTCTCCGCAGGCCAGCATCATCTCCTTTCCCAAACCGTTTGCTCGCATCACATGTCCAAAGAACGTCATCTTCTGCCTTGTATCATAATAGGAAACATAAAAATAATTATTTATTTATTGCACACACACACAAGTCAAACAGAATAAACATGAGTCATTAAACAGGGTGCAAAAGGAATCAGAAAAAGCTAACAGCTTATACAGTCATGATCCCTAGCTCCAAGATTATTTATATAGTGCAAGTTAGTATTAGTACTTAATTAATTAGTTAGAAAATTTCTCTCAAGTCATGTATCGTAGCTCATAGTCAAAAACAATTTTGACAACATCGCTTAAGATTCACAGGCTAAAATAAAGAAGCACATTTTAAAAATGAAACTCACGCATTTAAAAGTCACTTCTACATAGGGGGTCAACCCGAATCCTCAAAAATGCTGGGGAAAAGTTTTACAGAAAGCGGCTGAACTCCAGATAACCATTCAGCGTTAAATTAATTACGTGACACGGTGATCCTGATGGCGCTGTTCATAGCATAGTTTAGTGCTTAAAACCATTAGAACGTGTGTTGAAAATCACTTGAAAATCGATTTCGGGAATCCGAACCGAATTTGTTGAAAGGACCCGGTTTTCCGGCCGCACCCATACAGGGTTCCGAGCCATTCTAGGAAATAACCGCAAAGGTTATTATAGGGAGGGGTCGGCAGCCATTGTTACTGCTAACCTTATACTGATACTCTAAACAAATAATTGTAGTACATACCTTTCAACTTTGCGATAGCGCACTTCGAAATATGTTTAACAAAGAGATTGGCCATGTTTTTGCAGTTCATACTAGTTTTAAATAAATAATATTCGATATTATATGAATGTAATTCCACATGATCGCCGCATAGAACAAAGACTAGGCATAAGTTTGGATGCGTCAGGCGTGGGTCACGTGACTAATAAATTCGCTTTAAAAGGTTTTCTTATTGAACTGCTAATTTTAAGTGTCACTCAGTTACATAATAAGTTGTTATTGCTAAAGTATTAAAAATTATTATTGCCAGATCGGAATAATAAATTTAAAATTTATATGTGGTCAAATTTAGGCTGGACGATGGGTCAAGAATATGTGCTTCAGCTCTTTAGGATATAGGCCAAGGACTCTATATTACAGGAGAGGTTACTTGTGAACATTTTTTGATCATCCATTTCACTCAGCCATAGATGTCGCCCCACTCAAGATTCCTTTTCTAAATCTAAAGTTTATAATAATAACAATAATCTCTTTATTGAAACAATCTCAGTTGACACACCGCAAGCGGTTACAGTGTAGGCCTACAATTATGCAGTTTAATCAATTCACAAAAACGCAGGGCCGTGTTTAAGGTTCTTCGAGTGTCGGTGAAAAGTGTAACAGCAGAGGCAAATTGCCATTCGACAGTCTTACAAGATTAGTCATTTTACGAGCCTATGTGGTTTGTCAGCTGTGGTGGGTCAGTAAGCAAGCACGCAACGTCGGTGAACTTAGTTAAATTAATGTTTTCTTACACTTAGGTCTACTGATTTTACAAAAGGTTTAAGTAACACTGACACTCGCAGTTTAAGAATTTGGCCAATGGCAACAAAACTCTCGGCTCAGGGGCATTCGGTGCACCGCACCGAATGGACCTATGTTAAACACGGCCCTGCAAGAACGGAGATCACAGAATACACAAATCTTAACTATACGAACTGGACAGACAGCCTGCAATACTTATGCTTTGAATCTGCAAAGGCATTTTTTAATTTTGCAAACCTAATTTTTTGTCATTTTTTAATTTTGCAAACCTAATTATTTGTCAATTTGCCTTCATACATGTTTTTATTTTCAAATATAATTTATTTGTCAATCTGCCGTCATAGGCCTACATGTAGCCTAGGCCCTAACTGATTTAATGTTTTTATTTTGCAAAGGAGATGTAAAATTTCGGAGCTCCGAGATAATCGCCCAAAATTTGTAGGTAAGTAAGTACTGGCGTTAACCCCTAAACAAGGCGGTTAAAGAAGAAGAAACCCGTCCTGTGTATAAAGAGTCCTTGAAGATAGGGGTCGAAATCTATAATAATTTAGTCCACAATCCGGTTGACAGAATGAAACCGGTTACAGTGTAAGCCTACATTATTATGCTGTTTAAACAATTCACAAGAACGCAGATCACAGAATACACAAATCTTAAGACAGCCTGCAATAATCGGCTCCTTCAAAGCAATATTCTTGCTGAAATTGTAGCTGGATTGATGAAATTTTTCTGGCTAAAATAGGAATAGGATTGATAAAAAATAATTGTTATTTGTATTATAGTTGTTGGATTGATAAAACAATTGTCGCTATGGAAGCTGGATTGGGGAAACGCGTTTTATCAATTAACTGCAGAAAAAAGATGATTGCACATGGGAGGTGGATTTTGTCCGTGAGTTTTGTCCTAGGCTAAACGGGGGGCTGGGTGTGTCCGTGTGGGTTGTTCAGGTTTTTTACCCCGTTAGTTCAGGGGTTAACGTCGTACACTCGCTGTGTACAATACATGTAGTATTACGCACAGTCCAGAACTAAGCAGGCCCTCCTGAGCTCCACAGGTCATGTGAGGTTACACGCCTGAATGTTTATTCAATGAGGCAACAGAGTACAGAACTATGCAGGCCCGCCTGAGCTCCACAGGTCATGTGAGGTTACACGCTTGAAAGTTCAGGCAATGCGCAAAACAATACAGAACAAAGCAGGCCCTCCTGAACTCCACAGGTCATGTGAGGTTACACGCCTGAATGTTTATTCAATGAGGCAACAGAGTACAGAACTATGCAGGCCCGCCTGAGCTCCACAGGTCATGTGAGGTTACACGCCTGAAAAGTTCAGGCAGTGCTCAACACAGTCTAGAACAAAGCCGTCCGGCCTGAACTCCACAGGTCATGTGAGGTTACACGCCTGAAAAGTTCAGGCACCGCTCAACACAGTCTAGAACAAAGCCGGCCGGCCTGAACTCCACAGGTCATGTGAGGTTACACGCCTGAAAAGTTCAGGCACTGCTCAACACAGTCTAGAACAAAGCCGGCCGGCCTGAACTCCACAGGTCATGTGAGGTCACACACCTGAAAAGTTCAGGCACTGCTCAACACAGTCTAGAACAAAGCCGGCCGGCCTGAACTCCACAGGTCATGTGAGGTTACACGCCTGAAAAGTTCAGGCACTGCTCAACACAGTCTATAGAACAAAGCAGGCGCGACTGAACTCCACAAGTCATGTGAGGTTACACGCCTGAAAAGTTCAGGCACTGCTCAATGCAGTCTATAGAACAAAGCAGGCGCCACTGAACTCCACAGGTCATGTGAGGTTACACGCCTGAAAAGTTCAGGCAATGCTCAATACAGTCTACAGAACAAAGCAGGCCCGCCTGAACTCCACAAGTCATGTGAGGTTACACGCCTGAAAAGTTCAGGCAATGCTCAACACAGTCTAGAACTAAGCAGGCCCTCCTGAACTCCACAGGTCATGTGAGGTTACACGCCTGAAAAGTTCAGGCACTGCTCAATGCAGTCTATAGAACAAAGCAGGCGCCACTGAACTCCACAGGCCATGTGAGGTTACACGCCTGAAAAGTTCAGGCAATGCTCAATACAGTCTATGGAACAAAGCAGGCCCGCCTGAACTCCACAAGTCATGTGAGGTTACACGCCTGAAAAGTTCAGGCAATGCTCAACACAGTCTAGAACTAAGCAGGCCCGCCTGAACTCCACAAGTCATGTGAGGTTACACGCCTGAAAAGTTCAGGCAATGCTCAACACAGTCTAGAACAAAGCAGGCCCTCCTGAACTCCACAGGTCATGTGAGGTTACACGCCTGAAAAGTTCAGGCAATGCTCAACACAGTCTAGAACTAAGCAGGCCCGCCTGAACTCCACAAGTCATGTGAGGTTACACGCCTGAAAAGTTCAGGCAATGCTCAACACAGTCTAGAACAAAGCAGGCCCTCCTGAACTCCACAGGTCATGTGAGGTTACACGCCTGAAAAGTTCATGCAGTGCTCAACACAGTCTATAGAACAAAGCAGGTCCGCCTGAACTCCACAGATCATGTGAGATTACACGCCTGAAAAGTTCAGGCAGTGCTCAACACAGTCTATAGAACAAAGCAGGTCCACCTGAACTCCACAGGTCATGAGAGGTTACACACCTGAAAAGTTCAGGCAATGCTCAACACAGTCTATAGAACAAAGCAGGTCCACCTGAACTCCACAGGTCATGAGAGGTTACACGCCTGAAAAGTTCAGGCAATGCGCAACACAATCTAGAACTAAGCAGGCCCGCCTGCAACAGTCTTACGCACCGTCCAGTACTAAGCAGGCCTGCCTGAACTCTTCAGGTCATCCAGGTCACGAACATGAAGGTTCAGGGAAGGTTATTTTCATAAGTTCAATAATAAATTGTTATTGCTATTATTCCAGTAATATAATATTTTAAATTGGAAAATAACGTGTAAATGTAAGACTGAGGGCTTATGCATAGTCCCGAACTAAGCAGGCCTACCTGAACTCCTCAGTTTATATCAGGTTGTACACCTGAAGATTTAGGCACGGTTATTTTATTAGGTCTAATATTAAATAATTATTATTCTAGTAATATAGTATTGTCATAATGGGAAACACATTTTGAACGTGATGTAGGACCAACCGATGATCTTCGTGTGGATTGAACAGAATAAGTTCAGGCACTGTCCTGAACTGAGCAGGCCTACCTGAACTCTCCAGATCATGTCAGGCTGCACACCTGACAGTTCAGGCAATGCACCACAACTTCCGGTGAAGAAACACTACCTGAACCCTTCAGATAATTTTTACCTGAACTATTTTTAGAGTGTAGCAACCAACAACAACAACTGCAACGCAGAAAAACGAAACAATCATCAAGTAACTTGATGTAGGACAAGTTAAAGCATGATCTGGCCAATAAGCCGTTTCGACAGACAATCAAACATAATGATAACGAGTGATGACTGACCGACTTGCTTACTAAACAGTAACGAATTACTCATTACAGAAATTTAAATTTAAGAGATTTTAATAGCAGGTTAGCAGAGTAGTAGTTTCAGTTTCACGAAACTGCATGATAGGCTAGCAAATATCATTAGCGTGGCCCTCCTCCTTTAGCCGCGCTTGGGACTGGCACTGTCGGAGTGCAAATAGTGGCAGAGTTCTAGCACGGCGTGTGCACGGGGAACCTTAAATGGCGTGACGTCCATTCAAACGCGCAGCGGAAGGTGAAGGATATCCGCAAATCAAGCGAGGTCATACAATCGCATAGGCGGAAACCTGGGCGGAGATTGGGGGGGGGGGGGGACGAACTAGTGGCCGAAGGAAAGACGACCGAAAAATTTCTGACGACATTTTTACAAAAAAAATTATTTTATTTTCACCGCCAAAAAAGTTGATGACCTTTTTTTAGTCATCCGGCCAAAAAGCCATGAAAAATTTCTATTTTCACCGCCAAAAAAGTTGCAAAAAGCCATAAAAATTTCTATTTTCACCGTCCAAAAAAATTTTAAATAGTTTTTTTAGTCTTGACGCCCAACTATTAGAGGGACCAATGCATGGGAAAATACCCAACACTTTTATTGGGGGACCGTCCCCCTTGTGCCCCCTAGGTTTCCGCCCATGTACAATCGCAGAAGAAAAACGTGTAGCCTAGGATACATTTACGTGTAGATCTAACTAATGACTGAAATGAGTAATTGCCGAATATTCTAGAGTGCAACTGAAGGAGTAGAATAATAAGTAAAACTACATAAATATGAATACGGTAGGCTAATAAGATTAACGAGAGTGCAAGTGGATAAATGCAGTTATAGACCAACACTGATAGGCTACTCTGTTTTAGGCAACTATAAAATTAATGGTCCAAATGACAAGAGCTGATCACAGCACCATAGAATTAAATCGGTATACCTGTCAGAGGCAAGTTTCCAGAAGATGATATCATCAGATTGAAATCGATACCTGTCCGACGCAAATTCTCGGTTCTCTTAATCCTTTAGCGACAGCGATTCTTCGAATTTATACAATTCAGCATTCAACAAGAGTTCCTCTTCATAGAGCCGCAAGTATTCTATGCTAGCTGCTACGACGAAGCACACATTATAATTATTCTCCGAGTGATTTTTGTGCCACTCGAGGTTGGTACTCGTTAGAACTGGTCTAAGCGAATCGGTTGAATGGCAGGTCACGTGTCGACTTACCTTCATGGCCCCGTATCTTGGATGTGTACCAAGATCATTCCCTCACTTCGATGTGTACTGTCCAGGGCTGCTCGAATTGAATGGGCTACCGCGAATGCTATTCTCGCTGTGCAGTCCTCATTACAATGCAGTCCCGATTGTTCATTTATGCGGGTATACAATAATACACGTTGTGGTGCTGAATGGGACAATCAGAGCAGCAATAGTCTAATATGGCAGGTATATTTATTGTCTAAAGGATCGAATTGCTTCTGACTAGAAACCAAAGCAATTACCAGGCAGGCAATTCACGTGAATTAAGAGCGGCATTCTTGCCCCGATGTCATGTAGGCTACTATAGAGTTCTTGAATTTGCAGCTGAAAAGTCGGTAGCTAAATCTCTCGGTTCGTCGGCTAGAGAATATCGTTAACTTCACAATTGTATGAGCCAGAGGGAATTCCATGAATGTGTAGAGACCGTTCTGTATCCGCTACTTGTTCTCATGTTCTTTTTGTTTCGTTGGCAATAAATAAATAAATAAATAAAATGTTGGAGGAGGAAGATCAACAACCTCTCAGACTGGACGTGTACCGTAGTGCTCGTGATTTAAGCACTAAGGATGTGCCAATCGCTTGGCTTTCATGTGGCACTTTAGAAGTTTGTGGTTAAAGATTAGTATCACAGTATTTTCATTGCTAATTCGATGTAGGCCTAATCATACGAAACTCTCTCATAGAGACTACGTTCCCAAGTCTCTTACGATATCGTAAATTCAAATGCATATGACAAGCAATGTATGGAAATAACCCGTTAACGCCTACAAGCAGCCGTTGTTTACCTGAGACCCGACGGAGGGGCCACAGGGCGACCCCTTTCTCACCCTGTGGCCCCCTCATCACCACAGGGTGATGAGGGACCACAGGGTGATAAAGGGGTCAGTGATCAGACAAATACTGCTGTGCAGTGCTGTGGTTTGTGACACCGAGACTAGAGCATGCGCAAACTATATACAACTATTTGGTTTGCCTTTCGCATTTAAACTAAAATTGTTTGCACAAAATAAACAAACTATCTGTGCATGGAACAAATTTGTATGCGTGGATATTATACGTGCTTTTGTATACATATAAATTGTAATTTGCATTTGTGCATTTGAAGCATACATTGCAAATGCGTTTGTTTTATATGTGGGCGTATACGATATGTAAACGCCTGCATGGATGGACATGTGAAATATATGTGTGCATATACATGTATAAGGTCTTATCATATAACACGGACACCCTTTTGTTCTGACCGAGGTTACTCCGTAACGGAGCGTCGCATCTACATGATGTAAAGTTTATTGTATAGCTTATCATCTCATTCAACTAATACATTCAGTTAAACCTAGCCAATTTTAAATGAATTCGATCAGGAGTGTGCCAAGTACAGCGAGCTGGCGAAATTTGAGTTTTCAGTTTTTCGGGTAAAGCTGGACACTTTGGTTGGTAAACCTGGACAATGTTTGCTGAATCGACCTTATTTTGTTATAGTCGGACAATCGATAAATTGACCGATTTTCATGAAGATCTGTGCCAAATTTAACAGTAAGATAACATTGAACATTGAAAATAACTGAGGTAAAATCCATCAAATGTCAGTATACTTGCCTACATTTCGCGACCTTAGAACTATATAGTACTATGTCCACTTTTTTGAAAAATCAACCTAACGCTATATCCGTTATGGCGGTTACATGGGCTATGTCCTCAGCCGTCTAGCTTAACTGGAAACGCTTTGTATAGCTCTTATGCCAGTACAAAATAGTTCTATGTCCATAAATTTGGAAGGTTTTTCAAAGCTATAGAGGCACATGTCCACAGCCAATAGAAAGTGTACTTTGTGTCACGTGGTTGTTAGGTGACAACGTTCTATGTCCTCAAAAATACACAGCGATTTATGGATGTGTGAGATATTTCTATACAGTTCTATGTCCATAGCCAAGGTGACAACGTTCTATGTCCTCAAAAATACACAGCGATTTATGGATGTGTGAGATATTTCTATACAGTTCTATGTCCATAGCCAATAGCACTAAGAGATTAGAACACGTGACCCAGACTTGTTGTCTGACTTAATGGTGACGCTTACAAACCCAACTTGCAAAAAACCCGAAATGTAGACGATTATTTTAACCGGCAGTGCGAATACAAGATTAAAAGGATATCTTTTACGAAATATAATAGTATTCTGTGAAAAAGTTCAAGCCAAACGGAAATATAACAGCAGGACGTCGCTTCAAAATTGTTGCGTAACAAAGTTGCTAGTGGACATAGTACGTTATCTTATTATTTTCTGTGTCTATTATCACGACATTATTAATGCTATACTGCTCTATGTCCAAAAATTGTACAAAAATGGTCACCCGTGCCATATTTATATCTAAATTACTCGTATGAAATTTAAATTATGATCAAAACAAATATTAAGATCATACTAGGGAAAAACAGTGCTGTCCGAAAATGTAAATTTATTCGCCATCAATGAAACAGGGAAAAACATTTTCCTCACCAAATCTTAAAATTCGTTTTTCTCAGTTTCGCAAAAAGTGGACATGGAACTATATAGTTCTAAGGTCGCGATTTATTGAAAAGATCGCTATCATGCAGGGCCTAGCATATCAGACTAGCATGAAAACCTAACTGCAAAGCAGGCAAACAGAGAAGGCCTATGCCTATATAAAACTCGACTACCTATAGACCTACAAAAACCTATGAAATCTAGATCCATAAAAAAGTCGAAAAGAATGAGAACTTTTCTAATAATTATCTGAAACATTCCTAACAAGTAAAAAATAATCATCAGATACCCCATATGTCAACGTCTGAACCACACTTATTTTACTAAAATTGTCATTAGGATCGTTAACATTGCCATAGCCTATATAGGCCTAGGCATAACGCTACACATAAACCAGTTGGTCGGACCAGTTTCCTTTGACCTTCGATGTCTCTCTTTATTCTTTTAAAACCTTTTTGCCAAATTCAAGCCTTGGTTTGCCTATGAAGCATTAGCGTGAACCTAGTTTTGTCAAAGTCGGACACATCACAGCAGGGTGTAATAATGTTGTCCGACTTTGACACAAGCCTATATGGCAAAGTCGAACAGCAAATAGCTCTAGTTTCAACCATGATACTAATTCAATATCCTTCAAACAAGTTACGCAAAACAGATATTATACTGTAATCTATGTGCTGAAAATTCAAATTCTTCCTCCTCGGCAATTAAAATTATCATAAGCCCTTAACAGTGAATGATGGATTGCATTATGTCAGCTTGCAAAATGCTACAAATCCGACATTTATCGATAGCAATCGGTGTCTTAAAATTAAGTCAACGATCCCTTGAAGATTGTGAAGTTTTAATCATTAGATGGACCCTCTGCAAATACAATCTATGATACTGCCCCCTGGTGATCGAAGTCTCTTTTGCGTGGCAGGTTGGCGAAAATTTTGTCCGACTTTACCTGATGTCCGACTTTATGTTAGGTCTCCCTATATATATATATATATATATATATATATATATATATATATATATATATATATATATATATATATATATATATATCTATCTATTTAAATAAAAATGAAACTTTCCAATAGTTCGTCGCATTACCACGCCGAAAGCTACGCACGGATTGTTGTGAAAATTTACCAAAACCTTCCATTCAAATAGCACCGTGTCTTAAGATGTTTTCACCCGAAAAAACGCAACCGTTTCCACAAAAAGTGAACTTTGCAATCCGTTCGTCCGCCATTTGCAAACTAAACACGTCCCACACGGCTGCAGAGATTTCATAAACGCCGTCTCCAAACACAGCAAACGAAACATCAATGAGGTGGCGTGCTATGACGTCATAAGCGAGTCGCGATTAATTTTCCAAAGAGGCCGCTTTTAGGCCTTTTCACAAAGCGGCCTTTGGGCTTGGAATGGACGCTGCGACGGAGGAAAGGAGCGGAGGGAGCGGGAC